>CM068351.1:32226857-32826857 GCA_034769755.1 Odontamblyopus lacepedii | reverse complement strand
AGCCATACAAATTGGCCCACTGTAAAACCAGGCCCATGACAACCACGGCCTACAGGGCACCGACAGACTTAAAATGAGAGTCATCAACTAATAAAGTAGGTGAAATACAGCATTAGTACTGACCAGCCATTTAATTTGAAGAGAGATGATGGTGCTGAAGAAAAAGAGGATCCAGAAGACGGGGCACACAGTCAGACCAAACCAAAAGATACGAGATTCAGCACCAGAGATTGTGCTCTGACTTTGTATCTGCTAAAAAAGAAAGTACTGTAAAACAATGGTATAGATCCCACTGAAGCAAATTTAATAATCACTTTGGGACAAAGTGAGAGAACTAAAATGATGTGTTTGGATTTAACAGAAGTAAAAATCAAGCCCACAAATAGATTATGCAAAACCATTGTTTTGACCTTATAATATTATATATTTTAATTTTATTCTGCTGATTTACTCAATGTTATCTCTGTCTAAAATTGCCCCCAACTTCCAGTGGTTGTTAAATTAAATAATAACATAATTCATATACAATTCAAAACATTCAAAACAACTGCTTGTTATCCACGTGCATTTGTTGACTTCACTTGTTGATAGACTTTGAAGTTTAAGTTTTTTTGTATCTATAAAGAAAAATTTGCTTGTAGCCAGAGCCATACTTTTATGCCTTATATGAGTTTTGTTATTTGCTGCCTTCCTCAGTTTCCTATCTGGATCTAACTGTAGCGTGTTTATTCAGAGTATATAGCTGATGTGGACACACAGATATACGGGTCTGGCAAGTGGATCTAATTCTTCTATGCAGACCTGATGAACCAAATTGTCAGGTCCAAAATCTATCAGTCGTATGGGCCCTAACACAAAGTTTGCCATGTGTGCACTGATTTACTATTCTTTTAATTTGTAAAGAAGTGTATCAGACCAACTCTAACCCAACATGTGTATCCTATGACAAACCTTCCTTGACTCAAATATCCAGTGACTATTGCCATTTTCATCGACTTGGTTCCACCAGCGCAGCCCAACCAGCAGTCTCCCAGACACATTCTAGATAAAATAAAAAAATAAAAAACATAACCTAATAAATATAAATTAATACAGCAGAGTTCATTACATCCTATGTCACATACCTTGACAGTCCAAAAATCACATGACAGCAAGAGAATAATGGACACCATACAAACAATAAAGCGACTGCTGAAGAATTCACACATTAAATAGACCAGTATGGCACTGGTCCGAAAAAACAGGTGGAAGAATGAAACCATGGGATGCCTGAAAATCAAAGAAGACTTTAGTTGGGCTAACATTTATTCTAAAAGCGAACACAAGAGGATTTCTCACTTAATATTTGACTTTCTTGTGTTAACGCCATCATCGTCTTCACCAAAAAGTGGAGTCTCTGAGTACTGTAATGTAGTCACAGTTAGCAAAATAGACTGCTGCAGTAACGTATACGTGGGTTAGCGCTATAAAACACTAAAAAATGTAAATGTAATCATATGCAATAAGTTAAAATATATATATATATGAGAAAAAAACAATCGATTACCTGTCCAACCATTTTGAGAGAAGACACCTGTATTTCCGGGTGACGTGGTTGTAAACAAAGCGGCGTGTGGAGGACCCCTTAAGGTGGCTTGGTATTTGCCTGCTTTGTATCATATCATTTTGTTTGAGGGTTTTGTTAAAGTTTCTGCATTCAGACTGCATAACAAAATGCTTAAACTTAGTGACTCATTTTACAGCCAAATCAAATGTACAAATTAGGCAATAGCTACTATAAAAACACCTCTATTTCCCGGAAGGATGTTGTAAAAACCTTGCAATAAGGCTACATTTGCATGGCACATGTTTATTGGTGATAGACTTAGTGAACGTGTCCATGTTTACAGTAATTTCAAATAACCTTCTCAAAGCTTTGAGATCTCCAAGATATGATAAAGGGTAAAGACCATCAAAGGAAAGGTAGATATACTATACCCAAATAAGAAGCCACATTGTTGACATTTTTATCAGCCAATATTTCGAATTAAGAGTGTTGAGTATATGGTTACAACACTGCTTTTTACCGTAGTGTGCACAGCATGACTAAACGTTTATTGGGGGTAATTGGGGCCAATTTAGGATTGTTTTGAAATCCAGTATGACAGTATAATTGTTAAATCCTGAAAATTTCTTGAAGTTGCTGATGTACAATACAACTAATCTACCTTTACAATGTTTTCTTTGAAAGCAATCAGTAATGTCTTGGAATGTTTCCTTCAAGGAGAAAACTGATTCTGGGAAGTTCTTCTCATAAAAGGGTCCCTTATGATGTATTCATTAACTTACACAGTTATCTTCAGACATGACATCTATTGCTATGGATGTGTAATATTTAGAAGCATAAAAGGACACTTAAAAATAATAAAGAAAAATATAAAAGGACACTATGTGATTCCAAGTTCAATTCTTTTTAAATACAATGTACATGAAAAATAAATGATATACAGACAACATCAAATCCTCACACTTCTAAATAGAGTAGCAAACTATAATACAATATTTTACAAAATAGCTTTATGATATTTCACTGACTGAACATGCAGCTTTATGAACTTAGAAGCACTTCAAACAAACTTGCAACTGAATGCATTCTGTAAAAGATGCCAAAAGGAAGTCCAATATTAACTATTGCTGCCCACATGCTGAAATTATAGAAATTGATTTCAGTGTCATGGTCAAACTGGGGACGGGCACCAAAGGCAGGCATGATCCATAGCTGCAAAAAAGTAAACACTTTTAAGAATACTGTTTGTGAAATATATTAATAGTAAGATATAAAATGATACTTACAATGATGTTGCCCAGAAGCAAAAAGGCACAGACTTCCTTCACAATTCTTCTCTTCCATGACATTTTGTGCCTCTGCTCAGGAGAGTGTTCATGCAGGACAATTTCAGATGGCATCTTTTGGTCCATTTCTGACCCTGCAGATTCATTTGCGCTCATGTCTTTCTCTTTTAGATATGGATTTGTGATTATTCTAACAAGATGGATCTCGTGGTGTGGCTCTCGGTGCAGTCCTTCGATTATAAAGAAGTTTTGGAGGCTGAGTTGGATAATCATAATTATTGCCCAAGTCAGATTGAGTTTGTTCAGGTGACCACTTGCTCCTGTGGCTACCATTGCTACAATACTGAAGTAACTAATGATTAATTGACCTAGTGATGCACCAACTAGCAGCCCAACGTCTAGATTTCGTGTTGGGTTCTTCTCTGATACATGGTCCTTATGGTCCAGTTTATAAATGGCACAACCTAGACCACTTGTGAGGGACATCAACGTGACTATCACTATGTTCATTACAAAGTGGATCATTAGTGCATGCTCATTCTTTGTATCATCAGCATCGTAACTGTCAATTTTCATTTCCATCTCATATATAATAAATGTGGCTATGCCTGCGACAACTAACAGTACCCCTGCAACTGGGCCAAAAATAACTTCTTTGAAATGGAATTTGAAATGGTGGTGGTTATGCTCATCTGCAACTCGTCCAACATTTTTCCACATAATATAGGCCATAGCTGAAGCAAAGAGGCTGTACTCAATGTTAAAGGGGTATAGGTAGTAGTACGCCTCCTTAAAGACACTGCACGATGTGTGGCTGCAGGTGCACATGTCATCACCATAGCTTGCTGTTGCAGAAGAGAAAGATAGAAGTTTTTACAATCATTTCAAAATGTGCATTGTCTTGTATGTGTTCTGAATGAATACCTTTGGACATGTAAGCACTTCGGCCAGTAAATTTGGTTTTGTTGACTGGATATTCAGGAAATGATGTTTGATGAAGTGATTCCTCTGTGACTAATGACATCCACATGACTAGGTTTGTGGAAAGAGTCAGCATTATTCCACAACTGAAACAAAAAGGAGAAAAAAATAATATAAAAATCATAATCTTAATCTCATGTTTATATCACTTAAAACATTTATCAACTGGAATAAGAAAAAATATTATAAATTATTATGAGCATGATATTTGCTTTTATTACAGGATGAAACCTACCGTGATATATTTTTCTGGACCTGCACACAGTCTTTGGCGTGGAACCACAAGAAGTAAGTCTGAAACAAACATCATAATGTCAGCTCCATACACATATGGGCTGCGTGCATTTAATCTTTACTCAGCCTATTACATCATTTTACCTGTGTGGTTATAAACACAATTTGGACTACAGGAAAGGCGACTTTAACTGCAGAATCACAGTGGAGGTATCCCACGTAGCTCGCAATCTTGAAAATATTCATGATGAAACTTAGGATGCCAAAACAGACCAGACCACCTACAACAAAAAGCATTTGTGGCTATAAGCATAAATCTATACAGCTGTAGATATATTTAAGTATTTTATTTCTTTACCTCTGAGCCAGATTGGTCCTGCATGAGAGTCCTGGTACACAATTGCATGTTCCTGCTTGGCTGTATAGATGGAATAGTAAATCATCCATGCGGTGGTGAGGATGAGGAGCACAATGAGATAAATCTGCAGGTGAATCGTGCTGAGTTTGATCTCCTTGTCAGCGCTGCCACTGACCAAAGCACAACCCAAAAGCAGGACGTTCACACAGATAATCCCAGACCCCATCCAGCCCCAGTAATGACTCCGTTCTTTGTGCGCGACCACAGCAGAGGAGTGGGAGAATTCCAGTTCACAGGTGCTCCCTTCCTGTCCTGGGATCCCCACAGTGTCGGGAAAGTGGGCCCCCTCTGCCTCCTTGTCTTTTCCCGTCATCCTGCATGGTTCACAAGGATCACCCTCTAGCAGGCATTTGCACTGATAACCTGTTTTCAGACACATGACCTCTGCTGCTCTCTCTGCTAGTCTCAAATGAGTTATCTCTAGCCACGTTTCCTTATATACTACTAGAGGTTTCTACAGGTTTACCGGCTACACCCACTCAGTTACCTGCTCCAAAGGAAGATCCCGCCCAAGAGAAACCTTGAAGATAATCAGCATAAATGTCAGCCTGCCACCATACAGGATTCAAAAACAAAACAAACAAACACTTAACAAACTTGACATATCAAATCCTTATTTTGCCACCCACATGCTCAAACCTGTTTATTAGAACCAGACGTGTGTGCATCTGAACCCAAAAACCCAACAAAAAGATTCTAAGAAGATATAATTGATTAAAGGATGATGTTGAATCCTACCTGGTGCAGTTTAGTCCTGGGGGTATCCTCGTCTGTGTGCCTTTTATAAAGCTTTCAAAAAAGGTAGTTTACTTTAGAGGGTCATAAATGTCAATAAATCAGTTAACCACAGAACTGTTTCATAATGATGCCCAGTGCCTTTTGAATACAGACCAAAAGTTCAAACACTGTTTCTATGGAAACAATTTTCCTTCCAATAAAAAAAAAAACCCCTGCATTGGTTCCACTTCCAAAGTGGCCCATTTTTATGCCATACACAGTTAGCAAATACAGGTTTGTCTGAATTTGCCTCAAGTGCCTTCAGATATATTCTTTTGTGTTTCTATATTTTCCAGTGAAAAGATGTTCCTCTTTCCTTTGTTTTTTGGAAAATTCCTGTAGTGCTCTTCATAAAAGACCAAGTCACTGCAGGCCATTGTTATGTAGGTTTCAGTTGGGCAGCATGCCACAGTCTGATTCTCTGGTGCAACATGTTTCATATGCAAAGGTCTTATTTTTGAATTTCACCGAATTTGAAATCATTGACTTCAACATGTCATAGCCTACATTCTGTAGGAAATACTCAGAGAGGACAATGGCACTTGTCTTTCAAACAATTATATACAAGAACATGAAACAAAAATAACAAAAACCTTCCTTGTTTGGAGGTTTGATAAAACTTATGTGACTTTGCACAATGGCTTTTTTGTGTGAAAACTGTTGGTCTCCACCATGGAAATGTACTCTGAGTTTGCACGAAACGCATAGGCCATAGCCTTTTGGCCTTGATATTTGCTGGCGCATGCTTGACCTCACTGTTCTGGTCAGCTGTTGCATCTTTCAGCACCAACTTGACGGCCTCCATGCCGTGAGGCACGTCGCTTGAGTACACAGAAATTGTTACTGGTAAAGCATGTGAATTGGGGCAAACAGCTCGTCAAAAGTGCACAAGATAGTGAGAACACTGCGCACGTATCCGATGTCTGCCTATTATGACAAGTCACATAATTAGAGACCGCATGAAATAATAGCTAAACTGGGCTAGCCTTTTTCATTTGCCACCAGGGGAGTATCCTTCATCCTTAATGATCATGGACTTTGGGGAATACATCGTCGCCTATAGAATGTACAGTAGATTTCAGTGCGCGATATGCGTAGATTTGCACTATGCATGGCCCAGCCTAATGTATGCAACTCCTCTGCTGGGAGCACTGCACGCAGCGTCATCTCCTTGGAAACCGCGCTCTCCCTGCAACGACGCTTTTGCAGCGAAGTGCACGGGGCAGCTCTAGTGGGATAAACACTCAAACGGTGCCCGCTTAGACTATTGCGCGTGTCCCTTACTAGACTTTTACTGTGGAGGATGCTGTGGTTATCGCTGAGAGAGCACAATGGAGTCAAGAAGGGCGGATTAACTTTGCACTATGAATGACAGGTACCATAAGGCGGCCCGGGATGGCTACCTGGACCTGCTTAAAGAAGCCACAAGGAAGGACCTCAACGCTCCGGATGAAGATGGCATGACACCGACGCTATGGGCCGCTTATTATGGGAACCTGGAGGCCCTGCGACTGATTGTGGCGAGGGGGTGGGTATATGCCCTTATCTGCGTAAAATACAAACTTTACGTGACCAGACCTACTAAAATGTGACAGTTACTGTCTTTATACTTGTCAAAGCCACATGCAATTTATGTAATCACCTGATTTACTAGTCTTATAAACTTACCATCTCTCGACTCTTTATTTTGGGTTGCAGATCTACCAAAAAGCACCTGTGCCCGCGAGCAATTCAACCTCTATCCATTCGTTCAAAACACTCGTGTCTGACCCTTATTTTTACAGTGTTTTATATTATTTCGGCTCTGTCTAAATCCCAAATACTTAGGCAGCACGTGAAGAAGGCCTTCACGTTTTTATACTACACAGGAGGCTAGATCTAAGCATATCTTAATACAGTGCAGTAGGCTATTTAATAGTTTTTTAATTGCCATCAGTTGGATTTGTCACGTAGGCTAGCACTCTTAAGAACATCTTAATTATGTACTTGGTCGTATAGAAAATGTGCTCCTGAATGCTTTATGGGTACGTATGCTTTATTTTGCATGCAGGGTTAATCTCACAAGTGCATGCTATTGCTCTTCTCAGTGAATTCCCCATTTATTCTGGATGACCTGTTTCATAGGCTTACAGAGAAATGGTCTCAATGTGTGATACTTAATTGGTAACAAATACGTTCCTGTAAAAGTAATTTCAATGTGATGCTTTCTCCTATAATGCAAATAAAAAAAGCTAGGATTCTAGTCATGAGATTGAAGTAATTTCACTCCACCAATAAAAATGTTAGAATGTAGTCAATGTGTGATATTCCAAAAATAACCAAAAAAAAAAAAAAAACCCACAAGCTTCTTTGCTGACAGGCCAAATATTAACTCTTGATTGGCATGCAGAAGTGAAATGGTTCATTATTTAACAGTATTTAATTGGCGATGTGACACTTTGTGGTGCTGTACATTACTGCCAAACCCACATTGGGAATGTAAACAGTCTCTTGTGATAACGGGTAATATTTAGCTTCTGTGGTCTAGATTTGTATGTGAAAAGCATAATAAAACTGTCTTGTAACTAAATTGGTACAGTCATACAGATATATGCCATTTCTCAAATAGAGCATGTGATAACTTTAGTGTTTGCCTTCTCATCATGTGATGATGTTCCTTTATTTGGAGATAAGTTTGTGGACAATGATTGATACCTTGAACACATATTCTGCCTTCATAATGCTGTTACCAAACTATAGCCTACTATTCTCTCACATCAAAATCAGAGAGAACTTATCCAAATTGCTATAGAGGCTGGCAAAGACACATATCCTGTGAAAATTTAACAACACAATACATCAATAATACATCTGCACAGTGGCTTCACAACCGTCACATGAAATATTAAAGACTTTGTACCTGGTCACACTGGAGGGCACGGACAAGAGGCAGAGCTGTAAACAATCAACAACAGTTTAGCACCAAATATCCTGAAAGATCATTCAAATGATAAAAATATGGAATAGTGGTTTCTAGACAGTTCATGCAGTGGGGTTTTCATGTGGACAGACACTTTTGAAAACATCAGTATTTAAATTAAGCTAAGTTTGGCATAGTGTAATGACTTCACCTGAGCCCAATATAAGTTATACTTTTTAGACTCAAGCTTTTAAGGCTTGTGTGAAACATGATCCAGGTGTAATGCAATGTAGTGGTGCTGCTCGTATTACAAACAGCAACAGCGGTGCACTCAATAAGGTAACCCTGAGGTCGTGGACTGTCAGCCAAGAGTTAATGCTGCCCAAATGTATTTATAGACTATTGTTATGGCCTATGTCTAGTCTCTCTTTGTATCAGACTTCTTTGTTAGGTATAGTTGGTTTGCTTTCCAGTTATTATAATGGCATTTTTAGAAGTTTAGAAGTTGGTTTGAATAGGCCTACTCGGTATATTTCTTTTATTACATTATAACTTGCAGGTGCTCAATTATGGAAAAAAAATAATTTGGATTCATTGTTGAAATCATGATTATTTGACCCAGTTGCATACATTGTCAAAAGAAAGTAAAAAAAATAAAGTTATTAACATATATCTGTAATGTTTTGTGTGTTTTAAAAGCTATTGCAGTTAAGGGAGTAGAATGACCATTTTATGGACGGTCCTCACTTGCATGTTTCCATGTTATTGCTGTACATGGAATGTTCCTTAATATGGCATTAAAATGGTCCGTCTTGCACTTATCCTATTACAAGTGTTTCTGTTGTTGAAAAATACCTTAGTGTGAGTGGTGTTGCCTCTTCACAGACCTGATCTATAACTTTACCTGATGGCATCTCCTGCTTAGTTCCATGAAGATGTAAATTTAATGCCATACCATGGAATATTCCAGGCAGAATAATAACATCTCCACTGAAACATGCAGGTGGCCAGAAAAGTTACATAGTTTATCTTTAAACAGCTTAATGTTGTTGTTTTTTTTATTCTACACAGAGGAAACCCAGACAAGTGTGACATATGGGGGAACACACCGCTCCACCTTGCAGCAGCCAATGGCCATCTAAACAGCCTGTTCTTCCTGGTGTCTTTCGGTGCCAACATCTGGTGCCTGGACAATGATTATCACACGCCACTGGACATGGCGGCCACGAAGAACCACATGGACTGCGTCAGGTACCTGGATTCTATAGCAGCCAAACAAACGGGCCTCAACCCTAAGCTGGTCAGTAAACTGAAGGACCGGGCTTTCCGCGAGGCTGAGCGAAGGATCAAGGAGTGTATGAAGATGCAGAAGAAGCACCAGAAGAGAATGGAGAAGAAGTTTCACAAGGAATCTTCCGAGGCTTCCGCTTCAGATGCCACGAGTTTCTCCAGTTATACAGGCAGCTCTGTCAGCCACAAACTGCGAAACTTCAACCCAGGAACTGTCAGTGTGCCATATTCTCAAGTAAGTCAATGTTTTTTGTACTTTGAAGCTTTGAAGTCATCTTGCAGTGTTTTTGAGTAAATGTTTCTTTGTTAATGTGGAAACAAATATTTCTGTTTATCTATCTTCCTCATCATGTTAACTGGTGCACATGCTTCCTGCTAGGCTACTCTCCATGCCACTAATCGGGGCAAGACAAAGATCCAGAAAAAGTTGGAGAAGAGGAAACAAGGAGATGGTACCTTTAAAATTTATGAAGACGGACGGAAAAGTGTGCGCTCGCTGTCTGGACTTCAGCTGGGCAACGACGTGATGTTTGTCAAACAGGGGACCTACGTGAACCCCAAAGACCGCGGGCGCCGTAATGTTCGTGACATGTTCCCCAGAGACAACGACGATGCTGTCTCACGTGCCATGAGCGAGCCGGATCTCCATGGACTGGATGTAGACTATTCTGAGATCAGCACTGATTCAGGGCACGATTCCCTTTTTAACAGGCCAGGGTTGGGGACTATGGTCTTCAGAAGGAACTATGTGAGTGGGGGCCTGTTTGACCTTGGGCGGAGGGATGATATTAGCGTGGCACAGTCTCGTAATACCGTTCGGTTGCGTAGTAGACTCCAGCCTTATACCAGTATGGACGAAGACAGCATAGGCAGTGCCCGGAGCCTGCAGGAGAGGAATATACAGGAGCTTCCCTGGGACGAGGTGGAACTAGGACTGGACGATGATGATGAACCAGACTCCAGTCCTTTGGAGGTGTTTTTGGCCACACAGAGCATGAGTGAGTTCTTCTCCATCTTCAAACGGGAGAAGATTGACCTGGAAGCACTGCTACTGTGCTCAGATAATGACCTCAAAAGTATTCACATACCCCTAGGGCCTCGCAAGAAGATATTAGACGCCTGTAAAAGACGGCTAGAGACAATAGAAGATCCAGACGCTATTGAGGACACTGAATTGTAAGTACTGACAGTCCAGTGTGACATAGTAAACCTGTTTACTGACAAGATGCATTCAGAGAGGAGCGACCATGGCTGTATGAGTCATATCTGTTGCCCTGCAGATAATACAATTAGCTGTTGGTCTGTTGGTCGTGAGCTCATCCAGTTTAAAGGTCAGAGAATTAAATGTCTCAAATAACGATAGATGACAAGGACAATTGGTAATCCAGTGTAACAATGCACAAACAGCCTGTCAAAGACAACAGACAAATAAAGACAGTATTTTCAATCAGAGTATATGGAGTTCTACCATTCTGTGGTGGTGCAGCCCATGGAGAAATTCTATAGGGGTTTCCTGTGCTGCATGGCCAAACAAACTGAATGAGAGGTCCCCAACTGCAGTGCCATCCTTTGTCCGTGTACGCCATGGAGCACGGTTAACAGAGAGGTTATTGTGGGCCCTGCGTCCCACTAATATGTCACCCCTGTGGGGTTAATCTGGCCAAACCATGTGCCTGCATTGATAGTGCCAGATCATTTTCTGTTTAGATTTGTTTTGTAATGTCTTAGTACTTAGTCTTAGTACTTCTCACAGTACCATTATTATGTGCATGTTTACATTAAGCCATTTGTCTGTTAAAGTTAACATTAAGGCTTCTGCACATAGCACCAAATTCTGAGATAAAGTGTCAGAGCTGGAACTCAGTGGTTTCTTAGACTGTTTATTTATTGTCTTTAATAACAAAATGTAGTACATCTGCAAATGCACAATTTAACATTTCACTGTGAAAATGCACAAAATAAATTATTTTGTTTCATCATATTCTTGCCTCAAGTTTAATTCCCGGTTGGAATCTTTCCATAGCTAACATTTACATTTTATGGTATTATTGCAGAACTTGAATTTTTACTATTTTAACATGTATATAACATTTATATTATCAAACCTGATTCAGTTTTTTAGGTTATTATCTAACTTATGCCTATTGCAGCTAACCATAAATAGGTCAACAGCTAGATCATGGAGACCTCATTATTTGCCACGCATGGGTCCAGATCAGATAATACAAATTCAACGCAACTTTTTCTTAGTTTAGTTTGATATGAAAAAAAAAGAACGGAAAATGATAGTAAAATTCAGATCTCAAACAAACAAAAAAGTTAATGGTACAATTAGACCAGACATATCACTCACTCTCATTATGACAGACAGTAAAACATTTCTGTTGATTGTAGAATTTCTAGAAAACACATCCTGTGACTCACTGTATTTGCTGTAAACCCCTGTTAAACTTTAATATGAAGGACATAAACAAACTCAAGTCTGCATTTCATGTATCTGGTGTTTAAAGACATTTCCCCCTAGACCCATGCAGGATGTAAACAGAGGACTTAATTAGTAATACTTAAGTTCTACAACTTTATGTTATAAAGAATACAAAATATGTACATTTTTTCACTGAATACTGTGCTTATGTGTATTTAGCATGGAACTCATTAAGCAAACATTTAAATAAGCTATCACACATCGCAGAGCATTAACTGTTGGTGTTGGTGTAGTCCCCCCACACTTTTTTCTTTGCTCATTTATTAATGTTTATGACTTAATGCAGGTCAAAGCTATTTCCTTATTTGGTCTCTCCTTATTTGTTAACTGTGGAAACCACCCGATACAGCTGGTGATAAAAAGCTGCACACATTACAACAGTCATTGTGACTGTATGTGAGTGGACTCCGGAAGTATGTTATCTGTGTGTGGCATGCTGTTGTTCACAGGAAACTCTCTGAGCCTCCTTCAAGTGTCCTTCAGTATCAAAACACTTCTAATCCTGTTAACTTGTACAACATTTTCTTTCTTTTTCTGGCTTAAAAAATTTTTTTTTTTTACAAGTCTTATAAAACCTTGGTATACTGTAAATTAAATAGAGAGGCACATTAATTTTTTTATGATAATACTGATTAATTCATCTATCTTTTCACCTTTGTGGACCAGAGGAGAGGATGTTCACTCCCTTCCCATAATGCACTTGTCACTTCCTCTTCTCATCTGCTGGATCTACTGTGTCTCCTAAACTCTTTGCTGCTGAATAGAACAGGGCGGGTTGGAAAGTGAATACACTGGATGGTAACAAAATGCCTTAGGCGTGGTTTAAATTTTTCTCCCTTTATTCATTCAAGATGTGTGGAGCTGCAGATTTAACAGTGTAGCTCAGATCGGCTGAAAAGAGGAGATTTTTAAAGGATTTAAACTAGAAAAACACAACAAAAGATTACTTCTTTCACCATGGCGACTGTCAACGACATCACCCGAGAGGATCAGACTGCAACTGAAGAAGGGACGACAGTAAAGCAGCAGTTTACTGGAGATGTAATGTGTGATTCCTGCATTGACAGTCCAAGCAGGGCCCTCAAATCCTGCCTGACCTGCTTAGTGTCTTACTGTGAGTCCCATTTACGACCTCACCTGGAAAATGTGAAATTTCAAAACCACCAGCTGGTCGAACCCCTCCACGACATCGACTGCCCCACCTGTGAAGCCCACCATCTTCCTCTGGACCGAGTCTGCCTGGACCATGGCTTCTGTATCTGCTCCAGCTGTGAGACAGAGGTGCATGAGGGTCACATGACTGTATCTGTAGAGGAAGCACGCGTAAAGATTGAGGTAACATTGAGGTTCATGTTTACAGCTGGGTTATAAATGGCACAAATGTTTATATTATGAAGTGGATTTTGTAAATACATGAATTCTTACAGATTGAGTTGCAGGAAAAGCAAGCAGAGATAAGCCAGAGTGTGTCCAAAGCTGAAGGAGCCATTGGAAATCTACAAGGCAACAATGATACAGTAAAGGTGAGTTTTTGGCTTGCAAAAGGTGAAAATTAACTTCAAGCCAATCCCTTAACTTGTACGTTCAGGAAATATTTTCAAAATGTCTTCTTACCAAATATTTTACTCCTACTACATCACATTTTGGAAATGTCCTGGGTAAAAAAAAAAGAAGAAAAGTCTGTCATCTATATCAGAACTGTCTATTGTAGTAATTACCCATGTAAACTTATGTTAATCTTTCACTCTTTCTAAATTGACCTAGTATGTAAAGATACTGAGCACATTTGTATGTCCTACGCTGTTTTGGTATGTTTTTTGAACCATTTATTGTGTATGTGAAACACTTTCGGTAGCTGCTGTTGCTGTAAATGTGCAATAGAGATACAATTGACATTGACACTACAAAGTGAAATTAAGAACAATGTGTGCCATGGTTTTTGAAATGCCATCATAACCAGGCCATTATTTGTCATAGTCAATTGCTGCTTATTTACTGTGATAATAAAGTGTTGCTGCATACACAGGAATCATATGCTTATCTCGGATCTGTTCTGATCTCATCTGAGTCATTTCCGTCCACTTTTTTTAGACATTGGTGCAAGATGTTAGTGCCATGATTGAGCTACAGTTCTCCAGGCTGCAGAATGCTGTGGAAGAGGCCAAAAGGACGGTCATGGAGGCGCTGGACAGAGAACAGAGGCAGGCCCTCCAACAGTCTGACAGTATAAAGGCCCATCTGGAGCAGAGGAGAGAGGAGCTCACCAAACTCCAGGCTCGCACAAACAAGCTGCTCAGAGCCAAGTCTAACATGGAATTTCTACAGGTATGTCAAAGTATGTATTAAAAAAATACACCAAAAAGAATAATTACAAATAGACCAAAATTATAACTTGGACCACTAATTTGAAACTAGATTATCCTTCACAATTTAGCTAGAACATAAATCACAATATCAGAAGATTAAGCATTAAAATAATGCATAAGGTCCACATTTCTGTATATTAACAATATATATAGTCTATGATATAAAGACAAACAAAAATTTTGATGATGATCATGACATGTACTATGTAACTTTTCTGGTGGAGGGTCGTCCACCTGCATGTCTCCATGGAGATTTTATTTTCTACAGTATGGCATTAAACATGTCTATCTCCATGGAGACAAGCTGTAACACCACCAGCTCAAGTTACAAGTCAGATCTGAGTAGAGGCGACCCCACTCACAGTAAAAATCCATGTTTTAAGATAATTTGTATCATTAAAAAAGAAATAACTGATGACACATCATGCAGTGGAAAAGAACAGGAATGGTGTGTGATGTTCTTCTGTCCAGGGATTTACTTCAACAGTTCTATTTGCAGTAAACATCAATTTTAATAACTTCCAAGAACACACTGCAGATTTGGGAAAATCCATTGTTGAATACCATAATATACGTAGGAGGTCTTGTTTTGACCCATAACATGTTGTTACTTCTTTTTTTTGCAGAAGTATTCGGAGTGGAAGAAATTGTCAACAGATGTGTCTCTGCCTTTCGTCCATATTAACAACATGGAACATCTCTCCTCTTATGTGCAAACAGTAACAGACACCACTCAACAACTGTGTGATCTGCTTCTCTCAAGTTACAAGGAGAGCATGGACAAGGTGTTCAAAAGTGGTGGGTGGACAAGTACTCCCAAATACTCTCTGGGTAGAATGTAGAAGTCATTCACATTTTATTAGAACCATGATAATAATTAGGGCTGGGAATTATAGGGGCCCTCACGATTTAATACAACACATAGCTCACAATTATACAAATATCATGATTTTGCAATAAGTAGAATCGATAATTGCACATGATATTCTGCAATTTAGCACTATTTTTAAGAATCAAATACGTTTTAACAATAGTAAACCTCAATCTGCACAAGTTTAATATGAAATACACAAATGTTAATAATAGTGAATTATAGAAATGTTACAAAAAATACCAAAATTACCCAAAAAACTCTATATTACAACACAGCAGCCCACAGTATCAATATTGTATCTCCAAATTTAGCATTAGACATAAGCCTATATCAATATTTCTTCTAGGCCTATACCTCACCCAAGACTATTCATACCTGGAGCAGAGGTATGATTAAAACCTGATGCATTAAAGTGACTGACAGTACTTTCAATTAAAGGGCCCTTATTACTATATTTTCTGATCTGGTATAATGTTTCTCATCAAAAACAGATCTGGATTTTTGTTTTGTTTCATTTACACAAATCCTGCATATTTAGGCTGAGTTCTTCTCTCAAATGGAAACCACTCTGGTCCACCTTGTGATGTCATGGGATAATACAGGAAATACTCCACTGTGTTGTAAAACTTCATGCACCTTCACTAGAATCATTTGGATGAATTCACCCCTGGAATCCCCAGTCTCTATTAAACAACATTCTGTTAACTTGAAAACAACTTCTTCATGACATCACATACTCAAACATGTGTGAAACATCTCCAGATATGTTTTTGAGGAGGTAACATTATAAAATGGCAAAAAGTTAACAAATGTCAATTTTGCGTGATATAGGTCATTTAAGTGCACTGAATGGTAATATTTTATTACTGTACTGATTCATTAGGCTATAAATCCAAGTGCAAAGATGCCGAGCCTTCACCTCTTCCTGTGCCTGTGACTAGAGAGGACTTCATCAAATGTAACTATGAAAAATATAAATTTACTTTGTGCTCTACACTTTGACCCCTCATTTGACATGCATAAATGTTTCCCCTTAGACCAAAAGAGCCTGACATTTGATCCAGACACCATCCATAACTTCCTGCGTGTGACGGAGGATCACAGGAAGCTGACAAACACCAGTCCATGGCAGCACAGTTATGCGGACACTGCCAGTCGCTTTGACTACTGGAGACAGGCCTTGACTTCAGACAGTCTGTATCTGGGTAGACACTACATTGAAGCAGATCTGAGTGGAGAGGGCGCTCACTTTGGAGTCACCTATAAAAGCATAGCTCGTAAAGGAGAGCAAAAAAACAGCTGTATCTGCCAGAATGAATATTCCTGGTGCATTGGGAGAAACAGTAAAGGCTTTTCTGTATGGCACGCAGGTGCAGAGACGTCCCTAGAGGTCACAGATATAACTACAGTTGGCTTACACATTGATTTTCATGAAGGCCAACTGTCTTTTTATAAAGTAAATGAAAATTTTGAATTGCTGCACAGCTTTGAGGCAGATATTTTAGAACCTTTATATGTTGTTGTTT
The DNA here is from genome assembly GCA_034769755.1 of Odontamblyopus lacepedii. Classification (NCBI taxonomy): domain Eukaryota; kingdom Metazoa; phylum Chordata; class Actinopteri; order Gobiiformes; family Gobiidae; genus Odontamblyopus; species Odontamblyopus lacepedii. The sequence goes on along the minus strand of CM068351.1, from coordinate 32,810,175 downwards.
GGCTATCAAAAAAAGACAACAAAGTTCGGCTTTATGAGTCTAATAAAATATTTTAACTGAAGATAAAAAATATACAGGTTTGTTTACAGATGCAAGCCACAAAAAAAAAAAAAAAAAACTATTGTGGGAACATGCAATCACTTGGTACTTTTCAGTTATTTTTATTCATATTTTACTGAACAGTATATAAAAATTCTTACAAAAAATTATACTGTAGATTGTAATGGATTATAATTAGATACATTTTTCAAAAATAAAATTTCTATTGTGTTCTTGGTACTAGAAATTACTGAATATATCATCATCTAGTGGGTATTGTAGAATACTTAAAGAATTTTATGTAGCATACTCGTTGAGAGGATAAAAAGGGTACAAAAGGTTTAAACTTTAAACTTAAAATTCTATATTGCACTTATAATGTATACACTGACATTTTCACATGATTTGATATTGTTTGAATTATAGCTGACTATTTAAAACTTTATGCATTGAATTCGGTTTCCTTCTCATCATAAACTGGATTAAGAAAGTGCACCTGGGATTGCCCCATTGACACTGACATGTTAATTTCTGGAGCGTACAGACTGCCCGTTCAGGCAGCACTGTTGGCTTGTTGTAGCCTCTGCTTCCTCCTCGGAAGACGTGACGGTGGGATTGAGGAGATCCCCAAAGTATTCCTTGCACCGCCCAACAACATCCTCAGTCGAGGTCAACATCTCTCCCCCCGCACTGTGAACAGTGTTGTTGAAGCACTGCTTCTCCCTCCTGAGGTGTCGGACGGTTTGCCAGAATTCCCTTGGGACTGTCCGATAGTCCTCCTCCATGGCCTCCCCGAACTCCTCCCATCCTCGAGTTTTTCCTCTGCGACCACCTGGGCTGCAGCACGCTTTGGCCCACCGGTACCCGTCAGTTGCCTCAGGAGTCCCCCGAGCCAGCAAAGCCCGATAGGACTCCTTCTTCAGCCTGACGGCATCCCTTACTTCTGGTGTCAGGTTCGGGGATTGCCACAACAACAGGCACCACAGACCTTACGACCACAGCTACGAGTGGCCGCATCAACAATAGAGGCCGAGACCAAAGCCCACTCAGACTCCATGTCCCCAGCTTCCCCCGGGATCTGGGAGAAGTTCTCCCGGAGGTGTGAGTTGAAGGCCGCACCGACAGAGGCTTCCGCCAGATTTTCCCAGCAGACCCTCTCTTCAGTGTCCAAGACATGTGGCTGGAGGTCAGATGACATGACAACAAAGTCGATCATCAACCTGCTAGAAGTCCCTCCTAGAGAGTCCTAGTGCCACATGCAATGATGGACACCCTTGTGCTTGAACATGGTGTTCGTTATGGACAAACCGCGACTGGCACAGAAGTTCAATAACAGAACACCGCTCGGGTTCAGATCGGGAAGGAGGTTCCTCCCAATCACCCCTCTCCAGGTGTCACTGTCACTGCCCACGTGGGCGTTGAAGTCTCTCAGTAGAACAACGGAGTCCCTGGTTGGTGAACTATTCAGTACCACTCCCAGAGACTCCAAGAAAGCCGGGTACTCTGCACTGCTGTTCGACCTGTAGGCCGACACCACAGTGGGTTTTTTGCAGTCATTCCTGTTCCTTAATGAATTTTTGAGTTGTTTGGGGACACTGATGTGCCTTTTTATTTATTTTTGAAAAATGGAAATCTCCAAAAGTTAGTCTTTATGGTTTGCACATCTTTTTTACAGTTTGCAAAGTTTGCAACGGTTTTTACAGTTTGCAAAGTTTCATGCCATTTTATTTAATTTTGAAAAATAGAAATAGTCAAAAGTTAGAGAAGCGCGAGTTTTTACAGTTTGCAAAGTTTTGTGAGTTTCGTCATTGTTTACTGGATGAAAATTGGGTTTGTTGGTTAGGAAAAAATAATAAAAAGAACGAACAAACAAATAATATTCAGATACAAGAACAAGGTTCCACCCTTTTTTAGCTACAACCTATACATTTTCAGAACCCGCATTCCTACATCATGGCAAAGGTCCCTGGTCACTACGGGCACCTCACTTCACATTAGTTCACTTCGCAGCCACTAGTAGCATCGTTTGGTGGCCAAAGAAGGAGGAATTATTTTCTGCTGCTTTTCAAAATGGCTAACTCCAAATTTAAATTACCTATTAGTATTTGAAGCAGGCCGGTCAACAGGAATGTTGGGGCCTGGGACAAGAAGTCTCACATGGGCTCTCCTCTAATATAAATTAATAAGAAGAGGGTCCAATTCTGGGCCCCTAAACCCTGGGGCCTGGGACAACAGACCCATTTGCCCCCTCCTGTCTACTGCCCTGATTTAAAGTAACATTGTACTTGTTCTACTCTGTTTTGGTTCTTGTCCAGAGTCCAGGCCTGACATCAGTGTTGTCCAGACTGAGCCTGCAGAAGAACACATTCAGATGCTCAGGAAGGTGGTCAGTTTTATACAAGCTCTTGATGCAAAAAAACAAGAAAGTGACAAATATGAGCGACTTGCAGATGCCCTTGATAAATCTTTTTTCTGGATTTATTTCGTTTTTTGCATAGCTTACCTTATTGGGATGTTTTATGTCATGGTCAATTACATTTGTATTATCGACCATTTTGACTTCTGGGAGTAAAGGAGCTGTAACTTCTACTATCTGTGTGTGTATATTTTGACTACTAGATCAAGAAAGTGAGATGGGGTGAGGAAAAAGCTCAACACTGAAGTGTTAGTACGTTAGTACATGACCATCCATATTTACCAATTTCAGATGTTCTTGGCTTCATTTTTTGTGATAAGATATCCTTGCTGTTACATTTTTATTCTGTTAAAAGTGTGAAATGAATTGTTAACTGCTGCGTGTAAAATGTTATGTTCATATTTGAGTTGGGCAGGAAATAAAATACATTTCCTTCTTGCTTTTGTCTGATGGATAGTGTGTTGCTACCACCTAGTGGAAATATGTTGTACTGCTACTACTGCATGTTACCGATGCACTGATGGCTGAAAATATCAATCAGTAACAGTGTTTTAATATTTTATTATTATAATAATGCTTAACATAAATATTGTATTTTTAAAATTGAACAAAGACAGCTTCATACAATAAAACAAACACTTAAAATGTACAAGTTTAAATTTTTATGATTTTATTGACAACATTGCACAAACTAAACTAAACAGCTAAATTCTTTAAAAATATGCAAATAAATAGTATTGAGTTGTTTCTGGTTTGGCATATTTACGATTGACAGATGTAGTCCTAAAATAAAACACTCATTCAAGTAGCCTCCTTAAATCCCTCAAAAGCCAGCAATATATTCACATTTTACAAAGCCCATAACCCAATATAATTTGGTTGTCCTAAATGTCATTTTAAGGTTCCTCTGTTGTCTTCATTGCCTTTAGACAGAAACAATATGTTGATTACATGTCACGCCACACTAAACAACAATGACATTACTCTACATACCTGTTTAAAAAGCTGAGCTCCCAGGTAGCCTTGAGCAATGTCTTTCAAGTCCGACCTCCCACCAACTTTACACCTGAGGTAGCCATACAAATTGGCCCACTGTAAAACCAGGCCCATGACAACCACGGCCTACAGGGCACCGACAGACTTAAAATGAGAGTCATCAACTAATAAAGTAGATGAAATACAGCATTAGTACTGACCAGCCATTTAATTTGAAGAGAAATGATGGTGCTGAAGAAAAAGAGGATCCAGAAGACGGGGCACACAGTCAGACCAAGCCAAAAGATACGAGATTCAGCACCAGAGATTGTGCTCTGACTTTGTATCTGCTAAAAAAGAAAGTACTGTAAAACAATGGTATAGATCCCACTGAAGCAAATTTAATAATCACTTTGGGACAAAGTGAGAGAACTAGAATGATCTGAAATGTGTTTGGATTTAACAGAACTAAAATCAAGCCCACAAATAGATTATGCAAAACCATTGTTTTGACCATATAATTATATGTGCTATTTTATTCTGCTGATTTACTCAATGTTATTCTCTATCTAAAATTGCCCCCAACTTCCAGTGGTTGCTAACCTAAACTAAACATAATTCATATAGCATTCAGAACATTCAGCTGCTTAGTGTATCCATGGACATTTGCTGACTTCACTTGACAGCTTTTGATTTTTTTCCCCCCTAATGTATCTATAAAAAATTGTTCTTGTAGCCAGAGTGGTACTTTTATGCTTTATAGGAGTCTTGTTACTTACTGCTCTCCTCAGTTTCCTCTCTGGATGTAACTGTGGCATGTGGACTTCTGCATTGTGTTGTTTTGCTGTGCTTGTGGTGCATTCAGGAGCCACGGGACACAGTGGGAATTCACACATTAAGTAGGATACAGGAGGATTTCTCACTTAAAAATGTACAAATTAGGCAATAGCTACTATAAAAACAACTTTAATAGAGGAAGGTTGCTGCAGTAACCTTGCACATGCATTTGCATTGCATGTGTTTACTGGTGATAGACTTAGTGAATGTGTTCATGTTTACAATAGTTTGAAATAATATCAAAGCTTCTGTGTAAAATCCCTCAGTCGTCCAGGTAGAATCCATGGCAAAGGAGAGAATTCAATTTGTCAATTGAACAAAAGTTTATTTAGTCGAATATGTTTCGAAGCTCATCCAAGCTGCTTCTTCAGTTCTGATCAGAATGCTGGAGGGCACTGACTTAAATCTGCCAGCAAAGGGAGGAGATAGCTACCAAGAAATTACTCTGAGACTACCTGTTTACAGTTTCTGTTGTTAGCTAGGCCTGCTGAAATTGTCCAGAGTGTGAGATCCTAGCGTAATCGTACAGGGCCATCATGGGAGCTTCCACACCTCTGGGTCTGACCTGGCTACATCTCAAAGCTTTGAGATCTCCAAAATATGATGAAGGGTAAAGAGCATCGACGGAAAAGTAGATCAACTATACCCAAATAATATGCCACATTGTTGTGATTTTTTTTTATTAGCCACTAGTTGGAATTCAAAGTGATAAGTAAATAGTTACTGTTTTTCAAAGTAGTGTACAGACTTAATGTTTGTTGGGGTCAATTTAGGATTGTTTTGAAATCCAGTATAATAGTATAACTGTTAAATCCTGAAAATTTCTTGAAGATGCTGATGTATACTATAACCTTTACAATGTTTTCCTGGGAAACAGTAATGTCTCAGAATTGTGTGTTTCCTTCCAGGAGAAAACTCAAGTTTCTGGGAAGTTCTTCTCATAAAAGGGCCCCTTATGATGTGTTCATTAACTTACACAATTATCTTCAAACATGACATCTATTGCGATGATCCTTTTAGTAGCTTAAAAATAACTTAAAACATGACTTAAAAATAATAAAGAAAAATATCAAAGGACACTACACGATTACAAGTTCAATTCTTTTAAAATATAATGTACATGAGAAAATAAATTATATACAGACATCAAATGCTCACACTTCTAAATAAAGGAGCAAACTATAATACAATATTTTACAAAATAGCTTTCATTTCACTGACCGAACATGCACACGCACACACATCCTAACCTTTTGCAGCTTTATGAACGTAGAAGCACTTCAAACAAACTTGCAACTGAATGCATTCTGTAAAAGATGCCAAAAGGAAGTCCAATATTAACTACAGCTGTCCACATGTTGAAATTGTAGAAACCGACTTCAATGCCATGATCAAAGTGGGGACGAGCACCAAAGGCAAGCATGATCCATAGCTGCAAAAAAATTTTACTTTTAAAACTACTGTTTTTTAAGACTTTTAAGAATACTGTTTGTGAAATATATTAATAGTAAGATATATAAAATGATACTTACAATGATGTTGCCCAGAAGCAAAAAGGCACAGACTTCCTTCACAATTCTTCTCTTCCATGACATTTTGTGCCTGTGCTCAGGAGAGTGTTCATGCAGGACAATTTCAGATGGCATCTTTTGGTCCATTTCTGACCCTGCAGATTCATTTGCGCTCATGTCTTTCTCTTTTAGATATGGGTTTGCGACAATTCTAACAAGATGGATCTCGTGGTGTGGCTCTCGGTGCAGTCCTTCGATTATAAAGAAGTTTTGGAGGCTGAGTTGGATAATCATAATTATTGCCCAAGTCAGATTGAGTTTGTTCAGGTGACCACTTGCTCCTGTGGCTACCATTGCTACAATACTGAAGTAACTAATGATTAATTGACCTAGTGATGCACCAACTAGCAGCCCAACGTCTAGATTTCGTGTTGGGTTCTTCTCTGATACATGGTCCTTATGGTCCAGTTTAAAAATGACACAACCTAGACCACTTGCGAGGGACATCAACGTGACTATCACTATGTTCATTACATAGTGGGTCATTAGTGCATGGTCATTCTTTGTATCATCAGCATCACATGTAGCTAGGCCTGCAGCGATTAACAGTACCCCTGCAACTGGGCCAAAAATAACTTCTTTGAAATGGAATCTGAAATGGTGGTGGTTATGCTCGTCTGCAACTCGTCCAACATTTTTCCACATAATATAGGCCATAGCTGAAGCAAAGAGGCTGTACTCAATGTTAAAGGGGTATAGGTAGTAGTACGCCTCCTTAAAGACACTGCACGATGTGTGGCTGCAGGTGCACATGTCATCACCATAGCTTGCTGTTGCAGAAGAGAAAGATAGAAGTTTTTACAATCATTTCAAAATGTGTATTGTCTTGTATGTGTTCTGAATGAATACCTTTGGACATGTAAGCACTTCGGCCAGTAAATTTGGTTTTGTTGACTGGATATTCAGGAAATGATGTTTGATGAAGTGATTCCTCTGTGAATAATGACATCCACATGACTAGGTTTGTGGAAAGGCTAATCATTATTCCACAACTGAAACAAAAAGGAAAAAGAAATAATATAAAAATCATCTTAATCTAATGTTTATATCACATAAAACATTTATCAACTGGAATAAAAAATATATAAATTATTATGAACACGATATTTGCTTTTATTACAGGATGAAACCTACCGTGATATATTTTTCTGGACCTGCACACAGTCTTTGGCGTGGAACCACAAGAAGTAAGTCTGAAACAAACATCATAATGTCAGCTCCATACACATATGGGCTGCGTGCATTTAATCTTTACTCAGCCTATTACATCATTTTACCTGTGTGGTTATAAACACAATTTGGACTACAGGAAAGGCAACTTTAACTGCAGAATCACAGTGGAGGTATCCCACGTAGCTCGCAATCTTGAAAATATTCATGATGAAACTTAGGATGCCAAAACAGACCAGACCACCTACAACAAAAAGCATTTGTGGCTATAAGCATAAATCTATACAGCTGTAGATATATTTAAGTATTTTATCTCTTTACCTCTGAGCCAGATTGGTCCTGCATGAGAGTCCTGGTACACAATTGCATGTTCCTGCTTGGCTGTATAGATGGAATAGTAAATCATCCATGTGGTGGTGAGGATGAGGAGCACAATGAGATAAATCTGCAGGTGAATCGTGCTGATTTTGTCCTTGTCGGCGCTGCCACTGACCAAAGCACAACCCAAAAGCAGGACGTTCACACAGATAATCCCAGACCACATCCAGCCCCAGTAATGACTCCGTTCTTTGTGCGCGACCACAGCAGAGGAGTGGGAGAATTCCAGTTCACAGGTGCTCCCTTCCTGTCCTGGGATCCCCACAGTGTTGGGCAGCAGGGCCTCCTCTGCCTCCTTGTCTTTCTCCATCATCCTGCACTTTTCACAAGGATCACCCTCCAGCAGGCATTTGCAATGATAACCTGTTTTCAGACACATGAGCGCTGTTGCTCTCTCTGCTAGTCTCAAATGAGTTATCTCTAGCCACGTTTCCTTATATACTACTAGAGGTTTCTGCAGGTTCACCGGCTACACCCACTCAGTTACCTGCTCCAAAGAAAGACCTCGCCCAAGTGACACCTTTCTATGAAGATAATCAGCATAAATGTCAGCCTTCCACCATACCAGATTCAAAAACAAAACAAACACTTAACAAACTTGACAAATGAAATCCTTATTTTGCCACCCACATGCTCAAACCTGTTTATTAGATAAACATGTGTGCACCTGAACCCAAAAAGCTGATTCTAAGAAGATATCACTTATTAAAGGATGATGTTGAATCCTACCTGATCCTTGTGTGCCTTTTATAAACCTTTCAAAAAAGGTAGCTTGCTTTAGAGGGTCATAAATGCCAATAAATCAGTTAACCACAGAACTGTTTCATAATGATGCCCAGTGCCTTTTGAATACAGAACAAATGTTCAAACATTTTTATGGAAACAAATTTCCTTCCAATAAAAAAAACCTGCAATGATTCCACTTCCAAAGTGCTTCCATACACAGTTAGCAAATACAGGTTTCCCTGAATTTGCCTCAAGTGCCTTAAAATATATTCTTTTTTGTTTCTACAAGGTGCTATTTCCCAGTGAAAAAATGTTCCTCCTTCCCTGTGGTGCGCTTCATAAATGCATTTGGAGATAAGTTTATGGACAATGTCTGATACCTTGAGCAAACTATAACCTGGTATTCTCGCACATCAAAATCAGAGTGAGTGTATCCAAATCACTATCGAGGCTGGCAGAGACACACATCCTGTGAAAACTTAACAATGCAATACATCACCAGTACTGTACATCGCAGAGCGTTAGGGCCGGCCACAGATAAGGCACCACAAGCTGGTGCTGGCCCTCGGACCTGAGAGCGTATATGGGGTATATGGGGGGTGTAAATTTGAATGAGGTCCGAGATGAATTTTGGGGCCTATTTAAAGTTTTTTTTTTTAATCTTAAAATCACCTATAAAACTAACTGGAAGCCAGCCTTATGTTTTTTAGTTCCAGTTAAAATGTGCGTGGCAGAATTTTGGACCAACTGAGCTGTAAGCCAGAAAGTGCATGGTGGCTTATGCCAGAGAAAAGTGCATTACAAAAGTGCATTACGGCAGTTTAAATGAGAGGAGATAAAAGCGTTAGTGATCTGTTCAAGCCAAATATCCTGAAAGATCATTCAAATGATTAAAATATGGAATAGTGGTTTCTAGACAGGTCATTGGGGTTTTCATGTGGACAGACACTTTAAAACAGCAGTATTTAAAGTAAGCTAAGTTTGGCATAGTGTAATGACTTCACCTGAGGCCAATATAAGTTATACTTTTTAGACTCAAGCTTTTAAGGCTTGTGTGACACTTGAACCAGGTGTAATGCAATGTAGTGGTGCTGCTCGTATTACAAACAGCAACAGCGGTGCACTCAATAAGGTAACCCTGAGGTCGTGGACTGTCAGCCAAGAGTTAATGCTGCCCAAATGTATTTATAGACTATTGTTATGGCCTATGTCTAGTCTCTCTTTGTATCAAGGCAGACTTCTTTGTTAGGTATATGGTTTGCTTTCTAGTTAGTATAATGGCATTTTTAGAAGTTGGTTTGAATAGGCCTACTCTGTATATTTCTTTTATTACATTATAACTTGCAGGTGCTCAATTATGGAAAAAAATATTATTTGGATTCATTGTTGAAATCATGATTATTTGACCCAGTTGCATACATTGTCAAAAGAAAGTAAAAAAATTAAGTTATTAACATATATCTGTAATGTTTTGTGTGTTTTAAAAGCTATTGCAGTTAAGGGAGTAGAATGACCATTTTATGGACGGTCCTCACTTGCATGTTTCCATGTTATTGCTGTACCTGGAATGTTCCTTAATATGGCATTAAAATGGTCCGTCTTGCACTTATCCTATTACGTGTTTCTGTTGTTGAAAAATACCTTAGTGTGAGTGGTGTTGCCTCTTCACAGACCTGATCTATAACTTTACCTGATGGCATCTCCTGCTTAGTTCCATGAAGATGTAAATTTAATGCCATACCATGGAATATTCCAGGCAGAATAATAACATCTCCACTGAAACATGCCAGAAAAGTGGCCAGAAAAGTTACATAGTTTATCTTTAAACAGCTTAATGTTGTTGTTTTTTTTTATTCTACACAGAGGAAACCCAGACAAGTGTGACATATGGGGGAACACACCGCTCCACCTTGCAGCAGCCAATGGCCATCTAAACAGCCTGTTCTTCCTGGTGTCTTTCGGTGCCAACATCTGGTGCCTGGACAATGATTATCACACGCCGCTGGACATGGCGGCCACAAAGAACCACATGGACTGCGTCAGGTACCTGGATTCTATAGCAGCCAAACAAACGGGCCTCAACCCTAAGCTGGTCAGTAAGCTGAAGGACCGGGCTTTCCGCGAGGCTGAGCGAAGGATCAAGGAGTGTATGAAGATGCAGAAGAAGCGCCAGAAGATTCACAAGGAATCTTCCGAGGCTTCCGCTTCAGATGCCATGAGTTTCTCGAGTTATATGGGCAGCTCTGTCAGCCACAAACTGCGAAACTTCAACCCAGGAACTGTCAGCGTGCCATATTCTCAAGTAAGTCAATTTTATGGACGAAGACAGCATAGGCAGTGCCCGGAGCCTGCAGGAGAGGAATATAGAGGAGCTTCCCTGGGACAAGGAGGAACTAGGACTGGACGATGATGATGAACCTCCAAAGGACTCCAGGAGGTGTTTTTGGCCACACAGAGCATGAGTGAGTTCTTCTCCATCTTCAAACGGGAGAAGATTGACCTGGAAGCACTGCTACTGTGCTCAGATAATGACCTCAAGAGTATTCACATACCCCTAGGGCAGGGGTGCCCAAACTTTTTTCATCTAGGGCCACATATTAAAACACAGACCAGCGTGAGGGCCGATCGGGGGTCACAGACTGATGATCAAAACAGTGAGTAATTCAAATCTGTGCATTTATAACAGGTTTAAATGACCCTCCAGACCTTTGGTCAGGCTTAGACCCTCAGAAGGACACACTACGTTTGCTTGATCAAGGTAGATTTCAAAAACATGCAGTAAAAAGTACTATTTGCGGTAGTATGGGCCAATTCACCTGGAAGCCTGAGGGCCAAAAACAATTGGTCTGAGGGCCACATTTGGCCCCCGGGCCATAGTTTGGACATGCCTGCCCTAGGGCCTCGCAAGAAGATATTAGATGCCTGTAAAAGACGGCTAGAGACAATAGAAGATCCAGACGCTATTGAGGACACTGAATTGTAAGTACTGACAGTCCAGTGTGACATAGTAAACCTGTTTACTGACAAGATGCATTCAGAGAGGAGCGACCATGGCTGTATGAGTCGTAATATCTGTTGCCCTGCAGATAATATAATTAGCTGTTGGTCTGTTGGTCATGAGCTCATTCAGTTTAAAGGTCAGAGAATTAAATGTCTCAAATAACGATAGAGATGACAAGGACAATTGGTAATCCAATGTAACAATGCACAAACAGCCTGTCAAAGACAACAGACAAATAAAGACAGTATTTTCAATCAGAGTATATGGAGTTCTACCATTCTGTGGTGGTGCAGCCCATGGAGAAATTCTATAGGGGTTTCCTGTGCTGCATGGCCAAACAAACTGAATGAGAGGTCCCCAACTGCAGTGCCATCCTTTGTCCGTGTACGCCATGGAGCACGGTTAACAGAGAGGTTATTGTGGGCCCTGCGTCCCACTAATATGTCACCCCTGTGGGGTTAATCTGGCCAAACCATGTGCCTGCATTGATAGTGCCAGATCATTTTCTGTTTAGATTTGTTTTGTAATGTCTTAGTACTTAGTCTTAGTACTTCTCACAGTATCATTATTATGTGCATGTTTACATTAAGTCATACCTAAGTGTAGCTCTGATGGTGAGCTGTTAACCATTAGTCAAGCCATACTAGCTTGTCAAAGCCTGATCTCGTCAGATCTCAGAAGCTAAACAAGACCGAGCCTGGTTAGTACTTGGATGGGAGACCACAGGGTAAATCAGGTGCCGCAGTGGGGCGCCAGTCACAAAAACTGTTGTTGTGTCCTTAGACAAGGCACCCACATTGCCTAGTATGAACGTGGTGTGTGAGTGATGGTGGTGGCTGGAGGAGCCGGTGGTGCAGATTGGCAGCCTCGCTTCCGTCAGTTTGCCCCAGGGCAGCTGTGGCTACAGTAGTAGTTTACCACCACCAAGTGTGCAGTGAATGAATAGTGCTCTGTAAAGTGTCTCTAAGTCTTCAGAAAAGCATTATATAAAGCTGATGCATTATTATTATTAACCCTTATTTGTCTGTTAAAGTTAACATTGAGGCTTCTGCACATAACACCAAATTATGAGATAAAGTGTCAGAGCTTGAACTCAATGGTTTAGTGGACTGTTTATTTATTGCCTTTAATAACAAAATGTAGTACATCTGCAAATGCACAATTTAACATTTTATTCTGAAAATGCACAGAATATATTTATAAATTTGTTTCTGCTTATCCTTGCCTTAAGTTTAATTCTCAGTTGGAATCTTTCCATATACCATACATTTTCCATGTTATGGTATTATTGCATAAATTGAGAACTTTATTTTTACTATTTTAACATGTATATAACATTTATATTATCAAACCTGAGTCAGTTTTTTGGGTTATTATCTAACTTATGCCTATTGCAGCTTACCATAAATAAATGAAACAGCCAGATCATGGAGACCTGGTTGTTTGCCACACATGGGTCCAGAGCAGATAATACAAATTCAAGGCAACTTTTTCTTAGTTTAGTTTGATATTAAAAAAGGCTGGAAAGTGATAGTAAATTTCAGATCTCAAACAAACAAAATATGGAGTTAATGGTACAAACATATGGAGTTAATGGTACATTTAGACCATGCATATCACGCTCTCTCATTATTAAAACATTTCTGTTCATTGTAGAATTTCTAGAAAACATATCCTGTTTTTCACCTTAAAGTGAGTCACTGTATTTGCTGTAAACCCTTGTTAAACTTCACCCTTCCGGTATCTGGGGGTGTGAAAAAAAATGTGCTTTTTCTGCTTCACGAAAAAAATGTGATATTATTTTTCATCATAACCATAGAGTGTTAATTCAAAAGTTGTAGCTATATGTGTTTCCTTTGCATTCCCAGACTGACACCAGAATCAGCCTATTGTAAAGCATCTATTTTCGAAAGCGTGTAAACCGTGCACAGACACTCATGTACAACACCATTTTTAATTTATTAGCCACACAGCATACACTATGCAATTTCTGATTCTTTGGGTTTGTTTGAGTAGAAACTTCAAACTGAAGGCAAGACTAGTAGAGATCAGAACTGGATGAAAGCTGCACATTTGCATCTGTGAAGTAGGTTGATCGTGAGCAGGTTGGGGTTCAATGAGTAAGGTTATAACACAGACAAAGGCGTGAATATGTGGTCCACTGTTTTACTTTTATGTTTTTCAATTGTTATAAAAAGTGCAGGTGCAAAGAGTGCAAGGTGCAATATGGAGGCAGGCAGCAGAACACTCACTGATGCATGGAGGTGTCTTTTATCTGGTCTGTCTGATTGGGTAAAACTACACCTAAAAAACAGGGATCGTAAAAATTAACATTATCTTAAAATATTGCCTTAACACTCCATAAAACTAACCCAAAACCAAATAACTATTAAATCCCAACTATATACATAAAATCCCTAAAACCATACACCAAGTAAACTTTAAAACCCATAAACCAATAAAACGCATATCCCACTACCCCGGTGCAGTATATTACACTTGGTCCTGCCTGAAACCTTAAAAGAGGGAGCTTGTTTCCCAGGGGACTCTTTTAGGACCTGGACAGAAGAAAAAGGAGGTAAGTACACAGCAAAAAACACATTCATTAAAAACACAAAATACACTAAAACACTTAAAACATTCTAAAACAGATGTATTGCACCATATCTATTGCACTACTCAATTAAAAGGTAATTGTTTCATTAATAATGTCTCTTTTTCCTCCAGGCCCCAGCAGCTGTCAATTAAACTGCCACTGTGCCTCAGGATTAAAAGACAATAAATACATTTTCAAAACCAATTATGTGTAATATCTTTTTTAATATGTGCAAGTATGTTTAAAGTGCTCTGTGCTATAAAATGTGCTGTGATTTAAAGTGTCTTAGTGAAGGGTGAAGGTGCTGAGTTTACTTATGGGTAACATACCAACCTGTTTGTTACAGCATCATAGACTGTATTTTTATTTAATTTTTTGTTATTAAATAAAACATACAAGACATTACATAAAGATAAATAAATACATATTATACAAAAAAATAATTAATAAAATAGACAGGACAGGAGGAGGTAATGTCAGAGGAGGGGTAGAGTAGTAGCCAAAGGTCACACACAACCAGAATTCATGTTTACAAGTAAAAAAATATAAATTAAATTAAGAATTTCCAGGGTTTAAACAGCTTTGGAATTGAAGGACAAGAGGATGGTCTTCTTATATTACTGGATTTCGGAAAGGAAACTGGGAAAGACGGATTTACGATTAATGAATTTTTACTTTTATGAATATGACATTTTAAAAGATGATATAATAATGTTTACTTTTCAAGGGATGCATTAAAAAACACACACAGCATGTCTTTAAAAGAGGAGGTAAAATGGGACAAAGTTGCACACAGATTTGACAAATTCCTTCCACAAAAACACATTGTCTGGGCAAGTCTATAATAGATGAGAGCAGAATTTACAGTTTGTGTCCATTGTCCTTCTGAGGTTATTCTTTACTGGATAGCAGCGATGTAGAAGTTTATAGCAGATTTGGCTTTGCATATTTGTGATGAGATTTATGTGGTAATGTCCATGCATTTTTTCATGGAATATTGTTAACAAAGTTTCTCCAGTAGTGAATCACATACGGGGCTGTAGCTATATTTCTCTGAAACAGTTCTCTTTTTCTGTTTTAGTGTAGCTTTGTTACAAAACAAGTTCTGCCAATCAGAATTTAAAACAGGTGACGGATATGGCAAAGCTGTGTTGGTGAAGTCCTTGAAGAGCATAAGGACCTTACTAGGTATAAAGTCCATCACAACAGCAAATTGTTTTGGGGTAACAAGGATTTAAGTATTTAGAAATTCATCAGAGATTCACTTGAGTTGAATAACTGTTTTACATACAAAATATTGTTCTCAAATCAATTGGGAAAAGCTTAAATAAAAGTGCCCATATCCTGTGAACATGAAGCAGACATAATATATTTTCACTGATTAACTGACCTAAATGCTAATGGTTATGGCATTATAACAAAAATAAATAACAATTTTGAATTTTTAAGGTAGTTAATTGAATGGAAAAATAAAACGTTCTAACCTCAGAAATGCATTTGAGCTTCACAAAAAAAAAAACCTGATGATGAAATGTGTGATATATCTGTAGATGACGTGACATCTGTAGTGATCTTAACTTTCTGTAAGGATTTGTCCAGTAAAACCTAAAAATCTGGATTTTTCCTTTGTCACAAATGATTATCTCTTCTTAAATTAATAAATAACATAAAACACAATTGTAATTGTTTTAAAAGGGGCTCTCACATCACTCGCATGTGTCTGAGTAGTTTTAATTTGCCATATTTCCCTTGATTATTCATATTTTGTGATTAATCTCAGTTTTACAAGAATTTAGAATGTTTACACATTTTTAAGTTTGTTGTTGTTTTCATTTCAAGTGTTTTTTGTTCTGCTTATATCACCTCAAATTTACTTTGTCCTTCAGAAATTTCACATAGGTCAACCTGGTCACACAGTGAAATCCAAAATGTTCCTTCATTTCTGTAACAGTAATGAAAAAACATTTTGGATTTCACTGTTTTGTCCTTAAATCATGGTGGTTTTGTCACATTAAATCCTAAAATTTGATGAAGAGGTCTATAATACACTCTTTGCTTACAAAAGTATCTTTTCTTCTTTAATTTGCGACAAAACCTTTTTAAAAACTAACAATAAAACCTATTTTTAACACTTTCTATAAGAATTCTGTAGAATGCTTATGCACAATAGATAATAACATATTTATTTTCTACTTTGTCAAAAAACACCAGGCATTTTATAGAATGTCTGAATTATCATTTTTACTGGTAACATATATAAGCCCATAGATACAGTCTATGACATAAGCACAAACTAAAATTTTGATGATCATGACATGCAATATGTAACTTTTCTGGTGGAGAGTCGTCCACCTGCATGTCTCCATGGAGATTTTATTTTCCACAGTATGACATTAAATTTATCTATCTCCATGCCTGGAGACAAGCCGGTAACGCCACTTGGTCAAGTTACAGGTCAGATCTGAGTAGAGGCGACCCCACTCACAATAAAAATGCATGTTTTAAGATAATTTGTATCAATAAACACAACTGATGATACGCGCTGCAGTGGAAAAGGACAGGGTTAACGTGTGATGCTGATCTGTACAGGGATTTACTTCAACAGTTTTATTTGCAGTAAACATGAATTTTAATAACATCCTAGGAAAATCCATTGTTGTATACCATAATACATGTAGGAGGTCTTGTTTTGACCCATAACATGTTGTTACTTTTTTTGCCGAAGTTCTCAGAGTGGAAGAAATTGTCAACAGATGTTTCTCTGTCTTTGTCCATTAACAACATGAAGCATCTCTCCTCTCATGTGCAAACCGTGACAGACACCACCCAACAACTGTTAAGACTGGGAATCACAGGGTCCCTCACGATTCAGGACAACACATAGTTCACAATTATATAAATATCATGATTTTGCAATTTGTAGAATCGATAATTGCACATGATATTCTGTGATTTATCACTATTTTTAACCCATTAATGCCCCCATTTTTCCTGAAGATGAAATTATGAAATTCATGTACCATTTGTAGTACTGCGGCATGATCAAGTATTTTTTTTAAAGAAAACTGTCAAAAAGTACATGGAAAAGAGTTTTATGGTGGGCATTTGTACCCACTTGTGAATTAAAGGTTCCACTTAATTTTTTATCAATTTAATGTAAAAATGACTTTCATCATTGTTATAGTATAGATTTTTTAAAAATATACTTTATTAACAATATCTCTCAATAGATAAAACTATAATATACAAATAAATGTAAAAACAAAAAAACAAAAAAAAACCCAAAAACCTCTAAAACCCTGTCCAGGGGTTAAAATATTTACTATTTACTTCAAAATTAATTGAGTAGTGCAATAAATTGTTATAGTATAGACACATTTACTTTTTATTATTTTAACATTTTAACATAAAAAGTATTGTTTTCAGTTTGACAGCTTTTGCTATTCATACAGTGCAATTTTTGCTCAAAATGAATGAAGATGCTGTTCTCACTTGTTTATGAGGGGCAGATGGTGTATCATTATTTCTGAGAGAACCTCGGATGTTCTTCAGACTTTGACACCTGTCTCTTGCTATCTTTTTAGCTACTTATTTAGAATTTATTACTTTCATTCATATTTTTTCTCTTTATTATATTATTTATATAAATAATTTCCCTTGTGGATCAATTAGGTTTGTCTAAGTCTAAGACTTGTCCCAATAGAAACTAGACGTCTTTGGATGCTCCTCAGACTTGAACTGTAACAGCTAGAGGACAATAGATGTTCTTTCGACTTGGTAATATGGTAATATTTTATTGATCAATTTTATTTTTTATTTTTTTTTATTCATTAGGCTATAAATCCAAGCGCAAGAATGTCGAGGCTTCACCTCTTCCTCTACCTGTGGCTAGAGAGGACTTCATCAGATGTAAATATGAAAAATATGAACTTAATTTACCCTAAACACCTAAAGCAACGAGAGCAGCAAATATACCGTTGAGAAAAATGTATTATTTTAATATCAACAAAATAATTCTCAACAACTTTTATTGTTCTTTTATCGAAGGTCTGCTTACTTTTTCATTTGTTGGTTTCAATTCCTCTCCTTGAAGGATAAAAACAAACTGCAAAACATTGTTAAAACCTGCTCAAAAAGCACAGGTATCAAACTGAGAGACCTATATTCTCTGTGGGAGGAACAGGGTCTCCTGGCTCAGCCCCTCCATCCTCTGGCTCCTGGCTTTGTCATGGTACAAAAGGCTCATCTAATTCTTTTGTGCCTACTGCTATTAAATTGCTTTATTCTGATGGTAGTGTTTTTTGAAGTTTTGCATTGTAATATATATTGTTTTATTGAGTTCCACTTGTGAACTGTATTGTGTGTGTGTGAGAAATAAGAACTGCTCTGAGAATGCTGCAAATGA
The DNA here is from genome assembly GCA_034769755.1 of Odontamblyopus lacepedii. NCBI lineage: Eukaryota > Metazoa > Chordata > Actinopteri > Gobiiformes > Gobiidae > Odontamblyopus > Odontamblyopus lacepedii. The sequence continues at coordinate 32,792,061 of CM068351.1, read as the reverse complement.
ACTGCCATCTGGGATCAATAGAGTTTTCTGAATCTGAATCAGCGTCACTACAGACACTAAACTGGAGTCACATATAAAAGCATAGGTCATAATGACAACTGTATCTGCCAAAATGAATATTCCTTGTGCTTTAGAAGAAACAGTAAAGGCTTTTCTACGTGGCAGGTGTAGAGACGCCCCTAGAGGTCACAGATATAACTACAGTTGGTCTATACATTGATTTTCATGAAGGGCAACTGTCTTTTTATAAAGTAAATGATCATTTTGAATTGACAGATATTTTAGAACCTTCATATGTTATTGTGTAGTTATCGAAAAAAGGCAACAAAGTGTGGCTTTATGAGTCTAACAAAACATTTTAATTGAAGATAAAAAATTATACAGATTTGTTTACAGATGCCAACCATTAAAATGGACATGCAATCACTTGATAATTTTAACTGAATATAAAAATTTTACCCTAACTTGTACTTATAATCTTATAATAATAATCTTGTTTTATAATCAAATACATTTTTCAAACTCTTAAAATTTCTGTTGTGGCTATGACACTTAAAATTGGTATGTATACCACCATCTAGTGGGAATTGTAGAGTACTTGAAGAATTTTATGTATCGTACTTGTTGAGAGACGGATAAAAAGGTTTAAACTTTAAATTTGTTATTGTACTTATAATGTATACACTGACATTTTCACATGATTTTATATTGTTTAAATTATATCTGATTATTTAAAACTTTATGCACTGAAATCAGTTTCCTTCTCATCATAAACTGGATTAAGAAAATGCACCTGGGATCGCCCCATTGAGATTGACATGTTAATTTCTGGAGCGTACAGACTGGGCAGTTCAGGCAGCACTGTTGGCTTGTCAAACATGGGATTATCAAAGCCCTGGTCTAAAGGCCCACCAAGGTCTCCAATGTTATCACTTCGTCTTTGTAACCAGTTCATGGATGGCATTGGTGGTAGTGATGGTATACGGACAACTCTTTTATTGACCAAAACAACTAAAGTGGCAATAAGTGAAAGCATGATCAGAACTCCAAATATAACTCCAACTATCATCCCAGCGTTTCCTGACTGGCCACTACTGTTCCCAGAAGAAGCTTGAAATCCAGCCTCAACGATTCCCAAATTAGAACCATGGGAATTGGCATCTTTAACTATTTCTTTGGCTAATGCTTCCGCTTGGAAACCTTCATCCTTATCTACAACTACTACCTGGATTTCTGCCTCTGTTCCAAATGGGATGAATTTCATTAGTCTCAAGGGCTTGAAGACTTTGGACATGCCTACCTGAACTGATTTGTATTGAGGAAGTGCAAGGAAAAGATGTTTTATTCGTTGCCTATAAGTCTCTAGTTGAAAATTTGGAGCATACTGAATGGTAACAATAGTCCCACAAACTTTACAACAGTGCCCCATGGGAAGTAAGGGCTTTTTACAAGAAGTGGAAGAACAAGTCACCGTGCTACAAATCCGTGGATGATTTGCAGAGTTCCCACAGTCACAACCAGTGGGGTCATCACAAAATGGTGAACCCACAGTGACAGAAGACGAGCCATGAAACTGCAGTTGTCCAGTCTGGGTTTGGAGGTATTGGGAAAACTTGCCACCATCTTGGAACTTTTTCCCAAATATGGAAACAGAACTGACTGGTATTTGAGCTTGATCGGAGCTGGTGTCCACTTTGAATGAGGAGCTGGCTTTGAAGACTACATTGTCGTACTTACAAGGGACGCTCTCCTCATGCACTGAAAATAGGAAGTTTTTGTTCAGGAGGTCATCTTGAGTTGTAGCTGACTGCCATAAGGTTGGGTCAAACCACTTGGGAGAATCAGGGTTTTTGAATTTGACTGTAGACAATTCACAACCCGGTTCGTTTCCATTGGAGACAAAAAATCCTGCACCAGAACTGAAAATAAACTCACCAAAAATAGGAAGACGTAGTTCTTTGATAGCATGAGCGGTCTCCACAAAAACAGAAACTTTCTTCTCAGCAGCAAATTCAGCCACAGAATTACCACAGGGGACCGCTCCACCGTCCCAGTTGGTCCCATTCTCAAAGTTAGTATCAGGGATCCATTGCTTGTACAAGGCATCTGCTGTACAAATGAGACAAAAGAACAAAAGCATGTCTAATGTTGTCAGCATCTTTGAGGTCTCTGACAACGTTAGGCGAGCTGCTAAAATGGACTTTGTATTATCATCTTGTGACAAACACGAGCACCCACCTGACAAAGGAAGGTGGTGACAGAGAAAGCAGCTGTTAATCCAGCAATATTCAACAAACTACTTAGAAGTAAATTGGCTATAGGCCATGAGTAATAAAACAAAAAAAATGTTCTTAAGATCATTTAAGTATTGACAATATAAACAAAAGGATAGCACTGATTTTAGCCTTTAAATTTATCCTGATTAGAGGTATACTAGCATTTCTGGTGGAAGGTTCACCACTTGCTTGTCTCCTTGGAGATGTTATTGTTTTGCCTGGAATATTCCACAGCACTGCATTAAACATTTTATGGCAAGCAGGTGCCACCAGTTACAGATTAGATCTACAAGAAATTTCAATGTATTTTCTTTGCAATATTAAAAGGCCACATTCAAGAAAGCAAAACAAAAAAAACAAAAAAACTAGCAGGTGGGGCCCTCCACCAGTGTACTTAGAATATCAATATCCCTATAAAACATAAAATAAATGCAATAACCCTGTATTTTAAAAGCACCTTTGCAGCTAGCCCTTCTTGCTAATGCACAAGTGAGGCTTATTAGGTGAATGAATGAACACAACAGAGTTTGGTGGCTGTGTTAACTAACATGGTGGAAATGGTGCAGAGTAAGATTTAGGAAAGGCTTTATGTAGCAGATGAGAAACCATGCAAAGTGTTCCTTCATGCAATAATCTCCTTTCCAGGTAAAACCGTCATGCTGCTTCTTGTGTTAATATATCAGGTTATACTTGTTTTTGAAAACAGTCAGTGCCTCTTTTCCAGAAAAAATATAAATAATGACAGAATTGTTGGGGCTCATCCTTCAAATACTGAATCTGTTTGCCCATGTTTAAGAAAGTGCCACAGTGGAGATGGACAAAAATACTGGTGGCAAACTGATTTCAGGAATAATCTTCAACATTTTCTTTCTGGGCTGTGCTATTGTTTGTGGCAGTACTTTTGACAATATCACTATAACCCCTGTCCATCGACAAGTGTATCTGATCATGCTGCTACTCTTCACTATGTCATGGATGATCTTTTATATGGTTTACACCTTCCACAAAGATCAATACATGCTTTCAAAATACATCCACACAGCCCCAGTGTGGCTCCGGGGTAAGGCCTTTGAAGTTTGGGGAAATATTTAAATCTTTCAGCTGGTCTTGTCTTCTGATGGATGTCCTCAAAATTTCCAACAATGTGGTCTATATTAATTGTGACAGTGGCGCAGCTATTAAAATAACATCCCCAGTCATCCAAGCGTTATTGCTCTTTATGCAGGTACCGCATCTCATTATTGAAATCGTAAAATATTCATTATTCTTGTCTAACTCTAAATTATTGCTTAGTCTTACTTCTTTTTAACTCATGCCAAAAACTGTGTGTTCTCTCTATTGCCTGTATATGTAAGGGTAAAATTATTTTTTTTATTTCTAGAAGTGTTTGTGGAAATAAGATTTATGAGCTATCCTGCTACATGGACATTACATTTCTGAGACTTTATTATACTTAGTAAGGATTATCAACAACTCCACGAATTGCACAATTGTACAGTGTCACAAAGTTGTTGTAATTTCCACTTGTAATTTCCAGGTGTGGTCTCACAATCACCCTCTCAACCAACATGGTGGTTTGGATGGAGGCAGTGGCGGAAGAATCTCTTCATCAAACTGAGTTCCCGGAATTTTATGAGAATTATTCTGATAGAATGTATAAAGGTGCATAAAATTTTACATCCTAATCATAACATGGGTGTATTTTTTAAACAATGATGTCATACATTTCTTTTTTTAGTCTCTTATGGTGACAAAACATGCAGGTGTAACCAGTCTTGCAACATCTCCAAAGGGGTGTACCACTGTCTATGTCCCTTCAACATCGAGTACTGTCTCTTTGCCTCAGCCATGGTTTATGTCACATGGAAAAACGTTGGTCGATTGACTGAAGGCCAGAGCCATCACAATTTTAAGTTTCATGCAAAAGAGGCATGTTTAGGACCTATAGCGGGAGTCATTTTGGTTATGGCTGGCCTTGTTACATTTGTGTTTTATGAAGTTGGGACTCAAATGGAAGACAGTAAAAAAGACACATGTTTGCAAATAGTGATTGTCTGCTTGAGGTGTGAGTCTACTGAAAATGATCTGATTGTGTACATCTTGGACCGTAGGGAGCATGTACTTGAGAAGAACCAAATGTGTCTGGATGTGGGACTGTTAGTAGGCTCTTCTTTGGGGCACTTTCTGATCAGCTATTTCACTGTAGTTGCTGTGGTGTCTACAGGAGTGACAGACTTTATTAACATACTCAACTTAACCGGGGGCTGTTTTGTTGGTGATTCAAATTGGACTGCAGATTACTTCATTATTGAGGGATTGCACAGAGAACCGCTTCATGTGGTCCAACATTCAATGATGCCCAACAGTTCTGGCTCATTTCAAGAAAGCACAGAGCTGAGTGTGGTGGCAGAAAACCACTGGACCAGTTATCAACTCTCCTCCACTTTGCATAAACTAAACTGGAAATGAAGAGTCCTTAAGGAGGTCTGTCTCTTTTAGCTGTTGGCTAATATAATTATAAGTATTATAGGTAGTATTTGTGACAGTGGAATAATCTTCTGTAATTTAACGGTGTGTTTTATGCACAGCTCTGGATCATGCCTGCCTTTGGTGCTCGCCCTCAGTTTAATCAAACCATTGGAATCTTCAACAAATTCCCAATTGTAAATATAGGACTGCCTTTTGGGATATTTTACAGACTGCACTTAGTTGCCAGTCTCTTTGAAATTTACTTGATCTATCTGCTTTTGTGTTTTAAAAGTAAATATGTTACCGGTCGGAGAAAATATGTATTGCAATATTTTTTTTGTTGTGGTTTTGCGTGTTATGTAGGGAAAAACTCCTAATACATGGTTTTGTTATTATTACATAGACTTGAACAGCCTTAACAATCATTACAATATACTTCACTTCCTACTTCACTAGCAAGGACCACACCAACAACACATGTGTGAAGAGAAGAGTTTATTATAGGCAGACGAGGCGGGGTGGGATGGCTGGGTTGAGACTCAAGAGTGGGGGTTCCGTCTCAATTTTCATATGGTCCAGCAGGTCCCCCCTAGTAGCCGTCTTATGTCTGGAAGACAAACAGATAGGGGTTGGGAGGGTGGGATCGGGTTATTCGGGACAAACTGGGTTGCCGGGATAGGCTACTACAAATAGGCTTCTGGGAAATTGAAGTGTGATTCGCTAGAGAGGAGGCGAGGGCGGATGAGGCGTGGTCCTGCTCCTGAAGTTAATCATATTAACTACATATAATGGGTTCTGATGTTGAGTTGAAAATGTGTAACTAAAGAGGGGTCATGCTGCCATCTAGTTGTGAAAGTGGCAACATCATGAGACTGAACTTGTTCCACGCCTTTGAACTCAAATCTCACTTTTAAAACAACAAAATGAGAAACTGTTTCATGCTGCTTTGTGTACTTGTCTGGCCTTTGTCCTATGTAATTAATACTTACAGAAAAAAAATATGTGACACTTAACTCAACTAAATGGTTTTCCTTCCACATTCTGATATTTAGTTTTAATTTCAGCAGGTACAGTAGAACTAGAGAGTCAGATATGACTGGTTTCAATATTTGCAGAAGAGGTATGCGGAGTGACATTAAATGTACAAAGAAAGTGAAACATGTCACACAATTTGATGGGAGTCAATAAATATATTTACCATAATTTAAATAAATACCATTAAAACCTTCTGACAAGCATAATTTATACAGATTATCTGCTTGGATAACAATCTGCCAAATATTTCACAAAGTACAAGAGTGCTAATTCACTTAAAGCTTAGCATTTACAATAAATAGCAAACACAAAACTCTATGGGAACACTGTCTATAAATAGCATTTTAACAGTTTTCCAGATTAATTAGGGTATGTAATGAATGATGACATTCTGAGGTCTCATATATAAAGATAGGACACAGTGGTTATGGGTATGTATACTGTTTTGACAATCTTCACAAGGATCAACAGTCTGAATCAAACCCATTAAAGTGTATCTTCAACATTTGTGGAAGTTCCTTTATAACTCAAAATTACAATGTTTGGGAGAAAATGCAAAACACTGGCACTGAACAGGCTTCTTCATTACTAACAAGCCTACATCCGCTGTATCTCAAAAAGCCGGACATCTGTATCATACCATATAGGAGGATCCACATTGCTAGAAAAAGAGGTGAACAATTTTAGTCACCATATAGAAATCAGATTCAATTTATTTAACTCTTAGAACTTACCGCAAATAGACAACTCCCCACATATAGGTGCGAAACCACGTTGCAGTGCCAGCATTGGCCTGGTACTTTCTGATGAGGATGGGATGAGGGACTGGCAGCAGGCCCACCAATGTGCCATGCTGCAAAAACTTGAGAATTTCTGATTCATCTGTGAGACCCCTGATGAGGAACAGATACCATTTATTTTACTTGGATGTTACTTGTCTGTGTGTTTGTTTTTATCACTAACAATCATAACATTACACACTTGTCTATGCAGATCTTCTCCACCTGGGGGACCAAAACCTGCAGCAGCCTCATGATTGTCTGAAGGGGGAGTTTGCACTTCCAGGAGAGGACCTAAGGCATAATATTTATCAGTGGTACAGTATAGTCTTTATTTATGTTCAAATAAACAGATGTTACAAACCCATTCTGGTGTGGGAGCCCAATAAGGTGTGGAAGATGCACTTGACAAATGCCTTCTCTCCATTTCAGCTTCAGTATAGAAAACATCCTGCAGTTGCAAAAAAAAAAAACCCAAACAATATTGGGTAAGAAAGTTATGTTAAACCAGACAATGCGCTTTATCTATACTGACAGGCGTGTCTACCTCATTGTCTCTGCCGGAGTTGGACTCTGTGTCACTGGTGCCAGTCGCTGCACTTGGGTCGGGGTGAGCAGCATGTGCAGTGTCTGTTTTTGGGACTGAGACCATAGTGCCATCCTCTGATACCTGAGATTTCTCTGTCAGTTTGTCAATGCCTGTAACAAGCAAAGAAACACTTAAGATATAATAAACCATTAACAAAAAGTGTTATGAATAAGATGTTTCTGCTACCTGGAATGGCCACCAGACTAGTTTTCAGAGTGCCAGGTTCTGCCGGCACAGCTGGGTGGGAGCCCTCCATTGACACAGTTTCCTGGGAGCTAGTGCGAGAAATAACATCCGGGGTCTTCCTCTTCTTCTGCAGAGCCTTCTGAATGGAGGCAGGATCAGAGGGCAGATTGGCCAGCTGGTGGAACACATTTCTCTTACGAATAATAGCGTAAACCAAGTTGCAGTTTCCTGGGAACACAGGAACAGACCGCGTGTTCTGTACTATTCAAACACAATGCTGACATCTATAACATGTGTTACACTCACCATCAAACTGATATTGGATAATATTGTTAAAAGCCTCAAGAAGAAAGAATACAAGGTGATGGTTCGGGGCTGCAGAAAATAGGAACCAGTTGGTGGAGAAGGCCTCCAGGAGGTGGAGCAACTTGTTTGCTGCCACCATTGAAAGACTCTTTAGATAGGGAGATACTGTAAATAAATAAAGTAAAAACAAAATTTCATCCTGAGGAATTCAAATTGTGAAATATCTGCAAACTGAAATTACCATTAACAATGATAGTGAGCAGGCAGTCAAACAGAGGTTGGAGACGCTGGTGACCAGTGGTGATGATCTTGTGGAAAACCTACAGAAAAAAAACGAATCCATGAGCACTGTTTAAATGCATTTATGTCACTAATGTAGCGCAGCCTCACCACTATGAGCAGGTCTGCGTGGGTTCCTGTGAAGACTGGGATGTCCATAGGCACATTCAGGGAGTAGGGCTTATTCAAGCGCACACCAAAGTTCCTCTCCCCACTCAGAAGTAGTAATATGAACACACCAATGTGCATTAGACCAACTCGAGCTGCCAACACAGAACAAACAATATCACAAGGACTGATAATAAATGTGGAGCAGAGGCTTGTTTGAGCAAGAGCTTACACTGATCAGCCCTGGCATCATTCAGATAGTACAGTATAGGAACCAGAATATCCAACACATCACTGCTTTTCAGGACAAAAAATAGGAACTTCTGTTGAAAGAAAAGATTTTTTGAATGACTAGCAATGATTTCATTATATATTCATAATTCCTATTCTTGTGCACTAACCTTATTGAAGTCACATAGCTTCCAGAAAAGAACAAGCAGCTCTTGATGAAACTGAATTTTCTTGGTGGAGTTAGGTAGATAAGTTTGAGTGAGAGGGTTGGTCAGTAAACGAGCCAAGCCTTTTAATACAAAGTCAAAGTCCTGCCAAAGTACACAATAAAGAATTGTTGCCTGGTAAATGTTTTAAAGATAGTGAAAATACTGCTTATTTTCTTCTGTCAATCAGATCATACCTCCTCTCTATGGATCCTTGACAAATAATTTACAAAAAGATTTTCAGGACCTGCAAACTGTATAAACCCCAATATTACAACACATGTAAGCAACTTGAACATACAATACTATGCCACAGGCTGTGTACCTCATGTTCTTCAATGCTGGATGGGGAAACTGGCCTGTGGGGGGGCCCTCCATCATGCTCCAAAGTGACTATGAGGATTTGCACTGCCTGTTCCACAAGCTGTTCCCGGTAGTCCGAGAAGAGGAGGTGATTGTATGGAATACCAAATCCAACTGGATCATAGGCACTGACTACATTGATCAGAGAAGTAAACAGGGGTAGTGCATGTCTGTAGGTAAAAGTATTAAATTAGTAAAATGCATACTTTAAAAACACTCAAACATATTTTTACATTTCCTGTCTGTTCTTTACCTGTTTTCAGTGGAACAGAAGAATGTCACCCAAGGATTGAGGATGCTGTTGTCTGATGAAGGTGGAAGGTACATCGCCTCAGAAAAACAAGTCAGTAACAATCTTAGCAGCTCTGTCCTAATAACAAAAACATGTTAATCAATTAATGTTTTTTTATTATTTAGTTAAAAACCTTGTTTACCTGTTCAGGTCATGGATATAGTTGAGAGGTGGTGACTGAGCAAAACCTACTCCTGCCTCCCAGATGTATTCACAACTGTCTATGGTCTGCATATTCTCCACAGAATCCTAGAAGTAACAGCCAAAGTATTAAAACAATATACCTGATGCTAAATACTAACCAGAAATGTTATACTCAAAAATAAAATGCATGGTATGAAAAAGTCTTTTTTGAAAACTTTCTTTCCAGCTGAGTCATGAGTCATAAATGTGCATTCTGTAGTGATGGTTGAGTGAGGATATGCAGCATAAAATGTATTCATTTTATCATGAACATTCTAGGACAAGTGCTGAGGCAATAAAAACTTCACCAACACCATTTCTTGAGCATTTTCTTTTTTCTTGGTTTAAAAGATCTTCTATCTTAATCTGTAATCTTCTCTTCTTTGTTTGCTGATTGAGTAATTGATTGAACAGGTGCATGCTCATGAAGACATAAGGAAGAAGGAAACAGCAGATAATCTTTGTCAAGCCATTGTGTGTCAACAGTTATGACAGTGGGTACGCACTGGGCCCCTTTTGTGGCTGTGGACTGTGAAATCAGGGCAGAAGAGTAGGTCCGCAATAGCAAGAAGCAATGACTCAGCCAGTGGTCGAGCCCCATCATCTTCATCCAAGTCTTCTGCCTGGAAAGAAAGATGTGTATATTTAACTTCCCACATTACTGCAAACAAAAGATGCATGTGTCATAGTATTGTTGTATTCCCAATGCTCACCCCAGCTCTTCCAGCACCAGGCACTGTTGACCAGAAGAAGCCTCTCCAGTCTTGGTCCTCAAAGATGTAGGGAAGGATGCGAGTCAAGATCCGTGTGCAGTTTAGGACCACCTGCTTGTCCCTCTCTGTGGGGCACCCAGACTCGGCCCCCTGCACCAGCTTCTCCACAGCCTGTAATCAATGAGCATCGCATTGGTAAGTATGCAGTGAGTAAACACAATAGCATAATTATAATCAGAGTGAGTAAGCAAATTATAAAATGGCACAATGATGGATTGGTCAGTAGCTCTAACTAATTGGACTATAAGAAGGCAGAATGTCAGTTTCCTACTAAAGGAAACATTGGGCTGGTGGACAGGAACCCAAGAGAAGAGGGAAGGGAAGCTGACTCATTACTAATGCGTGAGTTCAAAACACTGCCGTGCTGACAGACGGGTGCTTGTTTGCAATGTTAAGGGAAAAAAAGTAAAAGTCTTACAGGTAATCATTCACCTCATCCTTAAGAACCAAATTAAGCTCTATCATATATTTGTACCTTGTAGCAAAGAGTGGCTAAATTTGATGGGGACTCCTCTCTCACAGCTCTTATCTCAGCAGCTGGCACCAGTGCAAACACATCCTGCACTGTGGTGTTGCTGTCTGCCCAGAACTGGTCCCAAAAGGCGTCGTCTGTGGCTTCCACTGGCTGCAAAACATAGAAAAATCAACAGTAAAATACTTAACTATGAATTATGTGAAACGTAGGGTTTGCGCTGGGGTGACTGTAAACAACCTTATTGTATTACAGTGAGTGACAGGCATGTTGTGGTCCATCTGGACACCTGCCACATCTGCCATGGACCAAACCTGCGTCATCAAAGCCACAAGCAGTGACCAAATGAAAATCTTATAAATGGGCAAGGCTTTGTTTGTGCAGAATAGAATTGGCAGTGTGTTTTGCCCTTATGCACGTGTCGTCTAACAGCATTGCCCATATGCAATAAATAGAGGCAGTCTACGGTAAAAATAAAACGTCTGCGGATGATGCTGTTTTTCTACCGCTACTGTTACATGCAAGCGTCATTTTCTTGAAGGTGCATCTCGGCGGGTCGTCGCCAGTCGTCATAAATTGTCTCCGCTTGGTAATTCCTAAAGCCCCTACCTGTGTTTTTGTTGTCAGTTGTATCACCGCTTTCCTAAAATTCAGTTTTGAGTCGGAGCTTCCCATTGCGATTATTTTCCTTCTATTCCCTATTGATGCGGCTGCTATGGATCCCTGATAATCTCCTCTCCGTCCTCCCCTTGACTCACTGTTGGAGGCGTCTAGTGTGCGATTGGTTCAGTGAACAGGATGTAGTTTCCGGGTTGCAATCATGGCTGGCTGTACCCTGTGTCCACGGGTTTCTCTATCTTGCATTTGTCTTATACAAAAGCTTGATAAGGCTATTTTGTTCTTGAATCGATTTTAAGATAATCAAGATTGCAAGTAATATGCCAGAGAGGTTAACTACACAACTACACAACAGCTACAGTAGTATTTACATAAATGGCCAAGTAGTATTGTGGCCATACGCATAGCCCATCTTGGCCTTTAATAACAAAATATACGAATGTCTGACATGGACTAGACTACTGTTCAACCTCTGATTTATTAGGTGCAAACTATAAAACTATATGTGATGCATGACAGTTATTTTAAACTTTGATAAACCATAAACTGGCCAGTGTTTCTGCGCGTGCCTTGAAAGCGTCCTAATGAGCTTGTGCGCAGCCGCAGTGCCATGTAAACACAGATGACGAGCTCGTGTGCTAGTTGTAGATGTGGCTAATTGTTACAAGTTAGCTAGCGTTAGACCAAAAACAGGCAAATTTCACTTAATTGTGAGTTTGCTCGTGTTTCTGTGTAGCACCAGTATAGCAGTATTAACAGCGTTTAACGACAGTTATTTGAAAGTAATTTGAGCGCTGTATTGCTTGGTTGCTAGCTAAATTATAATTTTAGCTAGTTTGCGTTGCTCGCTCTAGTCTTTATCTTTCATTTCTTCTTTCTGCCGGTCTGTAGATAAGGTTATAGTGTTCAGACACATCGTATAGTATTTTTTTAGTTGTTCAGCTCGCAATATGGTGTGGTGTCACATATTTAGCTAAGCAGCCAGACCACTGGTTGGAGGTAACAAGCTAATAACTCGAACAAAACGGGCAGTTTATGTCCTGCGTGGAATAAAGCAAGCGAGGGGTCATTCTCTGAATATATGTGCATCCCATAACCCCATGTTGACGGAAAACAGGTGAGTAGGCTTTCTAAATACCCATCACTTATATCACATAGCGTTTGCTCTTGGAATTAATAACCAGTTAGTCAACTAATGTGCTGTGTCGTAGTTGGCCTGCTCACATCAAATGATTTGCGTAGATTACCAAATCATGCATTGTAACCATATGAGTTTAACAGACTGAACCAATACTGGCCTTAACCACTAAAATAAAAAGTCATTCTGAAAAATTAAACCAGTGTTGTATTGCATTTAAACAGGAAGCGAGCTCGCAGTGGAGGAGACGTGGATAATGGGCACCTGTTACCCCAACCCAAACGACTGAGCAGGGGTCATCCTGTATCTCCAGAGCCCGGCCGAGATGCCTGTGACTCAGAGGTACAATGACAGTTAAAACATATTTTTTCTATATCCTCTTTAGGAGGTTTCAGTCACAGTGGACAGACCACTGAGGAGATAAGATCATTAGGGTCTTTAACTGTGTATACATTAAGACAGTGCATCTTAAGAAATGTGTTTTCTGAAGGAAAACATTATCAAAGTTGATGCCTCCTTAACAACATACCTGGAGATGGATTTTGCTTCGTTCACATGTTTCAGTAACTCATTATTAGTCTGTCTATATCTCCAAAGATCGAAATGCTCAGTTCCTCATTTTATTTTATTTAAACTTTCTTTTACCAGGTAGGTTGGTTGAGAACCAATTCTCATTTTCAACGATTTTCAACATGACATTGTGATGTCATGTAGTGGTAGTTTTCAAATTAGCACCTACCTTTTACCTTTTGTTCAATAGAGAATGGAAATTCCAAAGCTGAAGTTATCCAAATGATTCTAGAAGGTGTATGGATTTTAAAAACCCAATGAAGCACATCCAGTATTTCCACGTGACATCACAAGGTGGCACACGGTGTTTTCTGCTTGAGAGAAGAACTCAACCTAAATATGCAGGGTTTTGTGTTAAACATGTGCCACTGAAACATAAGACAACTTCAGGTTTTGAGGAAACAAACACTATAACATAGATCAGAAAATGGCATAATATATAGTCCCAATATGTATAGCCTTTTAACATTAGGAAGTGGTTGTTGTAACAATTTTGCTACATCTCCACACACTACAGCTATTATCTGTACTTCCATTATGGGTGGTTTGTTTGTAGCCAACAGGATTTTCATTGCATGACACTGTTCAATAATGTAACACACACACACACACTCCTAGACTACAAAAACAGATGTTTACGTTGAATATGCTGCCTAGTGGACTAATCGTTGCATTTGATGTTTTTCAGTCTTCCAACAGTGAGACCAGCAGCAGTATCAGCAGTCCAGAACACTTGGTTGCTGGCTCCTCCAGTCAGTGTGCTGTGGGTCCCTGCAGTCCTTTAAGTTCAACAGAGATCTCCGATGTGGGGCGCCCTTCAAACCTGATTTCCTATCAACACATTAACCGCATCCTTAAAGAAGCACACTTCCAGAGCCTGCAGTGTAGAGGTCTGCATCGAGACACACACCAGAAATGTCTGCCAAATTAATAACATGCTAAAATGCTCTTCTGCCCGTCCACAAAAGCCAGCTGATGATGAATGAGTTGTGGTTTTAAAGCATTTGCGCAATAATTTATAAATGATCATGAAACCGATTTTGTGACCTAGCTGTATTTGAACCAAGTAGTTAATACACAGAAATATCACTGTTTGACTTAAATTGTAGTTTAATCACATGCATCTTAGATTGATTAGAGTAGAAGGAAGTTGTAGGTTGTGCATTTTAATGTCTGTGATAGCACAGGGACCACTCTCAGGGATTTCGTGTTTAGATTTTTCATCTCATTATGCCAGGGTTTTTACAGACATTGAGGAACTCTTTTTGCACTTAGAGGTTAGTATAAAGTAGAAGACTTTAGAATCAAGTATTAGGAACATAGTCCCTCATCCACTTTCCGAAAACAAATGTGAAATGTCTGTTTACTTGAAACCAGAGCAACTCCATTTGAATTCTATTGCAAATCTTTTCACTTTTTTAACCAAGCAAGAGCAAAACTGCCACCCCTTCCCTATAATTTCAGAGTTTCCAATATCAGACATCTGGGCCACTGATTGTGCACTATATTCTTCTATTTAAAGGTTGTTATACAAGTATGTGTGTGCACTGAACAACACAACACTGCCTCCAAGTGGCAGTGCAAAGATTTGCTCTTTTTCTCCATGATCCCAGGACATTCTTTTTTTGTGTCTGAAAACATTTGAAGATGTATTTTTTTTCTATTATATATTTTTTCTATATAGAAATGAACATAACTTTACTCAGCCATTGACTTTTTCTTGTAAATACCATGTCACTTGAAAAATAAAAAAAAATACAGTTTTTAACAACGGCTGTCTGACTGGTGAATAGAAGTGAATGGTAGTTTTATTAACTTTTTTCTTGTCAAAATACCATCTTTGTTGCAAGTGTACAAAATTAATAGAGATGCATTATCCACAATAATATAAGAAAAAAAAGTCAACAAAAGAGGGTGAGAAAATTCCATTTATCTGAAGGTGTAAATACCTAAATGTCAATTTTCCTTTCCTATAGTTTAAAGTGATGACACAGTCCCAATCTCTATAGTGATTACTGTTTGGTCTCTCAGTACAGTCTCTGTGGACACAACCTCCTCCAAATAGCCAGTAATAAATGACTCCCCATGCACACAGACCATCATTAATGAGATATGACCTGTGTCCATGGGAGGAGCAGCAAAAGGCTTCTTTAATTAGCACTCAACATGTCCTTGTCTTGTCACGCACACAGTAACAGATTACATACATTAATGCACCACAGTAACCACGGATACCTTGCCGCTGTTTCCATGGACAACTCATTACTGGCCTCCGCTCTTGGCATACACCTTTACGTGGTATTCGAGGTTAGGGCTGATTCACCTTTGGAATTGTAATCTTACATTTTTAATACATATCTGAAAAAAATAATATATTAGTTAAAACATTATATGATATGATAAAATGTTGTGGAGCCCTCGCTAGCAGGCCCAACAGCTATCTGTTTGAGCATGAAACAAAACATCTGACAATAGATTATATAATCAAAAATAAAGACACTGCAATGAATAAAATGCTGCTTTTCACTAGTTACAGTAGTATAACATCACTTCTTTTATGTTTTGTTCAAATAAAGCAAATCAAAATAAATTAAAGCCGCTCGCGGCAATGATGGCCCTCGCCCCGGCGCGCACGCCCCTCCCAGGCAACCGCTGAGGTCTTGCGACCGCCCTGATACGACTCTCTCCTCCTGACAGCTCGTCCCCCAGAAAAATTACATAGGGCACCTTTAATATTTGAAAATGGGAACGATCTAGAGCCAAATTATAGAAACGATGCCACAGGTCACATGACTTTTATAATCAAGAGCACTGTCACACTAAGACTGTGCATAAAAACAGACCCTCCAACAGAAAAGTTACATAGTGCACCTTTAAACATATTTTGGGGGGGAGTATTTGCGCCCTTTGTGGCCAACCATGGAAAATACCCCATATCCATAATGTATTTTTTTGGTCGTAGACACGCATAGAATTTAATACCCATATTTGGTACAAATCCGATAATGTTGATGTTTCATGTCTGAGTAGGGGGCGCTATAGAGTTCACTTTCCATATACTTTATAGTTTATTATATTCAGTCCATGTTCAAGCTTTAGTGATTCAGATTTCAGCACAATCAGAGAAAGTCTGTGTGTGTAGTAATTTTTGAACTATTTATTGGGGGAGTCTTTGAGCCCCTGCTGGCCAACCGTGGGAAACACCCCATATCCATAATATATTTATTTGCTTGCTTTGATACAGAGAATTGAATACCCAAATTTGGTACAAATCCGATAATGTTGACGTTTCTTGTATAGGCTAGGTGGCGCTATAGAGTAACTTTTCATATGCTTTATAGTTTATTATAATCAAGCCCTAATCAGGTATTAGTGATTCAAATTTCAGCACGATCAGACAAAGCCTGTTTGTGTAGGCATTTTTAAACTATTTTTTTAGGGAGTCTTTGCGCCCCTGCTGGCGAACGATGAAAATTGCACCATGTCCATAATATAAGATTTTGCTTGAAATCATGGATAGAATATAATCCCCAAATTTGGTCCAAATCCGATAATGTTGACGTTTCACGTATACACTAGGTGGCGCTACAGAGTTCACTTTTATTATATTTCATATTTCATCACATTCAGGCCGGGATCACACAATCGTGATGTGAGTTTGAGCTCTGTAGGCCAAAGCCTGTGGCCGTGAGAGGTCATCAAAGAAACAGGAAACGAAGGCGTTATTCACGCGTGCTACGGACAAACCGTGAAAAACTGCGCTGAGAAAAGTGATGGCGTTTGTGGACCCACATCTGTAGATGTGACATGTCAAATCTGAGCTTGTTTGGACCAAAACCAAGACACTTGAAGACTTTGGCGTACACGCAGTCAAAACGGCGGTGAATTTTTGATCCAATATGGCCGACTTCCTGTTGGTCATAGAGATGTGCTCCAATTCATCTTTTGGCTTGTCTCATGGTTCTCTGTCACTGTCCCGAATTTCGTTTCCCTGCGACAAACTTTGCTTGTCCCCTCTCCCATAGGGGTCCAATTCTAGGGGGCGCCGTTGAGTGGGGTCACTTTGGTCATTGTTGCAATATCTGTTTTATCGAATTTTTCGCCGGGCCGGTCGATTCTATACCCCCATGTGAGACTTTTCGTCGACGTTCAGGGGGTCAAAAATGCGATCATTTTGGCGGAAGAGGAATAATAATAATAATAATAATAATAATAATAATAATAATAATAATAATAATAATAATAATAAAGAAACCAACGAAGAACAATACCCCTCGCCACTTCGTTAGGCGAGGGCCAATAAATCAAATTAGGATCTAATAAACAGATTTTTTCATTGTCGATAAAAAAAATGCTAATAAAAAAGATTCCTTTGGCTGTTTAATTTCTCTTTGATAGATGAAGAGTCAATATTTGTTATAGTCTAATACGCCATTCTATTTGTCTGTTTTGGCAAGATTAAAAATAGCTTGACAAAAGGTTTGTTTTTCATAGAAGAAGCAGTAGATGGCAGCAAACTCTGTCTTAGAGAACTCCAAACATTATTCCTCCTCCTACAGTGATTTTTATAAATGCTACAAAATCAGCATCCATGTCCAAATGTGTGGGCTCTGTGGAACTTATCTGTCTTTAATCTGTTCTCTCTCTCCGTCTCTCACTTCCTCTCTTACTCTTCCCTCTTTTTTTCACATACACTTACACACACACTCACACACACACACAGACACACACACACACACGCACACACACACACATACACACACACACACACACACACACACACAGTGGCCTTTCGGTGCTGTGCTAAAGATATGGAGGATAAAGAGGTGGGTGGTGATGAATGGCTTGTATCAGTCGAGTGGAGAGGCAAGAGAGAGTTAAGCGAATTGTCCTTGTTCTGGGGTCTATGTATGCACATATATTGTTATATTTTTACTGTGGCCAGCAGAAAAATCTGGGTTAGTAAACCTGCTTTATACACTGTCCTCTCAGAGATTCACTACTTAAGCATCTACTAAAGTTTAATCCCATTTTATACTTCATGCTTTTACACTACATGTAAAAAAAACAACACTTCTTCAGTTTAAGATTAGATTTTCTTTTTGATTTACATGCAGATATTTTGCATTGCACTGACACAAAACTATAGCACAAACAAAAAAGGCTATGAGAGAATTTTCATAATCTATTTTCATCATATCTCTATGAATACATGCACAATATGTCTCTTACTGAACGACATTGGCTAACTGCTGTTTGAGCTGGCTGGAATCATTATTGTATTGGCTTGACTTTTACAGCTTTCCATCAGCAGCCAACGCTAACATCTGCTTTCCCTCCCCATCTCCATTTGCCATTTTGCTCCATATTAAACAACCAAAAGCTCGCCTGCATTTCTGCCCCTTTGGCCATCCCCAGAATTAATGACCCGCTGAGCATATTAGCAGTGGCCTATTGCTCTGGCCTGGCTGCAGAAGGGGAGCGAAAGGAGCCATGGCAGGTGAACAAGGACTAGCTGGAGATAGTGGGTCGGTATGATAAAGTATGGGTCAAGATTCAAAAATAGATTGTTATAGGCTTCCGCAAACTAACCTTTGTTTTATAGGCACAATAGGCAGAGGTGGTCTGTGTTGCTATAAAAATTTTACTTCTAAAACAATGTCTTAAACTTTTATTCACCTAAGTAGCCCCCAATTTATTTTATGGCCTAGTACCCATATTAAACCTTTACTATTTGTTTGAAAGGAATATTTGAGGAAACCAGCCTGTATCCTTTAACATTTTACTGTTTTAATTGTGCTGTATATCATCTGTAACCTGTAAGTGTTTTTCAGTATCCCGGTCCAAGAACACCAAAGGGCATACCCAGGCATAGAGTAGACAATGTAAAATGTGATTTCAATTTGTAGTCAGACTGTATTAAGTATGACATAACACGCAAAAGCAATTTTTTAATGCAAAAATAGAATAATAATACCCACGTAATTTAGTTTACACGTCCTTTTCTATTGGCTTGGAGAGTTTACTTATTTACTTAAGAGCACAAATCAGATCCACCTTATAAAAAACCTGTAAAATAGTTTGTAGAGAGGCTGCTGTCTTGTTGCCAGTTTACCATGACAAAGCCTATGTTATTTAAAAGCCCTCTATTAAGTCAATGCTAACTGGCACAATTCAAACATGCTTTGTTAGCCCCGTTAGCCTTGCCTCGTCCATGCCCCACTGCCCAGCCACATGGCACGCTCCATCACCAGACAACTAATGCGGCGCCCCTCACCATCGCCAAGGTACAATTTGTTGCATCTCGACGATAACTGTCAGGAAGAGCTATGCCCGCACTCAAATGGCAGCCCATAATCTGCCCCTCTCACAGTATTATCTTAATTGAGCCCACGGGTGTCCAATGCCATCAAATTGCTTAGCTCATTTGCAAATTAATAAAATATGAGCCTTGCAAATCTATGGCTTTAAAAGAGTTGGAAGATACTTTGATGGAGTCCTTTGTTGGTCACAAATGTAAGATAATATACTTTGTTTTATATCACTCCAGGCCTTTTTGCCATTGTTGCTGACTACTGTGTTTTTATTGTTCCGGAGAAGTCGACAACATCAACAAGTGCCACATCGAATTGTTCTGACAGCCCGTTCCTGACACATACTATGAAGAAGGGGACATTGTATGAAGTGGTCATAATAAAAGCTCCGATCTTAATAACACCAGAATCCTGCGGGGGCGCTGGAGCAGACCACACGTTATTAAAAGCATCTATCATTTCTTTTAGGTTAGTGGCCACTTACTGTCCACTCTTCTCCATCCCTTTGCGATGGCTCCTCTGTTGAACATCAGGTGCAGGACAGCCAACTTTCTTTTGGTTTCAATTTCTTTTATAACTCAAAACCAATCCTGGTCAACTTACCAATATCTGATATTTGTCTTGCTATTGTGGTTGATAACTCCTATTTGCTGTTTTGATAGCAAGATCCTAAACTCTATAGCAAGGCCCATGAAATGATGTCAAGTTGTAGTACACAAAAAGTACTACTAATATATCCATCCATCCATCTTCTTCCACTTTATCTGGCTGGGTCGCAGGGGCAGCAGTTCGCGGCCCAGTCCTCTGTGCACCTGACCCACGTCATCCTCTCGGGTTGATGTCGTGGTCCTTGATTTCAGTTCATAGGGGGTTTACTAATTACTAATATATTTATCTGGGATCTACATGTTGTGTAATTACTGCCACTGATATATTGACTATCCTTATTTTCAACAGATGCAAGAAACAACAAAGATTCACATGATTTGTTCTTTGAGCTGTTCCCAGGCTCGAAAGCAGGTTTAGTGAGAAAGGCAATATGAAAGCAATACATACATAATACTGTCATTTCCCTACCCAACAGTAAAACCACCAGCCTCCTCAGCTTCATGATTTCCTCTTCTTCATAAAAACAAAGTAAACAGAGGATAACCTATATCTTTTCTATAATAATCTCTCCTCATTGCATTTTGAAAAGTGGAAATGAAATGATCATGGAGATGAAATTGGTCCCCTAAATCAGAACATGTTGAGAACAGAACAACCTAAAAACAAGTCTAAATACCTAGCCTCAAGTGCTCTTTTAAACTTTTAGTGTATTCACGAGGGTATTTTACAGGGCGAACGCACCAATGAAAACCATCTCTAAAGAAAGGAATGCTGTAAAAAGACCGTGACATCTTGGTGAGCCATCGCCTGTGAACATCTCCACACACATATTGGGTTTACATGCTTTTGGGGGACATTACATTGATTTACACTGACCTAACCTTAATTATAGTGACTAATTACCTAATCTTAATCTAATCTAAACTCTAACGTTAGCCCATTTTAACTCATACCTGAACTTTATATATTGCTAGTGAGAAATATTGCAATACATGATAATACTAAAATTACTTCCTACTAATGCCACTGATACAAATCTTGATAATCCCAGTAAACCTATTTTTAAATATACAGTATTATCAAAAAAACCTGATCTGCAACAAATAGATAGAAGAATGAACCAATAATTAGCCATAGAAGTTATTTATTCTCCTCTCTACAGCTCATACCTTATATCGTATTACATAAAATGCCAAAAACCTCTCCAATATTGCATGTTGACCTGATTTCTGTCCTCATAGGTAAGTGAGTGTATATATTCTGTACATTTTAGCCCTCACAATGCGATAAATACCCGGCCACACACTCTCCCAGTTTACACTGTTACGCTGGGTCAGAGGGAGTGCGGACCCAAGCAAGAAATCATGCAGCGTCTCTGAAACAACAGTAGGTAATCCTTAAACGGAGCTCTGTTTGGGCATGTGCATGACTGTTGAAACACTCCGATGCCACTGTGAATAATGGCCCACACTTGTCTATGCTGGACTGGTTACAGAGTGGGGGGTGTAAAAACAAGGGCTAATCATCAAACCACAAGAGAAATGAGTTCCCATGAGCAGTGCAAACATGGGCTGAGATGTTAGAAGGATGGGCTGGTTGCATAATGGTTTATTTAGAGTTAAAAAGACAGGATTATAAAGCTTAGGGATGTCAAGTTTAATTAATTAATTGATAAATGTCATTATTCGGGTGATGATCTATGTAAGAACTGAAAAAATAATGATCATGAGAATTTTAGAAGCAAAAAGGAAATAAAAGAACAGAATGTATTCTCTCTATGTCTGATTCTGTTTTCTGGAATAGTGAGCTATGAGAGACAGTCACTGAATGTGAATTGAATATGTATGTGCGTATTTATTTATCTGTCAATCACCATTAGTGTCATTAATGTTAAATAATCTTAAAATTGTGAGGTTTTTTCTCACAGCATCCTGGACTAAGTGCGAGTTAAGGAAGAGAAGAGCACTAAACAAAATTGTAGCTCGTTTAGCATGTAAGTCATTCGTAAAAGTAATCAATGAATATTAAAAATCA
Source organism: Odontamblyopus lacepedii (assembly GCA_034769755.1). NCBI lineage: Eukaryota > Metazoa > Chordata > Actinopteri > Gobiiformes > Gobiidae > Odontamblyopus > Odontamblyopus lacepedii. The sequence goes on along the minus strand of CM068351.1, from coordinate 32,770,231 downwards.
AATTATAATAGCTAATAACAATTTATAGGTACATTAAAATGATGTTTTACTGACAGTACTTATACTGCTCTTATAACCTCCTTGTCAAATCACCTTTGACTATGCCTGGCCTGTGAATGCTGTAATTTGCAGCTGTCAATTTTATTACTAGTATGTGTTAAACCTGGGATTGAATACAACCCTGTCTGATGGCTAAGCAAGGGTTTTTAATGTTAATATTTTATTCTTAGTCATGTTCTTTAAAAAAAATCTATCAATTTTACTACACAACTTGCCTGCAGCTCTTATAAGGGAGAGGAGTAGAACCATGAGAGCTTTGCTAAACATGGATTATCCCCTGTGTGGGGTCATAAAGGAACCAGTGAACAGTGAACTTAATGTTTTTGAATTGAACATAATTGTTCCCATGGCCATAAGACAGCAAAGTATGCCACCTTTTCACATAAAAAGCACTATATAAATTTATCATATACTGAATGATTACTTTGTTATTATATGTATAATTTTAATATTCTTTACATGTATTAATCTGTTTTTTTCCCAAGCATGGTTAAAAGTATGTATATATTTCACTAACTTATTGCCGTACATTGTAAATGATGTAATGGTTTGGAAAATACCTAATCACAGATGCATATTACAGCCCTATAATGCAGTCACACAAATTTCCACGTAACACAGTCCATTTCAGATGGAAAACATTTTATCCGACCACAACACTCCTCCTTTGCATTAAACTACCAAGAGGTAAAATGAGTGGTTTGATCACCTACATTAAAACACTCCCTTTGCATCAATAATTCAGCGCACTGAAAGCCATATCCTTACAAAAACGACTCTGGACCGGGGCTGCTGTGTTGTTGTGTGGTTCCCCTAACAGCATGGAATCATGTAGTCTGTCTACAGTACATTTAATGATTTACCCCTTTCCTACAAGACTGGAAACATTATACTTTACACCCTTGTTTCGTTCAGTAGAGAATTATGTCAACTTTCATTACCAGGAAAAGTAAAAACTAAACCTCTCCATGTTGAAATTCTTTGGTTTCAATGCCAATGCTATTTTTGCAAAAAAGTAACTTACTGTCATTGTCACCACCCATAAAACGTTGCACCCTAAGGACATTAAGTGGAGGATTTATAGGGGCCATATATTTGAGTGTAGGCCTCCTAAACCTTATGAAGTCTCTCCAGGCACTAGAACATTTTTACTTCTTCAGTCTCGCTCTGTTGGCGCTGGCTTTGTCGGTTCATGGAGTCAATGTTTTCCTTTAGTCTTTATTTAGTTTAGATATTTAAAACAGCACTGTGTAACCTCTGTACTCTTTCAGGGTTTGTGTTAGGTGACTAAGATTGTAAGACTGTTTTGGTCCGAAAATAACGTGAATACTTGTCAGAAATTCTTGATTTACTCAAATGATGAAACAAACAACTTTTTTTTTATTTTGCTATTAATAGACAACATCTATTTGTGGCATTGAGCTTTGTATTTACATAGTGATAGTAACAGACTCAAAAAGCTGCTTTTAGTGTTAAGCACTGCATCATTAGCATTGTTTGTCACTTTACATTTTCAATTGTGTATCTGTTTTGAGCATACATAAGACATTTAAGTATGACTAAGTGTTTTTGTTGTGACTTTTATTTGTTGACCGTTTTCTCTTCTCAGAAAGCGTGAGCTACCAGTGGCTGTATGAAAACTGTTGTTGCGTCCTTAGGCAAGACACTTCACAATCAATCTTGCCTATGAATGTGGTGTGTAAGTAATCGGTGCTTGTCAGAGGGGCCACTGACACAGATTGGCAGCATTGCTTCAGTCAGTCTGCCCAAGGACAGCTGTGGCTGAACTTATTACCAACATTTTTGGAGTTAAGGAATATTGCCCAAAGCTGTGAAATTACTATATAATTATTATTATCATTATTATAGCTTCTAAAGTTATCCACAGTTGTAGTTACACTGTACTTAAGTGAAATATCCTTGTGGTTGGGGGAGGTGCTTTTAACCTTGTCATGATTTGATTCACTGCTCACATGCATTTTAAAAACATTATTTAAAGGTACGAATAGTGTTGGCATGCTCTATTGAAAACATCCATTCAATTGCACGCTTTTCAGCACAAACTTAATACATATACATTGGAAAATACCACATGCGTGGACACAAAGAAAGCCCCCGTGAGGGTGTATTGAGAAGGCCTTGACTCGATCCTTAAACCCAATGCCACAGGATGTTTGATCCCAGCAAGTTTCAGACTTATATGGGCCTAAAAGCTTTTCCACCATTATGTCGGTTCTTGAAGGGTGGGGGTATTAATTGATTGGTCTCCAGTTCATTCTCCTTTTGTGCAAGTGGCTTTAGACCTGGTATTGCGAAATCTATTCACACACTTCTCTACACAGCAGTGGAACCAAAGCTGTCTTCACCTTTATTGGTAGAATTCAGCCTTTGCACGTTTTAATCTGCCATCTCCTGGGGTGCCATAACACTTTATTGGTTTTATATGTCTCATCAGTTTTTATATTCTAGGAAGCACACAAAAGATGATCACCTCCTTTATTTCTTTTTCGGTCTTTCCTGTTGTTCTCAGTTGTCATATTTTAGTGCTTTTGGTGGCAGCCCATTCAGACAATGGAATGCTAAAGGTAAAAAAAAAAAAAGACAAATGCATAAAAACACACCATGACCATATAATCTCTAAATAATTGCCCATGGATTATCTTTAGAGTGGGGGCTGGCTCTATCAAATGCAACAAACAACTCCTGTGATTCCTTAAGTGTCTTGCAGCCCATATGCAGATGGGAGCACATTGAACTAAGGCTGTAAATTAACACATGTTGCTGTATAATAATAATAATAATAATAATAATAATAATAATAATAATAATAATAATAATAATAATAATAATAATAATAATAATAATAATAATAATAATGATAATAATAATAATAATAATAATAATAATAATAATAATAATATATCTTTATTTATAAAGTGCTTTTAAAAATAAGGTTTACAAAGTGCTGTACACGCAGCAAAGAACAATTCAAAAACCACTAAACTATTATCCCTGCTTTTCTCTATGCCAATGTTATTTGTCTGTAATGTTTCACAGTAAAGCATTAAACCTTTCTATCTTGCATTTATTATAGATAAATTAGATTATATATTATAGATATTATAGATATAGACATACTGGGGAACATGCTAGGCAAAGTAAGAACATCTCAATTGAAACAAGCAGGTGCAAACCCTGCACACTGCAAATGTTCCATAGTGCACCTTTAAGCGGAGCAACTAGACCTTATCAACACAGTAATGAATCCACATTGAAAGTGTTTTGGTCAGCCTTAAATGCATCCCAAACACAATCAGTCACACTGCGATATACTCGGCGCTTCCCCTCCACTGTGCGCTCCTGCAGATGCTCCTGTGTTCACATCTGGCAACAGCTGGAGCTGCGAGCACATCTGTTCATCCGAATCACTGCGCCATGCCGACTATTTAACACTGACCCTCTTTTACAGACTTTTTCCCGCTAAAACTGCCACCCAAAACCAACTGTAGGGGGCGCCTCTCATGTTTCTTCAGTTCAGACAGTGCAGCCCATCAAGCTCGCCCAAGGGGAACAAATGCCTGCCCAAATCACATCATTTACAGTCTCATACACAAGGCAATCCCACCTTCTTTGTGTGTTCGCTCCTGTGATTCCAGCTTTAGTTTCTTTGTTTCACATTTACTGTATGCTGTGTAATAATGTTAAGCCTTTTACTGTGTTGTATTGTCAGATAAGGTCTAAGGCAAGACTGTTTTTGCCATCTTTGCCATCTTTGAAACTTACCACCCCATTTACACATAAAAATAAGTCAATAATTTGTCAACGTCCCTTTAACAATAAGGTTAAATGTGGATGGTTCAAACCTATAATGTTTATTCTACAGGATATCACATAAAAAGCAGCTATAGACCATGTTTTTCTTGTTGATTAAGTGGTTGTGGAAAAGTAAAACACAAAATAACAGACAACACAGACAACATAATAGGACATATCTAGAGAAATGTGCTCAAAATAATGCAGTCACTTTATAAAAACAAACAAAAAGAAAATGTTAATAATCATGATAAGGAAATTGATGGATTTCATCACCTTTTATGACATTTTTTCTATTTTATGTTGAATTAACCTACGTAACATCAGTTGTTTTTGTATTTGCAACATAAAATAATTAAATGTCCTATATACCACGAAATTGACTTTTATGAGCTTCAAGCCATGTTATAATGTTGTTACGGGATCAAAAACATACAAGTTGTGTTTTGTTTCATTTACACATGTTTGAGTAATTCTGGTTTATTAGGCTGTCTACATCTCTGAACCTCAAAATGCTCTGTTTCACCTTGTGATGTCATGAAGTAGTAGTTTTCAAGTTAACAGCTTTTACCTTTTCAATAGAAATATTTAGTCCCAGGGCTGAAAGTATCCAAATATGTGCCATGATAATTGCCATCTTTTTCCTTCTTTTTTGAGTGTTGTTTTAATATTTTGAACTTCCTCTAGCGTAAAAATCAAGACTGATTACAACTCATTACGTGAAAGCTATTGCAAATCAACTTTACTTACATACAAACGTTTAACTAAACACTCTGTCTTATGTGGAAACTAATGCAGTAGTCATAGTAAATGTGATCAGTCTCTTTTTCATTTAGTCCGAGTCTTTCTTCTGTCTGCAGTTCTGCTCCACCTATTTCCTCTCTCCTCCATCACCTTCCACTATTCCACATTGTACTTTTTTCTCCCTGCTCCATTTTGTGATCAATCAACTGTTCATCTTATCTAACGAGCTCATTAGGCAACACTGACTGAAAATAATGGCTTCAAATGTACCGGGGTCCCATTTCACTGTCAAATACTATCCAAATTTAACCCATAAGACACTGGCCTATGCATTCTCTCCCCACCCCTTTCCCCTTTGTGTCACCTTCAACTCTTGTAATTACACAGCAAAGATATTTATTCTTCTCGCTGCCTTGATGCCTGTAAAAAAAAAATCATCTTTTAAATCCAGACGGGGGTTGGACTGTAAAACCACATGTTGAGCTTCAGAAATCATGTTATTCTTGCCAATCTAAACAAAGGAGAACATGTTACAGTTGTGTGAGATTTGCTGGAAGTCTTTAATTTTTATGTGTGGCCTTCCTAACAGCCATGACTGATTGAGCCATTCGCCTTACAAGATGTAAAAAAGGGAAAGCCTAAAGCAGACCACTGGCAAGGTGTGTTTGTGCGTGTGTATATGTGAAAATGGCTTGAAATGATTAACGTGAGAGGATGTATGGCGTGTGAAACTTTCAGAAGGTGTGACAAAATTATGATGATGTTTTTTTAGCATTGAAAAACAAAAAGGTATGAAAATGTGTGGTGGATACATCAGTTTCCAGTTAGTCTGACATTGGTGCTGTCCCTGGTTTCAATCAGGTTGAGTCCTTGGTCAGTCCTGTTTTAAGTTCAGTTAAGTCAAGATTTTATGATGAAGCATTGCGGCATACTTTTAATAGGCCTTTTCGTGTACTTTTTCTATTATAAATCCTTTTTTTATATGCAAAAAATAACCTTAAAGGCGCACTCTAGCTTTTCTGTTTGGTGCATACTCACTTGTCTCCATTGAGATGTTATTGCATTGTTTTGAATGTTCCACAGTATGGCATTATTAGTCAAAAGCTACTCTCTAAGTAGTGACCCGGAACTGTATTTAAACTATCTATCTCAAATTTTATGCTTTATTACAGGTGTTTTTATTGCTCAAAAAGCCATAACATCTCCATGTAGATAAGCAGGTGATGGACCCTCTACCATAAAAGGTACATAGTACATCTTTAAGTTGTTTTCATTTCTACACAGTACTTTTTTAACATACAACTTCCCCCTTCACTCCAGTTTCACATGAAGCATTTTAACGGCACCAGCCCAGCCCAGTGAAGTTTTTATTCTACACTCACATGTCCATGATCCAGTGGCCTTTGAAAGAGTGCCACTTCCCCTGCATCTGACAGACACGTTTTGCATTTGGATCCAATTGAGTCCATTTACATCCTGCTCAAATGGAAAGCACATGGAGGGCTGGATCCACCTGGTTCTGATCAGCTACTGAGTTTGGAGACGTCTACTGCACAGGGCGTCCCGAGTCAGCCGGGGGTGTACTTACAGAGGTGTGAGAACGACTGGGCAGGAGGGGGGCAGGAACGCCTTTCTATACGGCTAATTCAATTTACATGCTTTTATTTAGCTCATTGTACATATGGGCTCTAACTGGTGCCCACCACTAGAGGGAGTCTGGGATTGTGCCATCAGAATAGTCCGTTTGTGCAGTTCTAGTCATACAGAATATATAATAGATAAAAAAGTACAACATACAATTATCTCAATTATCTCAATCTTTAAATCCCTTTTAATTAACTACAGATATAAGGTATAGATTCTTAAGGTTCAAGGTCAGTCGAAACTCTTCTTTCACCCAATCTGCAACTAACAACTATTTTATTTAATCAACAATTTTATCAGCAATTTTAACTCCAAAAAATGTGATACAATTTCTTAGAATCTGAAAAAAAGTGTAATATATTTTTTCATTTAATTTCATTCAATTTTCTAATTTATATCTCTAAATTTAAGATTTTTTGCCTTGCAACGGCAAAACACAATTTACTGTATATTTTTTATCTGCGTCCCATTTGTCTGCTTATTAGCGAAGCTGTTAAGGACCCCAAAAGTGCCCAATTGTTCATTTTTATGGTACAAGCATGAAACTTTGCCAGATTATTAACATCCCTAGGACCAACATTTCTGGATATGGAACCAAGCCTAACTCGACCCTGGAGCTGAGTACTGTGCAAGTGCACATGTCACAAAATGGCTAACATGGAAACAAGGCTGGGAGCTAAATTACTGCTTAAACCGCCTTTTTTGGAAAATAATGTTATTTTAACACACATTACCATTAATGCTTCCTTTTATGCAGATATGAGTAACCCAAGACTCTTACAATCATATGTATGGTACTGGGAAATAAGCAGGAACCTTAAATTGGTTATTTATAGTACCGTTAAAAGGCTAAAGACTATTTGGTATTGATATTGTGAAAAGGTAGAAATAGAAAGAGACTATAAAAGAAAGCATTTAAGAGTGCACTACAACTGGACAATGCAGAATAAAGCATAAAGTTGCACTGTGTAACTTTATGGTTGAGTGTCCTTGCCTGCTTGTTTCTATGGATATGTCATTGCTCTGCCTGGAATGTTCCACGGTATGGCATTAAACAGCTCTGCTTTACATTAATCCAATTACAGGTGGTTTTATAGCTCAAAAATACATAAAAATAGACATTCTGAATGTGAGCGCGGTGGCCTTTCGACAGATCTGACATCTCCATTTGACGGACCCTCCACCAGAAAAGTTATACAATGCACCTTTTTAAAGTAAATTTTCAACCAAAAATGTGTAGAAAAAACTGTGTTTAATTGAATCTCATGTGATAACTCAAACTATGAGAGAAAGCCAACAATTATGTACAATGTAAAACTATTCTATCTTACATCTAATTTAGAATTATATGTATTGCACTGGGAAATAAGTGGTATACTCTTGTATTGTTTTTTCATAGCACAGTCAGACGGCTACAGACAATATGGTAACCAACAATACTGTGAATAGGCAAAAAACAAAGAGAGAAATTTAAATGACAATGGACAGTACACATAATGAGCTTCACTGTAGACAATGAAAGTTAATTAAAGTAATTTTAATACCACAAGGTCATTAACTGTACTACCTAGAAATGACACAAACAAGGACTTTCTCAGAACCAAGGGCTTTCTCAGGCTTTCTGAGCAATAACATCTCCATGGAGAAAAGTACTAGAAAAACCCTCCATCTGAAAAGTTACACAATGCACTGTTATTTTCTTATTTTCATTTTTATTTGTCTGGTATAGATCTTTTCATACACCTCTTTCCTTGCTTGAGAGTGCTGTGCAGTATCTTTGCTGTTCCTAGTACTGCACTTTTCTGGACGGTGCTGCCTGATGCTTTTCCTGGGATCTGCTGTAACCACTCCTCCAGTTTGGGGGTTACAGCCCCGAGTGCCCCGATCACCACAGGCACCACTGATGCCTTCACCTTCCAGGCTGTCTCCACCTCTTCCTTCAGCCCCTGGTATTTCTCTAGTTTCTCATGTTCCTTTTTCCTGATGTTCCTATCGCTTTGTTTTGCAATGTCCACCACCACAGCTTTGTTCTGTTGCTTATCCACCATCACTGTCTGGTTGGTTCGCCATCACCTTTCTGTCAGTCTGTATCTGGAAGTCCCACAGGATCTTAGCTCGGTTATTCTCCACCACCTTTGGAGGTGTTTCCCACCTTGACCGCCTTAATGCTCAACATTACAAAACTGATAACTAAGCAAATCAAACTATAAGAAAGGGATTATGCAGTATTTTTTTTTTATGTCAGCTTCGTTTTCATGTAATCCATTTTGTGACATGCAGAGTTCTCATCTCTAGTGTTAAATTAGACTTAATTCCATATCCAGAAATATTAAACCTGGGGGTGTGAGTAATCTGGCAAAGTTTCATGCTTGTACCATAAAAACAAACTATTTTGGTCCTTAACAGCTCCACTATACTGCAAATGACTGAAGCCATTTCTAGTAAGTGTGGGCTTCATATGGGTGGCCTGTTAGAATGGCCACTCTGTTGAAGGGAAGACAAACACACACAGACAATTTGGAGAAACAGATTCAACAATTACCATCACAATTAAAATAAATGCTCGCAACATTTGACTGTTTCGTCTCAAATTTATCGGTTGAAGTAGACTAAATCTTGTTTCCACTATATTCTGCCGCCCACCTCAACATTACGATCCCTTTGAGTGCACTCTGACATTTCAAATCCATCAACAAACAATTATAGAATTAGTGTGTGCGAGCTAAAAATCTGCATGTTGAAAAGAATAATTAAAGCTATTAATAATTTAATTGACAGTTTGCATTTGGATACAAATGGGAGGAATTTTAGGTTGAAGGCTCATTAGTGGAGTTTGTCAGTTAAAAAGGTTTGATGTCAATACAGGAAATTATCAGGTCTAATTGCAGGTGTGGCATGAGAAAAAATAATAAAAAAGAGAAAGTCCAAACTACTGTAAATGTAAAATCCACAGGTTTTAACAATGCCAGGGGAAAGAAGACAAAAAGGTGGAAAGCTAAATGGTCAGAACGCAGCCAGATATAGATGGAAAAGGCCTACACAAAAAGTAATCCTAATTTCAAAGGGGCATCATGTAACTTTTTCTGCTTTGTCTGGAAGATTCCACAATATGACTTTAAACATATGAAGACACGCAGGCAATGTCATCAGATGAGTTTGCAAGTTTTTTTTTTTTTTTTTTTTTTTACTACACCTGTAATTTTAAAAATCCAATCCAAATTCCAAGCAAATCCATGATATCCCCATGGAGACAAGCAGAAAAGTTGCATAGAGCACCTTTAGGTTTGTTTCCTAAATGGCCTATATTATACTATTTTCTGATCCATGTCATGTTGATTTCTCATCACAAACATACCTGGAGTTTTCATTCATGTTTAACACACAAACTCTGCATAGTTTTGGCCTGAGTTTTCCTTGTGATGTCATGTGGTAATACAGCAAGTGCTCCACTGTGTTTTTAAACTCTCTGTACCTTCACTTAAGTCATTTGGATGATTTCAGATCTGGAAATGCCAATTTATACTGAACTATTCTTATATTCTTGTAAATTTGTACATTTTGTTGTTATATTATAGCTTATTGTTTCTACTTTATTTTATTCTATTTTATTTGTTGCATGTTAGTGTTTGTCTACATTCCGCTCCAAGTACCGCAGCAGTTTCCTAATGTTGTGAACCTGTTCACTCATATGGCAATAAAAAACCTTTCTGATTCTGATTCTGATTCTGAACTAAAGATTAAAGATTGCTGTTAGCTGGAAAACTACCACGACATGAGATCACAAGGTGGGATAGAGCATTTTGAGAATGGAGATGTAGACAGATTAATAAACCAGGATTACTCATAGTTTTGGGTCTGTCTTTGATGAGGTAACAGCATCATAACACGTCTTAAATGCAGTTTGTGTAAGGACCTTTAAAATAATACGGGTTATCTCAGTAGTGTCCAGCTTTGGCCCACAACAAACTGAATGACTATTTTTTTGCCTGCTGGTTCATTATGCATGCTCTGGAGTCATACTACATGCAGTAGGCATACTGTATCATCTCCGGTATCATCAAAAGGACGCAGAAGGCAACATGTTGACCTTCATTAAGTCCTTGCCTCCGAGTCTATCCCAACGCACCTTAAGCCACATCTGCTTTGACCATCTCCACCCCAGACCCCCTCCAGCCACCCCTGCCTGCACATCATCAATCCTGGGTGTCATCTTTGCCACATTTCTGCCTATTGCCAAAGTAAAGCCATGACACGTCCGCAGGAGAATGATGAATGGATTTTTCCGCACAGGAAGCAGGCGATGGTTGAGGAGACACCCCACCCTCACTCCAGATTCTCCACATCCATTTTTCACTTGTTTTTGCCACATCTTTCTGTCTGCTGTTTGTTCTGCTTGAGTCAATAAGAGCCAGAACCAAGAGGCTGACCAACAGAGTGCATGGGGCTATCCAAAATACATAGTTACAGGCAGCTTTGAGTCACGACTATGATTCCAAATGACCACTGTCCTCAGATGACTTTTCCTTACCTATTCCCATGGAGTCTACACACATTTTCAGAAGATTTGCAACAGTTCTCATGTTAACAAATTGAGTGTTTTGTTCTTCTTCTAATTATAATAATTGTAATTGTTAACGGTAGTATATAGACTCTAAAATACATGCCAAAAGACAGCAACAATGTCATATCAGATTATTAAAAATGAATGAATTTTGATTTCCATCAATAAAACACTGCACACTCTTTCTTTTCCACTATCTAGAAGCCTTCAGTTACCATATTTCAATCTTTATTTCAAAAAATTTATTTAAAAATCTAAAATAATTGTTTGTTTCACTAAGCAAAAAAAGAAAAAAGAAAAAAAGGTTTTAACAGTGCCATGAGCATGTATTATATTAACCCTGGACAACACAACAAATGCTCCAACAGCTTCCCCACAATCAGTATTTCCCACTTTAATAATATAATTTAAATATGTGTACCTGCAATGGGAGTATTTCAAGTTGTAATGTGCAATAGGTAGAATGTGTACGAAAACATTGCAATATGTGATTATAGTACTTCATAAACTCATATATGTGACTTACTGTTATTTCAGATGAATAAGCATGTAAATATATACGATAACATCAATTCTGTGTTATTAAATGTAATCACTGACAATGAATCAAACTTGTAAACCATGGCTTCGGTTTTGGTAATAACTTTATCAGCAGCTTCTCCTGTTTTAACTTGAAATTATTTGTTTCCCAAAGCTTTCCTAAAAGAATTCTCTACGGAGATACACATTTTCCTGACATCAATTATTTCAAACATGACAAAGTACTGTAATTAAAACTCAATATACTCAGTAGGACAGATGTGAATATGTAATACAAGCCATAAAACAGCAGGTTAAAACCACCAAAATAGAAAGCACAAGTTGGTGATTAAATTTTAGTATACAAGAAAAATAGATCACATTTTTCAGCATTAACTGTACATGAGAAATGTCCCTATATCGGGATTAGGGAGTCTCCTGTATTCACTATGAGAACAACACAATTACGCTAATACATGCTCTCCATATTCGGCATACACATACATATATGCAACACTGAATTCTATTGCATGCCTAGAATTTGTAATGACTTTAATTAGCAATGGTACAGCATGGTTCTACTTTGTGGCATTGTAGACACCCTAGGGTGCAGGGAGCCAATTAAAAATATATGCTGATCAAACAAACTGCCTTTGCCCGTGCCTTTAATATGTTCTACTGCAATGAGGTGACCAAACCCAGGGTGTACGGTACACCCATCAGCCCGAGACAAGGCTAAACTAGTCCTTCTATGTTAGTTTATCAACCTAAAAGCTGTTTAAAAGAATTTCCTCAGATCACAATCAAACATTTTCCTCTTCCCGCTAGAGACCAGCCCTCCATCTTTGATTGACTTCATAGCAGACAATTAAGCGTTGTATTAATTACTTTTGGTTTCATGCATTAACTGTGATGTTGCACAGAAGGCCCCCACTTGCAGAATTTTTTAATTGTTATATTGAAAAGGAATCTCTCATCCAGTGTCATGTCTTATTCTTATGTGTCTGTGAAGTCCCTCCTCCTCCTTCCATTAGGCTTGTGTGAATAATGATACTAATGAGCATGTGCAGCCTGCTTTATGTTAAGGTTTATCCAAGTCAGTGTGAGAGGTTCACAGTGAGGGAACTGCAGTTAGACTCCGTTTGCATACTAAATAAATACATAAAACATTTCATCAGCTGTTGTTAAGTAAAAATCTATTAAACTAGACTCTACACATACATACTCCCCAAGCCTTTTAGCCATCGCTAGACACTTCATATATTGTCCTGAATGAATAAAGATGTTGGGCTTTTGTCTGTGATTGTAGCAGCCATTTGCTGCTAAATTATAAGAGAAAATATATAATCACTATTGTTTTTGCAATTATTTAAATCTTTTGTGTGTGTGCGTGTGCGTGTGCGTGTGTAGTGGAAAATGTCACAGAGGAAAAAAATAATTAGAAAATATATTTAGTTAGATAATACTGAACACCTACGTTAAAATGTATTTTGTAACATATTCTGATAATGGTCCAATCAGGGTACTGCATTCTAAATACTCTGAATACTTTAACATTGAGTGATAGTGTAAAGATGCAACACAGAATCGATAACAGCTTTATTTGTTTCACTGTTTCTAAAGCATTTCCTATCACTAATTGGAGATGGAAAAATCACACCTGTACTCACAAGGATAGTGTTTTCTGTTTTTCTCACGGATTGTGTGCAGTTTGAAGCCTAAATGACATGATCAAATACCGTTTAGATAAGGAACTGTATTGTGAATGCCTCAAAATGAAAGAGTAACTATCAAAATACACTTACTCAGAATTAGTATTCAGAATATTTATTCTCGGTACATGTATTCAGTTACTTCTCAACACTGTCTGTATATTTGTACCTTATTTGACACATGTGTTGCTAGCTTTGCTACTTTAATGATTTTGAATGTTCATACCATTTATTTGTTTGGCTCTTTGTTATTATATTGTAATGTGTGAGCTACTGTGTTCAAGTCATTTCCTTTGTGGATCAGTAAAGTTTGTTTAAGTATTAGTAATCAGGTAGTGTGATAACTCATGTATGAAAAGCCACTGTAAGAAAATGGCAGAACAAGCCTTAAATGTGTTGTTATTACAGTCATATCTGAACTTCAGGTAACTGCAGAGTCCAATCTTGCATATTGATTTAGAAAAATCTTTCAGTTAGTGTCAAAACCCACTTTGTTTAGATAGACAGTTAGATAGAGTATATTTAGCTCGAAGAAAATTCATTTCCAAGCTTGGGACAGACCCAAAAAGTGTAGCATCATGATCACCATAGTAGCATATCAAGAAAGAAACCTTAGTGCAAAATACTACTTTCTACTGAAATCAATTTAGCATAATCTGGATTATATATGTACATGGACAATAGGGAATATTTACATGTAATGGTTGCAGACACACATCTCCTGTAGATTCAGCTTTGTGTTTTCATGTTTTCTCCAAAATATCTCATCAAAGGAAAAATAGTAAGCTTGTGTGGAGCTGGAAGTCATTTGTCTGCTGTCAGAGAGGATCCATTTTGCCATGCGCGTCCTTTTGTGCGCCACTATTTGTTTAGGAAAATAGAAATCAACACGCAAACTGCTCCAAAAGACGTTCCAAAATGCACTGTACATGATACCAGATTTTTTTGTTCGGGAATTTTCCAGCTCGTATTGCTCTTTGAACTATAGCTGCATTTTATTTTCCTGAAAAGTACAATGATCAAGTATGGTTAGCTTTTTTATCTTTTGACAGGTGTTGCTGGCTTGTCAGGTAGCTAGTGAGAGAGATAACTGCAGCATATTTGAAGACCCATAAAAAAGCCCTCGTATCTTTGCAAGTCGTATCAGTCGCCATGTTGAAGTACAGCTCATCACTTTTATGTTGCGAGCACAATTGGACATTGGGATGTGAAATTAATAAGAGTGAGGTGCCATCTGTTTTAAGGGCCAGTGGCAGAGATGGAAACTGGTTGAAGCCTTGTAGGGGACATCTTTAATTGGAAACTTAATTTGAAAGGCATATACATGTCATATAAACTGATTTGATGCTATGACGACTAAAGTGGATTTATTGCAGCGACAGCAAAGAGAAGAGAGTGGAGAGGAAAGTGGAGCACCGATTACACAGCACTGTGCGAAAACCTATAAGAAACTGATCTTAATGTATCTATATTGATTGAGGCCCACTCCCTATTGATTATGCAGCAGATGTTAGAAGTCTCGGCTCGTCTCAAGTTTGAGCTAGGTCCGTACATGAATGTAATGATATAGATTGCTGTGCTAATGTGCTAGCATTTGTAGCCACAGGCCTCTTCACCCATTAGGGATGCATGATATTACTCATTTTTATTTATACATTTCAGTGTTTTTTCTGTTTCTATCTTTTCTATCTATCTGTTCTTTTTGTATGGTTTATATATTGATATTGTTCCATGTTCTTTGCTCCATTTATCAAGGCTTGGGACAGGTACAAAAAGTGACTTATTTTAGGCTTATTTTATTACCAAAAAACTGAGATTATTTCACTTAAATTAAATGAATTGTAATGTACAGTTTCTTGATTTATCTGAAACATCTGTAATGTACATCAAAATGTACATGTCCACGCCACCAACAAAGAACAAATTGGTAGCCACAATAAAATTTGTAGTTACATCTATATTCAGAGCATGGGCAGTTTTACTTTGCAGGATAACAGGATAAATCCTACAGTCCCACAGCTTTGAACAGGGCAAATCCTGTATAAGACATTTGCCATTAAGAAAATTAAAACCTAAAACAGAAACTTTAAATTGCTTCTATCCAAGAATTGTATTTGTATATATATATTGTTTTTAAAGCCCCAAAAAGATGCACTGGGGTCTGTGTGTTTAGCCCCAATCTGATCTCTGCCATGACTACCCAGTTTCACCATGTGATGCTTATGCAATGCTTCTCCAACCTGCAGCTGGGATACGAATCAATCACTCCACAAACCCCCCTTTCTTCCCCCAGACAAGAGCTTTCTCTGACAACAGCCATCTTGGGTCACATGACCACGGCAGCAACATGCAAATGCCCCTCCAGTGTCTTCCAGCACACCTCTTCTGTAGATTAATAATAAAGGATAAAAACATGGATGATGGTTGTGTAATACTGGCAAGAAAGGAGATGTCCCATATATTTCCATCAGATGCTGTTGATAAAGGAGTTCAAGCGTTTTGTAACTATGGCTTCAATGACAGAACAGGACAATAATAATATATGAAAACAGAATTATTAAGCGGGAGAAGATGGATGGATGGATGGATGGAATTACACTAAAATCAGACAAAGAGTAAAACATCCTGAAACACTGTGTTTTGTGTGGTTAACAAGACCTTTGCCATATTTTGTTTTCTCTTCTTTGTGTGTGTGTGTGTTTTGTGTAGCTCGCCATGCAGAATTAGACTGTGTTTGTGGCGGCACCCTGCAAAAACAAACAATTTTAAATGGTGGTTCAAAAAATCTTTATTGTTATGATTTCCAGTGAACACCTTATTCAGTTTGATTCTCAGTAAAATCTAAAAATAACAAGTACATCAGAGGTGATTTTATCTGTGCCAATGTCAGTGCCATCTGCATCAGAGTGCTCTATTTGTGCCATATGCTAACACATGTCTGCCTGGCAACTACCAACTATGATAAACCATTTTCCAGATATTTGAAAATAAATCACACAAAGAATTAAATCTTAAAAAAAAAAAAAAAAAAAAGTAAAAATTATAACTAATTAATGAATTAAATAAATACAAAATGCCACAAAAATAAAGCATATGCAAGTAAAATCAGAGAATATTTTGACATTTAAAATTCTGTATACATTAAAATTTTCTAAAAGGTTAAAATTACCATTATGATTTGGATGCTATAAATGTCCAATTATAAGGATATCTGAATATTGTAATTGTTCAAGTAGAAGCAGAGAGCAGTGTTTTGCTCCAGGCTCTTTTTGTCCATGGGTGGGAGGCACACACTGTCAATCATCGCCGCTTCATTGACCAAGGACAATTGTTGTCGTAAAAATGCTCCTTTCCTAAAGAAATCACTAACTGCACATTATTACTGTTGTATGTGTGGTACCACTTACAACCTCTTTTGACTATCAACCAATTTTGTTCACTTCCTTTCATGGTGGACATACCATTTTGTTTGGTAGGTATGGGTAACCGCAAAGTAGATAGAAATATTGAACCTAAACCAGTCCCAGTTGATAAAAGCAATGCCAAATTTTGGATATTGATAAAAAAAAAAGGTTAAAAGGCTTTATACTTTTATAGGTAGACATTTATTTTTTTTACAGTCATTGATGCTTCATATTATTGCAGATGGACTATGCACTATTTAATATCAGAGAATTGTAATTGAGTCCAATAGCATTCCAGGAAGATTAAAAGTATAAGTGTGCAAATGGGTAAAAAAAAATAGCAATTTAATTATAAAATATTTTATTTAAACACAATGTGCACGTTAAATGGGCTACTTTCTATTAAGGCCCAATAATGCTCCAAGATACAAAACTGAGATCACATATTTTACACAAAACCTTCAACAGGCCTGGCTTCAAAAACAATACACTCCATTATAACCCTGCACGTTTTATTAATTGTGAACCAGATGCGTCTTCTTTATAGTTACGCCTTCACTTCCCTTCAGAACAATATGAATCTTTGCATGTCACATTTCAATAGCCAGAGATCCACTATAAAAAAAAATAAATAAATCGGACTTTCAAAATATATCAGTCTAAAAATAAAAAAAATCTATACTTAAATTCTCCAACAACACGGCCTTTTCAGCGTTTACCCTAAAGGCCGGGGCTACCACAAACCTCGAGCGGACAGAAATGGTGATCCTTGCAGTACTTCCCCGTGATAACAGAATAGCCAACGCGGCTTCAGCTATCCTCGAAACGACGCTGAAAGAGATTTCCACTTCCCTTTCCTGGCGTTGGTTACACGAGGATCGTTTTGGATGTTTTCATAACTTTTTGTAACAATTACACATCGCTGGTTCAAATGTATCCAAAACTAACCTCCATTATTCTAAATATCCAACATATAATTTCCCCCCCAAAGCACCATTCCCTTTGATTCACGCTTGACTCATATGGCTTCAGGGCCAATAGGGGTCCGCCTATGGGATGCCTTGAAACCGCCTCGTCTTATCCCCTTTCATCATCTTTGAGGGGACGCCTTGAAACCGCAGGGCCAGTTATTGCCTTTTTCTCAGACAGCCCAATGCGGACTGGCCAACAGCCAATCGGAGCCTTGTTTACACTCTGTGACTGACAATACTCTGGCGCCAAGCCAGCCAATAAAATCCCTCCATACTGGGGGATCCATTTGTAAACGTTTAGCAAACTGTAATAACCATAGTAATAATCCATAAATCCAGGGAAAAGACCTAACACAGAAAAATAAGTAGTATGATACAATATTAAATATAACAGGTACTATACAATATACAAATAGTATCCTACTCTTGAAGACTGCATGATATAAGCATCAGTAAGATTTTAGTTTTTGAAATGCTATAGGCTGTATATGCACATCTTGTCCAGACTGCTGGCAAAATAGTCTAATGGAGTCTATTATTATGATTAACATTTCTTGAACTGCCTTCACCGAAACACTGAAACTGACTTATGAGACACAGAATACAGTTCACCGAAACAATGATAGCCTACAGATAAAATGTACAATATCACATCGCCTACTTTGCCACTATCCAATAACAAAAAATATTACAGACATGTTTCGGTCTGACTACGATCATTAATTTGATGTATAGTTATGCATAGGTCCTATAATGTCGTTATAAACCAGACTGGCTATAGTTGGGGCTATATTGTTTTCCAAAGAGAAAAATATCCAAAGTGTTTGCTACTTCTGCAGTGTTATGAATATTATTACAGCCCACACATCACATTTTCAGAATGAATTAGATTGAGTCAAACGCCAAACAAGTCTATATCATTTCACAAATTAAATTAGACACATCCCACTGTTTTGTGATATTTAACTTCTGCATAGTGAATGCCAACTGGTCAATGCTCCCTTTCAGTGCCAGCGCTTTAAATCCGGCGCTCTCTCCAATGTTTGGTGTCGTCGGTCCGCACAGCATCGGCTTCTGAACGCAGCCAATCCGAGGGCTGTTTCCTCTCCGAGCGGGCGGTACAAACTCATTACCATGCCGCTTTCCGGCCAATGGAGAGGCGTGTTTACCCTGGCTGGGACGCGAAGCACGCAGTTGCACAGGGAGAGAAACCGCTGCCTTGAGATCCGAGCCGCGATCCAGCCAGGCCGGAAGCCCCAGTCCCACTGCTTCCATAGACTGAACCAGCAGGCTATTGCACAGCCTCAAATGGACAAACTGTAGGATTTCACCTGCCACATGTTTTATTCCATATTTTGAATTTTAATGGGCTTTGCACCTTACACGTTCTCTCCCAGTGATTTGTGATTTTATTATTTATTGTTATGCAAGGATTAAACATACCAGTAAGTACATTTTATATGTTATATTTATTTAAAAATCAGTCATTACATTTAATTGTATTTAGTCTTTGTAGTCTCTCTGGTCTGGTAAAGTGTAGTATTTTATTGAATAAATGATGAGGCTTGGTCAGTGCGTTTTCCTATTTTTTTCCCCCATTTTATATTAGTAATTTTTTTGGATGACTTCGTACAAACTATTATTATTATTACGATGAATAATAATAATAATAATAATAATAATAATAATAATAATAATAATAATAATAATAACAATAATAATAAAAATAATAATATTTTTTTTTACTAATTGGTGAATTGTTTGTGGATGGCATAGGGTACGGGCTCGCTAAAAAACCTCAAAGCAGTGTTTTTGTGTTTTTGTTTATTGGTCTTTATTCAGATTTTCCATGATTTGTAAATGTTTTAAATACTCTTGGTGTGTACGCCCTGTTTCGTTGCTAGCAAATGATCCAAAATAGACCGCGTTCGTAGAGCTTTACGCACGGGCTGCTCCAGGAGATCAGCGGTAGCCATCTTTATCGGCGACCGCTCCGAGGTCCCTCTCCCTCGGCTAGCTCGACCACGAAGGTCCGCCTGCTTCGCAGCACATGCCGAACCTAACCGTGTCGCTGAAAACATGTGGTACTATCGATCTGGTCGTTTTGTTAGCGATAAAGGTAGCCTTAAAAGATTGCTTTGGAAACGGCTTTCATTTAAATTTAGCCTACTTTTTTACTTTTAGATACGTGCGATTCGTCTCATGTGGGAGCTGTAGCATGGGAATAATGCCGTAATTGTCCACAATTCGGGAAAGCTTTTGCAGCACAAAACTACCATTTCAAGTGTCGAAAGATAAAAAATGCCGAGTGGACATAAAGTGAGAGAATTTATCAGCATGTCGAGGCAAGGTAATGGCTGACTGCCGAGCACTTTCTCAGCATGGAGACAAAGGCAGTCCTCCTGATGGGCGCCCATTCACCTTGGATCTCTACCGCATCGCTCACGAGCTTTCTCGAGAATTAAGATGCCTGCTTGCGTTCACCGTGTGTTTATTTTTTATTCTTTTCCGTATTTCGCGCTTGTCTCTCATTTATCCACGAAGCAGCAGTGGAGTAGGTAGGGACCTCCACGGAAGGGTGTTTTGTTGTTGATGCAGCCCTTGGTTTGGCTGCATAGATAATAGTACTGGGATGAAAGAGCCTAGAATATGCCTGTTCTCTTGGCTGCAACGCGCAATACGGACGTTTTGGTGCTTTTTGCACTCTCTTATAATTCTACTTTTCGAAAATAATTTACACTAAATTATATTGGATTATGTTATTTACCAGAACATTTCGAAGACAACGAACATAAGAAAGGTTTATTTATAATGATCAAACGCCAGGCCTTAAGGGGGAAATTACTTAATCCACTAACGAGTGTTATTTTCCATTCAAGACAGTTCATGAAAATAGTATTTTCTCTAATGACCATTCTATTGTATGTGGTGTAAAATGTATTTCTTTTAAAAATACCTGACAGGTCAAGGCAAATAAAGACAGTGCAGTTATTCTATGCGCGCACGCGCATGTGTGTGCACTGCCTCACACACAAACGTGGCAGAGGGTGCATCTCCCTCAGCATTTGATGCATTTTGCTTGCAGACTCCCTAAATGCTGAGCTGATTTCGAGCCAGTTGGATGTTTTTATTTACCATTCTTTACCAGTCATGTTTCTGTTGCATGAATATTTATAGGCTTTTGCAGTAGCTATGGATACGCTCGAAATTTGGTGATGGCTTTTATTGTTGCGCATTTAAAATAGTGTAAGGTGTGATAAGAAGTGAGAGATGACAGGAGTTCAAAAAGACACAATAGAACGAGCAGGTTAGGGTACATATAGGGTGGTCATTATGATGTCGTAAAAAAAAAAAATAAGCTGATTGATTTTAATTACCAACATGTCATAAATAATCGTATGATATTGCATATAGCCAACCTTTCTATTGATGGAGTGAGACTTAAAATAGTGAAGTGATCGAATATAGTGCAGGGCGATGTCGATTTGCGTATGTCTGAAGAGCATCTCGCCTATATGATGCATATAGGCCCAGGCCCGATCAATAACGTGAGTACGGAGATGCCTCGCTGACCAGTTGCAAAGTCTGTGCAATCACTTATTTTGCACAATTAGTAGCCTATAGGTCCCAATGTTGCTCTGAGCCAGTCCTATCATAGGCAGCAGACCTTTAAGACTATGCTGTGTTTTATGCCATGTTGACAATATGAGATTACGCCAGGAATATTAATGTCTTGCCTAATTGTATTTTCTCATTGACAGAAAAGATGATCGGGGGCTGCGTATGTGGCTGGAGAAGCCTGCGATCGACTGAATGCAACACATAAACGTGAGAGGAAGGATTCTTATATGGGTTACATTTGATTTTCCTGAGCTGCCCTATCCGGATTTCGGATTACTCTGCCCTCTTCGGAATGGAAGGACGGGATTTCGCGGCTCAGGCACACCTTCTGTCAGAGCGGGGCGCCCTGGTGCATCGAGCCGCCTCTCGGATCGCTCCCTCCGGACACGGCTCCGTGCAGCACGCCGGTCACTTCCCGCCGGGGAAATACTATCCCTCGCACATACCAATGGCTCCCCACTCAGGTCAGTCCAACACTTACGTCCCTTTGTCACTCCACGAGCACTAAGGCAGCTGTAGGATGTGTGATTCGTCTATATTAAACGTGCGTAAAAGATGGTGCATAGAGGCAATGCTCGTGTATTCTCCCAACTGCAGAACCTGATGTTGAAAGCAAGATGTTGTCATAGACGGGGCTTTGTTTAATTTAAAAGGCTGACAGAGTTGACAGAGTGGCACTCTTCAAATATCGCCTTATAAATCATGGGAAATTAGATTTACCCAAGACCTTGAAGCTAGAGTTTTGATTAAGCCAAATCAACATTTACTGCTTAAATATATCAAAAGTAATAAAGGCTTCTTGGTTAAACAAATATGCGTCACAAGTTAAGTAAATGCCATGATATCTTATATGGCATTTGAGGTGTGCTTTAGTTTTCGTGAACTGGCTAAGCAGAGCTAACTTTAAAATGGGAGTTCTTAGGTTTATGATTGTCAATTGCAGCCCAAGGACCATAATGTGAGGGCACCACCCCACAGGTAAAACCTGTGTGGGTTAGGAGAGCTGCAGGTAAAATATTAAAGTAATGTCCATTTGAGTGGCGGAATTTATGTGTTTGTGACAAGCAGAAATATTATATAGTTTTATACATATTTAATGAAATTAATGCAACATTTTGTGTGAAAAAGGGTTTATTGTTACACAATTGTCACAATTGTGATTTGTTTATGTGATATTTACTATGTAGCCTACCTGGCTGTATGCACATGCTCACTGATGATCTTGTGTAAATGTATTGGTTAATTATGGCACCTGGGCTATTAATAATGCTGACATTTATTGTTTCCATCTTTGCAATTCAAAGCTAGAATGCATAGAATTTATATTTGTGATCTGTAAAAGTGCTGTTAAGTAATTGCAGTAGTACAGTAAAATATCTATACTCTTTGTAGTAATATTGTCCTGGTGTTTTTCTGTTACATTTGTGTCCCTTATAAATGAAACAATGTAATGCTTTTGAAGTGACAGTGATTATTTTATAGTTTGTATATTTGTTTTTTTATATCCCATGCTGTACTCTGTGGTTATCAAAGACTTTCTTCAGTGCATTGTTTTTAAAAGAGCTCCGAAAGAATCAAAGAAAAAAAATCAGTGCATACATGAAGTATAATTAGTCATTCAGCAGAATTCATGGGAACACTTCTCTATTCATCTGTGCGCTCTGCTCTTGACAGCTCTCACACACTCTCCTCACACACACGCTGAGGCTGCGCCTGCATGCTGGAACTCCTCTCATTTTGTGGAGGTTGAGTGTAATGTTTTTGCGGAGAAATGGTGCCCTTCCAACAAAGATATAATGTTTCCTCTGTGTTACTGCGCCATCAACGTGAAGACAACCCCTAAATGTCACCAATATTCACAACAACAGGTGCATTATTGTTATACTGAAACAATACACATCCATTTATAAAATATAAAATCATAATTTTACTGTTTCTATATTTGCCATAATTAAACAACACATCAACATACGTTTAAAATCTTTGGAGCTTTGTTTCCATTTAGTTGTTATTGCACAGTGGCGACACACTCGCATTGATTTATTATTTTAATAATATTTGGAAATGTCAAGCACGCCATAATGCAAGGTGGATGAGCAATGAAGTGTAATTCACAATTATTCATGGCAATAAGACGGCAATTTGTAAAGGCGCCATCTAAAGTAAATGTAAAATTTATAAAATGCACCTTATTGGTTGCATCTGTTAAATTTGACAGTAATCTAATAAATAAATAAATAAATACATTTAGAAAACATACACACATAGGCAATAAATGTGGTGAATTGTTGAGTCTCAGTTGCCCATAGACAGTGAGAGGGTCTGGTTGGTGTAAGCTCTTCAAATTACTGGCCCACGGTTATACCCAAAATGAGCAGGAAAAATTTATATATTTTATACATTTTTATAACTGTGCAGAGATTGGTTCAGTCTTGCATATCAAAATTCTTGCTTAATTTGTTCTCTGGGTGTAATTTCTGATACAGTGTTGTAATTGCACAGAGCTTAGAACCTACACAAGGTCTAATATGACTATTGTGACTTCTTGTGACTAAATTAAAGTCTATGTATTTATTATTATGGGCTATTTTTTTATGTCAGGTGTCCTATATGCTGGCGACAACTGCTGCCAAGAGCGGTGAATCCCTTTAATTTATCTGCACTTTCTCCCAGGGGACTAACTTCCTCACTGGTTCACATGAATTCTTAACAAAGAAGCATGAATATTTCAGTGTTGATGTATAAATGCATCGCAGAGGCAGGTTTCTGATGTTCGCTCTGACTTTGCCGAGGTATTTATCGCAAATGTTCTTCAATGTTACTGATGAAAAGAGTGATGGCTGTTGCAACATGTCTCCCTTGGCACTCTTTGTTGCTGGGTTACAAAATTTGACCATAGTTTATGTTGAGATATCCTATTTTGGCGCACTGTAGCGGGTTTGGGTGACATTGGTGATCCTTGCGCTCTTGTATCTACCTTCATGAAGCATGCTACAGAGAGCACTGGAGATCCTGTCAGCGTACATTTGCCACTGTCCATCTTCACCTACTACAAGCCAGTCGTTTGTAATGCATGTCAGGTGGTCGATTTATAGTTTGCACTTGCAGCATTCTTGGGAGCGTGACATTGGCCCAACTTCTCTTGGCGTGGGGTGGAGTCATGCCCACTTGTAAAAGAATGGTGTTTAATTCAGCCAATTCATTTACAAGGACTTTTTCAAATAGTAATTTTATCTGCTGCTGGCTTGAGACAGGATCTAGGCTTGGCTGTGAGACTGGGACTCGGGATGTTGAATGGAGATACACTGGAGCTGCCTTTTACTGCTGCATTTTTGGCTAAGGGCTCATCTTTCAGACATATTGTTTTGATCTGTGCGTTAGGTTCTTAGGTGTGGTTGGGTGAGCACTACAGGGGGTTTAGGGCTGGTCTGTTTCTGATTCCTTCTGTTATTTTTTTATTTACTGCACAGTGCAAATCTATTGCTCCCACAGTTTGTTTTCAGATTTTATTATGATATGATGTAACACTATCAGATGGAGGCAGGTGCCATTGTATAAAAATTAATGAAAAAGAAAATATTTTTTTCATTGATATCAGTCATGAATAGGGGTGGGCAATATGCAAAAACAACAACAAAACAAACACACACACAAAAAAAACCAAATAGCACAGTATTCTTGGTTCCAGATCACAAGTTAAATGTGATCTAAAAGTAATGTTCATTTAGTAAATTATATCATCTTTAAAAGTTATTTGATTCTCCTGAAAGTTCACACTTTGCTCCGTTTGTTTACATCCACCTGTCACTCAGGTGGAGGCTACCAATAGAGTGTGTGGGGAAAAGTGTCTGTGTTATCACCAAAAATATTATAGAGATAAGATCATGTTTTGAATTTTATTGCATTACTGCCCAGCCCTAGTCATGATGTGATGCTTTTTCGCTGATCTAACCACAAAACCCACAAAAATGCAGTGACAAAAGATGTTTTTTCCATCTGCAACTAAACATTGTAATTGTGCAGTTTTTGTGATGTCATCAATATCTGACAATCTGAACAACATAAGTCTTGTATAAATGTATTGAGCATATGTGTTAGTTTTCTCCCTCTCTATGGAAAGCTATTGTCCTTTACTTCACTAAAGAAATTCAAAACCCCACCGCACGGTCTTTCCTATCATCCTCCTTCATAAAGTCTCCATCACGTTTGTCCAGCACATTTTCTTCCGCTTGCAGGAAGAAGACCCGTGTGTCTGGAAGCAGTGGTCTTCCTGCCTCTTCAGTTCAGGCTCCCCTCCCTCGCCTTGGGCCATTGTTGCCGAGCCTGAGCTTTGTGTGTGTTTTACGGCTGCAGTTAAAGATAAAAAACAGTCCTTTCCAGCCTCTTTATTGTTTTCTAGCGAGGATGTCCCTGTCATTCCCCGGGTTTTTATGTCCTTTGCTGCCTCCCCTCTTCAAAGGTTAGCAGCACTGTCCGACTTCTCCCACTTTTTTTTTCCAAAGGGGAATAAATAACTTTTTTTTACACAGACTTTTATTGTATGTCTCATTGCTGAAATGTCCCGTGGGTATGTGGTTGCTGTGCACGGCTCTTCAAAGACAGACACAGGTGCTTGGTGGAGCTGGCTATGGTCTGCTTACAGCCAGGACCCTTAAAAGAATAAACATGGTTGAGTAGGTGAAGGTTGTTTGTGCAGCATGTTCTCCGCTCTATGGCCTCGCTGGACAACAGTGTGTACAGCCATTTGTTTTTATGTAAAGCGTTATATTGGTGACCACATGACCACAAACAAAACTAGTGATGTGGGTATGACCAGATGTTGTCATGTAGCAACTTTTTTTTTTTTTTTTAAGAATGCTTCTCTCCTTAGTTTTTTTAAAACTTAAATTAGCCTAAATTTAGTTAGTTTGTCTAACGTTTTTTAGAAAATTGTCAAAATATGGAAATTTAAAGTTAATAATAATGCCACATCCATGAATACTTTTGTCAAATCTTTTCTACATTTTGTCTTAATTGTTTAATCAGTTGTAAAATTACCAAGATGACATTTACGCCTTTCCTTGATGTAAACTTTTTACAGTACTACAATAAGAAGCGATTTGTCTCCCAGAGTTTCTGTGAATGTGCAGTGACAGAAGGTGGGTCTGAGGCCAACTTCCTTTTGGCACAGTGCGGAGCCCCTTGTCTTTCTCCTGCGCTGCAGAACAGAGTGGAGCGTGCATGTTGTTGCTGTTGTTTGTGTGTTGTTTTGAGGTGCCACAGTTCAGTAGCAGTGTCAGTAGTCCTCCCCTGAACCCCCTCGTACCCCCCTGTACCCCTGTACCAGCCCCAAACTGGAGGTGTTGTTTGGCATCATACACCTGTCTGTAATAGCACCTTGCTCTGCACCACTGCCATCTGTCACCTTCCGCTGACACTCCCACTAGGAACCAAAATCACCTGCAAGGGCACTAAGAGTTGTTTAGGGTACAACTCTGTACATTTGGAAATAAGTTTACTCTTATTTCAACATAGTCAACCTTTTTACAACTTTGGAAAGTTTTATACAAAAACACAATTTGAAAACATTTAAATTAATACAAAAAAACTATGAAAACAAAAACCTCAATAAATCCTAGAAGATGCATTTGTACGGTCTATCTATGTACTAAGTTCTAGGCTTTTCAGTATCCTAGCCACATTACTTGCACTTGCACATTATTACGCCATAGTAATTACTGGGTTTTTTTGTAGTGTGTTTGAAGTGTGTTTGAAAACCTCAGCCACAACTTGTTAAGAGAGTGTTAAAAACAAAGACATGAATGAACGTAATAGGATATAGTTGCCCCATTTTCAATTATGTTACCACAGCAACAATCTGAAATCTTTAGGTCCTTCAATAGTTGGTATTTGTGAAAAGAGAATATTATATGACAGATGATTTACAAAAGTTGTTTCTATATGTTTACTTTTATCATATAAAATGTCCCTTCCGGGCCTGCGCTCACTTCTCCTGTGTAGACAAAGACTGAGGCTGGTGACTGTGCAGAAGCAGACACTTCAAACGGGCTGCCACCCACCACCCTCTGTATGGCAGATTGCCACTGAGCTACGGCCTCCAGCATGGGGCGTGCACCCAGGACACACAAAAGGGGACCCACGGGTGTGAACAACCGGCCGGGCTCTACCTACCAGTGTCACATTTCAGCAGATTGAATTTCAAACCTTTACATCTATTTTTACTCTTAAGTGTTTTCACAGTTTAAGGTGCCCAACAAGCCAATAAAAGTCTGCACAAACACCCAAGGCCGAGAAGTGCATGTGGGTACTGGTCTGCAGCCAGGCCCCTCCCAATATTGTTCTTCTCATCATTTCATTAGTTTATTCAAAAGGTTACTTAAGCATGTAACTGAAAATGATCTGATCTCTGACACTGATACATTAAGACAGTTTTGTATTGTCGGCTTTAAAACTCTACCCTGTGCTCCCAGGCTGTATCAGGGCTGCTGTCGTCCAGGTGCCCTGGGCTCACCTCTGTGCGTGGCTGAATCGCATGTGACAGCTGCTCCACATTATTAATAACGGCTCAAGCAGAAAATCCAGATTACTTGTTTTTTTTTTTATAGTTTTATTATTGTAATCACTCACTGAGGGAACAAAACTCCTGGTCACTGACAATGCTACATGTACAGTAGTGCATGGCAGTGTTTGGGTGGCAGGATGCGAGGGGGTGGGGCGGGGCAGGGGGCGGCGGGTACTCCCTGTGGTTGGCTGTGAAAAAGAGCGACAGGTGCACTGTTAGCACTCACGTCTGCTTCGTCTTGTTCCATCTCATCATCTCTCCTAATACCAACATTTTAGAGTAGCGTTGGGATTGCAAAAAACAAAATACAATATAGATCCGTTTTAGTAACAGGAGAAATTTTGCTTATGTATAATAGGATAGAGTTTATTTTTTATTTGTTTATTTGTTTTTTTATCATTTTAATAATTGAGTTCATTTTTTAATTGCTTCATAATAATTGCATAAAAACTAGGCCTCATTTAATAGTAAATTAGTAACAATGTTACTTAAAACTATATACACATTTACAACTAGTGTGATTATTTTATATTTATTTTGAAATGGTCCACATCATACCAGTGTAACTAAATTATTAAGACTAAAAGGTTACCCTCTTTTTCAGAAGGCTTCATCTTCATACACTATGCATTATGCCCTACTTTTTTCACTGTTATTGTGGATACTCTAAAATCTCCCATTTAGCAGGCTGTATGAAGCCCTAGTGTAGACAGTCCATGGTGGTTTGTGCTGGACGGACTGCAGATAAACTTAAATAATGGGCCAAGTCTATGTAAGTGTCAGTGGAACAGCAGGCGGCGGTGACACACTGTAACAAACAATGAAGTGCACTCTTAAATATATGCAGAGATTTGCCATTAAATATACATGCAGTGTGCTTCTCAAGGATGTGTCAGCCGCTCTGTGAGAAAACAAAGATTAACATCACGAATTCCATTTTAATAAGTATCCAGGGACCATCCAGCCAGCTGCCGAGGCCCCAACTCCCAGGGACTTGTTGCATATTCTCATTCTCTTTTTTTCCCACTTATGCTGCTCTAGTCCTACACACACTTGACCCTTCCAACATTTGATAATATCTTGTTTAATTGCATAGTGTTTGACTGGAATATGCTTTGTTTGTCATTTGTGCTATTAAGAAGAGTGAAATATTTATGAAAAAAATGTATATGTTTAAAAAATATCTATACATTTTATGTGTGTATATCTATATTTATCTATCTCTCTCTCACTTTTGATGACAATTCTATGCATGAATGTGTTGTATAAATGCAGCTAAACATAACTGAGAAAACTAACTCAAATACAGGGTTCAAATTCCCAAAATATTTGCTCATAATGGTGGTAGATGTAATCTTTCATAGCCAGTTCAATCTTTTTGTATTTCACATCCTTTGCCCCTCCTGTGGTCGACCACTAGGTTACACTGCCTCCTCTTTCTGGCCCGGCGTGCCCTCAGGATCTGGGGCAAATGACTGGCTCCGCAGCAACAGATGTGTGTTTGTCTGCCAGCGCCGCATGCACTGGCTTCCTCTGCTTGCCATGCACGGTCGCTGACCTCCCCTCTAGACCAGGGGGAGGGGCACATGACAGGCAGAGAGGGACAGACAAACGGGAGAAGAGAGAGACTGACACGGAGAGTAGATGTGGAGTGTCACATGCTGTCATACATTTACTGGTGCTACTCACTGTACACACACACACCCTCGTACACACACTCACGCATACACACGCACTCTCTCTGACATACACATACACGCACACACACACACACACACACACATCTCGTTTCCCAGGAGGCACTGAGGCCAGTGGGACAGAGCGAGACTATTTCTGTTTACATCTAATTATAGTAACAGGACTATTTCTGCAGCACTGCTACTATTTTCTATATTCGTAAGTGAATGAGTGAGTGAGGGGAGAGGGAGCAGACTGAAAACAAAGCCCTGACAGTATTTTCTCATAGCAAGGTCTGATCTCATCCCTCTCTGCCACAGACTGCAGGCTCTGGTCTACACACTACAGTGCAGTACAGCACACACACCGAGAGGAGAGGAGGAGGGGAGGAGGGGAGGAGAGGAGCGTGTCTTGTATCATAAGCCCTCTCATTCTCATATAACATGAATGTGCAAATTATGGGAAGCGAGCAAACCCAGATAGCCATGAATTTCCTGGGTATGTCTTACAGAAGTACACATACTCCTTACATTGATAAAATATTCACCTTTATTCAGAACAAATAACATAAAAATGTTTCCAAATATTTCAGATTTGTATTACTAATTATTAGTTCCTTTATATGAGGACCAACGAAACAAAACAAAAAACTAAATTAGGGAGATTACTTAAATCTGACTTTCCAGATATTTAACATCACTACAACAGATAAAAGGTTTTCTGAATAAGAATGGAAGACCTTGGCATTAATTCAGCATATTATGCAGTAAAATTTATATTATGATGATAATAATTTGCAATATATTGTACAGCGTAAAAACCCACAACAGTCTGCAGTCCTGGTAAAAAAAAATACTGTCCAACCTTTACATGGTTTTAATGATACTGAATGAAGTGCTTGTTACCATGCTGATAGACTGAAGCTGCCAGAGAAGACTTAACTTAGGCTCACTGACTAGATAACTAGATCAGGGTGAGAGTTCATGCAGGTGCCTATGGTCTAATGCACAGCTGAATGCAACGTGAGCCAGGTACACCCCTCCCCCAGCACAGTCTATAAAACACTAACCACACCGCCGCCATCTACTGTGCCCCTGTATTCTCAGACATGTCAGGTGAATTAATTAGCCATGAGCATAGAAGGCACACACATAGATAAAGGCACACGTATGGCTTGGATGTAGCATAATAACCGCAATGATGGCTCCATTGTGTTGATGTTGAGGAGGGTGGTTAGCGGCACAACTAGCAGGGCTAATACGGGAGAGCTGGATATAGGCTGATTAATAGTGGGGAATGCTTTGAAGTGACACCCAAGTGCACTGACTCACGGGCTAATAGCGAAAGCATCAGTGTAACCCGCACCACGGCTCTTCCTCTGTCTTCGTTAGGTAACACTTTTGCCTCTTCGTCCCTGCAGTATTCAACTCTACACTCAGCATTTTACAAGATTTAGGACTTTTGTTTGTTCTAAAATGTTTCTCATTTTTCTCTGTTGGCTTCAGTAAAATGAGAGATTGTTTTCTTTATGCTGCCTGACTGTTAATCCAAGTTTTGCTACAGCTATGAAGAAAATGGTATCGGTAGATAAAAATTAACAATTCAAAATGCAGAATATTTCGGTGTCATTGACTTCTTGACACACAAGGACAGTAATTACAAAATGTTTGCCAATTTATTTTATTTTATTTTTTCATTTCTGAAATTTAACCAAATCAAAAAACAAAACAAACAAATCAAACCCTGCCACACCCCACCACACTCAAAACACAAAACACTGTGCAATAAAACATTAACTGTCACTCAGGTTCAGTCCTGTCATTTGGCCTCAGTTTAGTCTACGTTACGTTTTTAATTTGGCCCTGTTTGACTCATGAACTTTAATGTTGCAATGATATTGTTGTTGCAAAACTGACATTTCTTATTCCGTCCCACCCACTTTTGTCTCTAAATGTTACAAACAGCGCTTTTGATGTGGTGACACTTCTGGTTAAGCGGGAATCCCATTCATTTCAATGGAGAATTTGTGAAAAGTTTCTCTGCCAAAATATGATATAAAGTTGGTTGATTTGTGTAAAATGTTCAGTGTTCATGTGCACCAACAATGAGCCAATTCTCTGGGAAGCTTTAAAAAGGCTTTGTAGTCTGTGTAGAACTTATTTGCTACCACACACAAAATAATACAACTTGAATTACAATGGAGGCCCACGGCAACTTCCTTTGTAAGGTAAATAACGTGCAGCACTAATATTCACTCATGCCACAGGAAAATCTGAATAAAACAGCTCTAATGACTGCAGTGCCCCTTCTGACCTGGCACACACACTACAGTTTCCCTAACTATTATGCGTGTTTGAATGGCCCCTAATTTACTTGTATACTGTTTGAGCACGTGTGTTTGGATAGTTGAAATGATTTTGGTTTCTCTCAGCTATTTGACTCGAGTAAACTATCTGTGGTTGAAGCCTGCATTTCCAGAGAAGCATTAGTAGCACCCTTCTAATTGCAGTAAGGTTGTGGGTCTGATTACACACTCGCTAATGTCCTGACTTGGCACCGATCACAAAACACTGCTGACATAGCTGAATGCCATTTGGTTATACTGCGCTGTAGTAGTAGTTGTGTGTGGTGGAGTATTTGTGCTATTTGCATGTTTCAAAGTTGCTTGCTCGTGTGTGGGTGAGCATACTTGTCGTTATTTGAAGTGGAAGCAACTTTTCTTCCCCAATCAAATCTCAGCTGGTGTTACTGGCAGAACAGTGCTGTATACAGTGCTCATGGGGAATAGCAATCAAAGGAGCAGTTCTGTGGAGAGGCTGAGTGAGTGGCAGGAGACTGAGAGGGGCTGGTGCAGGTGCCTAATTCTATACCCGAGGATTTGGGCAATGGAATATTTCAGGCACCGCAGTGCTTTTGGAGTAAACTCACTTGTGGTTTATGCAGACTATGATCTACATAATCACAGAAGAATGTTGCTCAAACTACTGTAGCTGTATACAGAAAATGTGTTGCCTACATTCCAATAGTACTTTTTTGTTTTAGAAAGACGGCCATGTCACTTACTTTATGCCCTATTCACAGTTAGGGTTATCAAAAATGTTACACTCAAAAACCAGTTGATACTAGTGCTGCCACTAACGACTAATTTTCTAACGATTAATCTCTCGACTAATTTTTCGATTAGTCGACTAATCTAAACGACTAATAAAAAAAAAAGCGGTTCTAACACACACAAGTGTGTGTGTTAGATTTTACCTTGTGTGTGCTGTGCGTGCGAGTTGCAAAGGTTATTGCTGTTATGTCTGTTGTGTGTGCTCATTCAACAATGTTGAACAACGATATGCACACACAATTTAACGAGTTTGCACGAGCAGCATATGCAACGGTATGCTCAATACCTCATGCATCGTGGTCGTGGTCGAGAAAGAGAGAGACCAGCCAGCAGAGTGCGCACGGCAAATACTTCCTCAAGTTTGTTTTCTTTGGCGGTGCCATTATTTACCACTGCTGTTAGCCTTTGGTGAAGCCGAGGTTAGCCACCTCGGCGTCAACCCCGGATGTAGCCGCTGTCAGCAGCACCGGTGTCGGCCTCGGGCGCAGGTGCTGCCCGCGGCACCGTGTCCGCTTCGGTGTAGCCGCTGTTAGCCGCGCCGGTGTCCGCCTCGGGTGTAGCCGCTGTTAGCTGCGCCGGTGTCCGCCTCGGGTGTAGCCGCTGTTAGCTGCGCCGGTGTCCGCCTCGGGTGTAGCCGCTGCCTGCCGCACCGGTGTCGGCCTCGAGTGTAGTACGACTAGTGGTGTGGAGGGGAAATACCTGATCTCAGGCAAGCAAAAGGTCTCTGGATGAGCCGTTTGAGACCAAAAATAAATAAAGGCGAATATTCGACCAAAAAAATTGTAGTCGACTCATTTTCATAATCGATTACGTCGACAACGTCGAATAATCGCGGCAGCACTAGTTGATACTAAGACTAGTTCTGAACATAGATATTAATTTAACAAGGAAAGATATCACATATGTAGGACAAAATTGTTACAAATGATCTTATTCTAAATCAACTAGTATAAGACTAGTTAAGAAAGCAACTTTTGTGTTGAAAATTAATTATCAATATAATACAGAGAAACACAGAGTTTGCCATGGTTTGTATTTCAGTCATAGTCATATTTATACTAGCATCAAGTTATTTTACTTCAATAGCAGGAGTATAATAAAAAAATAAATAAATTCTTATTACAACCTGAGCAACCCCCAATTTTGCAAACCACTGAGTTTCACCTTCTTAAAGTGTTTTTCCTCAATACATCACACAGCAAAAGTACTAGTGGTTTACTGTTTACATAAAATAAGGTAAGTTAAGGTATGTGGTATTTAGTCAACTAGCACTTGTTGATGTTGGTATTATTGTTTCACCCAGGGGTCAAATGTCACCCTCCATTGTTGCGACCTCAGTGACACATTGCCTGGTGTATACATCACAGGTTAGCTGCTGGCTAGAGATAAACTAGAGGGGTCATCTGGAGGGTAACTGGACACATGATGCTGCGGGGAGGGTTTGGGGACCAACCAGGGCCACGGAGAGGTCTTTAGTCGTGTCAAGGATGTGTTGAGTTGTGTACAAGACACGTGTTTGTTTTATTTAAAGAATCTCAAGGTCTAGACTAGAGACATTCACGACTAATATGTGACTCTGCTGGATAATGAGAAACTACTAGCAGCCTTTGTTAGCCCTGTGAGGAATTGAGGAACACCAAAACTAGACAAGCAAAAAGAGAGAAAAAAAAACTAAAATCCTCATGTTGTGGGATTTTACACTGTATATCCTTCTTGTTCACACACTGGTTTGTGAAGATCTCTGGTTTTATTTATAGATTAATTTTACACAGTTAAACCAGAGTTGTAATATATTACACAACTCACATTTTTAAACTAATTCTCAAATGCACTCTGTTGTAACATATTCTAAAAATCATTATTGTTCGACTGTGCTTGGTGCAGGTATTGTACTTTGCAGCTAAGCCATACTAATGCCCCTGCAGATATTTTAAAGATAGGATGTCTGTGTCGTCTTTACACTATATGCATGGTGCAAATGTGTGTACCCCATTTGACGGATCTGCTTTCAGAAAGTTGAGCTGCTTTGACGATCAATACTACACACATAGCACACATAGATTTTACATTCAGTGTCTCGTCTGTCAGTCAACAGAGTTGGCTCCAGCTCTGTTTCCTGCCAGGCAGATGGCTAACATTCACAATGAAAGCAAATCCCCCGTCCTGTTGGACCCCCATCAATCTGCCAGTCTGTGGGACCGTCCCGCTCAGAGCTCCAGTTTCCCAGCACTGAGATACACAGCTTACCCGCGGTGGCCTTTCTCTTCCACTGGCCACGTCCCTGATAGGCTGCAGTGGTGATTACACCTGATTTATTACTTAAACCATCATTGAAAGAAAGGACTTACTTTAAGGTTATATAATAACTGTTACATGATCCATCGGTTTTGAAAATAAATTAACAGTTCAATTGTTACTTGTAAAATCAATATTTTGTTAGATAAACTGTACTTCATATCTGAAGACACATCTTGTTTCAGAAATATTTGAGAATCCTCCTACATCTAAATCATTAGTAATACTCAAAGCACTTAATCCACTAAAGTACTAAATGACAAAGTACTCAGACTACTAATGCTATTATTAAACTAACACTACTACTCATTTTTCAAGACATTTTACCCATTTATGTAATCCAGATGCCCGTCTTCCACAGCTTATGCAACTACTGTGTTTCAAGTTAGCGTATATGTTGTTAATATGTTTTGTCATGTCTAGTTTTCCCTCTTGAGTGTTCAGTGACTCCTCTCTTCCCACTTGTCCGTTCACATAAGGTTTAATCTCACGTCCTGCAGCCGTCCAAATTTACTGCTGACAGTTGCTGGTGTTTTTACTCAGTACCTCCAACACAGCTGCACATGTTCTTTCCCCCTTCATTTCCTCTTTGCCTTACCTAGCCCAGCCGTGATAGCACTCAGACATGCTCCCCCTGTGTTAGTATAGGATTTATCCACTTGGAGTCCTCCTCGCCATCGCCGGTTTCAAGGAGCACCGCTTTGAAACCCCTGCCACTCCTAACTGCTAGTGATTTTACGAGGTGTGCCTCTGTGCCAGCCAGCGGGCCTGGCTACACCGCTGCCAGATTGGTCGGGGAGCGCTGGGGATGCCACTGCAGCACGCACCATCTGGGAGAGTGAGGAGCGGAGTTAGCGAGCGCATATGTTTGTGTAGGTGTGTGTGGATGTAAAGGGAGAAGGGCTGTGAAAGAGGAGCGAAACCTTTGGCTCGTCGAGGGAGGCCAAGCTGCCCCCTTCCCCCACTCCACCGCCCCCCTCGCTACTCTGATTTATGGGCTCGTGAAGGAAATCCCTCATTTGTCACTTTGCGTTGCTTTTTTCAAAATTTCGTGTTATTTTGTTTTTCCTCTGCTTTTTAATAGTTTTCAGGAGATTTTTGTTTTGTTTCAAGGGTCTAGGACCGCTTGACTTATTGGTCCCATTTTTTAATAATAAGTTCATGAAAATTTAAATCTAGCTAAGTTAAAATGATTTGAATGAAGAAAGGTTGATCTTGATTTGAGTAAATTTCAATTGGTAAATAAAATGATCTGCCAAGACTTTTTGTACTTAATAAAATAATAAAATACACCTTATA
Source organism: Odontamblyopus lacepedii (assembly GCA_034769755.1). NCBI lineage: Eukaryota > Metazoa > Chordata > Actinopteri > Gobiiformes > Gobiidae > Odontamblyopus > Odontamblyopus lacepedii. Next base: position 32,734,237 of record CM068351.1, on the reverse strand, counting down.
CATAAGACAAAACAACACATCTTTGCAGTTAAAACGAGTAACAAAACCTTATGTTGTTGGAATCAAGAAAATCCACACTTATTCCACTGGTAGATAATTTTACTTGTCAAGTTGACTCAATTCAAATCAAGTAAAATGTTCTTAGTTTTATACATTTTTAACTTACCTAGATACTTTTTTTTTTGCTGTTGTCATTAAAAAAACAAAAACAATGCAATTTATGTATTTGTAGACTTGCTGGAAAATCATATTAGTCATATTTATTTGGATCAGGATTTAAATCGTGATTGGAAACAATACTGCCAAAAGATTACCTCTAGACAAAGAACACACATCTTTATAGGTAATATTTTGGTAATATCTTTTTGTAATACATGTTTTTTCTCCAGGTTTTCTCCAGATTTTGAGGCGTGTGTAAAGTGTTCCAGCATAAACAGAATTTACAGGGTTTTTTTTGTTTGTTTTTTACACATTTTTGTAACAGGAAAATAATTGTAATTATGCTTAAAAATATTGGACAGCCCCATTTTTTCATTAATGGACTGTTACTGTAATAGTTCATTCACTCATTGGATCAGGAATTGTATTTGAAGCTATTAAAAGCCTCATCTAACACAACATACATCTTGTTTGTGGTCAGGATACTTCTTGTCTGTAAATAATTGAACACATTTTGACATTCCTGGTTCACAATGGTTCCCCCTCAGAGCTTGTATCTTCAGCGTTGCTCTTGCGGCCACAGGGACACAGGTTTACTGCTAATACCTGATAGCTTTTACATTACCGCTCTCTGGGGTCATCGTGGGGTCAGCTGCTGTCTGGGTCCTAGCTCACGCACCTTACCCAGCCTATAAATCTAGCTCACCTTCGCCTGGCCCATAAGGACACAGCAGGGATATTTCAGGGCTGCTGGAACAGGGCAACAAAGCAATGCATTATGGGACAGTGGTTGTATATTTCTCAAAGAAGCCAATTAACCCTCACTCTCTGATTAAGCACGGACCACTGCGCTGGGTTATTAGGCCTCCTCAGTTCAATATGCAGACTCGTGTTGCCCTATAGGGGATTGAAACAGAATATACTGGACTTTAGTTGGTATGGTTCATTCGATTGTGTCAATAGATCAAGTTGAACTGATATATTGTTTTTTTGCCAGACATGTGACCTGGAAACATATTGGGTCTAGTTCCTACGTAAAGAAATATAAACTCCAAAGGAAATAATGCATTAAAGGTGCATGGAGATATTACATTTTTGCGTTGATTATTCCAGAGTAAAGAAATACACATGGTAATTACAATGGAGATCTATGGAGAAGCAAGCCTGCACATGGTAAAATTCATGTTTTTAAGGTATTTTTGAATTATGAAACACCTGTAGTTGGACAAATGCAAGGGAGATATGTCTGCTGCTCTACTGTGGAACATTCCATGCAAAGAAATAACATCTCCATGGAGACAAGCAAGTAGTGGACACTCCACCTTAGAAGTTGTATAGTGCACCTTAAATTTCCAAGATTATCAGTATTAAATTAGTTACTAGGTGCTTTTAGCATTTACAAAAAATGTTTTGCCTTTTTTAAGTTTCTGAAAAAAAAAACCACGGATGATAGACGATACATCCAAGTGCCCCCATGCCTGCATTTCTATGTTAGAATGACGTAAGTTGGCAAAAACATGATATTCTACTATTAATTTCTCCAGCCCACTGTCCAAATGGTCTTTTGGGTTTGCAATTTGAATGTTTGCAATTACATTTCCAATAGTTAATTTGTTGGGGAATATAAATATATCTTAGTTATGATTCACCTCATAACAACTATAAACCAGGGATTCTCCAAATTTAAGTCTGTTCTAACTCTTTCCTCCCTGTTTTGCGTAGAACAGGCAGTTCCAGACGGTGCCAGTAGGGGGCTATAACCTCAGACGTGTAGTCATTAGTACATTAGAGACTGAGAGTAAATAAGCAGCGTGTCAACATGAGCAGCCGGGTCCTTTACAGTGGCCAGTGTTGACATAACTGCGCTCTTATCTGAGGAGCACAAAGCTAGCCCCACGGTATAGCCCTGTGCCAGATCAAACAGGGAGGAGGTAGAGAGAACAGAGCAGAGCAGAGACACACGTGCAGCAGTCTGGAGATGTGAGGGAATGGCCCGGACATTCAAACAATGCTGCTTGAGTACAGTATACCGCCGATACATATGACGATGTGTACGAAATTTGAACGTGATCTGACCTTGTGACAATCTGCATTTTTTGGATGCAAATGTTTTTTTTTTCCCCACACCCAATTTTTCTATTATCTGTCTCAGCATGCTTACACTGAGTGGCAGGAAAATCTAACTAACCATAGTTGCGAACTACCAAAATTAAGGTTGTGACCTACACTCATGAAAAAGTATTGTATGTATTTTCTACCTGCAGTTGAACTAAGGATTTTGTTTAGGGAATATACCCTAAATCATATCACTATTTATCTTAGAGCTGATTTTATTATTATGACAGGATACATCAGCATTGCAACTAAAGTGCAATACGTGAGAGAAAAAAATGTAAAGCAAAATTGCCATAAAGACAACAATTTAATGTGTCTGACATTTCCATTTGTGTGCACTACAGTCAGTTGTTTCCCTCTTAACATGAAACTGTTTGCACATATTTCTTGTCCAAATTTAATGCCACAAGAAGCCATTATGTCATTTACGCCTGTTCTTATAGAGGTTTGTCAATTTATTCTGGCTTGTGACCATCACAAAAAATGTGTGTGTTATTTTGGGCCAAAAGTTTAGCAAGAAAGATTTTGCCAATTTTAGATGTGGTCTCATAGGAAGCAGAGAGAGAAAGTGCGATCAAGAGAGGGAGAGTGTGTGTTATAGGAGAGAAAGTGAGGTGGTAGTTTTCCTCAGAACTGCACAGTGTTTAAGTACTCGTGTCACATAACTACTTCTTATGTCAAAACATTTCAGTAGGTCCTCTTCCCCTTACCGCCTCAAATCACCCTCTTTATATCCCCCTCTCCTCCTCTCCCCTCCTCCTCCTTTTCCTCTCGCTGCTGCAGCCTCTGCCAGCTCCAGTCTCAGCTTGGCACGTGCTTGTGTGTGAACCTGCTGAAAGCTGTTCCTCTCCCATGGATAAAAGGGTACGACTACACCTCCCCGATGCACCATCCCGGGACCTCCACCACTACAATTTGCTCTCGTGCTTCCCAGAGATTCCCCCAAATCATTTTCCTGTCGGAGCAGTTGAGGGTTTCTGGCCCGTGCTATGGTGCTGACATATTTTATAGCGGCCCAGGCTAAGTGCATATTAAAGAAAAATAGGAAAAGCCAACATGCTCACTCATAGACATGCTGTTCAAAGCATGTGTAATGGTAACTTTGGGATGTATGGTCTTTATGTGAGACCTGGGACTGCCAGTGCTCCATGGCTGGTTGAAAAATATGGTTTTAATATAAATTCTATTAGTGTGTCTATTAGCTGTGGTACTTTCAACATGTTTTGGTTGTACCTCATGCATATGGGCTGTTGGCTGACAATTATAATCAAATCAAAAACACAATTTCAGTGGCACAAATGAGCAAATCACAAAGGCAGCAATTTAAGTAAAATCATGTCCTCTGCAACACAAATTAGAGCCTCTTACGAAAAAAGCTGCTAACCTTTTCTTCTTCTTTTCTTTCTATCAAACAAACCTCGTCTGAAATGTATGGGTTTACTATGTTAGTCTGTCCGTTCACATTTTATTCTCAGTAAGTTAACTGCCACCTTATGAATTTAACTACAATCAAAAGTTCATAGTTAGATATTTTCCAATGAACTATTAACTACAAACAAATGGATTTCGCCTTGTACAGAGTCTGTGTGAAAGAGCTAGCGCATGTTCATGGTTATGGTAAAATATGCACGCAGCTGCAGCACATCTGTGTAGGCTTATCACATTCTGGACATCCTCTCTGCCATTTTTGTTCCGTCTTCGTTCACCCAACTGTCACATGGCCTGCAGGCTCCGCCCACCTGTCCGACTGGTGGATGTGATCACTATGTAGGAGATAGACGGCTGCAATGTTAGCTGTGCATCCATGCAACCAGGCAGACAGGACATGAGCTATTGATCAAGACAATATCCTCTCTCCTCTCCCAGTATCTTTGACCTTGGCGTTTTTTTCTTTCTTTCCTTTTTTTCTTACCCAGGCCCTGTTATAGCTCACATCAATCTAAAGACACCGGGAGCAGAGAGGAAAAGGGCTTTATGGCTGTCCTGCACAGTGTTACTGTAGTGTTTGGATAAGATGACCCCTTATCCTTTGCGCAGATTGCAGGAAATGCTCTTAATTTGACTCATCTCTGCTCAAGTGTGCTGCTGCAGATGTTGAGCAGATCCCGGCAGTGAATTCCACGGATGACCAGTGTCAGTGGTGGGTAGATATAACTCATGTTTAAGGCCAAGACTGTATACAAAGAATTCAGTGTCATTTGGCTGACCTTGTGCGAACTTGAAAATACAGACTGTTGGGAAAGGTGGCAATTTACAGGCGAAATAGAAGTGCATAAGTTTCCCAAAATATATAGTGTATTATTGTGAAAAGAAACATGCAGATAGGACTATTCATGACCAAAGAACAGACCAAGTTTTCCTTTCTGGACATTGTCAAGATTTAAGAAATGTAATTGCCATTTTTGCGTACAGAAAAATCCATACACATTGGAATTCTGGTGTAAGGCCCACTGGGGTGTTCAAGTAAAAACAGACATTCAAATAAAATCCACATTAAATACTTCATTCGAATATGCTTTTTTTTTTAAAGCAGCAGTGAGGCAGTCCACTGTGATAAATACTGTATATTGCACATAATAATGAGGCCTTTAGTATGTGACCAGCTTTATGAAATAGAACATTATGAAAGATACGTAAATTAATATCACATAAAGAGATACATAAAAGGGAGAATAGACTGAATTGAATTTGTTTTAGCTCACAATTCTTATTTTCTTGTTTTATCAGATTGTAGATTGTAGAGTTGTCTTCAGATATTTCTAAAATGTTATTGTCTATACATGTACATCTACTGACAATATCTCATCTTCCTCCTAAATGAAACTGATACTCATTAGAGCAAAGCCTATAAAGTAATGGGTTCACAAAAATGATAATCATATGTTGTATGGAAAAAAGACATGTTCAAACAGCAATAGGTTTTATCAGTGTTGCTTGATGGTCTGTGGGCTCATAAAGCTATGTGAATTGTGCAAAGGAATTTAACAGACACTGAATTTCTTGACAGATTCAGAGAGTGGTGGATAGCATATAAAGCACTGGTGTTCTTAGAGTTTTCATTCTAAGATTAGTGGTGATGCACAAACACAAATAAACAAATCCTCTTTTCATCTATTATTTTTTTATTTAAAAAAAATCAATTGAACAAAAGATACATGGATTCTACCAATGTCCTCTTGTTGGTGAGAATGTTGCACTGTGTTCTAGACAAAGTAAAATTGTCCCAGACTTTGGCCTTGTGGACCAAGTACCTCCCCTCTCCTTGTCTGTAGGTTATCAGGACAAAAACGCCTGCATTTGTCTTCGCCAATGCTACAAGAATTGCACATTTCTTGTTCTCTCTTCCCCCTTGTAAACTGTGGGGCAAATGATATTCAGGGCTGCAGGAAGACCTTGGGCCGGCTGGGTTTGTGTTATCTGTATGACAGGCCACATCAGACAGAGAGAAGCCAGAGCAGGGAGCTGCACAGTGTTTCTCCCACACATCAGACCAGGGCTTTATCATGTTACAGAGCAGTGGAGGAGACACTGAGGGCACTAGCCATGAACGCCACGTCCTGTGTCCAGCTGCATGCAAGCTAAAGGAGGGCTAAACTAAACATGAATATATGCATTTTAAAACAGGGTAATGTTAAAGTGTTCTTAGTTTAAGATCTCATGATAGGATATAGAAAACATATGGTAAAGGAAGTTACGTTTTTCCCACAGATTGGTGGTGGGTGTCACACAGTTAGGAGATTAACAAAATTCAGGGCATCCCGTCTCAATTCAACTTCAGGGTGCATTGTAATCTTGCATGTCCCTAGCCTGGTTAAAAAGTAGGTTGTGTAAGAAGTTAATTATATTATGTTGTTATGGAATAGACAGATTAGTGTTGTTACTATACTCAAATTTCAAACCTTCAAACCTGACTTTGATACCACCGTTATATTTAAAAACTCCTAAATATCAACAGAAAACTATAGTATAGTCATTTAATCTTTTAATTTATCAAGTGGTCTTATACCAGGTCTGATATTCATCGACTGTTAACTATATGAAATGCCCAACTTTTTCCTATTCATAATTACCCCTTGAAAAAGAAATGAATCATCTTAGGGACTCATCTTCAATAAATGAATAAATTCCTCTGTATTGATACTTGTTGAAATTGTTTTTTTGATACTAGTTTTACTTTCAGTTTAGTATCTGGGGATCATTTTTTCCTTTCACTTCTCCACATCAGATGCAAATAAATAAATTTTACTTCCAAAGTCACTACAGATGGTCTCTAATACATTAATACTTGGGAAACGTAAACTCCCTGATGAATAATTTCATTTGTCCTATCTTGACGAATGTGAATTGTGTGAAGCAAGCAGACAGTTAATTGATTAAAAAAAAGAAAAAAATTACATGAATATGGGAGCAGCAGGGGGCAGCAGAGAGCACAGTGGCGTAATGATGGAGAGGGTGCGTGGACGGAAAGGGAAAACTGAGAGGGGAGATGAGTGATGGGGCCCAGAGGAGCAGAGAGAGCCGAGCGGATGAAAGGCAAGAGCGGAGGCAGCAAGCAAAACCTGCCCATGTGAATGGAGCTGCTACAGATTTATGTGCTGTTGTGCTCATCATTAAACATAACCCGGAGAGGGGACTGAGTGAGGGCTGCCGCGTGTGCCCCTCTGTATGTGTACCTAAGAAGTCTGACTCAAGTAGGTGGGACAAACTACTATAAAGGAAATAGGCTACTAGTAGTCACCAATTGAGTCACCAATTCCACTGAATCCTCCCCAGAATATGTAATTTTACCAAGGTCTGAGCAGTGAACATATGGCAAAAAAATCTCACCATTTTCCAAAGTGCTTAGATTTTTTTTTTTTTTTATCTCTATGCACATTTATTTAACTTTTTTATGAGATATCTAAAGCTATTTACTTGTACTAAGAGTTCACACTGTTTTGATTGATTGTATTAGCCTGCGGATCACCCACCATGATGGAGACTGACCAATAGTGGAGAGTGGGGGAAAGTAGACATAACATTTGAAAGTGTTTTGAGAATTTGTTTTACACTGAAAATGCTCTGAATCAGTTTGTTAAATCTTCACAAAGCTCATATGAGCCAATCTTCATTTTTCTCCTTACCATGTGATTGGCTGTTATTGATTATACACATATTCCAGTGAACATCTTGACCAGTCCCGATGTCCAGTCTGTTCTTCCCCTCATTCTCAAGAACCACCCACATCACCCCAAAACACGTCTATTCGACACTGTCGGTTGTGAAACAGAGAGTTAGACCACCCAGCAGTGGTGAGGCAGAGAGAGGCAGCGTCTCCCTTTAATGTGGCCAAAGCATATGTGCAGTCTACGAGCGCAATCTCAGCTAAAACGCACTCACAAACACACTTTTACTGCCTCCTGCGCGGCACCATTAGCCCTCGTCACTGGAGCGACGGGATGCTAAAAAAGAACCAAAAAGAAAAGGATTGTGAGAGGAACAAGCAGCCACCCCCCATGCCAGGACATGCCAGGCTCAAATACTGGAGCCGTATGGTCACCCCGAGGGAGAGGAAACCTGCCCAGTGTAACCACATCTCAATTAACCAATTAAGTTCAAAAGTTAACAGGGGACTAATTAGAGAGCACACTGCAGAAGACTTTTGTGTATAAGCTGTTTCCCTCACTACCAGGCAATTGTGTGTCCTTGAACTGGCAAAGCTTTGGCTGAATTGGCAAAAAAACATGGCACGCAATAAGCCGTTAGTCACCCATCTCTCCCTCAGTCATAAACATAAAACCAATGGACTTAGACAGACCAGTCCCCAGCTGGAAAACAAACCAGAGCCAAAGCAGCCAGAGTGAGGGCTCAAAGAAAAAGCACAATGTCAAGACCCCATTGAGAGTGGGGTGCAACCAGGTAAGGCATCTGGCTTACAATATTATTAATGCACGTTACGTTAAGTCTTTGAGCGACTGAAATGACATTGCTTGAAGAAAAAGTGATGGGAGAAGACCCAAATTCTAAAAGACAAGAAACATGACATGAGATTTGACAGATTTGTACATATTGTTACATTATTATTACGTTAAAAAATTTGTTTTAGATTCTGTAAAAAACTATTGATTCGCCCGCGAAATTATTATTATGGTTATTGCACTCTTCAGTTTCTAATACAATACTATTTGGTGGCATTTAAATCTGTCAAAATATTGTGGCAAGAGATCTTGTTCCATACCAATCGAACTGCGTTGCCATAGCAATTACCAATTAATATCTAGTACTCAAAATAGAGCTTATAAACAGGTGAAAGCATGAATAGGTCCACCAGGTCCACACCTATATCCTTGCATCATTGTCAGAAGGCATGCGAAAACGTACCTGTCCCAGCCTGTTTACTACTTCCTCTATTGAAGCAGAACTCATCAAATCTACAATTCTGACTGATGCTAGAGAATGGGACAGTTTTTAATGCGCTCTCTTATGTGACTATTTCCTGTTCTCCGGCTGCCTGTATTCGGTCATACAGATGGACTTTAATGACGCCAAATGGAAGGTTTAGTGCCTGGCTGTTAGCGCGCTGCGTCTCTTTGTAACACCAATATATTAAACGAGTGCTGTTAAAGACTGCAGGCTCCTCTCAGTGACAGTTTGCCTCGGGCTCGCACTGTTTGTAACTTACGGCTAAAAGTACAAAATTCATCCCTGCGCTGAAGAGGAGGGGGGGGAAGCAGAGGGGGCTTTGCTATATTGGCTGCTATAACACCAATAAAAAGATATGTGGGTTGGATGACACAATTGTAGTAGGACTGCTTCGAGCCCGGGAGCGAAATGCAACGTGTTTAGCATTGGGTTGTCTGTGAAAGAGAAAGAGAGGCAGGGAGTTAAAGAGAGACAGAGAGAAAGAGAGAGAGGCATCTTTGTCCTCTGCTTTCTTTTGATTATGAAGGCTGGGACAGTTTAAGTTTCTGCATGCTTCATTAGTTACAGAGACACGACGACTGTGAGTGTAGTAGAAAGAGCAATATCTTATACACCTTATAATGTTTTATTCACAGTTATGTAGTAGTAGGATAACACCTAAAGTGTCTATATTATGCTTTCACCCATGTAATGATGTAATATACTGATCTAAAACATATACCTATAGTTTGATTCATGAAGCTTCTGTTCTGTTTTGTACAGACAAGTTTCAGTCCAACATGTAAACATATATGTACAAAGCCTATTATAGGGCCATCAGTGCTTCGACTGTCACTTCCAATTCTGGGTAAACAGACTTTTATCTGTGGAAGGGCATCTGACATATTATTACCTAATAAAGCTGTGATTTTTAGCGAGCAAATGTAAGTTTATTTGACAAATGTCTAAATGCTCACGTGTTGAGTTTGACTTCCTGCCTTTCCCTCACCGTTGCAGTCTTTTCGCACACTAACACAAAACGCCCACAGCTGCGTCAGGCCATCTCCCCTACAATCCAATCTGTTTTCTTTCCCATGATGCTCCCCATTGGCACAGGGAGGAGAAAATCAGATTTACTCCCCCACAGGGCCCATGCAATTGCACTGATATGGAAAATTATTTCAGTGCTGCTTGAGCCCATAAACATTATTTTGGTCTCCCCTGTTAATGACACATTGCTTTCCCAGCATTGTGGATTGCACAGAGGAAGACGTGAGTGAGACTGGCTGAAATATCTGGGAGGAACGGGGGTGGTATCCTCCAGGGGACATATACTCACCCCTCAAACTTATTTCAGTAAAACCCAATTGTGAAATATGGGACTTTCTGAAACCTGAGACATTCTTGGGGTGTCATGATCCATTTCTCAAAATCTTTTACAAATAATATTTTTATTGTTTATTTTTTGCTGATTTGTGTTGAGAAAATAATGTCCAAACTACATTTTTTTCATTTGGTGTGACCTGCTTGTGTGACCCTGACAGTCTGTATGATTTTAAAGGGCCCATATTACACTATTTTCAGATCTATGATATACATACATGTGTGAATGAAACAAAGCACAACTCCAGGTATGTTTTTCATGAGCTGACAACTTTAGAACATGGCTTAAAGCTCACAAGAATCACTTTTGGGCCATATGGGACCTTTAAATTAGTATTTTTTTCATTTTTAAAATTATTTTTCCCTGTGTTTGGTCTTGTACACCCAAGTAGATGAGATGGATGATCTCCACTATGGTAATCACTATTTCACGGCTGTAGGATTAAAGAGGCGTGCGATGGCCCTGAAATGCACTTGTATCAATGGGTCAGTTAACAAGCAGCAAACTTTGGACAGATAACAAATGGCTCTCCTTGAAAACACTATGACCACGCTGTATACAGGGAACAGTTGCTCTCCGCCCCGAATATAAGCTCTCAACAAAATGCCATCGTATTTATTGGCCATTCCTTAAGATGCACTAAAGTTTTATGTGGACCTCAGGATACCACACTGGAATTGCTTTGCAGTGCAGGGAGTGAATTTAATAAAGTAAAATGCTGATGAAAATAACAAGACAGTGCTTGTGGAGAAAACATTGGGTAATGAGAGACAACAACAGCACTGACAGGGGAGTAATGTGTATTTCCTGTTACATCATAAATAGTTAGCTTCAGCGAACAGATGAAATAGCCAGAATGGGTGTTGTAACATTGTGTCTTTTTTTATTGAATGTGAAGTTTGGATGTGTGGGTTGAAGGTAATGGACTGTGAATATGACAACGCCCTGGTCCCGCTGCTAATTTTGTATCATCCTCCAATTGTGGCCCAATCTGAAATACGTTCTGCTAAAAGTGACTCAACATGGTTTCCAGTAATATTATTTTAACAATTCCAAATATGGCGGTGACATTGAGAAATACACCATCACATTCAGTAAAGTAGCTTTGCTTTGCCATGTTTAGCTTTGCAAAAATTTACTTTTTGCCCTTGTTTGCCATGCTACAGTTGTTTGCCATGCTACAGTTTACACACTTCTCCAATACAATATACATATTAACTGTGTCATCTGCCTGAGTGTAGAGGGGTTTGATTGACAGGTGAATTAGCCAATCAGGGACATGCATAGTCCGTGTGTATTGAAATATGGAAAAAAAAGAAAGGAAAATATATCATATCACAGGGGACTAAAAAACAATGCAGATTTCAGCTGAATTAATCAGCAAAGCTAAAATTTAGATTTGACTCAAAATGATAGATGACCAATGAGCTCTTTTGTTTCGCATGTGATCTGATTGTGCTAGAGCTTGAGGCGCGGCAGAGGGTGCAGTGACCAGACTGACACTCCTCTGTATAATACATATACAGAGATATCATTCTGGACTTGCCAATCAAATACTGCTAGAAATGTGATCTACACAATACTTCTTTTAGTTGGGTGCAAGGAGGTTCTGGTGTGATCTTTGACTTGCCATTTTTATCTATGAATAGACTTTGCATTTCCTCCTTATGTTACAATGGATTCTTTCTGGGTGCTCCAGCTACATCACCCATAAAGTTCTCCATCATAAGTGTCCATTGTGGAGTGTGTATCCCACTTCTCTAGTCCGTAGTTGCTGTACCTACCCTCAACATTGTACAACTGCCTCTGGTCTCACCCCTGGCCTTTGTACTGAGAGATCTTTGTTTTTTTCACCTCTTCAGTTTAACCTTAGCGTATCCTTTGGGAAACCCCTTCACCTTCTGCCAGCTTATACAGTGACCACATAGCTTATTGTCTCAAACAGGACAATAGCGGTTCCACTTGGCTGCGTTGATGTCTGTTTGTCCATTGCCCAACACAGGATATGTTTCAGTTATGCTCAATCATTTTTGCTATTTTGGGTTGAAAGATGTGCCAGGAATAATGCCCAAACTGTTCCTTAACAATGGATAATACCGATTCATCATGTGTGATCTAGTTATATATAGGCAATCTGCCAAGTCAAACCAGTTGGACTAATTTGATTATCCCAGTCATGTTAACTTGTGTCTTTCTAACATCAGGCTGCTTTTTTGGAATACGCATTGGGAATTTCCAAAGTTGGCAATGTGTTTTCGCCAAGCTATTCTAAACAGGTGGCAACAATTGATAAATTCATTCTTATTCTAAGCACACCTCAAATGGCCTATATTTTCATGTTAATCCCTATTTAAAGGAGCATTGTGTAACTTTTCTGGTGAAGGGTCCATTAAATGCTTTTCTTTGTGGAGATGTTATTACTTTGTCTGGAATGTTTCACAGTATGATATTAAACCTTTCCAACTTCATGGACACTAAACCAGACCAAGTTTCAGGTCAGATCTGCACACAGTCAGAATATCTGTTTGTCTAATCTGTTTTTGAGCTATAAAAAACTACCTCTAATATGGTATATGCATAGGAACAAGCAGGTGACGGACCCCCAACCAAAAAGTTGCATAGTGCACCTTTAAGCTATGGTTTGAGAGAGTCTGTCTCATTTTACTCCATTAAAAATAATATTAAAATGCCTAGTATTTTTGTGAAAAGTTATGCAAGCTACATGCACCAACTCACTCCTACACCCTTGGCAAAGCTCCCTGTGCCCAAATCTCCATACAAAGTAATTCTTTTAAACTGTATCCCTCCTCTGTATGTTAAAGGCCATCTCCCTGATTCCTCTATCCTTCTTTCCCAGCTCCTACACTTGCCCCCACGCTATCCAAACGTACCAAAACACCACAAGAATACACTGCGGAGGGAGTGGTGGAGGCGTGCTCACACCTCCAACCTCACTCCAACACTGGGCCCGAATCCATCCCCTCCCGCTTGCCATATACTCTGATTTTACTCCTGTTGAAATCTATACCGATTCCATACCATCTAACCACCCACCAACCCTAAGTGATTGAAAAAAAGTTAACAAAGCAAGCAAACACAATAAAAAGCGCTATTTTAAAAAGTGAGGAATCTGGCTACTGGTGGCGCTAATGTTTTCAAGATGACTTTAGCTCCTTAAAGGAAATTCCCCCAGTTTAGTAGCCATTTGAAATTCCTTTTGTGTTTTATTGTAAAGGAAGTAGGCGCTGGGTTAGTCAGTGTGTGCAGTCTGTCTGGGAGTGGAGCTGTGCACAGATGCTCACTGCTGTTTCTTCATGGACAAAGTTACTGGATGTTTTTAGGATGATTTTGTTTGTGAAGTCTGGACTGTTAAAGGGATTTGGATTTAAATACAGATTTGACTCTTCACCATCATGTTTATTATAGGTAAGTAACATAAGATGGATCTTTTAGATACACTACTTATGGGGTAATACAAGACCATGTGCCTATTTGTTTTGCTTTTTTATTTTGAGACACTTTGTTATTTTTGTAATGGGTACATTTCTTTTATAGATATCATACCATCTAAGCTGGTCAGAAATAGCTGTAACTATTTGTTTTTTTATATACAAAAGAAGATTTGTCATTAAAAAAAAAAACAAATCTACCTTGACTAAAGTAATATGAATTTTATCAACAAATTTGAAATGGAACTAGAAAACAGGAACAACATTATTGGCAAAAGTGAATGTGGGTGTGTCTGGTAGAGCCGGATTCTGGCTAGCACCTGTGTCTGACTGTTGTGGTGATATGTGGCTTTATAAACTCTGCGTGCTTGTGTTTTCGGTCATTTCGTGTTCTCTGCTCTTCTCTGATTATGGATCTGTGGAGAGCAGGTTGATTCAGTCACACCTGCAGTTTTCCCTTTGTCTCTCTCCCTTCTGTCACAGTCTTTCAGTTTGTGTGTGCCCTTGTCTGGACGACCCTCCCTTCAGGCAGATAAGACACCGTGTAGGCTCATTTCTCTACAGTCCACAGTGAAATACACTGGAATAATGGTATTCTGGCTATGTCTTGGTTAGAATGGTTAAACTTGACAAGAACCATTGCACACTATATTAATTCAAAACTGCTATCGGCAATAAAATGGCAATGGATTTAATATAACACCAGACCTCCTGTTATGCTGCACTGAGACTTTTGTTTGAGACATTTACTATGATTGTATTTTAACTGCTCGATGTGCTTAAATTGCCCCTTGTGGATAACTAAAGCTACATTGAGTTGAATGAAATAAGGTTACTGTGGGAATGGCCTCAAACCCTAGATCGTCCTGTTGTATTCATTTTGTCTCCTCATATATTTTTAAAGTCTTTCATAAAAACCCTAGAATGTATTTTCCAGCTAGAAGTTTACATGGTCAGTGTACTAATTGTTTACTCATTGCCCCATATTTACAGTAATCCTCCAGATATATTGATCTGCAGTTTGAACATGTGGATACTATGGCAGTGTTTTTTTTTTTCTCTCTGCAAGAACCTATTTACATCCTATTAGTCTGTCATTAAAACAGTTAAGACTTGCTGAGCCTTGGGTTTCAGTAATGGATGCTGATGGCAGATTATTACAGACCAAAATATTCTGATATTCTTGTTGGTAAAGATACTCAGGTTTGAGAGGGTGCTATCAGAGAATATTACACTTACCAGTGCATCTGCCCACTGCTGTTGTAATGGCCAGCATTCAGCTCCTTTTGCCTGGAGCACTGTTTCTCATTGGTTTCCATGGCAACCAGGCCTCCTCTCTCTCTGCTCCTCCTCCAGCCTTCTGCTCACTATGGACCATCCATATAGCTGGTCTATCTTCAGCTTTCTGGGGGATTTTGCATGTATACATTTGTTGAAGCAAACTAGACTTTTCACCCACACCCACACAAGTGCAAAACAATGTCATTTCAACAAAGACTCAGAGAAATAAGTTACATTTTTGTACATTTTAACCAATACTTATCATATTATCTGCATGTTTAGATGTTAATAGTGAATCATCTTAATAATCACTTTGAATCTTAACTCTCAAAAATATTTTTTTTTTCTTGCAGGGATGTCAGGGATTGGAACCAATTAGATTGCACATAACCTGATTTTCCTCAAAAGGTCCTACAAATGAACTACTGGCACCACTTAAGAAACGAAAGAGTACAATAAAGCACAAGTTTAAAACAAACCAAGGAGACACAACTTTTGCACTGGGCCGATTTAGCACTGGCAGGCACTATGCATCACTGTCACCTTTTTAATGGCGGCTAAACAAACATGTACCGTAAAGCAGTAGACCTTTACTCCACTTATATATCCCTGGTTTTATTTGGAGCTATAAGGTAGAACCAATGCTACTTAACCTGTCCTGCTAACACGACCAGTCTATTAGCTTTCTTCTTATAGGGTCACAGAGGACAGGCTGCACTCACTGGTATGTTGTATGTATTAAAGGGCCCATATTACGCTATATTCTGATCTGTTATAATGCTGCTTCCTCATCAAAAGCGTATGTATGAGCTCAGTTCTTCCCTCAGACTGAAAACATTGTGTTCCACTGTGTCCCTGGAACTGCCAATCTCTGCTAAACAAAATGTAAAGGGTAGCGACTAAATTGAAAAAAATACCACTACGTGACATCACAAGGTGGAAGAGCATTTTGAGCTTTGAAGGTGTACAGACTAATAGTAAAGGATCACAAACATGTGTCAATCAGGTATGTTTTTGATGAGGTAATAGCATTATTATGGCTTAAAGCTCACAAGTCAATTTTGTGTAATATAACCCCTTTAACTATATTTCTTATATCCATATTTCAATGGCGATATCTCTGTAGGTTGGATTTGAATATTTGTACAGCATGTTAAGTATAGCAAGAAAATGTGTGAAGTGTCCTTATAGCTATCACATATCTTCTTGCAACACTTTCTCCTGGCCGCTCCACAGGGTTTACCACCTAAAAATATCGATATATACGGTCCATCTTTACATGTTAATTACCCTTCTTGATGCAGTTTTCTCTTTTTATTCAAGATGGAACACTTTGTAGTTTGAAATTTGGTTCCTGATCTGGGAATTGAACTTTCATATCGTGTGTCTTCTTAGGGTTAAATAGTGATATTACATTCAAACTGCAGTATTATGGTAAATGTTCTATAATAATACGTTTATGTTTTGTTTTGAGAATTTAGATTGTAGTGGATTGGAAGTACTTTTTAAACTTTTATTTTACAATGAAAATGTTGTCATTAGAGACCAAACCTTAAATATTACTTAACAGCTAGTCATCACTGAACAACACCAACACTATCCCTATCTTTTGAGTAACAGGCTATTTAGAAACCAAACCCTCTATACCAGATCTGGGCAATGTACAGCTCCAGGGCCACATACGGCCCTTTGGTGGACTCTGACCGGCCCGTTTAAGCTAATTTGGACGTGCAAAATAGGCTTTTATAATTTTACCTCATGCATGGACTAAAGCTGCATTGTTTTTTTTTTTAATTACATTTTTTGTAAGGCAGCCTCACTTTTTCATTGCATAGTCATAACATATACTCTTACCAGCCTTATCAGCTTGTCAAAACAATGCTATTTACTGCGTTTTATAGTAAAATACAATTAATATTATGCAGAATTGAGTTAAGCATTTTGGCCCAGCCCCCCACAATATTTTCTGTTTTTTATGTGGCTCCATGGAAAAAAAATAATTGCTCACCCCAGATATACCTTTCAAACTTATTACTACAGCTGGTCATTGGTTACATTTTTTGTACAGCAACAAACTTCCAATAGAAAAGACACGCCTTGTTTTGGGCGACAGGCTGACAGCGTGTGATAGAGTGATCAATGGGACAAGCTTTAATTTCACTTCGAGGCCATATCCGTTTTGGTAATTCTGTTCCAGGCTCTTCTTTTATGAGTTCAGGCGAGCCTTTCTTAGGATATGGTTTCAAATCCCTCTCCCCTTTCACTATCCACTACTTAAAACCTGACGTTGACATGTCCGCTGCTATGTATTGCCTCGTCCTTCGTGTGGACTTCATTCATTGTCATGGCTGCGTGTTAATAGTAATGTATAAGATGAGTAGATTCATTCATCATTCATTCAAGATTTAGATCTAAACTAAAATGTAAAACTGAATTTACTTATTATTTAAAGGCGCACTGTGTAACTTGATAGTGGAGGGGTGCCAGCTAATTGCTTTGCCTTGAATGTTCCACAGTATAGAAATAAACTTGGTTATCACAATGGAGATGTGATAGTTACTGCCACAGAAGCCATACTGCACATAGTAAAAATTCATGTTTTTCAAGGTATTTTTGAGTTATAAAACACCTGTAATTGAGTACATGCGAGGCTGACAAGTTTAATGCCATACTGTGGAACATTCTGTGCAAAGAAATAAGGTTTGACAAGAGAGGAGCCGGGCCTCCACCTTAGAAGTTACACAGTGTACATTGACAGAGTACTGTATATATATTGTACCTTGCCAATGAAGCAGCTATTTTCAATTTTGTTTACCATTTTAATGCTTACATTTTGTCACCTCTAACATAACTCTCTAACAGGAATATAAGTGTTGCACAGCTCAGCTCCACACACTCTAGCCTTATTATGCGTGGCCAATAGAGGGTTATGTGTAAACTGACAGACGCTTGGCTGGCTTCATGGTCCTGGGTTTTAGGAGGGATTGTTGGGGGCTTGTTTGCACCTGTCTGGGGGCTCTGCTACATGGAAGGTGCTACCTGTGTGCATGTGTGAGTATTAGATGCATGTGTGTACTTAATATTGCACGGCCCTGTGCTCTGGTCTAACTTGTCAGAGCAGCTGATGGTTCTATCCCAGAGGGGGTGCATTCTTCCTGGCTGACTGATTAAGACTTCCACAGACTTGTTCTCACTCCCTCCTGTTTCTCAGCATTCGGTCCACGCACTTTTACATTTATGTGCACGCCCGGTGTGGTTCATACATAAACATGATGCCTGAATTCAGCAGTGGGGAAATTGAATGTATTCGAGGCAGACCCGAGGACTGAGCAATTTTGTGAAAATATCTAATTGCGCTTTTTCTGAAGAGCACTGATGCGATCGCGATTAGATTTGTGATTTATTATTCAGAATTAGAATTTTTTTCAAGGTGTGCATTCTAAACTCGTCCACTAGCATCATCAGAGCAGACAAATGAACTGATCAACTAATATAGAATCATTATGCATTTCAGAATTAGTTTATAGAGGTCAAAACTCTCTGTCAACTCTGTCAAATGCCCTGTGTTCACTAATTGAAGCAGTTGGTTCCTAACTATTTCATTGCTTTTTGGGAACATTACATTGTCATACATTTATTTTCTGATTCCCAACCTTGACTATAGTTACTACTTGCCTAGCTTTAACCCAAGCCCTAACCTTAACCTACTTTGAACTATATCTGTACTTTAATCCTTGATTCACTGATATAATAATGAAGGATTTGTTCCCATAAGGCAGGTCTCCATGATGTGAGTGTGTATAGAGATTTTATTCAGCACAATGTCATTTAAAAATGCATTCCAAAGACAAAAAATAATGAATTAAGTCCTGTTATTTTAAGGGACGGAAAGTCCAAATTCAAGAGACGATGCAATTCGATAATTACACAAAAGTGGACGTGCAATGAAATGAATCAGAGCAGTTAAAGAAATTGAGGGCATGGAGAGTGAAAGATGGCCTGAGTGAGATAATGGAGAGAGAGAAAATACTCACTGGGGATTGTGGGTAAAAAAGTGTGTGAGAGCGACAGGGAGAGAGCCTGAGAAAGTGTGTACTCAGCTGTGAGATGAGACCTCTGCCTGCCGCCCGTGGGGAGGGGTGTATGTGTGTGCGGGAGAGATATTTATCCATTTACACCTAAACTAGAAAAGCTGGGTTTTGGATCTACACTTTAAAACCGTTCAGTAGGGCCTTTCTGTGCTATATTCCCTCATATTAGTAAGAACAAGCAGAATAGGAAAATTGTATATTACAGATTATAGAATCTTCAGTGTTTTGCTGGTGATGTGGTGATTTAGGGCATTGTATGTGTTTTTCTACTTGTGCATCATGTGTTTGCTTTCTACCCCACTCTACCCCATCTTCTGTCATGTCAAATAAAGAGGAAAAACTTTAAAAATATACATATTTCAGTGTTTGTTTTTCTGAGACCATAAATGAGTTGTGAATATGATCGTAATAATCAGCTAGCAGCTTTTAAAATGTTAAAAGTTTTGTTTATGATAAAGGAAAATCATCTGGATGTTTCTCATTATGTCCTGAAAACCATTTTGGAATCCAAAGTCAAGATTGATTAATATGGGATAATAAACTGATCATTCCTTTTTCCATATCACGCAAATCATCCTACTAACCATCTATTTTATCTTTGTTGTTATTACAGGCAGTGGACTGATGGGCAACTCCTCAGCCTCCTTCATGGGGACCTTTCTGGCCAGTAGTTTGGGCTCTCCGCCGTCCCACCCACCTCACCCGTCCCGGCCGCCCTCCTCGCCCTCTTCACCCTCCTTCAGGGGTGGACCTCACTCCAGCGCCTCGCAAATTTGGTTTCCTCATTCACATGAAGGTATCTCAAATCACACACAAATATGAGTCCAAAAATATGCCCCTTCCATGACCTCTTTGTCGTTGAATGGTTACTTTACCATGCAGCAATTTTTTTGTATGGAGAAGGTCAAAAGTTGAAACAAGGAATCTAGCAGTATTTCATGCATGCTAGGGGAATGTCAGTCAGGGATTTCTGGAGTCACTCTTATAGCACAAGGCTATAAAATGTTACAGTTACAGACCATTCAGCGGATCTATCCATGACAGTTTAAAGCTGCATTACCTGATTTTCAAACCGCAAAAGGAGGAAATATGTTTTGAAAAACCCTTCTGTAAAAGAATAAAGAACATCAAGCAGAAAGGACAAGTTAATTTAAATTAATTGGATGTCATGAAAAAGTGCTTCCTTTTTTGTTAATATTTGTGTGTTATGTTGCTGTATAAAAACGTGCACTGTTTTTGTATTTTCTTTATTTTATATATATAGTATTTATATTTCAATTCTCTTTGTAAATTTATACTTATTCACTTTATATTATTATTTTTATTATTATTTCTATTTTTATTATTATTTCTATTTTTATTATTATTGTTTATCTTAATTGCATCACACTTTTTTTTCCTTTTTTGCACTAAACTGTCCTGGAGCTACTGTGACTGTTGAATTTCTCCACTGCGAGATCAATAAAGTCCTCTCTTATCTTATAAATATTATAGAACTATAACTTTGTGTGACTGAAATCCATATAGAGTGGGTCAGTAAATCAAAATACTTATGAATTAATAAATTTTAATTATTAAAGAAGACATTTTATGTTTTTTTTTGCTCCTGCATTTAGTTAAAATCTATGACAATTTACATTTTGTTCACATTAAATAGCAATAGTGAGCTAAAATGACAGAAATAGGGTAATTGATTTTCGGTTCTGATTGTCGCCTGACCCTTTACGCTGCATTGCTCTAAACGCCATCACAACAAAGCACAGCACATTTGGACCATGCTGACAGCCCTGCCTATGGATAGCTACAGCTCACAGTAGCAAGCAAGCAAGCAGATTAATACAAGTGCTATAAAGGCAACAAAAAGCCAGGAAATCTTACCTGTGCTACCTAAAAAAATAATTATTGAAGAAGAGTGAAGTTCAGAGCAGTGGGCGTGTATGGGGAGAAACAGGGATTTACTCAAACATGCATGAATAACTCAAAATACAACATCGCATGAATTAATGATGGGGACAAACCATTATAACATGTACTGGAAGCTCTTAAAAATCAATTTAGCATAACGATGCCTTTGAAATTACATTAATTATTTGTCATATTCTCAAAAATGTAAATTATTAAACAAAAAATGTAGTAATTTTATTAGTATGAAAATGCATGAGTTGTTTTTTCTCATTCCTGTGACCAGGTGTTCTTCTACAGTGGAACCCAGTGGGGAGTGTTTGTTATTTGTGGTCAGTGAACTGAGCTGCTCCAGTTGCTTGATGTGTCTCGCTATAAGGCAGCCATTACTGTGTGCTGTTGGATTGGATTGTTATACCACTACATGCCCTGCAGTCACACCAAACTATTTCCTCTATTTCCTTTGTCTGTGTGACTGCTACAATGATATGAGATGAAATGCTAAATAATATCTATAGACAAAGGGAGTAGGAATGGCTTTGATAACAACCCAAACTCATTTCACAAGCTTTGTCTCTTTGACTCTATAGTTTTAAGGTGTCATTGTCAAGGTTTTCCTCTTGTTGCAGAGTAGAATAATATTAATAAGAGTGATGATGATAAAGCCAGGCCTAATAAAAGTAATGGAGGTGATTATGACTGGGATTATTACTTGCTTGGCAATGGAGGCCATTATCTCTATTGCAGTTTAATTGCGTATAACACACTAAGAGCATGATTGAATCCAGACTGTTCATCAGCCACATTCAGCTGTTCCCTGCTCAAGATAATTGCATATTGTCTTTTTCCTGTTTTGCATAAAAAGCAAGTCATCAGAATGAGCGGCACAATTACGCAGCCTCTCGCCTCCTCTCTCCGGGTGTCAGCAGAACCCCACCAGCAGCAGCGCCACTGGCTCCTCAGCTCAAACACTCCTTCTCTACGAGTGATTGGAAAGTGGCTGCTTACATGCAAATGCAAGATGAACTTTGTATTCAAAGATTGTTATTAAATCTTGGGAGCCTAGTACCTACCTGTCTAAAACAACAGTATCTTTGTATTAGAAGCATTGCTAGTGATTAAAGGGATAATTAAAGACATGCATAACTACAGGACAAGTTGCAATAGCCACTTTTCACAGAAGATGTGTGCAGCAACACTTCAGAGAAACAAAACAGAAGGGGATGGCAGGACGAAGATTTGGACGCAAGAAAAAACAAGGACAGATGTAGACCATTTTAATGAATTTGAACTTGTTTCACTAAGCACTTGGATAGGGCATACTCAATTTAACAATGTACTCCAACAAATCACAATAGAAGATTTGATGAACAAACTGCATATTAAAAAGCTTGCCGTTTGCTTGTAGGCCTGAGACCAGCTGGCATGAGTTCAAATTGACTTCTTACTTTACTCTTAGACCAACCATAGCCATATCTGTGCCTAAACACTCACACACAATTCGCCTGTGTATACCTGTCTAATCCACTTCTGATAGGCCTTTCCAAGCCTATCTTCAGTTGTCCATCTTTCCTTGTGTGAGCTGTTGTGGGGCTTTTCCTTTGGTGGGATTTAAACAGCCCCCACCACCACACACATGCACACATGCCTTACTCTCATGCCAGCTTGCATCTTGTCCTTTCAATTAGTTAAACCTGGAGAGATCCACCACAGCAAACCGCCCCTCCTCCAGCTAACGGCCTGTCTCCCGTTCTTATCCCGGGCTGTGTTTCGTTGCGTCTGTCAGTTTTTCTCAATTAGTAAACCTGACGTCCAGCTCAGTCTGCCCCTCCTCTCCTTTTGCTCTGCTTCAATAACACAGATTGCCTGTCTCTGTATTCAGTAATAATATGAGTCTCATAGAAAGCGATACATATAACATGTCCAAATAACTAAATTTTTTTTCATTTGATCTCATATTTATGCATTGTGTAATTTTGGTACTAGTTCACCAAGATATCTGCCACTGTGGTCACTGTTTAAATCTGGCTAATGTTTACATTTTCAACATTATACACTATTCTATTATTAAATGCTGCTACACTGTTTTGGCTTGACCAGTTATAATCAAGGTATTACTTTATATTGGTAGTATGATACTTGTTATGATGTAAGTTTCCTTTAATATTTTTCCTACTGTATCTTATGAAAGAAACAAGTTCATGTCCTAAAGTGTCATTCACTTGCTGATGCTGCCTCCTGCATGTTGAGCTGGCATAATGCGCAGATGGGCAGCTGTGCAGTCAGCAGTGTGAGCAAAGACCCTGCTTGCATCGCCTGCAGCAGCAGAGACAGCGGCAGAAGCAGCAGCTCCCCTTGTCCCGCCAGATTAATGGCTGAATGGGCTCTGCCGTGCCCAGCAGTCCCCCTCTCGCCTCCCCATTGGAAAGCATGCTGAAACCAAGCAGGCTGGCATTATCGGGCACAGCCAGACTGCACTGTAAAAAAGGATTATGCCATCAATCGTCATGCTCACAAACAACATGCTGCTGCAGAAAAAGCCCCTCTTTCCCAGCTTGGATAAAGACTGGCAAGCTATGCTCTGCTTTCTTTCCTTCAAAAATCAGAAAAATGTCCACTGTGTACAATAGACCCTGATTCTTCTTGTGCACAGATGACATAAATGTAGATTCGCCATTGCAGAGAGACAAAGGGGGTTGAGGGGTGCTAGAAAAGGTGCAAGGAATAAAATACAGAGGGTATGTAATTATCACCTGCTTGCCCTGAGCAGAAAGCAGCAGCCCCTGTGCTATTGTGGAGCTGTTTGGCCTCTTTGTGAATTTCATTAATTAAGACTGGAGGCAGCTCATACAGGAGGTCATTAGGCCCACTGCAACACTCCTCCCTCTCCTGAGCCATAGCAGCACTGGCCCTATTGTTCTAACCGCCTAAAGTGAGACATTCAACACTTGGAAAGGCTGTAAAAACATGTTAGGTTCACATAAACATAGGGCCAAAATCTAATGGATCTGCACTTTCTGGGATTGAGGTTCGCCAACACAAATAAGCCTATGTTTCATTTAGTGCACCAAGTTGTGATTTCCTCTGATTTCCTCCTCCATCTTCATTTGTGAATTGTGCGAGTTGTGTTTGAGAGAAAGGTTAAAAGGGTAGACAGGTGGAGAACCAGGCAATCACAGACATGAAGTACCATAAGCATATAACTCAAGCCACATTTCCACTGGGGTGGTACAGTGCCGGTGGGGCCAACGTGGGGGATTTCCACTGACATAGTGAACTGTGCTGACCCACAACCTTTTCCGTATTGGTCCATGGAAATTTAAGAGTTAGTTAAACCAGGTTCATGTTTTTATCCTAAAATACAATTTATATTCGTTTGTCATCAGTTAGTATTGTTTTTGCTGTTGATCTTGGCATTGTCTTGTCACACTTTGTCAAATGTCTGTCCACCATTTCCTGCATTTAAATCTATTACTTCACCTGTCATTCAATGACATTATCAAAATAAATTGTTACTTTCACCTTTAGCATGGAATATGCAATAGCCTAGTGTATTTTATTATACCATTATTTTTATTGAATTGCAGAAGTTGTTTAAAATGTAATTTTATAAGCTCAAATATACATGCTTGAATTCCCAACGTTCACTTGACATTTCAACCTAGTTGTTGGTTTGTAAAGGTCGGCATCTCCTCCCACTTTATCTCTGTAAACACAAACCTCAAATCCATCTTTATTACTTCAATCATGCCGATGTGCCAGACATTGCCAGTTCTCGAGAGACGAGGCAAGGGCCCATATGTTTCTAAGACATAACCACAATCCTATCCCCAAGACTGGGCTTGTCGTTTATTGTTTGCGTTCCAAACTTGGATTGGAAAGGTAAACATGACAGGCAGAGCTGGTCCTTATTTGCGTATGAACACCACCAGCTGCATAAGACCTGGGGGATTAAGTGGGTTAGTTGGGATAACTGGTTCTCAATGCTTATTGTCTCATCTTATCAATTCCTTGTCTCTGCTCCCATCTCTGTGTATACAGCAGCTCCAGGGTATCCGCGGTTCTCAGGAAGTCTGGCCCACACGTTCCTCCCAATGAGCCACTTAGATCACCATGCCAACAGCGGAGTTCTCTACGGGCAGCATCGTTTCTATGACACCCAAAAAGGTGAGGCACTACCTGATCAAAATGTAATCAGACAGAAATGAGACATTTAAATCTAATTCATACAATATGTAATAGGGTGTAATTTGATTTGGGATATTGATATAAAGATGCCTCGAGACAATCTTGAAAGCTGGATAATGTAATAGCTTTATTGCCTTTTCTTTTTTTATCTAATGCATTTGTCTTCCCTGATCTTTGATTTCAGAGAACTTCTACCTCCGAGGTCTCCCATCCCAACCTCCTCTAATCTCAGCCAATCACAGCCTGCCGCCAATGTCCAGGGCGGTATCAGGACACTCGCAGGGCTCCTGTAGTCGAGACCGCGATCCGGGGGCAGGGCAAGTTCTCCAGAAAGGACTTAAAGAGGGATCAGCCGAAAGAGGAGTGGTGCCTGGGAAAGAGAAGGAGAGGTCCAGTAGCAAGCATGATACAAAAGACAGACAACAGCAGCAGCATCACAGTCACCATCTGGCACCACCCACACACCACCACCATCATTCCCACCCACATCAGCAGCACTCACAGTACCAACAGCATCCACTGCCCTTGGAAGAAGTCAACAGCCGGCCTTTGGAAAGACATAAATCGTCTTTACCCATGGAGCACCCACAAAATATGGGGAAAACCCTCAGTGCCTGTTTGCACAATGGCAAAATGCAAAATGGAGATACAGGAAGTACAATGGGCAGGAGCTGTGGAGGGGAAGGCATCGGGGCAATGGGAGGTCGGCATATGGGACAGAGCAGTGGAAGTCGCTGCACCAAAGAAGGAGTCAGTGGAGGTATGAGAATCAGTGAACAACCGTCGGACTGTTTAGAAAGAGGACAGGCCCCTCTGCACCACACTCTACCCTACTCTGTACCCCCTCCTCTACACATGGGGACCACTACAGGAGCAGCACACCCACACTCCCATCCACACACACACTCACACACACACCCAGGGGGCTTCCATTGCCTCCAGCTCCACCCAAGTCACCCGCACCACCCACATCATTCCCATCACCACCCAGACTTCTTCTGCCCGCCCCCTCCAACTCCTCTCTCCAACCCTGCTTCCCATGACAGGGGGGCAGCAAATGGTGGGAGACAACCAAAAGTCATAGGACCTACTTTTGTGCCATCTGTGGCAGACGGTAGTGACAAATCCAGTGGGCCTTTTCAGCTTGGTAACCCTGACTGCCAGTCAGTGGGTGGTGGTGCAGTTGGAGGGGGTGGAGGCAATGCCAAGGACAAGGTTTTAGAAAAGAATGGAGGAGGTGGACACCATAGTAACTGGCAGCGAAAGCAGCAACAACAGCATCAACAACAGCATCCATACAGAAAAGCAGACAAGGCCCCGGATTGGCTACAGCCCCAGCAACATCATATCCAGTCCACACAGATGCCCCACCCCGCCCAGCAGCCTGTGCCCCCACACCCCCAGCAGCACCAGGTGGTCCGCTCTCGCAGCACTGAGTGCATCAACTCTGGGGTGGACATGGACGTGTTCAGATCCCCAGACCCAAAAACTGGACATGCCATGCCCCACTCTGTGAACACGTCTCCATTTAGAGACTGCTCTCACCACGGACCTCCACCCAACACCTCTCCACTGAGCAACAAAACTATGAGCCAGCACAATGGGTCTGTGCACAGCTCCGCTGTTGCACCAGGAGGGGGCAGTTGCTCATTACAAAGAGATGGCCAGAAGGTTGCTCGAATTCGCCACCAACAACATGGGCGCAGTGGCCAAGATGCCCCTTCCCCAGCTGAACTGAATCAAGGGACCAGTCAAGAGATGAAAAGAAAAATGGACATTTCTCCTTATGGTTATCCCAACAACACTGGGCAGCATCAGCAGCCCCCAGCGTCACCCTGGAACATGAGGCCTTCTCATCACATGTCCAAACCAGAGGAAGAGCAGAGGAAGACTTACATGGAGTTAGGAAACGCTGTCAGGCCGCATACTCAGCAGCAGCAACAACAACAGCAACAGCCAGGCATGAACCTGCCTCCCCCACAAACCCCCTCTGCCCCATCTCTGGGACCACAGCAACCTGAGCCTCAAGCCCAAAGCCAGGGGGACAGCAGTGCCACTAAAGCTTTACTGAAGTACAGCAACCAGCAGACCATGCTCCCCTCTCAGAAGACTCCCTTTGGGGGTCTGGGAAGTCTCAAGTCTGCTGGTGGGAGCTGCACCCTGCAGGGGAACAAACACACACTGCCGCCAAGGAAAGGCCCTGTCAGCGATGGAGAGCGCTCTGACTGCAGCGGGCGCAGCAGGGAGCTGGGAGAGCCAGGCCACGGGGAGACAGAGGTACGGCAGCCTCCTGTGGGAATCGCAGTGGCTGTGGCCAGACAGCGAGATCCACCATGTCGTTCAGGAGACAGCCACCACAACAGTCGCCAAGGCAGAGTGCACCCCTCAGTAAAAGGTGAGCACCTCTGACATGAAAATGGCTTATAATCAGACAGTTTTTAGATTCTGTGATTTTGTGATTATTTGGTGATTTGATTTGCAGTGTGTGTTGAAACCACCATTATGAAACATAACAGTGAAACCAATATTTTCTCACAGGAGTGGCCCGCTCCATGTATTCATCGGATCTCTCTACAGAAGAGGAGAGAAAAAGGATGAATGGGGAACTCACTTGTTTGGACAGAGACAGAGATCCATATATCAGGTATAACAGCTACATGAATAAAATGGTTACACTAGTAATTTAGAATTTATATGGTAGCTCTGAAATGCACAGTGTTAACATTATGTTGTTATACCTCCAGGGAAAATAAAGAAAGGGTGGAGTTTTCAAGGATGCATCCAACCAACAGCTGTCATGGAGACCTGAGCTCTCATCTGATGGTCCCGAGTGGAACGTCCCTTCAGTCTGGCCAATTAGGAGATCCTGGTGCACATTCTGCTCATCACTGGATGCCAAGAACAGGAAGCCCATCACTATGGATGACAGGACACTCTTACAGTAAATAACCTTGTTAATAATTAATAGTGTTTTTAATGCCTCTATACTGTCTTAATATTATCACCAATCTAGCGCTGCAATGGTAAAGAAAGCGGCTGAGATGGGAACATTATTTAAATGTAATTCTCTTTTGTTAAGCAGGTATTGGTCACAGCGCTCTGCATCAGAATCTTCCTCCAGGATTTTCTGCTGCAATGCCAGGCCCTCTGCAGCCCGTCCTGCCTCTGCCCCAAGACCCCTCACAGTTGGTGGTCCTTCCCACTGAGCCAGCTGCTCACCCGCCAACACATCCCCTAGGTTTGTCATCACTTACATAGTTAATAAGATAGCCTTGGTATTACCGAAGAGAACATCACAAAGTACTGGTTATTTAGTCAAATAATGGGGCTATGGCATATTAGTTGACCAAGAGGTACTGTAACTGATTGATATATTGGTATACTGGTATACGGTACATGCTTTATTTTATTATATAGATACTTAATACGTTTGACTACTCATCCCATCTAATTGTTGCACAGAGCATTCTTTAGTTGACAAAAAATGTCTTTAGTCAACAGCAGCCCTACAGAGTACACAATAAGCATAATGTGTTCTTACATATACAGTATTAGAGCCAGTATTTCACACAAGGAAAGCTGTCTACACAAACATGCTCTGTGTTTCACTCAAGCTCTCACAGGCCCCTTTTGTGATGTGTGCAGGTGGGATTTCTCAGTGCAAAGGTCACACTGGCACTTTTCCACAGCACAACATTGGGGCAGTTAATCTACTTCAGCTATCATGTGCATTTAATTTTTGTCATAGTTTCCATCATCTCTGCCAATTTTTTTCCTGTGTGTGATTTTTTGCCATAAGAAATGTTGTTCTTCATAATCATAATGTATTTCTGAGTAGTTTTATGTTTGTACTGTAATACAATATACTGATTTTTAAGTGGTCTGTGATGGTTTTAGTGCTTTAAAGGTTATTTGGGATATGTGCAATGAAAGATTATTGCCTAAAAAACAACCAATACTATTCTATGTTGGACATTTCTTTCTCTCAAAGTTAGCTCCCTTCATCACTTACTCTGTTCTCTTTCTCATTAGATGTGATGGAGCAGCCGGGACTATGGCCCCCTGTGTACGGCACCCGGGGCCCACCCTCCCACATGCAGCATCCCGCTGTGTACTCTCGCTCCCAGTTTCTACGGCAACAGGAGCTGTATTCTCTCCAGCATCCTCAGCTTCAGCACCCGCATCAGCACCAGAGCCACCAGCCACAACAGGCTCAAGGCCATGTTCAAGGCCAACCCCAGCAGAGGGCACTTAACATGGACATGCAGCATCAGTCCACTCACAATGCACAGGTGAACTTGAAAGGGAACAATATTAAACTGGATTATTAATCTTAAAAACAACATATAAATTAAATCTATTGTGAGTCTGCAAATTAAAATTTCATCTTTGCTACAGATTCAGAAGAGGCCAGATGAGACGCCTGAACTGGAGGAACTTATCTCTGAGCCTAGGACTTCTAAACCAGCCAAGCTGTACTCATACAACCCTCCAAGGAGGAACACCCCGACCCCTGGAGCTTGTCCCCCTCACATGTCTCCTTGTTGTCAGTCCCCATCAATAAGACCACATCCCAAAAGCACCCCTTCCACACCCTGCCCTGCACCCAGCCCAGCCGCAGCAGCTCTCCAGTCTCCTGCCATCAGCCCTGTACCACCCCCCATGTCAAAGAGGGTCGAAACCCAGGAGAAGAGTGCCGAGATAGAGCTACCACAGGAGTATCCGGAGTCACTAGAACCGGGTAGGTTGATTGTGCTATTACAATAATTAATGTGTAAAATAATGCTCTTCTTATTTGATGAAGCAAAACATGATGGCTTCTTACTGCAGTAAAGTCTGAATCATTATTATCTGGCTAATTTCTATCTTTTTTTAGTTAGTGAAAACAAATGTAATGCAGATACAATAGCAAAATAATGTTATGTTAAAGTGTTAATAATGCATATTTAATTTGATAATCTTTGTTTTTTTCTGTTTTAGACCTGCCTCCTGGCTATGTGTACCCCGGCATTGCCATTGGCTACAGAAATGTGCCCTCCTCTGAAGATGTGCAGCTGGCTGAGCCTGCAGACCTGGCTGCAGTCCAAGTGGAGCCTGTAAACCGTGCTCCCCAGTCTCTCACCAGTTTAGGAGAGGGACTTGAGTGTCAAGCTGTGGTCAGACCTCTCCAGGAGGCTTTATCGCCTCAGAAACCTGTACAGGAAGTAGATGAAGATGTAGCTGAGGTCTTGGGGGAGAGAGAAAAAGTAGCAGAGTTAACAACCCTTTATGTGCCTGCTGAGAAGGAGCTAACAGGGCAGCAAAGGCATGGTGACGATGAGGTGCTTGTTTGTCCCCCTGCTACAAGCCCGGTGCATGAGGTTGTCTCCTGTCCGATCCCTTTATCCACGGAGGACAGTGAAAGGCCACAAGCTGTCATCACCCTGGACGAAGAGGAGGGGGATGAGCCAGCGGAGGAGAGCCAGGTGGAGCTGGCACAAAAGGTCAACATGCCTGAAGAGCAGCACACAGGGCTGGCCTCCACTAGCGTGCCCAGCCCCTGCTCTGTTGCCCTGCAGGCTCCAGAGACCCTGTCTGCTGCTAATGTGGAGGACAATGGGCCTGGGATGGAGAGTGAAGCAGCTCCTGATGCCTGTGAGGAAGCACTGTCTCCAGTCTCTGCCCTGAGCCCTCAGAGCACTCACACTGAAGTCATGCCTCACAAACCGCTGGTGCCGTGCTACTGGAGTCTGGAGCTGCTGATAGCTGCAGCCTTCTGCACAGACGTCCCTCCATTCCCTCTCTTCCCCTTCAGTGCCCCTACAGCCTCCCCGTCAGAGCCAAAGGCCCACGCTGGTATGGAGCTCCTGAGTGAGTTAGCCGATCTGGAGTTACAGCAGCAGCGGCAGAGCTGTGGGAAAAGCCCGGGTGAGGAGCACTCCTCTTTCTCTCTCTCTCTGCATTAACATATCAGCCGAACATACACAATTGTTATAGTTTAGCCTATCTTTACTCTGTCCACCGAGACCGACTCCCTCTGGCCCCTCTGGCCCCTCAGGCCTAGCCTCTGTCATATAACACACTCCAACACTGCTTTCCGTGCTGGTCCACACGCCTCAGGTGGATTGAACATGTCCCTAAAGAATAGGCCTCTCCTACAGTGCTCTTTGGTGTGTTAAAGGCACTTTTATTTCCTAAAAACCCTTTATAACAATGCACAGGCCTCAGGAGAGGCAGAAGAAGTAAGCGGACAAGGCTGCAGCGAGTGTACACCTCCTTCTTTTCCTTCCTCCCTCCCTCCTTCACTCTCCCTCACTCCCTCCCTCACTCTCCCTCTCTTTCCCTCTTCCTTACTGTCCTCCTAAGGGAGTTGTCTCTCCATCCTGCCACTGTCTGATCCACTCCACAGAAAAACTGCAACTTTGAAAACAAACACACACAATAAAAAGCGCACAGTCCTTAAAGATATCTAAAGAATATATAAAATGTGAAGGCTTTTGTTTTTTTTTAACTTATTACTAAAATGTTTTGTGTACTTACAAAATCTGTCATCTGTGCTTTTGTACCCGCGTGCATTGCCTAGTAATTAGACGGCCGCCATTGTTCTAAAGTGCCTGTAAAAGCTTCCTTGTTTTTCAAAGCATTGTGTATTTTTTCATGCAATGGATGTTTTGTGTTTACCACAGCATCCTAATGCATTTAACCACTCCCTTAAGAGGCATCTATAAAAAGAGTATCATCAACGCTTTTCAGGAGATCTTGTCTTCTGTTGACAGCTCAGAGAAGCTCCACATAGCTGCAGCCAAAACAAGTTGTAGAACAAGTAAAGATCAATGTTTTTTACGAACTTACTGATGTACAGATGAGAGGTTTTCTTTATTTGTGAACTAAACATCATGAATTTACATATTTGAGTTTATGCTATTCAACTATTACATATCTAATATAATAGCAGCAAAATGTATAACCCTTAATTGTCTCATAACAGAAGAGGAGCTGCTGATGTTTGACCTGAGGAGCCTGGCGACCCTGGCCACAGCGCGAGCCCTAGAGATGGGGCATCCAGGATCCAAAAGCTCAGGTCCAGAGAAACATCTTCCAGCCCGAAGGATTCTTAATTTACGAAGGAAATGCAGCTGGAGCCCTCGTAATGAACCAGTAAGACTGCAAGTGTTGGGTAGAGGTTTATTTTGGTACAAGAATGGCCACTAATATTATGTTCCACAGGTTTGCCCTGCCAAGGGTAGTGTTGAAACAATCGATGGTCCTGAGCTCACTATGCGTGTGAAGTTGGCAGAGCTACAGCGGCACTACAAAGAGAAACAGAGGGAACTGGCCAAGCTTCAGAGGAAGCATGATCATCAGTGAGTATGAATATACTGTTGTAGTCTGGCATGTCATACCCTATTAACAGCATTCAATGGCAAAAGCACTTTTTAATGACAGCACTTCTCTTTGTTAATACAATAAGCTATGTTTCGTGTCTCTAAATGTGTGCCCTTCTCTGTACTTTATGTTTACATGACAACAGGAAAGAGGAAACACCGCGCAGCCCAGCAAGGCGTGGTCCAGGTCGGCCAAGAAAGAGGAAGCCCACCTCCACCTTGAGTTCACTGTCATCAAATGATGGCCACAGAAAAGTCAAGTGAGTATCAGAGACCGCTAATGTTGACCTCTGTCCAGTAGCTCTCTGTAACTTTGTAATCACAAACTACCATGTGCATAAAGAGGAGATAGGAAACCAGCTAAAGCATTTAAGTATATGTAAGAAAGTCTGCTCTTTAGCACCCACTATCAACTTGCATGCTCACCAGGTGTTCACCGAGGTTTTCTTTCTGTTTGATAAAAGTACCCTTCAAATTAAGGTAAACTTCTGGTCAACATATGTTGACCTACTTGTTTAGGGCTGACTATAGGTTTTAGCAGACAGGACCAGGACAAGTTACCAGGCATATTTAGAGTCCTGTGAAGTCTCCTGTAATCTGTGTCACACGAAGGAATGTGACACACAAGTGGGATTTCCATGGGTCTGCAGGATACTATGACCATCACACTGCACACACTCACAGATAAGATGCCCTGTCATCTAACGCACAAGCTCTGCAACAATTAGCAGATTTGAGTCGGGCAAAGAAAAGCATGATTAACAGGGAGTCCAAAAAGCCATGACACAACTTGTGGCAGTTGAGCAGCTGTTGTCCACTCCTGGGTACAGAACTGCTTCAGTGGGATGTGCAGGTGTTTAGGGGATAAAGGTGTGCTGTCAGGTTTCAATTAGGAATGTCATCAGGGTTTTCTAGAGATTAGTTTGCAAAATGTCACCTCATAGTGATGTGTCCGTCTACTATTCCCCAGTGGGTTTGGGCTTCGGGCCACAGTGTTCCCAGCTGTTCCTCTGCTATGTCACCTCCACCCTCTCTCCACCTTTAGGCTGTACCCCTGCTCTCAGTCAGGCTAGCCATGGTCCAAATAGAGAACCAGCACACTGCAGTATAACCAGAAAAGTGTAATATAGTCAGTGATGATATTTATCTACTTTCTTCATTTATCTGTAAAATCACTCACTAGATTGCAGAGTTTGCACCATGGATTGCCTTTGCTCATGAACCTGTTGAGTACGACATGACGTTTTGAGAAAAGGCACAGACAGGCAGTCTGGGGACTGATTAGCCCCATGTTGGGTTACATGGCAAGGTTATGTAAAAGCATGTTGCGCTGCAGCCACTCATGCCTCTACAACTCTAGAGTCTTGATGGAGGGCAGTGGGTCAGTGTAGTACTATACTCCTTACATGTCCTATTTTACTGTCGTCTCTGTAGAAGAAAGCGATAAATTTAAGCCTGCCTGTGCATGCTTTGCATTTGCACTATTAAGTATGCATGTAGCTGAGGTCCTATGAGCCGCTAGGCTGCCATTGTTTGTTTTTGAGCGTGTCTGTAATTCCTAGGGGTAGAGCAGTGGGGTCTTTGATTGAGGGGAGGGTGAACGAGAACTGTGCACTCCACCAAACCCCGCTAATCAATTCTGTTTAATTAGTCACTGCATGTGCAGCCTTACCACCCCCCACTAAGAGGAGGGACTCTGTCACATTGTGTTTGTCAGCAATGAGAGGCAAGCTGTGGAAGGCTGTGCCTCGCAGGGACAGCTCACACTCTACTGCCACCTCTGTCACTCAGTGTCAGTGGGCAGACTATCCCCAGGCCACACATCATCTTTCTTCTCATGTTTTTCAATGCCTTCAACAAGAAAGGAAAAGAATAATATTAAATTTTTATATGTGTAATACTTTGTAAAACCAGATATAGGCATGAACAATAAATTGTGATTATTATTTATTTTTAATCTATTGTTGCACTACTGCTGATGGGTGAATGTGACTGGTCTCCTTGGCTGTGCTCAGTGGGAGAGGTGAAGTTAATCTTTTGTTTGAGCATGGTCTGGCTCGTGCTGTAGCCTATGGGCAGGCTTCCAGGGGAAATTCAAGGGCATTTGGAGAGGTTGGCCTGTGATGGTGCTCAGCGTAGGGGAAAGAGTGTGCCACTGTGATATGAAAATGCAACTGCAGAGCTGTGATCTTCACAGTGAACAATAGTGTTGCATACAAATGCAATAACCATGCACCACATTTGAAAACCAGGCAGTGTTTTATACATGCAAAATAAAAGTATTGAGGCTTTTAAATGACTGCATTTCCAGGTTGCGCTTAAAGTGTAAAGTTTATATTTTATGTTGACTAGAATGCAAAGATAGTAACATTTCTCATGTACTTTTTATCTGTTACTGGCCACTAACACTAACAGTGTAGTTCATTAATCATAATCATTACTTGTTTGATGGACAGACCCGTGGGGGTGGGGCTTGCCATGTCACCTGAGCACTCTGCTGGAGACATCCAGAAGAGGAAGAAGAGACTCTCCAGTCGAACCTTGGAATTAAACAGCTCTCAGGTCCGGGCTTGCCTTTCTGTACACTCGAAAAGTGAAATTATTTGATATACACACTTGGTTATCTTAGGAGTTAATATTAATAATAATAGGAATTCATTTTTTACTCATCGTGCTTTGTTAATATGTCATTCCCTCAAATGGGTGTGTGAAGAATAAAGCCTCAGAGGTTTTCTGCTTGTGCAGCTGCTGTGACCTGAGTGTAGCAGGCTCTCTTTGACTTTCTCATGTCTCTCTTCTTCAGCAGATAAAAGCACAGGGCTGCAAGAGGAGCACTCTCCACGGTGTGCTCAGCTCTAAGTTGTCTGCTGATGTGGCTCAGCTCAAACAGAAGGCCCAGCATAAAAAGAGTGTCTCAGGGGCGGGCTCTAGGGACAAAGAGACCTCGCCTTGTAATTCCAACCCCAAACATGGACACCGAGGTCAGGGCACGAACAAAGCTGAATCCAGGAGAGAGTCAGGCGGGCAAAGTGACACAGGTACAATACACTCTATTGATTCTGCCTGCTATTTATCAATGTAGCATTGTGTTGCCTGTTATCCTTTAAAATCTACTTCTGTATTTAAATTAATCACTGCATTTTATTCAGCAGCCAGTGGAGACAGTGGCCCACATGAAAGTTGGGTTGGGCAAAAGAAGGGATCAAGGCCAGTGAAGCAGGGTTCATCTCAGTCACGAACAAAAGATAGAGATAGAGAGAGCTCCCCACCAGAAACCGACTCCTCAGAGCAAGGTATCTATTTACCAAGCATAAGACTGGAAAATATGATTAAAAAAACAAACGGGTTAATTACATTTTTTGTTAGATTGTATTTTCCCATTAAGGCAATAAAAATATTTTCAATATTATTTTTCTGAACAATAAAGACTTTTTATAATTAAATATTATTATTATTATAATTTAAAATAAAAGCTGATCAGTGGTGATTACAAATGAATTGGATAATTCGCCATCTCTAACTGTGCATGCTCTATAATACTATAGTGTCCCCTACATAAAGTGCACTAAAGGTTCAAGGCCTGATAAAATGTGCAGTATCAAATGAAATGCTAATTGTAACAATGTTGACAGTTTAGTACTTGTGAGATTTGGTAAGTTTGTACAACTCTTACTCTTTGAGTATTGAGAGAGGGAGATGGTTAAAACAGCTCAACTCACTCCACAACCTACCGGGTAACACACAAGCTACTGAACAAAGGAGTTCATAGAGAAGAAGAACGGAGTACCATACATCACCTACTCTAGGAGCTGTTTGCTATTAACTTGAACAATAATGAGGTGCCTGCAACATAATGGAGAGTTGGTTGTAACCATTGAAGGGCTGATTAGCTTTGTAGTTATATACAGGCTTTAAGTATAAAGTATATCTCTTGTTCCCTCTACTAGATGTGGAGGATGAGGACGGGAGTGACAGTGATGAAGGTCAAGACCAAATGCCCCGACCCCAGCCCAGCGAGGTCCATTTGGGCTCATCTGCAAAAGGCCCAAGTCCCTCGTCGGTTGTAAAACTGGAAGCTAATCAGAAAGCCAGGAACAAAAAGCAGAGACAGGAGCTTTATGGTAAGACACTCCTTTGAAAATGATTATATAAGTCAACATAGCTGGCCTGGACATCTGGTTCACATTTCTCATCCTGACTTGTTAGTTTGGCCTGACTTTTCTAATTGAACTACGCAGGCTCCCTCAGTCTGCCTAGTGTGAAGGGTGAGGTCAAAGGGAAGAAAGAGCCACAGTCAATCACGACCAATCAGAGAACTTTATTCTGAATACTTAGAATACTTTCACATTCATTTGCATTATATTATAGTGTAAAACACCACATATCACATGTTTTATGGATGTTGCTAGATAATTACTATATCAACTTATTATTCAATACATTTTATCTGGAACCATTTTTTTTTTGTTTTTACTTTTTGTGTAACACGGTAAGACTGGTGCAGTAGAGGGTTAAATAAGTAACTACTGTGACTAATTATTATTTGTTCATTTTGCTGTGTTGTTATTGTGTCAGAGGTATAGAGTACTGGTAGTTTTAGTGTTAGTTCATCACGATATTCCTCTATAGTAATACATACTAGGCCTTATTCTGTGGTTTGGACTGACTTTTGTAATTGAACTACACAGGCTCCCATACTCTGCCTAGTGTGGAAGGTGACGTCAAAGTGAAGAAGAAGCCACAGTCAAATACGACCAAAAAACGCCATGACGATTACCGATTACCAGGGTCTAAGTCCAAGGAGCAGCGCTGGGGCAGTCTGAGCTCAAGAGGCAGCCGCTACAGGAGGACCATGGGACTGGCAACTTTCACAACAACCACTGAGAGGCTCAAGAGGGCAACTCGCAAGAATACCATCTTGAGAGGCACAATAAATAAGGTCGGTTGTTAAAAGTACATTTACCAAATAGACCAACATTGTATACATCTACTGTATCTAATATTAATCATCATAGCCAATTTAATACGCAAGCCAACTCACCAAATTAGGAGGCTCTGTTGGTTAACTTTTTAAGTAAAATATGTTGCCTTTTAGACTAACTCAAAAGAGATTTTTTTTGTCTCCAATTGTGACTTTTGGGTCGCTTAAAATGAATTAAACAAAAGTAAAACCGTCTATCCACGCTCAGAACTTACTCTCACATTTTGTATTTTTAAACCAGAGATCAAGTGATAAAAAAAATATCATGAACAAAACTGAAGAAAAAAAAATATATATATATATTTTCTCAACAGAGGAGAAGCTGCTGGTCAGCTCCATCACCACAAAGTGATGAGGGAAGAAGCCGAAGAAGCAAGAACCATGAGGTAGCTATAGATTTTCAATGTTGTCTATTTTTTGTTGTTTAACAAATTTACTGTAAAACTTTTAAAATACACATTCACACATTGCACACAGTTGAACCCCCTGCTGCGTTATCTTAGCTCAAAGATGTGGGAAACAGGTTGGTTCACACCTTCTGCTGTGAAAGAAATCCACAAATGTTGAAAATGAAGAAAATGCCTACCGATATAAGCCCCCTGCAGTTCACAGATCCAAACTACTGCTAAAAACACGATTCCTCTCGCGTTGGAGCCGCATGTTTATGTTTCTATGAGCCCGTGCCTTCATCCATGTTTGTGTCCCTCCCTTCTGTCACATTCTCCAGCCAAAGGGACACGCTGTGAGTCGGCTGTTGGAGAGCTTCGCAGCTGACGAGGGCTTTCAGATGGATGGAGGCAGTTTCTCAGAGGAAGAGGAGGAATACAGGCATTTGTATAAAAACAAGAGCCCCAATTGTAAGGAGAAGTAACACAAATATTTCCACATTGTTGAAGCCAAATTCTAAGTTTTTTATTCTTGCTTTTGTAGTTCCAAACTGTGTCCTGACCAAAGAAATGTTAACGGATGGACTCAAGGTGCTGATATCAAAAGAAGATGAACTGCTGTATGCTGCAAAGATCCATACACTGGACATACCAGATATGTGAGTGTTTATGATTTTATTGCAAAAAAAAAGAAAGAAACACAATAACTTGCATTATTGATCAAGCATTTGGGCACATTTTCTTGTACCTTTTTGCTCATTTCTTAAAAACTATACGCAATATGACCACAAACAGCGGGTGCTTGATGAATAAATCCTTTTTGTATTTTAAGGCACTCTTAGTTCACCCCCTTTTTCAACACTGGCTTTCTTCTCTAGAGTGCTTACATGTACTGCCAATATGTGTAAATAATCTAGGTTCAAGCTATGAAGAATAACAAAACTTTCTCTATTTTCACACTTACATAATATTCCCACACACCTGGCTCTGTATACTAGCACCGAGTGGGAGCATCTCTGACCAAAACACGTGATACAAAATGTGAAATCCTTTCTTTTTTTTACTTTTAGCTTCAGCATTTTGATCGATGGGGAGCGAGGAAACCGTCCACGAATCTATTCATTGGAGCAACTCCTACAAGAAGCTGTAAGTTTGGGCTGCCATATTAAACATCTATCTGGCATTTACATTCACCTCTGACCCTCAACCTCTCACTGTTTGTGGCCTGGTGCTGAGTTTTCTCCTTCAAACATCCCCTAACTGTCTCATGGGGTCACTGAGGCCGTCTAAACCTCTTAAGTGAATAAGGACAGATGGAGGCGGGAGGTTTGCGTCTTACTGTGAAAATGGCGGTTAAACCAATGCCCTGTGTGGATGTGATAATCCTGCTAACACCTGGATCCAGAGAAAAAGACAAAACTATTACATCTGATTTATGCTTTTTTTCTCTGATGGTAATGGCATTGTTGTTGAATGAAAAATAGTTTATCAATAGGCAAAATTATAATCAACAATAGCTTTTCTATCTGTGACATTTGCTCCACTTCCTGAGAGGATGCTGGTCTTTGTACTGATAAGTCTGAGGTCAGCTAAGCTAACTTATAGCATACTTGCTCTGGGTGTTCATTCAAAAACCAAACACGAACTTGAAGGTCAAATCAGATTAGCTTGGATGTTCAATGAATGCACAATTTTAGCTGTGTGGAGCCTCCTTTTATTTATCATTTACCTTTTTTGTTGTCTTAAAACAATGATTTACAAAACGCAATACAGGACAACAGACTGAACAATAGAATAGAAATCATATAAATTTTGCCCAGGAGTTTAGCTGTTACATATATGCCTCTAATAATTTCCACAATGTTATTCTTAAATCTTACTCTTCACCCTAATTCAGATTTACATATTTAAGAGTAGTCATTTACATTTATATGTTTGTTTCTATAGTAAAGGATTCGTTTAATACGCTTCAGTCTTATCAAGTTATTGTTCTTGCATTTGTGTGTACATTTGTCCAGTAAACATTTATTAGCCCGTGACACCTCCTTTTCTCTCCAGTCTGCACAAAAACACACACATGGCCTCTCACAAACACACACAAACCCACCCATCCACACCTCATCCGTCAAAGAGCCCTCACCATGGCAACAGTAAATGAAAGAGCCCCCAGTGAGCGGCGGATGCTGGGGCTGCCTGCATTGTTGGAGGGAGGATCTGGCAACCTGCAATCACAAACCCCGCTATTCAGGGCCTCTTTAGTATTACTCAGCAAGTCAGGATTTACTGCATCATGGCTTCCGCTCTTTTCAGGCCTGACTGGCACATTGGCATGAGATAAGTGCTGCTTGGAAACGTGGCACAGTGGCTGCCCCTGCACAATGCCCTCACAGCTTTCACACACTTGATAGGGCTCTGTGTGTGTACATGCATGTGTGCTTTTGTGCACCTTGTAATGAATCCTGATGATGTTTTGCTTTGAAGGTCCTGGATGTCCGTCCAGAGTCAGAGGCCGTGCTTCCAGAGGGGACCAGAGTATGTGCCTACTGGAGTGAGCGCTCCCGCTGCCTTTACCCCGGCTACGTGCGCAGAGGTCAGACACCAGCTACTGTCTTTTCTTTTGTTGTTGTCCTGTACACAGATATTTACACATGTTATCATTTTAAGGTGGCTCTGATGAGACCAAACCAGGAGTCATGGTGGAGTTTGATGACGGAGACAGGGGGAAGATTTCTCTCCAAAATATCCGGCTTTTACCTCCTGGATATCAGATCCAATGTGAGTGCATTATTTCATCCACTAGACAAAGCCCTCACTGTCACCTCATGTCACTGGAAAATACTGTGTATTTTCTCTTGCATGTCAGGTGGAGATACACCCCCAGTCCCTCTTCCAAATGTGACAACTGCCAAAAGGAGTTCCCATCTGGAGCAAGCCCCCATCAATGAGAAGCCTTCTGACAAACTGAACAGTGTTGACACTATGAACAAACAGACTGTCAACAAAAGAAGACCGGGTTAGTGAACATAATTTAAATGCTTACATGTAGCTACAAATATTACAAAAACTATAAACATTATTGTTTTGTTTCTTTTTAGGGAGACCAAAGGGTTCTGGTAAAAAGCAAATGCAGCAACAGCAGCAAGAGTCTAAAAACTCCTCCATGTTTCTGGGTTGGCCCATGACCTCTAGCAGGAAGAGGACATGTGACAATCTCTTTGGGACACAGAGGAAGACTCGAGGAAGGGACAGTGACCTGTTCACCTCTGCTCCAGTGCAGCCTCTGTCCTCTGCTCCATCCAAAGGCCTGTTCAGCAGTAGCTCCTTTGAGGTGGACTCCTTTAGCAGCATTGCAAATGGCTACTCATCTTTCTGCACTAGACCTGAGTCAAACCTATCATTGGGACGCAAAGATGGTCTGTATAGTCAAAAACGCAGGTCAGATGACCAACTTAGCATGCCCCAAAATAGGAAGTCTGGACAAGAGTTCCTGGTTAAGTTGGACCATGAAGGAGTTACGTCACCAAAAACAAAGAACAGCAAAGCTCTTCTGTTACGCGGTGCATCTTCTAGTGTGAGCAGCCTGCCCAGAGCCGAGGCCTACTCCCACCCTGTCCTGCTGGTCAAAGACAATAAGAAAGGAGGTGCCAACAAAGTAGAACTCCTCCTCAAAGGGACCTCAGCTCAAAGGAAACCATCTCCATCACTTGGTCTCAGAGATTATGGCGACATGGGGTTCAGTTCTCACCGTGAATGCCACAGTTCCTACTCTGATTACGAGGAGGAAGACGAGCGGAGGAGGGCTGCAATTTTGGCTCGGGGTCTCAGGGCTGGTGGGCGTTTTCTGTCTCGCCTTTCTGTGTCTTCTTCTTCATCTGGGTCTTCTAGCTCCTCCTCATCGGGCTCCATGTCAAGCTCTAGTCTCTGTTCCTCAGACAATGACTCCTCATACAGCTCAGACGATGAAGATGGCTCAGCATTGATGTTGCAGAGTTGTCTATCAACCCGCCAAAGACTTGTGCAAGCTAATGAGCCCTCTACTTCCTCCAGGTCACACCCCTTTGGGGCTAAAGCCGTAGCAACATCTGATGCTAACAGCAAGTCACTCAAAAGGAAGGATTGCATTAGCTCTAAAGAAATCGTGAAAAAACCCAGAATGCAAACAAACGAGAATTCATTCATTCCAAGACCCAAGATGTCCGGTTTTCTTGCGGGACGACAGATGTGGAGGTGGTCAGGAAACCCAACACAGGTGAGTCAACAAGAGATTAGCTTAGGAAAAGTACATTTATGTTGATAGATAGAAAGATTAGTCAAGTGTTTGGTTTTCCACAGAGAAGAGGTCTTAAGGGCAAAGCCAGGAAGCTTTTCTATAAGGCCATTGAGCGAGGCAGAGAGACAGTAAGAGTGGGAGATTGTGCTGTGTTCCTCTCAGCCGGACGTCCCAACCTCCCCTATGTAGGTCGCATCGAGAGCTTCTGGGAGTCCTGGACTAGCAGCATGGTAGTCAAGGTGAAGTGGTTCTACCATCCAGAAGAGACCAAGCTCGGCAAGAGGCTGCAAAATGGCAAGGTGAATTTAAGCCGTCTTATGATGTTGCAAAAAATAAAGGGTTAGACTCCATCGCTGATTATTTCTCATTTTTGCAGTGACAGTCAATATAATAAACAGAGAATGAAGATCATTTTGTCAATTTAAAGGTGCACTGCCTGACATTTCTAGCGGAGGATCCACCACCTACTTGGAAATGCTATTGCTTTGTCTAAAATGTTACACACTATACCTATCACGAAGGATATAAGCAGGTTACAGCACTACGTTATATTACAGTTCAGATCTGTGCAGTCGCCATTATCTACAGAAGGAATTAATATATAAATAAGTAGGCAGGGGACCCTTTACCAGAAAAGTTGCGCAGTGCACCTTTCATTTGGTTTAAAAACATCAATACTTTCACTACTAATGTTGGTATTTGTACTACTCATCAAGAGCTACAAATTTATATAAGCAGAGAGAGTCACAAGCTGCTTTATGTATTGGCAGCCTCAAGCCTTAATAAAATGTACTGCAACTGCAATTTATGTCAGTAATTAAAATGGAACAAAACAGATACGAAGGTGACCCAGAAGCCAAAATATAATATATAAAAAGACGGGTGTAGTTCTTCTACAAAACAAACTATATTTTGCATATTATTTAAATCTGTTATGTCCTCCCTCCAGCACGGCCTGTACCAGTCTTGCCACGAGGACGAGAATGATGTACAGACAATCTCTCATAAGTGCCAGGTAGTGAGCAGGGAGGAGTACGAGCGTCTAACCCACAACCCCAAGAACCTCAACAGCTCCTCCTCTGACATGTTCTACCTGGCTGGGACTTATGATCCCACCTCTGGTCAGATCATCACTGCTGAAGGAGTTCCTATACTGTGCTGAACGCTACTACTGACCAACTGGCTGGGATGACAGCTCTTTTCATTTTGATTTTCTGGCATTCGGAAGTCAAAACCAAAGTGACTGAAGTTCGACACTGGAGACTGTTGTGCTTAATATTACCACAACTCCCCTTCACTGGTTAATCTAGATTGTAGTTAGCTGACTGATTCATAACTGGACTTCTTTGAAGGTTTATTACAAAATATTTTGGGACCAATATTTAAGGCAAGGAATGATCCGAAGAAAGCATTCCAGGGACCCATGTAAAATTATTTGTAAATACTTTTCCAAATCAAGCCATACACGTCAGTACCTCTTGCCTGTCTTAAGTGTTCAGGTCAACATTGTACAGTTGAGTAATGGAATTGTCTGTTGTCCATATGTACAGAAAAATGCTATTTTATATATGAGTCTATTGTACATATACAAGATGTAACTTTCCATGTTTGATTTATTTTTCTATTGGTGTAGAATACATCGCGTTTTATGGTTTGCTTTCAGAAGTCAAGTTTGGAGGTGTTGCACTGCATTCGCCCTGCTGAGACAGACAGCACACACAAAGATAGAAGGATTTAGTGTAGAACAGGCCCTAACTCGCTTTCAAGGAGAGATGAGTTTTCCTGTTTAAAAAAACATAAAGTGGCTTTTTATAGATGTTCTGTTACTTATTTTTAAAACGCTTTTAATTTTATTTATCTATTTTTCTTTTGTCATTGTTGTAAAAGCAGATCCCAATGGACTGCGATCACGGGTCAAAAATGATTTAATAATGAATTAAAAAGAGTATCATTTTGTGTGACATAAGCCTCCTGGCAACACTATGATCATGTCAAATCAACTGGGTCCTTTTTTAAATGAAATTGTATTGAATGCATTCTTCAGCACATTGTCATCTAAAAATACCAAAGTGTCTTTTCTGTTATAAATGTCTTTATTCTAAGTTATTTAAAAGAACAAAAGTCAAGTACCAGTTTTAAATCAAATCTGAATAATTAATGCTAACCTATATAGAGTATTGTTTTTGCTCAGTCATTGATCAGGCATAACACAATACAGACGATTTCTAATCAATGTGGCAGTTGGTTGAAATAAATCTGCCGCAAATTCATGTTTATTGTTTTAAAATTTTTAGCTGTGTAAATCAGGGTAAATGGGACTAAGCCAGAAAAAAAACAGCTGCAGAAATTAGTATCTTAAAAATGCGGTTCTTGCAGTTGAAGAACCGCTTTAAATTGCTAACAGTTTAATCAAATCCATTTCTTGTCTATATATTAACCTGATATTAGGCAAGTGTTTCTATCCATGGGGTTCAGAGCGATGAAAAATGCATAGTTTCCATAGTAACAACAATTAACAATTCAAAAAACAATATTATATTTATTCAATAGGCAAAAAGTCCTCAAAATGTCAGTGGTAAACAGGAAGATGAAACCTATGAATAGTGTTTTGCCTGATCAGTGTATATTCATTGTGACCATATAGTTTCTTTCACATGTGCCTCATTTGTGTTGCATACAAAGACCAGATGAAGTGTTGACTATTGAAGGCCATGGTACTGACAGAGGCTTAGTTTCAGTGTCTCTTTGTACAATACACGCACATACAACGCTAACTGTGAAGGACAATCAGATTCACCAGGCAATGGGCAGACTAGCTTCACTTAATCTGAATACGACCTTAATGTATTTCTTCTGTGCCAAGTACTTTTATTGTTTTATTGTTTGATATGCAACCTGGAGTATTCTTTGTTTATTAATGTGTTTTTTTTTTGGCCAACTTATTATTTATTGTCA
This sequence comes from Odontamblyopus lacepedii, assembly GCA_034769755.1. Lineage (NCBI taxonomy): Eukaryota > Metazoa > Chordata > Actinopteri > Gobiiformes > Gobiidae > Odontamblyopus > Odontamblyopus lacepedii. The sequence goes on along the minus strand of CM068351.1, from coordinate 32,689,331 downwards.
TTGTTGCTGTTTGTTCATGCCAAGAGCGCTTTATCAGAAGAATGTGACTTTGTTTTTCTTGGTGTGACGTCACATTTGCATTTCTTACATAAAAATGGTCTTTTAGGGACCAGCTAGTGAAAAGAAATAAAACCACACTGGATAATTCTCATCCACAATCTCTGGGTGAATTTTACTGTTGTTGTTTTATTTTACTTTCCGTTATTCATCATCAGACTATGCAGTTAGTATATCGAGAATCATTTTATGCTTGTTAATGTCCAGACTAGCAACTGATCAGGTACTTTCATTTGGAAAGTACCTCAAAGTACTGACACAGAGTGCTCTGACTCACCACATCTTGACTAAACTTGCACTGGCAAATGAGCAATGCAATGATTCAAAATTTGATATAGCTGCTTTTAATTTGTAAGATTAATAGAAAAAAAAACACAGTTTGATTATAAACTACTAACAAATAATGTATTTGTGCATTTATTTCTATTTAGTCATTTGTATGCATTTATGTATATATTTTTATTTATTTATTTTTACCAACAATTAGGTTTCTTAAATGAGTGCAAATTAGAAATGGATTGCACCCTCTAGTGGTAATCATATAAACAACACAGTGAAAATTGTTATTTCCATTTGCGTGCAGTTCTTTTGTCTCACTTTTTAACTAGGGCCACCCATAACCGCCAGTCTCTTTGCCTGTTCATGCTCATCAGATATCAGACATTAACCTAATTATTAAAACAACAGTGTGCGCCTGAAGGACGTCCCGATGTGGGTCAGTGACCTTGCACGGTTGGCCCTGGGGTCTCTGTGCCCGCACCCTGCCCCACCCCTGCCGTAAATGCCCAGACTGCAGCTAATGTGCATATCAGTCATCTCCAGCAGGGCTCACAAACACAACTGTTTCCACCAGCAGCTCTGTGTTGACTGTGGCCAGAGCCCCGTGTCCGAGCTGGCCTTTCCTGCGTGACCCACACCCGGGTGAGAGTGGGGGGCATGGGCTGGACTGAGCGGAACTGCTGCACAGGTGACGCCTTTGTTTATGTTTGAGAAAGATTCGCTTCATTACCTCTGCACCCAACAGAGCAGGGGTCACGAGGGAGCTAATGAAACACAACTGTAGTGGAGAGAATTGTTTGGATATTTGTGTACTATTTGACTATTCTCTTAGTCAAATGGAAGATATTGTACTAAGGAAGATATTTATGCTAGATGCACTTCCTGCCACAACTAGCCTATTACTGGAGTGGACTATAAAGGTTATGTTTCTTCCCCAAGGCCAAAACAACAGTATGTGGGCCCTAGAAAAGATCCAACTGGCTACCTTCTGCATTTCCTTTAAAAGATATGAGAGAACATCTGTGTTTAAGAGAGAAGCAAATTTACAAACATATATTTTTTACACTAATTGAGTTGCCTGGGATCCAGAATACACACTTACAATACTTTACAATCTGTAAAAATAGAAAGATATATCACTCTGCCAGGCAACTGAGATGTATTAATCTGCAAATTACAAACAAAATATTGTATGTTAAGTAAATTGGTTTGTAAATAGGCCTGTTAGAAAATGACACATCTGTACGCATCTTAGAATTTCCACCGTAAAGTCAAGCTAAAGTCTGCACAATACACGAATGTGGGCTGTGTTGTATGTCAGTGGACACACTCAGTGGTCTGCTTTTGCTCGCTCAGCATCCTGCCCATGTTGCTCCGTGTCAACACGAGGAATGTTTTCCTGCGCAAATATCTACACATCATAAATGTCTGGCCCTGCGCTTGACCCTGTCTGACCTTTGACTGTGGCGAGGTCGAGTGGGGGACAGAGCCGCTGTGAGTGTGTGAGGCTGAGGTGAGCTCTGGGTTCTTAACAAAGCACAGGAGACAAGCATTTTATTCAGACTCCTGCTAAAGGCCACTGCAGCCCTGAACATGCACTGTCCTCAAAGCATGTGAGAGAGCTAGACCTTCCTTACAGATACACAGTATAATATTATTCAGTAAAATCTGAGAGATTGGGTGCATGCACTCAGGTTTTTCAGGTTTTCCTTGACCTGAACAGTGGAATATCTTTATGAAGCTGTTTGTATGCTGCTTAAATATCCTGAAGACTCCAGTCACATGTACCTCCCTGTTTGTGCCATGTGCCACTCCTTGTGCCCCGTCTGCAGCCTCATAGCCCTAATCCAGCTCTCTGCTGCTCATTATTAGTGGCTTGTAAAGATTCTGTGTCAGTTATGCTAAAAGAGCTTCCCACAGCATTACACAGGATTATTGTTGCATCTCAGTACATATGTCGCACACAAACTGATGCTTTGGGCCTGTGTGACAATACTGTGACTCATACACTTATTATTTGTGGCATCTGGGTTTTAAAAAGACAATCAAATATTTCAGATGCATAAAGGGTTATATTCAGTTCAATAGGGATCTCCCCAATTTAAACATGTACTTATGAAGATGAGGAAGCACTATACTGTACATTTACTACAGTCCAACAAAGACCTACATCTCCACTCCAGTGTGAATATGATGATGACTAACCGTACTCTGTGAAGTGAAAAGACTGAAGAGACTAGATATTTAGATGCTCTACCATTACTACATTTTAGAATATAATGCACTTGTTCTGGGAGTTGAAGGCCCTGCACATGAACATGAGCTGTGCATAGCACAGCTTGTCTCCCCCTGTCTCCTCCCTGCTTGTTGTGGTATGGTATTTATTTATACAGGGACAGTGTACAACAAACATTGACCAAAAGGAAAGATGCATTGTACCAGGTTATAGCAAGAAATGCTCATTTCCACCTGTAGTCCCTCGGCAGGTTGATGTAAAAATGTACAGACAGTAGAATTAAATGGATCTATGACCATGGGTTGTGCACATTCCTGTGTGGACAGGACCTCACTTGGTTCTCAGGGGTGTTTACCTCATCCTCAGTAGCGAGGAGCAGCTTTCCCCATCCCAGCTCTGTTTACATTGCTCTTCTCCTCTGTTTACTCTGCGCTCCAGCTCCGCGGTGCAGCACGTAGCAAACAGCTGTTCCATTATGAGAGAACAGTGGTGTTAACACAGAGAGCTCAGAGCTGCCACAGCACTGAGAGACAGGCCTGCACCGTGACAAGGGCCACTGCTCTGTCTTCAGGCTGATCAGGGGTAAGGCATGCTATTCATCTTTGCTACTGTCAATATGGACCTTGATTCATCATCTACTAGTATACTGCTGTGTATAGCAGAACTCTTCCTATACAACTACATGTCAGGCCCACACTTTATCATGCATAAAGCATTGTTTTTATCCTGTCTTCTTCCTGCCGCTGTGCACAGCTGCTGCTGAGTCAGGAGGCAGGAAACCTGGAGAAAGGCCACCAGACCTCTCTGAGCTCCCAGTGGAACTGCTGCCCTGTGGCGAGAGAGAGAGGACACTCCATTTATCACTATACAATAGTCCCAGCTGTGGTCACTGCAGAATGCACCGTACTTCCCCAAAAGGCTAAACTTGACCTGGCATTTGTTTGTCTAAATCGCAAAATTCAATTGTGCCTCAACTTTCCTGATGGATAGGTACATTTTACTACACTTTACTTCATGTTTCCTAGTTGTTTAGTCACGCACATGAGCGTAGTGTTCACCATTACTTTTGATGCAGTTTTATTTTAGACTCATTACTACAGTATTACTCAGATCAACACCATCTTCAGCTACAGAGTAAAACATGTCTTAAGCAGTGGAGACTGAGTTACTTGTGCTCAGTGGTGAATGTGTGTGTGAAATAACGTGAGGGTTTTGATATATAAGCAGTGTTCCTGTCAGGCCTGGAGCATCCATGTCCTTTAGTGCATGGCTCTTCTCATTTTTGCCATGCTTAAAAATACACTCTCTGCTCAGATACCACAGTCATAAGCTCCATAACTGGCACTTATCAACTTGAGTTGAAGCCTCTAGGCATCTCAGTCCAGCTTTGATCAGACGTTTTGGAGACATCTCTCATTTTCTTCAAACAAATCCATTGGGATTGGTTGTGCTAATTTTGAAATAAACTCAAAGCACAGAGTGTACCTTGTGATGAAGAGTGGTGAACAATAGCCTGTATGGCCTGTTTAATGGAGAGATAAGAGAGAGGGGGACTGAGAAGTGACTGAAAGACGTGAGTGAGGTGAAGTCAACGGGAAAAGATAGTGAGAAAAGTGAACAGTATGAGCCACACCATGAGATCATCTGACAAACATGCTGGTGACCTCAGAGGTAAATCTGTACCTCTCGCTCAAATACAGTGGCGCTGCTTATGTACAGACACCCAATTTCACCTGGTATTTTGTGTGGAGTTTGGTACCGCCACTGTCAGCAGGAGACAAACAGGAGGCAGTGAGTGACAGCAGCAGATAGAAAGCCAGGCCAGGGTCCTGCTGCTGAGCTGTGGGGGAGAAAGAGAAACCAAGAAAGATGTAGACAAGAAAGAAAATGAAACCTAAATGGACCAATTCAGCTGTCTGCGCCACACAGAGACCTCACCTGAAACTGCTCTGCACTGCTTGTGTCTCCATGGAGACAGGCCTTCTGACTGAGTGCTTCTGAAAAAACTGACACAGGTCCACCAGCTTCTGCTGCCATTGATTTACACACAAACTCCCACTATGGCTAGGCCTGTTCATGGCTTCCTGCAAACTCCTGCAATCTGTAAAACACCAGCAACTTAGTCTAACACCAAACACTTTATCAGGGGATTGCGGCCTATTGATCGGCATTCTCAAGTGCAATCAGCATATATGCAAAAAATCTTTTTAAGATGTCAACCAAAATTTAATCTTGATAGCATCTTACAGCCTGGCATCCTGAGATATTAAAGTAGCCTTTCTACAGTGATATGTGCTCATGAATGGCCTTTCTGCCTGGTTTCAAACCCATAGACTGTAGCCCTACAAAGCTGTTCTCTCATGGCTCCCATGTACTCAGCCTAGGACCATAACGTAGGCTCCAGATCAGAGGCAGGTGATGGCTTGTTTTAAAGTCTGCTGGTCAGTGTTGGCTTACAAGTTCAGGTCTGTATGCCCGCACATTAGGCAAGTTTTAAAAGGCCATCTGAGCAGCTGTTGGCGACACTCTGTTGATTTACTACGGAGAGAGAAGACTTAATGACTACAGGCAGACAGCTCTTAACCCTTTCAAGTCCCCCATGATGTAATAAGATCAGGTATAAATTCCCCTTTAGCATATATTGTAGCAAATGTAATGCATATTGTTTCTATAATACAATATGGTATTTTTATGTGCAACGTGAGTTATGTTGTAGGGTTTTCTTCAGATCAGAGAATGTATGCCCCATTTAAGTAAATGTTGTATATTAGTATGTCCCTATATCAAACCTGCAACTGTTGGGGAATTTTTCAGCCCTGCATGGTTGAACCAAGCACACTTCTATTTCTGTTGTCACTGACATTTCTTTGTGGATCACCAAATCTGTGACCTCATAATACATCCTACAATGGATGAAGGCCTTAATAATCATGTCTCTGGGAGCTGTACTGATAAACAAACATCTCCTAACTTATCCATGATCTCCTTTATAACTGTAAGATAAGAATCATTTTCCCCCCATGCCCCTTCTAAAGACCACAACAGCAGAGAAAGACTTCAGGTACTAACAAACTATATCAAGAGTAAGCAGGAAACATGTCATGTTGTTCTGGTTTTGATAACAGAGATGCAAACAGTAGCAGGCTTGCTCTTTTGGACCTGGGTACAAGCATCCAGACAGGGACCCATTAACCCATCTCCAAATATTAGCAAAATTATCCCACTAGCCTTCGGAGCAAGCCAGAATGTAATCAAAAGCAGAGGGTATAATCAACAAAAAAGGCCTCTATTCCGGTAAGGATGTGTCCCAGTAGCACATGAATTAGACTGGAGCGGTAGTGCTGGGACTGTGAATGATGTTGGGCGACGGGTAGCAGCCAAGTCGCTCTCTTAATGCCAAATGAGAGGATGCCAGGCACTTCCTGCTGTAAACAATCTACCCACAGACGGAGACAGAGGGGAGGAAACCTCTCAATAAGATACAACACAAAAACAAAGAAGACCCAGTTGCTCAATGAAAATTTTCTCCAGTCAACAAATGTGCTCAATTTGTCAGACAAGCTCCGGCGTGTCTCATTGAGGGCAATGTGTTTGTGTGATTCGGGACAAATGGCAGCGCTCTGTGCAAGTGCTCAGGGCTTATGCAGACACACAGTGGATATACGGCTTGGCTCCACTCACACCACATAATAACAAGTCCCCATCTTTCCTTATCACTGGCTTCTCCTCCAAACACCATCCTGTGCATTTGAACGGATTTGCCAGTTTCATTATCTGTGAGCAGCACCGGCACCTGTTGCCTCAAGCCACTGCTGTACTCACGTATACTTTATCGCCATTATCAGCATTAAACACAGTGTAAATCGATAGAGTAATTGTCGCCATATGTACTCATACAACAATCAGTGATATTTGAACAGCAGATATTCCTATTCTATGCTGGTCTTAACTTAAAGGTGCACTGTGTAACTTTTCTTGAGGAGGGTATGCCATTTGTGTGTCTCCATTTGTTATTGCAGTATGGCAGTGTGTGTGTGTGTGTGTGTGTCTAGACAGTGACTGGAAGAATATGAAAATGTATTTAGTTATTTAGTTACAGAATACTGAATACCTGAATTAAAACATATTCTGTTACATGGCTAATGAGAATACTGTTACATTAAATTTTAGTGTAAAAAACATAACATGTATGTGTAATTAAAAACATTTAATGACAAACAGGTTTATTTTTGTTTTAGTTTGTTATGTATTAATTTATGTCCAATTAGAAAAAATCACACATGCACACATGGCAAGAACTGTTTCTTACTAATACCATGTAGATCAAATCCAAAATTACATGATGACGTACCGGCATGTATTCCTTTTAATTTAAAAATGTAACTGTACCAAAGTACAGGTACTCAAAATTAGTATTCAGAATATGTATTTTCAGTACATGTATTTCATTACTTCCCAACATTGAGAACAGTGTGAGTCCATCATGTCAGAGCATTGATAAGTTTGAATTCATCACATCCATCAGACAAACAACAGAATTTTGAATGTTCAGATTGATTTTTTGTAATTGATTTGCAGTCATTTCTTGTACCCCTAACTATAGCTTGTATTCTGATTGAGGGCTCTCCACCCCCTGCTTTTCTATGCTCCTGAATCAGCATAGTGAAAGCTCATTGTATTTTCACATGTGCATAAATAGTCTTTGTGTGCAACTAGTGTAAAAAGCAATGGAGGAAAAATGTCATTGTCCGCGTTGTAGCTCTTCCAAGCAGAACCTGTATAAACTGTGCAGAAAGCAAGCATGCATAACCTAAGGAACATGTGTTGGTACATAAATTATCATATTTACATTAGAAAAACGCACATAGCCACAAAGAAACACTTGCAAGCTTTCTATTTTTTATTGTGGTACCAATGGGCACATTCACCTGCCACTGGATATCTCATGATCATTGACTTTATTCGGAAGAGACAGAGAATTGTCAGAATAGCAAAAGCTGAGGCCTCATATTAGCCTTTCTGTCACAGCGCTGAGATGTGGATGGCAATAACAGGCATGGGCTGTCTCCTAAAGTAAATCTTCTAACACTGAAACGGTACGACAGGAAATGTAACACACACCTGTCCACGAGTCCAAGATAGTGGTTATTTTTGCTATATTTTTATTATGTATTATTATTCCTTCCCATTATGAGGTCAGTGAGGTGCAGTAATCTTATTTGTTCTTACACACACACACACACACACTGACACACAAGGGCCGCCGCTGTTCATCTAGCTACAGAAGAGAACACTTTTTGGACAGCTTTTTTTTTGTCTAAATCAGTTAACATAATACCTATTACTCAATTTGTATATGTAACAAACACAATACAGTATCTATGTTCAGGAGGGAGTAGTCTAAAGTAGTTAAATCAATCTAACTTGTTTCTAGCTCTCACAAATCCTTTGCCACGTCGCAAAAAAGTGAAGCAACAATAGTACAGTCAATCAGTGTTCACACCAAAGTGTCATAAAGTGACTCGCGTGGTTATTTTATCCAAGATTGCAGTAGATACAATGTTTTGTTAGATGAATAAGAGGAAGACAGCGTGTAGTGGTCGCTGATCTTTGTCACCGGTTTGTGGTTTTATAATACACACAGAATTTCCTAATGTATGAGGAAAAAACGACGAATGACGCATCAGTTGAAAAGTGCAACTGTAAGGAAAATAAACCGTTAAAATGTGGAAAAAAAGACTTGTAATAGACCTGATCATGCCCTGATATTTAGATGGTTCGTACTTAACTAAATAAAGGAGTGCATGGGTTTCAGAATTACAAAAAAGTAAGACTGTTTCCATAGCGATGAACAATTTAAACTAAATATTATATCTTTTGAATGGGGAAAGTCCTCAAAATAGTGTATAAAATAAGAAACTGAAACCTACACATACAGGGGAAGGCAAACTCAAAGGCCTGAACAGTCGACCTGAGGACTGTCCTGTAAATGAATGAACACCTGGATTAATGGGGTCAGTGATTAGCGGGCTGCTGAGGAGGGAGAATTCTGGCCAAGGCGGACATTTTACTTTTATTGCATGTCTCACAGTGTTTCCCTCTGCTGGTTTTACAGGGGTTTTACAAGTGTCTATCAGGGGTTAAAGCATCAGGACGCACCACTGTAGCTATGGGGTTAAAACCTACAAACTCCAGAGAGCATGATTTTATCGCATTTTGTTTATAATAAAATTGTATTGTTTTTGTACATGCATTTTATATGATTTTAAAATAAATGGAAATAATGAGCTTTTTTTCTTTCTATATATACTGTATTATAATATGTGTTTTTGTGTATATTTATGCTTACAACGTAGGATTCTGTTCAAAGTCCAAATTTTAAGCATGAAGATTATATTTAGAGAGAAGACTAAAGTATAAACAGACTAATACAAGAACCAGAACCTTTTTGTAGAGGTCTGCTACAGGGTTAGCAGCTTGTAGACATGAGAGGACACTTGCCATTTACAAAAGAAATTACTGATGTTCTTGCAATCTGCTAATTGTGACCATTCAAACTGCAATTTAGATTTGATTGAGATATATTTTGCAGCTCTAATATGTAATCCTAATCCATTTCTGAGCCCATTTTGCTGCTATCCAAATACAAGTGGAATACAATGCTTTCCTAGGCTTTCTGAGGGAGCTCAGGACACAGCTGGCCCTTTAAATCCGGCTCAGAGGGGTTGGCGGGCTAATAGATGCAGTCTAAGGTGCTAATAGATGGCAAGCTGAAAAATGGCCTTATCTGAAAAGGTCCCGGACAGTTATAAATGAAATAATGACAAAGGGCACATTCATCTATGTTCATGGCCTTCTGGGGACCCTCTAGCTCAACATTTGATCTGTGTGTGACTGTCTGCGTATCCGGTGCACATGCAAGCGCTCAGCAATAAAATAATGTTCCATGACTTGCCTTTATTCTCTAAATAGTTTGTACTAGGCTGTATTGCAGTAGAGATGTGGAGGGCTGGCTGCAAGACAAAAAAGGAAAACGAAATTAACAAAGTCATAAAAGTAGACTTGGGACATTTACTTCACAGTGGGCTGCTGCCATTAGACACTATCGTCAAACTGTTCATGTGGTTTTAAAGTGCCAGGAAACACTGACTTCTTACACAGGGAGTGATCCTGACTGGAAACAGCTCATTATTACACACAATTACTGTATCAGCAGCAAATGTAACTTCCACATGTTTTATTTTCATGATCAGTTTTATAGCCTGTGTTTAAAAATGTCCACACATATTCTTTGTCTTAAAACAGACCATATTCAAACCTGTGTTGGCAAGAATAAAATCCTCTTATAATATAATAGTTTGTTTCATTACAACTGTGTGAATATTGTTCTTGTAAATTTAATCAAAAGTAACTCATGGTCAAGGGCGCCCCCTGGTGGTCGGCTGTGGTCAGAGCTCGTAATTTAGAGTGCGTTCACACAGAATGGTCGTGGTTTGAGTCTAGTTTAGTCCTGATGTACGTAGACTTGGTTTGCTTTGGTCCTGTTCCGGTGGTGTTTTGGTCCTGACAAGATCAAGGTTTCGTTTTGGGATTCTTGTTGAGTTCCAATCAGGCAAGTGTGAGTGCACAGTATAAACCTACAATTTGTAGCCAAGCCTACCAGTTTGGCGACAACCATGACGGCACATCCATGACAGAAACATGTTTTTCCTCACATTGCCCCAGGTAGTTCCTTCGTATTCTCCGAGGAAAGATTCCCGGTGAACTTGAAGTTAAAGATGAACCCAAACGACATCTGGAGGAGGAGGTGCAACCAGAGCGTGGAGTGAAGTCAGCAACTAATGAGTAAGCAGTATGGGAGGAAGTGATTACGTTGCACTTTCAGCCATTTTGAAAACATTGATCCTCTGCCTTATAATAGCCTACATCATTTGCCCATGTCGTAATTAATAGCGATGGAACACCACCATCTAGTGGCCCCAAAGCGAACTGTAAAACGATTATAGTATGAATTATGAGAAGTAGTCTAAATATGAATGCCCAAATAATGCAGTTTACTACTTTTACAAACTACCAACAAAGGCCACTTGAAAGGGCTAAAAGACAAAGATGCCATTGTGTTAATTACATGCATTAATAGAAACAACCCATCTTTCACTATTATATTATCAAAACAATTACACCTACTTGAGCAGGAAATGTCTACTGGAAGTTAGTGTTGGTGGTACATTTGTGACAATGGTATTTCTGGAGATAAACCTTCTCACCGTGCCCCACTAGGTGGGCTCCTTCCTGACAGCAAGGGGTAATGCTCTTACAAATACTCATTAGTGTGCAGTGTGTGCACTTAGGCACAGGTCACAGACCATGATGTCGTGTCCTCTATTGTCAGATTACTACAGAGTAACAGTGTGACTTCAATGGAGGGAACAGAATCAGAAAACAGCAACACATGGCATGTTGTTGTTTTCTGCTGAAGTATGAGTTAAGGGAAATGCAAAAATGGCCACATTCAAATTTGTTTTATTCAGGGAAAAATTCAAATATTCAAATTTAAATACTTGGACGGAGGTATGCACTTACAGTGAAATGGACTTAAAAGGGTGCAACTGCTGCGGCTTTGCTGAGGAAACCAACAATATAATATCTAGTCTTATGTAACTTATGTAAAAATATCTGCAAATAGAACATAACACACAGAAACTATGGCAATATTGTAAAATGTGTAGAAAGTAACTGAAAGAATTCATAAAGGGATCAGTGTAAATTGTACATAAGTAATTCACCCCAAGCAGCAAGAATATAAAAATATCAGACAGAAAGTCCACTGATTACACACTGAGACCTAGAAGCAGTGGGGAACTACTCAAATGCACTCATATATTCTGGCTATTTTCCAGCAGGTCAAACCCAGGATAATCCTATACTGTATATTGATAGAGCAGCACTTAGAAACACATGGAAACAAATTTATGCAACAGTTATAAGAATATGCGCCTTACAATTGCACAGTTGGAGAGGACTGGGTATAAAATGTGTATATACCAGAGTGACAGGTAAAGAAAACAGTGTTGACGGTGTTTTAGGCAAATACAGGAAGAAGGAGGAGGAGGGGAAGCTCTGTGATTGGCTGGCTTGTCCGTGACGCGAGCAGCTTGGTGGATTGAAGTGCTGCGTCCTGTTGAATTTAATCCTAACTCATTAAGGAACAGTGGGCATGTGGCTGTGATCGCCCTCAGGGGAGAGAGAGAGAAAGTGTCACAAAGAAGGAAGGAGCACTAAACAATCCTTCAAGGGAGATAAGTGGACCTAATTTACAGCTTGTGAGGTGCAAGCAGCAAAGAAAGAAACATTTGATTTTTTCCCTTTTTTCTCATGTCTGCTTTAGCCCATTACAACTGCTTTTGTGCCTACTAAAGCTTTTTTTAAATTACTGCTTATAGGTGTGACCCGCGGTGAAACATGTCCACAAACGGAATTAACAAGGCCTTGAAGCTCCAGTTTGGCCTCATCAACTATGAAAACCGCTACCTGACAGCAGAGGCCTTTGGGTTCAAGGTGAACGCCTCAGGGAACAGCATGAAGAAGAAGCAGATTTGGACACTGGAGCAGGGGGAGCAAGATGGGCCAGTGGTGTTCCTGCGCAGCCACCTGGGACGCTATCTGGGATCAGACAAAGATGGGAAGATCTCGTGTGGGGCAGAGAAGCCAGAAGCCGAGTGCAGATTCATCATGGTTCCCCAGTCCAATGGCCGCTGGGCACTGCAGTCAGAATCGCACCAGCGTTTCTTTGGGGGTTCAGCCGACTACCTCTCCTGCTTTGCCCAGGCCATAGGGGAGCAAGAGCTGTGGGCGGTCCACTTGGCACTTCACCCACAGGCTAGTTTGTTTAGTGTGGCACGCAAGCGCTATGCCCATCTGTCCGACACAGGTGAGGAGATCTCTGTAGACAGCGACATACCCTGGGGAGTAGACTCTCTGGTCACCTTGGTGTACGCTGATGGCAAGTACAGCCTCAAGACCTGTGACAGCCGTTTCCTCAGCAACGACGGCAAGCTGGTGAAAGAGAGCAGCAACAGCACGAGCTTCACTCTGGAGCTCAAGTCAGGCAAGCTGGCCTTCAAAGACTGTGAGGGGAAGTACCTGAGTCCTGTGGGGCCCACAGGAACGCTCCGGTCCGGACGCTGTTCCAAACCGGGGAAAGACGAGCTGTTTGACCTGGAGGAGAGTCACCCACAAGTTGTGTTTCAAGCTTCCAATAAAAGATATGTGTCAGTCAAACAAGGTACGAACACCTCATCTTAGAATTATCCTCCATTCACACTGTTAATAATATGATGTCTTTTTAAATTTTATCACCTAGGCATTTTACTATGCTTATTTAAAGATATCCCATGAAATTACATGAAAGTATTTTAATATTCAAGGTTAGGCAAATGCTCTGTATAGAGCATGCAAAAAAGGATCACAAGGCATTTAAGGTCCAGTATATAATACCATAATGGCAGAGTTTTTAATCAGCTCTTAGGTTTATAGTCCAGCATCTTCTATATGACACAGTCAGGACAGTAATTATTATATAGCTATGATCAGATATAGAATGAGCAAGTGAATGCTTTTCTCATACTGTTATGATATAGATGATATGGATATATATTGTGTACAATGTAATTATGCTACATTATTAGTATAATTGCACTTACTAATAGGAAAATCACTGACTGTGCGGAGTAGAAACATAGACCTGTTGATAAGCACAGACTTCCCACTAAAAGCCTGCTCTGTTGAAATGGCCGGACACACCTTGAAGAAGGCTTTTGTGGTAATGGGCTTTGTCATCTCCACTGTGTGTCCATTGAAGATTAAGCTGCGTGCAAATGACTTTGGGGTAGATCCATGGCCCAAAGGTGTAAATTACATTCAATGGTCCTTAAGCCTTGTAGTTACAAGCTCTTAAGCTGCATCTTCAGCACACGTTGTTGTAAATGTTCCAGTGGGATAAACCATAAGATGGTCATAGAAATGAATCACTGTTTACTTTTAAACAATGATAAAAAAAAAAATAATGGTTTAATTACTTTAAAAAAAACATGGGGCAATTGAGCATATAGTGTGATCAGATTTACTACAGCGTGCTACATCGAACACAGTGACTTGAACTCAACTCAATATGTTTTAAAACTTCAATATTTGTGGGCAAACATGCTTTGAAACGATCATTTCTGGAATCATGTGAAACATCTTTTATTTTAGACAATTTGTAATTCTTATGTTTGGCTAGTGTTTAGTAATGTTTTAAAGAGCGATGTACAGAAAGCTGCTTAGTGGGTCCTGTAGCACAGATTTGCATTTCCCCACTCAGGGACTTAGAGCGGGACATGAACAGAGAGGGTGGAGGGGCGACTGTGGATTAAGCTGTAACAGGCTTAAGAGAAAGGTTGGAGGATATTTTAGTGGCATCTAATTTGAACTGCAGCCGACACAGCTGATTGATACGTGACTATATTCTGCTGCACATGACACACTCACACACTGATAAAGCCATGGATTAAGTAAATAATAAACAATCAAGGCACTCACCTCAGTATGGTTGGGCCAAATGAGCACTATTGAAAGTGCTCATTAAACTAAAGAGGTGCAGGGCTGAGGTGTTAGTGCACTAAGCGATCACTAAGTGGACTACCAATGGCAGAATCTGTGTATTTATAAGCAATGCAGCATTTTAAAGTTGATTTAGTTTTATATATGTGTTTTCACACTTCACACTGCCATTTGAATGTATATATATTTTTAATACACTGACTTTTTATAACTAGATGTATTACCATGTAATATGCATCAACATGTTTGAAATAAAAACGAATTATTCAATTAATCAAATCAATCAATGAATCGTATGTGGACTATATAAAAAACTAAATCTATATACATTCAGGGATTATCTGCAATGAATTATTAAACTTTTTATTACTGACTTTTTTCTGTTCAGAAAGTCATTGTTTAAAAAATCCTAATGAAATGGGTTCCACTTCTTACCAGGAGTGAGCATTTCAGCCAATCAGGATGTGGAAACAGACATGGAGACTTTTCAGATGGAAATTGACAAACAGACCAAAAAGGCCATATTCAGGACTAATGGTGGCTCCTACTGGACCCTGGTGACTCATGGAGAGATCCAGTCCACTGCCACAGAAATGTGAGTAGTACTCTCATGCTCTCAGCTGCACAGAGGAGCATTTATGCTGCTTTCTTTTGACTTCCATCTCAATACGCATCTGTCCTTTTCTGGTTCCAGTGAGGTCAACACTATGTTTGACATCGAGTGGAGAGGACAAAGAGTGGCTCTTAAAGCCAGCAATGGGAAGTACGTCTGTACCAAGAAGAATGGCCAGCTGTCTGCAGTCAGTGATTTTGTTGGTGGGTGATTTTGGTCTCATTGTAACCCAAGTTTTGTACACACAGTCCTAAAAGGTCCTTTTAATTCAGGTGATGATGAATTATTTCTGCTGAAGCTCATCAACCGCCCAATCCTCATCCTCCGTGGAGAAAATGGCTTTGTGTGTCACCACAAGACCTCCAACACTCTGGATGCAAATCGATCCGTCTATGATATCTTTTCATTGATTTTCAACGATGGAGCGTACCACATAAAAAGTCAGTATTTAAATAAGTATTACAATAACTGTGTGTGCAGCTCCAATTCCATTTCCCTTCTATTTAACAATATATTTTTATAGTACTAAAGCAACTAGATGAGCATTGTGGCATTGAATGTAAACGCATTCATCTTTTAGACCAGTTTACAATATGCAGATTATTAAGGAATGCATATTTAGTGAAATGCATGCTGTTCTATATATTGCACATGTTTTTCTAGGAACAGAGAGGCCATCTATGCATGAATAGCATGCTACTGTATAAACATACATGCATGTGTTGTTGATCATACACAAATAACACATGTCCTGTTTGAACAGGTGCTAATGGAAAATACTGGAACGTGTCCAGTAATGGCCTGGTGTGTTCAGATGGAGAGAAGTCTGATGACTTTTTCCTGGAGTTTGTGGAACATGGACGAGCTGCCATCAAATGCTCCAATGGGAAATATCTCCGTGGAGACCAAGGAGGTACACTGCAGGGTGATGGTACCTGTGTTGATAGTTTGTCTCTGTGGGAGTACTGACAAATCTGCAACTGCCATTTCTGCTGCCACCAACATCTATAAAGTAGCCTAGTTCTTATGAGCTCAATTCCACTGCCAACTGCCCAAACTACTTAATTGGTAAGAGATGCTGGACCCATGGCACTCAAATCACTGTTTTTGAAATGTCAAGATTAGTGAATGAGGAATGAATATATATTAAATTTTTCAAATAGTTTCAACTGACCAGTATCGTTACCGCCAAATGTATGGTTAGGGCTAGGGAATAATGAATCCATTCGTCAGTCTACATCTTGTTCTGTATTTGCAGCAGCTATTTGAATACTTGTCCATCAGGCCTGTCACTGATGTCATTCTGTGCAAACTAAATTCAAATATGGCAAATGGCTCATGCCAGTGGTGTCTTGTTTACATGAATTGTCCATTAAGGCATTTCTTCTTTTAAATAAATAAAATTATGTAGAACTCTATTTTTTATTGTGGCTCACACATAGTCTACCTATTGTGGAACAAAGCACATTAGGACTACAAAAATAATAGGTCTATGCTGTTCTTCTCAAGAGCCTTAATTCTGGACAATTACATCCTATTTTCATTCCTGCATAGAAAAATTAGGTTGCATAACAAAAGAGTATGCATACGATAACATCCATAACATTGCATTTGCAAAACAATCTGGAATCCACTCATTTGTTTGATTTATTATTTGTTGCACATTTGTTGCAAGTGAAGAAAGTAATTTTGTGGAAATGCCTTTGACTGCACTTGGTTCTGCAAGAGTACCAAACAAGGCCAATGTTGTCTTTTATTTGATTTTTAAAATAAAGAAAATTGTTATTTAGGTGATTGCATTTGTGCTGCTACTCTGTACTTGCCTGAATGCTAAATTTAGTTTATAAAATGTACCACAAAGTAGGCTACACAAGTAGTTTGCAATACTAATATATATAAATATATATTTTTAGAATACATATTGTAATTAAAACTGTAATTGCTGTGAACCTCTTTTCTGTGACTTACACATTTTTATATGTAAAATACAAATGTTTCCTTACATTGTTTTTGGACAATAATTATAATAATAAAAAAAAAATAATAATAATAATATCTTCCATTTTCGCTAGCAGCATTTTGTAACTGAAAACAATTAGGGGCTAGCAACTTTCTTTTTTTTGTTTTTTTTTTTAGCAAGGTATATTACAAACATAAGGATATGTGCATGTACACACAACTATGACCTTTATAAGCTTTTGAGACTTGACGGAAACTAGCCTTATCATTTCAGTCCTCTAGGGGGCAGTAGCGTCCTTTGTGACACGGGTCCTTCCCTCAGCTTTAGTGCCATCAGGACCGGCACCTGCGGGGTCTCCCTCGGTGACTGCGTTTCACAAAAAGCTTCAGCAGCTTTCCTAATTGCAGTTTTCCTCCATTCGGAGATCTGTTCTAAATTCTGGTCAGCTTAGTTTGTATTTTTAAAGCACTGGGCAGTTCTGTGCGGCCCCTTCTTATTATGCTAAGCGTTCCTGTTTGAACGTGTAATTGCTTTGGTAGAAGGTGTGTGTATTAATGTGCACGTATATACTCATTATAAACCAGTAGCCACTGAGATGAAACGATTTTACAGATTAACTAGAGTGAATTGTGCGCTCTTAATGGTGCGTATCCTGCATGTTCAACTAAGTGAACTTTCTGACCCAGTGGTTTTCGTCTGTCTGTAAACTCGATATCTTCAGCTAAAACAATTTGTATTCAAGCCTAGTCGTCCAAGCACTGCACTAAAATAAGCGTGACTCATATTGATTATGGAAGCTACTCAATACTTTCCCTAAATCAAAAATGGAAGACTTTATTAAATACTTAAAGGTGCTGTATGTAACCTTGCATACCTGCCTCTGCTGAGGTATAATTGATCTGCCATGGCTATAATTTACATAGTTACAGGTTACATAGTACATCTACTAGAGTGACAGCTGGAAATATACAGTATGTCTTCTATTGAATTTCACTGCACACCAACTGAACACCTACTCAGATCAACACATTGGGGTGAGTGGAGAAGCTGTGGATCAGGTCAGGTGTACAGACTTCAGCAGAGTCAAGAAAGAAAGTGGATCCAAAACAAAGAAATATCATTAGTCCCTATAGCTGCACACTCAATAATATATGTTTTCATCCCAGTATATAGTGTAAAAAATAGGGATAGGACAACATTGTGCACGCATGAGAAACATGGATTGGATTTTTGGATTGGACCAAAAAGTAAAGTTAATTTATTTCATATTAAATAAAGTAGAGAGTAAAGTAATAAATAGGCCAAAATTGTGAAGCAAACCGCATAATTTATTCATTGTAAAATTTCTTCTTCTATTGGACCCAATCTTGTGTCTCATCTTGTGGAAATTACATCCTGTCCAATCCCTGTTAAAAAGAGAAGAACATGGTTTGATGTAACACTATTTTGTAGATGTTCCCAGTTTTCTTTTGCTGCAGCAGGAGAGTCTGAAGTAAACACATCGGAATAACCAGTCCCTTTCAGCTGTCTTTAAAAGTGAGTAAACATGCCTCCATCTTGTTTATGATTTCCTGTCACATCTCTAACTTCCTGTCCTCTTTCACTATTTGCACACTGTTCTGTCTGAGGAGCTCAAGCCTCAGAATGTTTTTACAAATTCACTATTCCCCCGCTCTGCATGTTCAGTTTAAACCTACCTCAATCTACTTTTTATCCAATGTATTTGAAAAAACTGTCTTTGATCACATTTCTTAAGCTATAGCACATTAGCTCTGTGCAAAACACGCTTATGTAGAGGTTCATTCATAGTGTTTTTTTTTTTTTTTTTTTATTTTTTTTTTTAGATGTATTACAGTAGATGTATATGTATTTTTCTTAGCCAGGGCTGGTTTCCTTCCCTCCATTTTATGACTGCAATATGGGCTCTTGAAAAAGAAGACAAGATGCTGAGCGGGGAACAACTAAAAATGATTCTCTGACATTTTGAAGATAAAGTCAGAGAGGTTATATTGAGATGTAGAGTAGAAGAGTGAACAATTTCACATAAAACTCCAGCTGGCCCCCCATACAAACCATGATTGTGTCTTAATCAGAACTTGCTTTTCAACTATTTGCACTCAGCAGGTCAAATAGGAGCAAACAACACAAGCCTCCTCCTCCTCCACTATGCATCATCTGTGTTGGGTTCATCTCTGTCCGTTCAGCGACCTGCTTTACAGACTTGGAGCACCACAAGAGCTTTTGAAGACGCTCTATTCCAGTCATCAAGTTTTCACATTGTCCCCTCTCTCTTTTCTCTAGCACACCGCATGCAGTCTGCCTCAGCATATGTGTAACAGCATGGAGTAAAATTAGATGGTATAAAGAACAGCAGAGGGTCATAATGTTATGCTTGATTTGTTGTATGGATATAAATATGATGTGAATTAGACATGTGAAATGTATAACTGAATGAACGTCAAAGTTAGTTGGCACAAGATAAACATAATGAGACTAATTGTAGGCGTGCAATTTGCTGTGCCACTCCCACCCTGAATGAAAATAACAATAGGATAACCATATAGCGGTGAACTCTGGGACCTCTCTCCGACAAGCATCCCGGCATTTACAACATAAATAGCACCATCATTTTCATATGGAATCCTGTGCAGCATACAAACATGACAGATGGTCTTAATGTCACTGCATGCAAGCCACCCAGAGGTCACCTGTCCCCAACCGCTGTGATTATTCAGGCTTGATTGTCGCCTCTGCTGGTGTAGTTTTATGTGCTCGGAAATGTAATTAATTCAGCCACACCGCAAACTTTATCGTTCTGTATGCGTGCCCGATATGTCCGCAAGTCATTTTTACTCTCAATTCAATTAGCTGGAGATTGACAAGTCCTTGCTTTTCCCCCTGAAAGCAGATCCCTGGATTGACAGCCTATCTCTCTATGGCCTGTGGTGGCATGGGTAAGCAAAATAAAAGTAGAGTGAAGTGAATTTTATTACGCGATTGAGGGGATGTTCTTCTTCGCACCAAGTTATGTCTTTGTATTATCAGTTTATGCCAGGGCAGAGTCTTTTATGACCAATCCAATACACTGAGGTTTCAGAATGTAGTATTCAAGTTGGTTCATGTGACTCTGGTGTTGAATTTGGCATTATTTTTAGCTAGGATGCCCTTCCTGATGCACCCAAGTTAATGTGTTTGTGTTTGAGCTGAGCATTTGAAAGTAAACTGCCTTTTCTATGGGGAAACTCATTTAGTAAAGTGTTTGTCCACTGATCCAAAGATTGATGGTTTCGACATACAACACTGGTAGAGCAGTCGGACCCATAGGTTGAATACTGTTGTTGTGTCCTTGGGCAAGACACTTAAGATAGACTGGTGTATGAGTACGCTTGAGTGTGTGTGAGAATGAGTGAGTGGTTTCTTCATGTAAAGTGCTTTGAGCACCTTGAAAGTGGAAAAGCACTGTATTTTGTGACCATTTACCATTTCTGTTTTTTACTGCTCTTCAACTCCTATAGCATTATGTTGTATGCCCTATGCAATGAATAAAACGCCAAGAATGCACAAATAGTGAATTGTCCTTGCACTACATCATTGCAAAGCTTAACATTACACCTAATACCTCACCAGGTACTTGACATGATAAAGAGAGAACTCTAGCGCACATTTTCCAGAGGAGCACTGTGCCCTGGGATGGATTCAATATGTCCAAGAGTAATGGCAGAGCTGACTGGTCCAGATTCCAGGACTAAAGGTACAATGGAGAATTTGTGGCAGTGCCTGAAAATTGCCTCTCACTCACGGTTCTCCCGGTGCACCTTGACAAGTGCAGTTTTACAAGGAAGAATAGATGTGCAAGCACAGTGGGAAAGACTGACAATCTGCTCCAGAATATACACATATAAAACATGTACCGAGTTTGATGGACATGGAGCAGCAATTTTACACAAGTGTATTCTCTTTCATTGCGGATGTTCATTCATTTGCAGAACTACAATGAAAAGTCTTGCGCTTCTTTTTTTAGGCGTTACTCACTCACCTCCAAGGACACACTGCTTCCAATCGTTCCTTTACTTTTTTTTAATGACTTGCACTGTTCACATTCCAGCGTACAAAATCAGCAAATACCTAGAGCCAGTGAAACGAAATTAAAAAGAAATATTTTTTACCACATGAAGTGCATTAAGCTGTGAGTCATTTTTAACAACGATGGTTATCTGTAAATGCCTCCATGCCTTTTAGCCTTAAAAAATCTGAATTAACACATTTACTTAGACATTTCTGGTTTTATCCTCTTAAGGCAAAACAATAATTATAAATTATCTACTTAAGTCCCGCCAAATTCAAAATGATTTAGTATAAATTAAGTATAGGCTGTAAGAGTGTAAGTGCGTGTCGATATTAAGTAGGCTACGCAAAAGAGAGCAAAACCAGACCGGATAAAGTATCAAAATAAAGGTGTTATTTTCACTTTTCACTGCGCACGGACGAGTGTCTAAGTTTATTTCATGGTCTCTAACCGGAAGTCATCGATTGCATCTCTGTAAATTGACTTGGGTTAAAAGCAGAAGCGCTGCAGCCGCGATCACTCGTTTCTAAATCACAGGAACAAAAGCGCATCTCTCTGTGTTCTTTCAACAAGAAGCAGGAGT
Source organism: Odontamblyopus lacepedii (assembly GCA_034769755.1). Lineage (NCBI taxonomy): Eukaryota > Metazoa > Chordata > Actinopteri > Gobiiformes > Gobiidae > Odontamblyopus > Odontamblyopus lacepedii. The sequence continues at coordinate 32,667,936 of CM068351.1, read as the reverse complement.
TGGATGACATTTATATTCAAATACTTTATGCATAACAGCAGCGGTGATGGAGGCATTGCACTTTAGAGACTGATCCAGCTGGAGCGCTTTTACGCACGGGCACATCCCCACAGTGTTAAGCCACAGTAAACGCTCTGTGGATACTGTGGAGAATGAGGTACGGCTTGGTGGTCCTCACCGCGGGCTTCACCGGATTGTTAAGTTTCTGCCTTTTGGCCGTGGCTATCGGAACCGATTATTGGTATATTATTGATGTGAATAAACCTAACTCCACTGCGTCCGAGGACTATAATTCACATTCTGGACTGTGGAGAATCAATGAAGGTAAGGGACACATAATGCTATATGTTTTAGATCAATAAAAGCAATCACAAACTTCAGAATGGGTTATTGCAGTTTAAATGAACGTTGGCAGTTTGTATTCAGGAGTGGCGAGTGGCCAAACAAAAGCAAACTGGAATTTAGATTATGTTCATCATGCTGCTGCTGGACTCTTCAGCATCCCTGGGTTGCCATAATTGCCTCATATGACTCAATGTGTTGCTGGCTGGAGAAAAGTGTGCCAATCTATAGAAAGACTGAGATTGGGCCTTGTTCGTCCTACGATGTTGCATCGACAGGATTTTTATTTTGACTGAAAGAATTCAATTAACGCGCAAAGAAATGGCACCGGCATGTGACCTGAATAAGAGATGGTCTACCCTGCACCAGAAAGCAGCAAGTGGAACAAACTGACCAGAGAATGGTGAAGATCACAGTTGGATTCAGCAGGTGCCCAATATCTCTAAAGGTGGGAGTAGTTCACACGTTAAAACTGGTGAGAATAGGTAGCATAAATCGTCATCACCTTTGCTAAAGTGCACTTCGACTTGATATCTCCGGCCATCGGGTTGTTAAAGTGTCAGACCTTTGTGATTAATGTTAAAGGAAAAAAGTGGACACATCTTTGAAGGATAGACTTTTCCTCTGTGAGTGTAACCTTCCAATGTGGCATTTTTATTTTCAGGCGCAAACAAGAGCTCGGTTATCCCCTCCTTCATGGCCAACACGTCCGGCCTGTCAGATGTGGAGCAGGACCTTCTCAGTGAGTGCCTCTGTCGTAGACTGATTAAAGCTTTGTGCGCTCAGCCTGGGCTCCTTTACAATTTATAAAAGCTAGTAGACTGATGTACCTCCGTAGAAATAGATGTTTTCAAGGGGTCATTTGGCCCATGTGGCGACGGAGAGTATTTTAAAGAGCACAGATTAAGCTCAAGGACCACTGAAGTGAATATAATGTGTAGAAGGCACCTGTTAGTGTTGGGATTGATGATGCAGTAAGTACAGTGACAGGGACCATAAGGTGTCCAGACATCTGGGTTGTAACACCTCCAACAGCAGTTTATGTTAGTGCTAATGTAAAACTATCACACATGGTTCAAGAAATGAGCTGTCAGCCCTATAATCTCTGGTGTGCCTGTGTCTGTCAGTCACAAAATGCTCTCTTATAATTAACATATTATATTAACAGACATATTTTCTCAAATGAAGCACATATGCTAGGAAATTGGTACTTTTTTTTTTTTTTCAAAATTCAACCATCACCTAACACAAACTCTGTGATTTATAAATACTTGTCATGATAAACTGTATAGTCCCTCTGTCCCCAGACAGGACCCAGTGCTTTGTCTGGTCAGAGGGTCATGTCATCAGAGCCACAAATGAAATAGTACATTTCATCATGATACTCATTTATCAATCCCAGAGATTTACACTATTTCTAGACATAATTTGTCATTGTGTTTGGTGACAGCTACATTTTGAAAAAATGGATATCGAAGCTGTAATTTTTATAATGTGATGTATTTGGGACAAGCAAGTTTCCAGCAAGTCTCCAGTTCATTTGCTCATGAGCATTTGTTAGACCAATTATTGTTTTGGTCCAACCCACTGCCACATGCCTGGATTCAAATGTGGCCCTCTGGAATAAATAATTGCCCACCGCTGGTCTAACCATGGCACAGTCATTTTTATGAAGAATAATCTCCACGTCCCAAATCACCAAAAGCAAGGGCGGAACAAAAACAGATTTGCACAAATGTAGGTAAAAACAGCAAACCGCAGTGAGAGGATATTGCCTTTACTGTAGTCCAAAAGATTGTGAATGTTCAAATAGGTAGCAAATAGCTCTTGCTATTGCTCCATTTTTATTGGCCTTCTTCTGGTAATGAAAACCAATGGCTCCCTGGGCGGCTCAAATCCATTGAAGCCTCAGCAGTTTCCACAAATAATGGTAGTCAGCATAAGTGTAAAATGCTCTGTGTAAAAGAACAACATGGTACTGAGTGCCCTGCTTTGATTTCCAGGTTTGCACAAGATGGTGGTGATCATTCTGCCCCTCAGTCTCATCCTGCTGGTGTTTGCGTGGATAGTTGGGCTTGTGAGCTCATTGGCCTGCAGTCCCAAGCTGCTAGCAGGATCAGCAGCCTATATACTCTTCTGCAGTAAGTCTATCCTTTTTTCAGAGTAATGCTGGGGTAAAATTAAAACTCAAACAGTGTCTGAATATATTTTTATTGTCTTTGGGTGAAACCAAAATATAAAAAAGAGAGAAATCATGTATTGCTTACTTATGATAAAATGTCGATGGAGTGCTAATTCAAGATATTTAGCTTAAAGGCTAAATGTTATTTAAGTGCACAATGTACCTTTTATGATGGAAGCCAGCTGTTTGCTACAGTGGCTCCATTCACCAATATTACTATTATTTCATATTATCTTTGCTTTGTATACTGTTCCACACTGACATCTGTCTCCAGGAAGACATGCAGGCCAACAGTAAGAATGGATGTTTTTCAAGGTATTTTTATGAAATCAAAATAAATCTATTGAATGAATACAAGGCTTTAAGATTATAAACTGGTTAAAATGAACAAAGATTAGCAGGATTGTTTATAGCAACTGTACAATTACAATAGAAATCATCCATCCATCCATCCATCATCTCCCGCTTAATCCAGCTGGGTCGCGGGGGCAGCGTGCTGCCCAATACTCATAGCACCTGACCCCCCCTATGAACCCCTCTGCAGGTGGTGAGCCCACAGGAGGGTGGACAACATGGTCCTTGATGTTAGTTCATAGGGGTGACAATAGAAATCAATTATTCAGAAATAACAATACAGGCACAGGACAGACAGCAGCAGGACAGCAGTTTTTTGTGTCTGGCATAAAATCATGAACTAATATTCTTTGACCTCAGTTGCTGCCAAAATTTGTGAGTTTCATAGTTGATCCTGTGAAAAATGATGCCACTCCGTCTGAAAGGAAGAGGTGCCCTGACTCAATGCACCCTCAAGATGAACAGAACTGCACTCTTAAGAGTTCAAAATACTCTTGTGCTTCAGTCCTTCTTGATGAAATTTTTTTTTCAAGTCAATTTACTTTTTTCACTTTTTTTGTAATTAATATCAAAATGAATATCAAATTATCACATGTTGTGTCCCATCTGTAATGTTTCTGATGAGATATGAAGCGGCTCAGCGATATTGATCAGCACATTAGAGGTGAATGCTGATCCTGGATGACTGGGGACCAAATTGCAGAGGATTTTACAGCCTTGATTGCTAGGCAGGAAATTTCCACCAGAATAATCAGTCTGGCCTAATTTGAACACTGAACACTGAAAGCGTAAACAGAAATCAGAATGCATCACCCCATTATTTAGAGCCTATTCAATGTATGGCTGATAAACACTGAAGTGAAACATCTATGCAGCTTCCCAGGCAAAATAAAGGCAATTTTTACATGGTTAAAAATGTCAGAAATTAAACGTCCTAGATTATGCAAAACTGACTCTTGTGAGATTTAAACTGTGATAGAATGTGGTTTCCTCATCAAAACATACCTGGAGTTGTGTTTTGTTTCATTCTCACATTTTGAGCAATTCTTTATAATTACCTTGTCCACGTCTCTAAGCTCAAAATACTCCATCTTGCAATGTCATGAAGTGGTAGTTGTGAAGTTAACAGCTACCTTTTACCTCTAATTCAGTAGAGATTGGCAATTCAAGGTCTGAAATCATCCAAATTATTCTAGTGACAGTGTATGGAGTTTAAAAACCATAGGCTGTATATATGAGTGGACTAAGTGAGTGTGGCGTTACCTGTAGCATTTAGCGCCGCTCAAATGAGGCTCGTGATGCTAACGGTTATAGGAGCGAATTTGGGGCCAGGCTCTATGTTGTAAATAAGATTATTTTGACAGACAAAATAGCGGAAAAAAGTCAGGATCATGTAGAGTGGGTTCATACAAACACTTTAAGACCAAAATGACGAAGCTCAGTGCAGCAGTTACAGAGAGAGGGACGATAAGATCTCAATGATTGATACAGAAAATCCTACAATATGGACAAATGGAACTGGAAACTGTGGAAAATCATGTGAACACTTTCAATGAGTTAGATGCAGAAAGAGACCCTGATAATAATTTTCTCTTTTCTATTGTTAGAAGCTGCAATTACTTTACCCAAGAACAGTATGAGAACAGTACAAAACCAGAGGACAAACTATCATTAATACACTTCAATAGCAGAAGTATGTATGCAAATTTTGATTCCATTAAGCAGTATTTGTATACATTTTCTCAACCCTTTAAGATTGTAGCTATCTCAGAAACCTGGTTCAATATTGAGAAAGGTATATATTTTTTTCTTGACGATTACGAGTTAGTTTATATGAACAGAGCAAATAAATCAGGGGGTGGGGTTGCATTATACATTCATAAATCAATTAAATTTCATGTTCTAGCAAATATGACTCTAGCAATCGATGGAATAATGGAGTGTTTATCAGTGGAGATAACTAATGACAGAAAGAAGAACATAATCATATCTTGTATATATTGGACGCCAGGTTCAAATATAGACATTTTCAATGAAGGGATGGATACTCTGTTTTCCAATGTGAACCAAAAAACATTATTTATTTGTGGTGATTTTAACATTGATTTGTTGAATCCCATGAAACAAAAAAACATTGATGACTTTATTGATACTATGTACAGTCTGAGCTTATATCCTACAATTACAAAACCCAGCAGAGTAACATCGCATAGTGCCACAATTATTGACAACATTTTTACAAATATTATGGAAGATCAAAATACCAGTGGCCTGTTTATATGTGATATTACTGACCACTTACCTGTCTTCACTCTGTATGATTTTAATCTCCAGAAAACTAAAGAACCCCTGATAACACTGACTAAACGTATGATAACTGAAGAAACGATAAACTCCTTGAATCATAATCTTGCGCATCAAAATTGGTATACAGTCTACAGTGAAACAAATGTGGACAGCGCCTATAACAATTTTTTAGATATATTCACTTCCTTGAATAACAAACACTGTCCTGTGAGAAAATGCCATATGAAGAAGAAACAAATAAAAAGTCCTTGGCTGACAAAAGGAATAATTAATGCCTGTAAAAAGAAAAATAAACTTTATAAACTGTTTATCCAACTAAAAACACCAGAAGCTGGACAACAATATAAGAAGTATAAGAACAAATTAATAGATATTATAAGAAGTAGTAAACAGCTGTATTACAAAAATAAATTGTATGAAAACAAAAATAATATGAAAGGAACTTGGAACATATTAAGCAGCTTAATTAAACAAGGTTCCTCCAAGCCAAATTATCCAAATTACTTTCTAGATGAAAACGGGGAAAATTATGACATGAGAAAAATAGTGACCAAATTCAACCACTTTTTTGTAAATGTTGGCCCAGATTTGGCTGCTCATATTCCAGACCAAGGATCAGAAAATTGTTTGAATATTAAACAAAATCCCTGTTCTTTTTTCCTTTCTGGAACTAATGAGCAAGAAGTGATTAATACTGTACTGAAGTGTAAAAGCAAGATGTCCACTGACTGTCATGATATTAATATGACTTTGGTTAAACGAGTTATTTTGAATATTGTAAAGCCATTAACATATATCTTTAACCTATCATTCCAAACTGGTTGTTTTCCAGAAAAAATGAAAATAGCAAAAGTAATCCCACTATTCAAAGATGAAAATAAGCATTGTCTTACTAATTACAGACCAATTTCTCTGTTGCCCCAGTTTTCAAAAATTCTGGAGAAACTTTTTAACTCTCGACTTGAAATATTTCTTGAAAAACATCAGATAATAAATGCAGGACAATATGGTTTCAGAGCAAATAGAACTACGTCTATGGCATTAATGGAAGCAGTTGAAGAAATCACGACTGCATTAGATCATAAAAAACATGCAATTGGTGTCTTTATTGATCTCAAAAAGGCCTTTGACACAATTAATCATAAAATTCTACTCAATAAGCTAGGAAAATATGGAATTCGAGGTGTGGCTGGGGACTGGGTGAAAAGTTACTTAACAGAAAGGGTACAGTACATCAAAATGGGCGAGAACATATCTGAAACACTTGACATTGCTTGTGGTGTCCCCCAAGGGTCTGTGTTGGGACCTAAACTGTTCAATATGTATATAAATGATATTTTTAATGTATCTCATGTGCTAAAACTTATTCTATTTGCAGATGATACAAATATATTCTATAGTAATGATAATTATAATGAGCTTGTAACTACCGTAAATAAGGAATTAATAGCTATAAAGAAATGGATGGATATGAATAAATTATCTCTAAATATTAAGAAAACTAAGGCACTAATATTTGGAAATAAAAATAATAATAATTCTGAATTGCAAATAATGATTGAAGGTGTACCAATTGAAAGTGTAAATGAAGCTAAATTTTTGGGTATAGTAATTGATAACAACTTGTCGTGGAAACCCCACATCAGACACACAAAAAACAAAATTTCCAAATGCCTGTCAATTATAAATAAAGCGAAGCCATACCTTTATGTAAATGCACTCCGTACCTTATACTGCACCTTGGTACTCCCATACTTCACATACTGTGTCAAAGTGTGGGGAAACACTTACCAAAGTGCAGTAAATCCATTAATCATATTACAGAAACGAGCAGTGCGGATCATCCACAAGGTCGGTTTTTTAGATCACACCCATAATTTATTTATTCAATCAAAGCTGTTAAAATTTAATGATCTTGTAAAATGCAACACATCAATAATTTTATTTAAAGCATTTAATAAATTATTACCCCCCAACCTACAACGCTTCTTTACAGTTCGAGAGCAAGCTCATAACTTGAGAGGATTTGGCAACTTCATATTGCCAAAATTCCGAACTACTCGTAAAAGTTTTTGTGTGTCTGTATGTGGGGTAAAACTCTGGAACAGTCTGGAATTACAACACAAGCAATGTCATAATATTCATAGATTCAAATCATTCTATAAACATCAGGTCTGGTCACAGTATATACAAAGAGGGTTTTAAAGTGTATCTGTAATCAGTCTTATCAGTGTTACCTGTGCTTGATGTTTCCTTACCATTGTTGGTATTCTGTCTATTACCATTGTTGGTATTCTGTCCATTACCATTGTTGGTATATTCTGTCTGCTACCGTTGCTGGTATTGTTTACTCTCCTTACCATTGCTGATATATAGATAGAAAATTCTGTCATTCTGATGTAACCTGTCATTTGTGGTTGCACCACCATGTAATGTGACACTTAACACCTCTCAGTGTCACTACTGATGAGGAATGGGGGTGGGATTAAATAAGTTTTCTTTCTTTCTTTCCCACTCCCTTTCAGGTAGAACTGGCATGTTGTGCAGTATGTTGATATTTTGTCGTTTTGTGATTGCTGCTGCCTGAAATGAATGAATAAAAAAAAAAAAAAAGTAAGTCAATGGGAAAAAGGGAGAGAAGGAGCCGGAAGAGCCTCCAGGAGCACTTCCTGTTCAGCACACGGCAGCTAACGGGTTAGCTATGTCCACTCATATATGTGGTCTATGTTAAAAACACAGTGGAGTACTTCCTGCATTACCACATGACATCACAAGGTGGAGTGTTTTCTGCATGAGAGAAAAGCTCAGCCAAAATATGCAGGGTTTGTGTGTTAAACATGAATGAATGAAACAAAACATAATTCCAGGTTTGTTTGTTGTTTTTATGAAGAAACAGCATTATAACAGATCAGAAAACAGTGTAATAGGGGCCCTTTAAACAAGCTTCAAAAATGAGATAAGATCAATATGACATTTTTTAGATTTTCTGCACTGGACTAGTTCTAAATTGAGGCTCATCCAATTCTGAAGATGGAACTTGTCTGGTTAAAAAATTGATTAGGGCCAGTTTTGAGCCTGCAGAGACAGTCTCTCCTAGTTTCTGTCCAAATGAATCAGACAACCTTGGAACTTTTGCACGGCCCAATCATGACCACTTATTTGTAGTGCACATCTCCCAAATGTGGAAGATATTTCCACTTGAATATCCTTGTATCCTTCAAAACAAAAATGATAACGTCTTTTACCTCAAATTCACCCCAGTGTTGTTTGTTTTTCATTATTTCGTTTACTTGAAATGCACAAAAACCACAGGCATTGAAAAATTTCAGACTGTCTTCTTAGTAAAACATGAGAAAGTATCTGGCCCAACCGATCATAGGCAAAACTTTTTACTATAGAAGAAGTAACTTTGTCACTATTACCTGAATAGCGTTGTGATACAGAACCAAAATGACTGTTCCACGTGTTATTAAATGTAAGGGGGCTTTGTCAAAGCTGTGCAAAATGCATACATGTGACTCACTGTATTCACCGGTCTGTGGTCTTCCTCTTCAAATACATTTAAATATGAGACCTTTAGTGAAAGATCACCCCTGTTCTAGACTCTTCCCATTATGGTATAAAGTCTGTTTCTTTTTCATGAATTACATTTAAAATATGCCGTAATAGATCATAAATAATCATATATGCAGCATGTGGTTTCTATATTGTGGGAAGATGGTACAGCCTCAAGGAGTGTTAATTGTTATTCAATAAATGGACCAATCATCAAGACCCTCTTCATTATTTGTACTTATTTGTAGCTTACCACCACCGGGTCTGGAGTGAATGAATAATGGTCTGTAAAGCGTCTTTGAGTGTCCTGAAAAGCGCTATATAAAACTGATGCATTATTATTATTATTATTATTGTACAGATGTGAAGTCTTCAGGGGAATAGGCTACAGTAACAAATATATACTAAAAGCTGCTAAAGGGCCATAGGTCATTAACCTCTTTATACATCATATAAAGGCCTGATGTATTGCTGTGACATTTCAAATTTGAATCATTTCTTGAAGGTGGATTATGTCAATATTCTGGTGGGGGGTTTACTACCTGCTTGTCTCAGAGGCTATTGCTTTGCCTGATATGCTGCAGTATGAAATGAACATATCTATTTTATATCCATTTAATTTCACACTTGTTTGTCAATTCTTAATGCGAGTGAGGCCACCTCTACACGGATCTGACCTGTAACCTGGCCTGTTGGAGTCGCCTGCATGTTAGCATACCCTCCCATAGAAAAGGTACACATTGCACTTTTAGTTATAGTAATTATAATATATAAAATGGTTGGTATAAAATAAAAATTCAAATGACACATGCACCATGACACACACAATGTATATTTAGCAAGCAAAAAATATTGTCCATCTTTCATACTGAACACTAAGTCAATGGACACTGGACAGGTCTAGACCACTGTAGATTCTGGGTCACTGTATAGTTTGATTATTATTAGCTTGGTTTCACAGAGCAGTGGAGTGTAGTGACAGAAAACCACAGTGGAGGAACAAGGGAGAGACATTTGGTAAATTACATAGGAGAGCTGCTCTCTTTATGTGCCATATTCCCTACTAAGCTATCACAAACCAGGATCCAAACATTGAGGCTTATTTTTATGAGAGCTCTGGTTGTTTGTGTAAAACTGTTTGTGTTTTTTCTCAACGTGTGGTCTAAAATAACAGAAAATCTGACCTTTTCTTTCTCGATTATGGTTCATCTCAAAAATGCTAGCTTGCTTTTGGTGTTGAAACAAAAAATGCTTGATTTTCCTTCAGCAGCGGGGGTGCATATTATAGAGTTGTCCACCTCTGTGACAGCTATAGCCTCTCTTGTCTGTCAGAGAAGGCTCATTCCAAACCTCACAAAAAATGTGCATAACACAATCTTTTCACAGTGCAGCACGGACATTTCTTATTTTATTTATATACATTGATAGATTCCTCCAGATAGGGCTGCTTTTTTAGTACAGATAAGAATGACATATGGGTAATGTGGGTTGCCATGACACATAAACAGATATCTGAAAAGTATAGGGCCTTTTGAGTACACGATAAAAGGTATTTTAAATACAACCCCACTTGTATGGAATAAGCCATTGTTCAGATAATTGAATGCTAATGATGTAGAATGAGTCTGCATTGTACAGCTGACATAAGGGAACTTGAATTGACTGCACTGATCATCAAAGTCCTATATTAAGCAAAATCGACTGTTGTGAGCTTTAAGCCATGTTATAATGTTATTATATAATCAAAAACATATGCAGAGTTGTGTTTTGTTTCATTCATGCATGTTGAGGTCTGTTCCACCTTATGATGTCATAAAATGGTAGTTTTCAAGTTAAAAGCTTCCTTTTACCTTCAGTTCAGCAGAGAATGGCAATTCCAGGGCTGAAATTATCCAAATGATTCTAGTGACGGTGTAAGGAGTTTCTAAAGAGAGTAGCACATTTTCTGTATTACCACATAACATCACAAGATGGACATCACAAAAGCTTCTGTTGAGAGAAGAACTAAATGTGCAGAGTGTACGTTAAACATGTGTGAATGAAACAAAACATAACTCCGGGTAAGTTTTGGAGAGGCAACAACATTATAACACAGATCAGAATATGGGCCCTTTTATACATAACATAGCCTATACACCTTGGTATATTACTTTGGTCTGGCTCTGGACTGTTTTAGGACTTCTTAATGAATGAACAAAAATATGTTTATTTTTGTGTACACTTTGGATTCTTCACAATGAGCAGAACAGGGCAAAATTATCTACTCCACAAGATAATATCAAAATTGTTGGTTTGAAGACATGCAAAAGTCTATTAAGAAAAATGAGTGAAAATCTGCAAAAGAAGTTGTAAACAAATAATGGAAACAGTGCAGTGTAATATTCCAACCAAATAATGTGACATTTCTGCATTATTTTATTTTCACCATTTTATGTGATTCCTGAACCTCAACTAAACATTTACAGGCATATTTTAGTACTTATCGGATGGACTGCAAAGCTATGCTGTGATTATTAAAAAAGCTATTCTTTATGGTCAGTATTACCCACCTCACGCAGAAAGCAGTGTTTTCCTGCTCCTTCCTCTGTTCCCTTGTCCCTTGTGCTTCACAGTGGCAGAGTATAGGTCATGCACACAGCTGCTGGTGCTGATTAAAGCCGACATTCACTCATAAAACGGTGTGATTTATGCCAGCAAAGCTCAGTGTTAATTCTTATGCGCCACATTTGGTCAGTATTAATATTTTTTAACAATACATAAATACATTGTTGTAATTGTTTATTCATACCAGACTAAAGAGCTCTCAATAAGATATAGGATATGCACATAATGTATTGCATATTTCTAAATTTAGAAATTACTTTGTCGCCTACTAGGAACTTAATAGGCTCACACCCGCTTCTGAAGTATAGCTGTGCGCACTACATGACTGTGAGGGTGGGGCTATCATTATTATAATTACAATGAAAAGACGGAAATTAAAACAACGGATGTTCAAAGTTATAAACGTGGATAATTTACATTTTATTATTATCATTTGCCTGACAAGAAACACCAAGGAGCTGGCGAGGAATAAAGAAATCATTGTACGTCCAGCTCCAAATAGAACTGGAAATAAATGGACTTTAAAATGATAATGGTGATGGCTCTGGATTTTTTCTTTCATTTATGTCATTATTGTTGGAGCTGTCACTGAGAGTTGCTTTTTGTGTGTGTGTGTGTGTGTGTGTATTGTGAGAAATACCGTAACACAACAATAGTTAATGTCAATCATATTTTCTCAGTTCATTTGGCAAAAAGGCACATTTTGACTGGCTCTGGTGCCCTACCTGGTTCACCTGGGTGAGTGAACTTCAGTGCCGTTACTTTTAATGGTGCAGGAGTCTTCTACGTGAGCAAGTGACATCACCCAAATATAACAAATATATTCTTAACAAATAAAATCTCAAATAATAAACTATACTTTTTAATCATAAGGCCAATCTCCAAATTTAATGTCAGAGTAAAGAGGAAACTACATTTGGTCAGTTTTCTTTGCATTTATTCCACTTGTACCTCTACACCACAGTTTTTTATGTAAAGCATTGGGTGGGTTATGTAAGATTATACATTTTAAATGTATAGTATTTTCTAAATTGACAAAAGTGCTTTACATGGATGAACAGCTGTTGATAAGTGATCTCCGAAGCTAAGCATTCTGGACTCTCCCTCCCACCCCCTCCACAGGGTGCTGGCCAATCAGAGGAGCTCTTTCAGCCATAGACTGCGGCTGCCACGCTGCTCCACTGAGAGACAAAGGAAATCTTTCCTGCCTGTCGCCATCAAACTGTTGAACTCTGCACTTTAAATCACAAACTACTCTATCCTTTTTTATCCTATTCCCTGCTCACACATGTATATAGTCGTAAATATGTCACTGATGTAAATAATTTCCCAGAGAGAGCTATTTTATCTTTTATCTTATTGTATTTATCTTATCTTATTTTTGTAATTTGCTTCAATCTACATGCTCTTGGTCAGTTGCATCTGTAACAAAGGAAATTTCCCCTCGGGGATGAATAAAAGTAATTCTGATTCTGATTCTGAAGCAGGGTCGAGCCTGGGTAGTACTTGGATGGGAGAGCGCTGGGAACAACAAGTGCCAAGAAAAATCCTATAGATATAATACTTAAAATGCTATAATGCTTTTATTTTAGAATGGTTTTGTGCTATAGCAGAACTACGATAAGAAACAACAAAGAGTGTGCTTGTTATCATTGTGGTATTTGAAATGTTAGGATCATAATAACATGATGATCCTACTTAGCATCTAAGTTAGAATGTGATGTTTCATACACATATACATAGTTGCCTACTCATGTTTTATTAACCACTGAGCAACAATAACATTTTTATCATCCCCACAGGTCTCTTTACTCTGTCTGGCCTCTGCATCTACATCCATTACTCCAACCAGGCCATGGAGGAGTTCCAGCGGGTTGTGCCCCCAGAAAACCTCGTTTATGTGGACGTGTCTTTTGGCTGGTCCCTTGCTTCTGCCTGGCTCTCCTTCAGCTTGGAGGTGATCACTGGGCTCCTACTGTTGCTCGCTGCACGGATCTGCCAAATGAAAGGACACTATGATTCCGGAGTAGCTATTGTCATGTTATAAAGAGTTATTGCTATTTTTTTTAAAAAGATCAATCAAAAAACAAGCTTTGTAGTGTTGCATGCACTGATATATCAAGGTGTAATTTTCTGTCTTTTGTCTCCACTGAGGTAACAAATGGAGTTAAGCAAAGAAAATGAGAAGAACGTAGTTTATTTAGTAATTACAGCCAGCTTTTTGCAAATGTTTTTCAGTGTTTTAAACGCTATTGATGTCTTTGTGCTATGTTGTCGTCAGGATTGGTGTGGTAGGAATATAGCTGAATCTGAACATATGCACATTTTGCAAGATAGCTGTCATTGAAAAATGGGCACTTTGAGGCATTCTTGTCTCTAGTCATAGAGGTGGGTGACGTTATAAAATCAGTTTGTAATTGGATCATAACAAAATGTTGTGATTCAAAGGTTTTTTAACATTTTGTCAGTCTTTCTTCACCTGTGTTATGTGTTATTTAAGCACTACTTAACTTTTGTTTGGGGGTCCGTCACCTTCTTGTTTCTATGGATATGTCTTTGCGTTACCTGGAATGTTCCATGTATGGCAATAAACAGCTCTACCTTACGTTTGTTAAATTATAGCTCAAAAATATTTAGATTTCTTTTAAAATTATTATTATTTCTGACCGCGAGTGGGGTTGCCTTTCCACAGATCTGACTTGTAATTTGGCCTGGTTAGGTCTCCATAAAAATACAAAGGTATTCCAGACAAAGCAAAAACATCTCCATGCATGCATTACTTAATGCTCTATCACCCACCCCAGCCAAAGAAATCAGAATCAGAAAAAATAAAGTATAAAGTATAATTCATTAACACTGTGAATGAAGGCACATACAAAATATACAGAACATGGTGCAATGTTTTATAATGCTGCGCTTCTGCTCTTGATAACTTGCTGACGCTACACATGCATAGAGTTAGAGATAGGCAATAGTTCAATGGTGCTGGAAAATACAAAAAGGAGGAGCAGTGTGCAGATGGGCTGTTTTGCACTGCAGTGGGAAAGACTGTCCTGGGAATATTCTGGGGGATTTTCAGTTCACTAATTCAAAATGCCTCTATCCCAAGAAAGATGCTGGAAATTGCTGTACTGAATCTCACTAAAAGAAATGAAAGACAACCAAAAAGTGTTCTCACTTTTCCCTGAATGGAAATAGTTTTTGCTATAAATGTGATAAACACATACAGTGAACTTGTAATATGCCATTGGTACGTTAAGTAATTCATTAGAAAAGGATGGAATATTTTTTGGTGCTAATTAAAGATGCTTTGGAGGGTAAGGATGGACTTGTCTTACTAGGTCTGTCACGATAATTACTATATCAACTTATTGTTCAATATATGAAAGCTGGAAAAATATCATATTTTGGGGTTCAGTATTCATTGTGTGTACTCTTTTTTTGCAATATTGGGGAGATTTAATTTGTTTTTATTGTAATATGATAAACTAATGAGCTGCAGAGGGCTGAAAATGTAACTTCTAAGGCAACTAACTTGTTCAATTCTGCTTTTTATTTGTTGCTGCACATGCTTTTTAATGTTACTATTTAAACAATTTTACTGGGATTATCCTGCTATACTGTTATTGTGTCAGTGTCATAAAATAGTTTCAATATTATTGTTTATCGCAATATATCTTTATAGTGATATCATATCGTGTATCGTTCACAAAATTTCATATCGTGACAGGCCTATGTATTACCTTGATGGAGGTATGTGCTTGTTATGATTAATTGCTAGCCATGCACAGCTTCAAAATACAGTGTAAAGACTACTCTTGTGTGATTTCTATGGAAATTACCTGTGCACTTTACAGGTTCATACTTTCAATGAACAAATCTTGAATAAAACAATGTATTATTAATGTATAACTATCTGAATGTAACTAAGCCCATTTGAGAACCATAGAATCTCTACACATCAGAGAAACAGGAAAACAGTGTACTAATGCATCTGGACACTTTTAAAATGACCTCCTGAAAATATGTCACAGACCCACTAATGTGTTTGGAAACACTGTTTTTCTGTTATGTGAGGTCTGTACAAGGACATGCGAATGACAAGAGCACTTTTATGTATTTTTATGTGCTTGTGTGCTACATATAGGGAGGCTGTGTGAGCTAAAAATACAGAATGAGGCATTACTATATATTATAATGGATTTTCTCTTTGCCTTGTTCAAATATATGTGTATTATATTACCTGTTTTTGAAGTGTTTTTCCTTCCTTTTCACTGTTTTCTGAAAATACTAGTTCAGTGTCTGGTGCTTGATTCTGAATGTAAATATAGAGGAAGTTACTGGGAATCAATAGAATTAACAGGAAAGAACCTGGAAAGAACAAATTGTCCAACCAATAAGCTTTACCTCTGCTCTATTGTGCTGATAAGATGTGTGTGTGTGTGTGATTGGCAACAACAAAAGCTCTTCAGAATTCCCCATGTAATGCACAACAATGTATTGTTCTCACACAATACACTGTTGTGCATTACAATGTATTGTGTGAGAACAAGCACATGGAGTTACATCATATTATTCCACCACCAAAGCAAAGACGGGGAAAAATCTCACTCTTCTATAATTACACTGGTTGCAGTTTGTGAGTAAAAGACATTATCCACGGCAACATTTGTAGAAGCGTGCAGTGTCCAAAACTGGAGTAAAAGCTGTGCATTGGGTCATTGAGTGATCTAATTTGGTTAAATGTGGAAGTAACTAAAAGGCTTTTACATTTCAGACATCAACTCATAAATTGCCCCCATTTTGCAAATTGGTGTTGTCAAAAGTTTCAACAATAGATTAAAGTCATGTTTAACAAGTTATTTTGTGAGCTGTGTTATATAAAATAATTGTCTGGGTACTACACAAGTTGAGGATAGTTTGTTTGCCATTAGAAAACACAGCTCAAAGTGC
Source organism: Odontamblyopus lacepedii (assembly GCA_034769755.1). Taxonomy (NCBI): domain Eukaryota; kingdom Metazoa; phylum Chordata; class Actinopteri; order Gobiiformes; family Gobiidae; genus Odontamblyopus; species Odontamblyopus lacepedii. Next base: position 32,651,639 of record CM068351.1, on the reverse strand, counting down.
ATCATGAGATGTTCAAACCACGTGAATAAACAATAGACATTCATTACAGACTTATAAATAAGATACAATGATTAAGTTGCCAAAATATTAAGGTGCTACACCAAACTACATAATTAGTCTTAATAAAACATAAACAAAGACTTAAAGGTGCGCCGCCTGCTTTTCTCAGTGATGATGTTATTGCTTTGTCTGAAATATTTCACAGTGTGGCATTAAACCTTTCCATCACCGTGGAGACCAAGACAGGCCAAGTTACTGGCCAGATCTGTGGAGAGGTGACCCTGCTCACTGCCAGTTTTATATTTTTGGGTTATAAGGGAGCATCTTGAACAAATGTAAGTTAGATCTGTTTAATGTTAGACTGTGGAACATTTGAAGTGGAGCAATGAATTCATAGAAAGAAGTGACAGACCCCCAATCGAAAAAGTTACATATGCACAAGTTTATTTAATTAGTTAATTAGGTAGTAAGCACTATGTAACTTTTCCAAAGGAGGGAGTGTTACCTGACTTGTTTCCATGGAGTTTTATCATCTTACATTATTCAATTGCAGGTGATTGTATTGCTAAAAAAAATATCTCCACAGACCTGACCTGTAATTTGGCCTTCTTGTCTCCATAGAAATAAGTTCAATGCCAAGTTGCAGAACATTCTCAGCAAAGCACTGACATTCATGGAGACAATCTAGTGATGGGGAAAGATAGTTACAGAGTGGACCTTTACTAAACTATTTAATCATTATGAATTAAGTCCTTACTCATGCCTCATTAAGGCTATTAAGAGTGTGTGATGTTTTTGCTTTTAGTATACACAAATCTGGCCCTCAAAAAACACTTGTAAACAGAAAAACAATGTTCTTTTGTTGTCAAGCCCTCTTATGTCAAAACAAAACATTATGAACTGCCATCATGATAAAAAGCACCCGTTTATAAAAAGCAACCTGTTAAAGGCCTCTTTATCTGTGACTATGCTCCATAAAAGAGTGTTTTTTTTGTTTCTTCCACAAAGGGATCTAAAGCCTATAGTATAAGTCAAAGTCCAAAGATTGAAACGCATTATCTACTCATCTGTTTGCTGACTGGCCCTGTACGTGGATGCAGCTGAGAAATAGCTTACAAGGATGAAGCCGCACTCAGCTCCTCACTCATTGCTCGCTTTTTTATATTAAGCCTGACAGAAATCCCATTAAACCTGTATAGAAGAAAATAATTCAATCGGCTATGGCAGAGGAGCACCCGAGTCGGACGTGGGTCATTACTCTCATCCTGGTGCCCTTGGTCCTTGTATAAGGCAGTAATTTTGACCTAAGGCAACCTCAATGCTCAGAGAGTTTATGAAATTACAGAAGAAAAGGGGATTGTGCTTTTAATTACATTCTTTGCACTGTATCCATCACTGGGTACATCATTTCTGTACTTGGTTAGTAAAAATCTGATAATTAGCATCATCAGATAATCCCATAGATCATATTTTTGTATTTTAAAGGACCCATATGTAAAATGTGTGAGCTTTTAGCCATGTTAGAATGTTGATACTCCTCAAAAACATACCTGGAGTTGGGTGGAGCTGAGTGTTTTCTGTTTTGGGAGAAAAACACAGCCTAAATATGCAGGATTTGTGTGTTAAACATCAAACAAAATACAACTCTGAGTAGATATTGATGAGGAAACATTATAACGGATCAGAAAATGGCGTAACATGGGCCATTTAAAGACTAAGTACAATGAATTCTAAAATAACTAGTTGAATCGTTAACATTTTCTCTTTCATTTTGGACATTTGCAGTGTAATATTTGTTGTAAAAACCTGCGCGGGTGTGACCAATAGAAGGAAACAAGATTACTCACATCAGATGTAACTGTTTCCAGAAATCAGTAAATTATCAGATTATTGGTGTGGATGTAAAAATAGCCACTAAGATGTTATAGATTAATACAGGGGCATGTAATATTTGCACCTTTCTTGTGAACCTATAACGTAATAACACTGGCTCTTTGTCTTTTGTCCAGTCCATTGATCTACTCAAACTAAACATGAATGGCCATAGACTTGTATAAGGCTGCCTGTAACTGTGATGTGTGCTAAGATTTCCTATTCAAACAATCATGAGCTCCTATCGTCAGAAACATCTCACTCAAACACTTTCACTTTGTCTTTTTGTGTCACTATTACCAAATTATGTTGTTATCATATTTATCCAAAAACCAAGTGTTTTTCTCACAAAGTCAAGGAACAAAATAGTTTAGTTATTGACAATTACAGTTGGTTTGAGGCTGTGTTCTCGGTTGCCTGAAGTGCGTGTTCATGGAAACGATTCACGTTATCACCTCTTAAAACAGTAGCTACTTGAGATTACACTTGGCAGGGATCTACCATCTGTCAGATACTTGATTGAGCTGAGGCTCGCGGAGAGAACTGGCTTAATTAGCAAGCGCATTTTTAGCTAATTGTGTTATGATTGTTAGGATCCATTAGTATTCATTGTTATAGTCATGCAAATAAAAATATATGCTCTAATAAATGGTTGTTTTTTGTTTTGTTGGGTAAAAAGGGTGTGTGAATTTAGTATTGGGAAGAAATGAAATCTTCACAATTAAAACTAAATATTTAAAGGTCTTATTATTGCACAAAATGGACTCTTGTGACATGTCATAATGTGGTTACTTTATAAAAAAAATACCTGGAGTTGTGTTTCGTTTCATTCACACGTTTGAGTAATTCTGCATTATGAGTGTCTACATCTCCAAAGCTCAGAATGCTCTGTTCCAGCTTGTGATATCATGAAGCAGTAGTTTTCAGGTTAATAGCCTTTTACCTTCGTTTAGCAGAGATGGGAAATTCTAGGGCTGAAATTATCTAAATGATTTTAATAAAGGTGTATGGAGTTTAAAGAGAGTTTTCTGTATTATGAGTGTAGACATCTAAATATGCAGTGTGTGTTAAACATGTATGAATGAAACAAACACACAACTCCAAAACACAGGTAAAACAAATCGTGTAATATGGGCTTTCTAATATAACAGTTGGCAGTTTCCTATTATTGCTCACAAAAAACACTAATACAATTAACACGCTGTAATTTTAGGAATAAACTATTTGTTTAGAAACCAGACGCAATGTAAGATTTTAGTTCAGTCTCTCCCTCACTCCCTTGCACCTTGATTGTAGACGTATATCTTATTGCCATCCTTTGAATATAAATCTCGCCCACTGATACTTGTGAGAGATTTAAACCAGCATTTACAGGTGTCTCTTACATCGTGCAAAAGGCTGTCTCCTGCAGGACTTCTTCACCTCGTCTATTGTCAGAGAGGTCGGTACAATTCCCAGACTTTAATTCAGATCATTCAGCTGCTCCTCTGGTCGGTGGCTGGTAAACACTCAGATCTTTTAGCTGTGGCGCTGGGTCATTGCTGTGTCAGAGCACAAGGATGGAGTGGTCTCATAAAGTGAGGAGGGACCTAATCCCCTGGAGGAAAGTAATGTGTTTCCTCTTACGCCTCACGCTCAACACTCAGAAAGTTAATTAGACCTGTCCAATGCACTGTGCAGAGTGCATAATAGAGCCCTCTTAAGTGAAACTTAAGATCTCAGGAATGTAATGTGATGTATGTGAAAATTAAACACAGACAACACAGGTAAAGAGTGCAAGGTGAGGATTAACACAACACCAAAATATATAAATAAAGGGAATGTACAGCATGTGCCCTTGAAAAAACAACTAGGAACATTTTGTGCGTTTTGTGAGTGGGTTTTCACAGATCTGACCTGAAGGACCTAATATCTATGAAGGAGGTTCACATTTGAGTTAGGAGTTAGAGTATTAATTAGGTAGTAACTAAGCCAGAGACATTTACTTTATCTGTCTTACATTTATTCAATTAGAGATGATAGTATAGCTAAAAAAGAAAAAAATGTTTTGTGAGCAGGTTTGTCTCTCCACAGTTCTGACCTGTAACTTGACCTTCTCGGAGATAAGTTTAATGAGATTCTGCAGAAACATCCATGGAGGTTTCACACAAGACAAAAACATATCAGATAAATTCAAGGTAGTGTATAGCACATGCCCTTGAAAATAACAACTGGGAAGTCATTTGCTGGTTTTAGCCATAGAATCTGGCAACTAAAAACCAGGTCATTCAGCCTTCTCATTGAATAAATGGTTTGAGAAAAAAGGTTAATAATTGACGAAATTGTATTATTAAGATTCAATTTACATTGCACAGAAATCATAAATTTTGCTTTTAATTAAGAACATATACTTTAAAAAGATTTTTTAAAGCATTTTTAAAAGAGAAATAAACCATATTGCTATTGTATGTCACAAGATCACAGTGACTTGATGTTGACATTTAATTAGCAGATGGAAGTTGCCGGATAACCATGACCTTTTTGAAATGATAACGGCAACGTCTGCTCTGTGCTAATAAAAAAAAACTATTTGTGTTTCCACTCAGAGCAGAGAATTCATGTTTACAAATAGAATTGATATAGATAGGCATAGTATCATCTGATGGGTGATATGTTAGTGTTTTACTACAATGACATCATTAACAATACTGTATTTTACACTGTTAGTAAGTTGCAATCAGCACTGACAGTGATGTAAACAGTGAGGAACAATGAGCACCCAGGGGCTTGACTCCATCTTGTGAGCCAGGATCCTGTTAGTGACTATAGCTGGAGGAGATGGTGAATGTTTTAGGTTGATTGACACACGGGGAAAAAACAAAACAAAAACCGAACACGGCAACTTGTTAGTCCAGTGCACTGCTCAATGTTTTGATCATGCATGTTTGTGAAATCCCTCAGTTGTCCAGGTAGGATTCATGGCAAAGGAGAAATTCAGTTCTGTCAAGTGGACCAATGTTTTATGATCAAATACATTTCGCAGCTTATCCAAGCTGCTTCTTCAGTTCTGACCTGATTGACTTTATGCATAAGTACAAAGGAAATAGTAAAATAAAACAGATTAAATGGCCCATATATATTATATATTTCTGATCTGTGTTATAATGTTGTTTCCTCATCACAAACACACCTGGAGTTGTGTTTTGTTTCATTCACACATGTTGAGTTCTTCTCTCAAGGGGAAAACATTTGTGATAAAACAGGAAGTGGGTGACTGTGTTTTAAACATAGGTTAAAGTTCACAAGAGTCAATTTTGCATATATATATATATATATATATATATATATATATATATATATATATATATATATATATATATATATATATATATATATATATATATATATATATATATATATATATATACAAACATGGGGCGTACCACCGAAACATAACTGAAGTGGTTGATATCAAGAAATCCTACCAATGGCTGGAGAGGGCTGGTCTGAAGGACAGCACGGAGGCACTCATCCTGGCTGCACAGGAGCCTTGAGCACCCGAGCAATAGAGGCCCAGATCTACCACACCAGACAAGACCCAAGGTGTAGGTTGTGCAAAGAAGTGCCTGAGACAGTCCAGCACATAACTGCAGGGTGTAAGATGCTGGCAGGGAAAGCGTACATGGAGCGACATAACCAAGTAGCGGGCATAGTGTACAGAAACATCTGTGCAGAGTACAGGCTGGAAACCCCAGGATCAAGGTGGGAAACGCCTCCAAAGGTTGTGGAGAATGAGCGGGCCAAGATCCTGTGGGACTTCCAAATACAGACTGACAGAATGGTGGTGGTGAACCAACCAGACATCGTGGTTCTGGATAAGCGAGAGAACAAAGCCGTGGTGGTGGACATTGCGATACCGAGCGATGGCAATGTCAGGAAAAAGGAACACGAGAAACTAGAGAAATACCAGGGGGTCAAGGAAGAGCTGGAGAGAGCCTGGAAGGTGAAGGCATTGGTGGTGCCTGTGGTGATCAGAGCACTCGGGGCCATGACCCCCAAACTGGATGAGTGGTTGCAGCAGATCACAGGAAGGACAACAGACATATCAGTCCAGAAAAGCGCAGTACTGGGAACAGCAAAGATACTGCGCAAAACTCTTAAGCTCCCAGGCCTCTGGTAGAGGACCCGAGCTGATGAGGGTGAGAGAGACCAACCACCATGGAAGGTGAGAAATGCGTTGTTTTTTTTTTTGTTTTTTTTTGTTTTTTATATGTATATATATGAAATTTGTATTCTGGTCAGCTATATCAAAACAAACCAGTAATGTATTTTGAGAAACGAGAACTCAGAAGTAAATATTCCCTATCTTATAACCACTGTGGCTATTACAGGGCATAATGCAGTGGTCCACAGAGATAAAAAGCTCCTGTCCAGGTTAAGTGTATTCTTATCTCCTCCATGCAGTCTCATTACTCTAAATTGTATGCGACCACAGTGTCGACGTGAGCTTATTAAGGTTAAATGGGGCTTGCAAATAATGCAAAGAGGGCATGAAGTTAATTACCAGTGAAGTGCAGGTCTCCAGGTCCCCTGTCTCAATGCAGGTGCCATTTGAACAAATATAGCACATTATGGCTTTCACACTTGAGCTCTGATACATTGCATAGACACACAATATAAAACAATCTGAGTCTACTTGAGCTGGTTCAATACGAAAGAGCAATCAAGTGTGAGCTCCTGCCAATCACAGTGCTGTTGGTCCACATCTCTCATGGCTGTAATCATTTCTCATATAATTTGAGCTTTGTGTTTGTCCACTGATACGAAGGTTGGCAGTTCAAATCCTACTCTCAAACATAAACATTTTTGGTTCGGCAGTCAGATCCACTAACCCACAGGTTGGCAGTGTGATTCCTGCTTCCACCGATCAATACTGTTGTTGTGTCCTCGGGCAAAACACTTAAAGGGACAGTTCGGAATTTTGTGTTTTGGAAGTGTGGAGACACTTTTTTAAATATTCCATCCAGTCCTTGTATTTGGAGAGTTTGCTGGTGCTAGGCTAGTGTATGTCAATGGCCATAGTTGGCCTGCCACTAAAAACAGTCTTACCTTCTCCACAGTGCACCCGAGGCAAAACATTTATAAGGTCAGACTGTCGATGTGAATGTCTCTGTCAATAAAATAATTTTAGAAGTAAAACCAACCTTGCATTTGAAGGATTTATGTCTTTACAGAAGCAGTGAGCTGTACTTCCTGATAAAAAACTTGGCAGCAATAGATGATATATGAGAAAATAATCCCTCAACATGCGATACAAGGTTAGTTTTATTTCAAACATTATTCTATCAACACAGACATTTACATTTACATTTCATCATTGATAGTCAGGCTTAATAATAGATTTGCTTCAGGTGCACTGTGGAGTGGGTAAGAGGCAGGCCAATTATGCACTAGCTGAGCACCAGCAAATTCTCCAAATTCAAGGACTGGATGGAATATTTTAAAAAGTGTCTCCACACATCTCCAACACTCTGGCTCACTAGAAAATGAGGCCCTATGTCCAAAATTCAGAACTGTCCCTTTATCCCACCTGTCTGCGTACACTGGTCTATGAATGTGTATGTGAATGAGTGAGTAGTTCCGTGATGTAAAATGCTATGAGTGCTGTGAAGGTGGAAAAGTGTTATATAAAATATGACCAAAAAGTGTGACCATCGTCGCAATATCTGGAAATTTCCCCTTTGCATTTGACCCATCCATTCCATCAAATAGTGCAACCTTCAAATCTTCCAAGCTTGGCCTGGAGTACCTCAGCTGGAGGACTTGACTCATTCATGTTTTATGTTGACTGGGGATAAACCAAAGTGGCCAGAGGAAGACCACCCTGACATGGGGAGAAACATGTAAACTCCCACACAGCAAAGCACCACGTCACCTGGGAGTCAAACCGAGGACCTTTTTGCATTGAGGTGAGAGCACTAGCCTCCAAGAAAAAGAAAAAAATCTAAAAATGTGATCACATTTTTTACCTCACTTTTGTACTGACGGCAACATAAATCATTGCAGCCCTTTTGAAGACATGTTCCAAACAACAACTAATATATTAAAGCAGCACTGGGACTTGTAGCAAAGGGTACCAGTCATGTAGACAAGTACAGAAAGCACGGTGGAGTAGTTTCACAGTTCACTAGATAACGGTTTAAGATGAATGACAAGATAATTGGGGTAAAAAAAACAGCAACATTTCATTAGTGTTTTTTCTACTGCTATTATTATACATGTAAATGGTGCGGAGGAAATGGCAAACAAATCAATTAACCATTATCTCGGTTGCCCTATGGTTGCTTGGTGATACAGAGGAAGTACATTATGCATGCATCAAGCCCTTAGGATGGTCATTAATCTCGAGGACAATTAATCTTAATCCTTACAGAACATTTGCACTGGTGCTATCTGACCGTCCACTAGGTGTCACTCTTCTATAAGTATGCAATGATAAAGGCTCATGCCCCACAGTACAAGAGTGTTTTCACAATAAAGATAAAGACACCGTGCCCATTAAATGTGACCACGTGGTTGGAACAAAGGTGTATTCCAGTACTTCAGTTGTAAACATCAATTACAATGTCACTTGTCTGTGTGCCAGTGGCTAAATTACTGGTATGAGGTGGCAGCGTTTAAAAGGCTATGGGAAGAAGTGATAGGGCTTCCAGTAAAAGCTGCAAACAGTGTCTATGAGTTTCCCTGTTTTACAACTCTAATGAAAGTCAAATGATTTTCTTTGCTGTAGCTGCAATAAAACATAGCCATATAGCGTTCTTCAGATAAGAGAATACAATTATTATACCAGGTCTTGCAGTGGTGAATTTGAGCAAGAAGTGAATACAGGGTTCTAAAATTTATTTGTTTTAATATTGGTTGAATTAAAAAACACTTATGCGTTTAAAAAATGTTTGGGCTTGAATATGATTCCCCCCTCGAACCTATCATCTGAAACCATGTGTGAAGCCTGTGGTGTTCTAGTTGTAAGCCGCATGCTTTCCTTTTTGCCAAAGAGCTGAAAATAGTCTTGCACGGCTTATTTCTGGGGCTTATCACACAGGTTTTATGGCCTTGGGTGGTACTATCTGGATAGTTAGCTGTAGGGCAAGGCTATATATATTCATCTAAAACTGAATTAAATATTCTCCTAAAATCATCAACATTGGCTGATGCAATATTCATATAGCAAGAAGCTAAGTATTATTATGCTAAGGGTCTCCATCCAGCATAGTTTAGATTTTATTAAAATTTAAAAGGCTGTTTATTTTGACACCGTAACATTGGATTTTACTCCAATTAAAATGTTGTAGCTGTTGCTTTTAAGGCTAATCATAGTTATTCTGACGAATATTGACACAAAACATACAAAACATACACAATAGACAAAATCCTTCAGCTAAGTCCCGACCAAGCTTGCCCAAGATTTAGAGATGAGCCCTGTGAATAATAGAGTGTTCCTTAACCTTAACCTAATGAAGTGTTATCCCGGATATATTACAGGAACATTTTATCTCAATCACAGTGTCCTAGTACATTTCCCTTTCCCGGTCTCCTTCTTGGTTTATTGTGCCCCAGCTTTTGTTTGAATGGCAGGAACCAAACAGTGCACACGGATGATGTAGTTGGCCTAGTATGTGTGAGTGCATGGGGCAGGAGGAGGGCTGGCTGAGAACAGTACAGTGAGCTCATGTTCCCGTCTGGACTTGACTTTTACACCAACCTCTAGGGGCTTGTTGTGGATTTGAGAGTGTGTATAACTTCAGGCTGGCCGGATTAAGATAGCCACACTGACCATCCTTTTGCTCCATATATAGTTCAGGGTCTATGACTACAGCAATGAAAATACACAGGCATTTGATCCAAGCTGCATCCCTGAATGGTTAGCAGTCAACAGAGACACAACACATGATCACAACAAACCTATCCGCCTATAACTGTAATATAAGTCAACTGATATGTAACAGACCTATACAATGTGACAAAACTGCAATATTTCAATAACAATATCGCTGCTAACTTTAACTTTTGACACAGTAAGTTCAGTTATGATGCACTAAGGAACTTTTCAGGTGGGGGGTTCATCACTTGATAGAGATAACTGCTTTGCATAAAATGTTCCACAGTATGGCATAAATGTGTTTATCTATCTTTTATTGCATTATAGTTGTATTTATTACTCATAAATACCTCCAAAAACATTCTATTCTGATCTGTAAAGACATATTGTGCTTGTGTCTGCTATAGTAGTTATAATCTATGACATCCATGAATCATAATTATGACATTTTAAATTGTAATATTAATCTATAATGACTTAATAAAAGAAAGAAGTCCACTGACTTCCACATCAGGCACCAAAAGTTGGTGCCTAATGGGAGAGTCGACATCTGCAATGGGTAGCTGCAGATCACATTAGCGAGCAGTGGATGAAGTTGCTAAATCATATACATGCGTCACCGATTAAGAAAATAAAAATGGAATACGTAAGTGCAGAAAAATGGCGGGATGGTGAAAACAGGGGATGATCTTAAATATGCATGAATCACTCCAAATACAACTTTGAGAGTGTGAATGGTAAAGAGAAACACCTATAACATGGTCAAATGCTCTAAAAAGTGTTTTTTTTTTTCAGAACATAAATGCTTCTTTAATAAATACAAATACAAAGTTGTAATGCTATGCCATACTGTGGAACATCCAGAAAAAACCATAACATCTCCATGGAAACAAACAAGTAGTGGACCTCCCACCAGAAAAGTTATACAATGCACACTTGAGATTATTTGAAAGGTTAATTAAAGTTCTCTTAGCTCTCACTCGTGGGTCTCTCTCACTTCAAGTTATTATGTAAGATGACAGCAGAATTGTGCAGGTTTCTAGTTATGCCTGCTGATTGGCAGCCGGTTGTGGACTGGTAAAAAGGACGAAAGACCTATTTTTTAGGCTTGTTTTGTTTGGAGCAGGGTAAATGCTGGGACCATGAGGTATCGACAACACAAATCTCCAGACTTAAAAAACAAAACAAACAGTGACCAGGTCGATAAGAGGCAGCCTACTCCGAATACAGATTTCCAATGGAGTGACATCATGAAGAAGTAGATGAATAAAACCCTGAGCTAGCATCACGTCATTCAAATTCCAAAGTATACTTCCTCATCAAGAGAGTTTCAGAGAAATTCAACTAAAAGAGTTAGGTTATGTACACAGAAAAATGAAAGGTTTCAGCAGTATTTGTACAGCTCCCCGGACATTCTTTGGAAAATACAACTTCTCTGTTTGCCCATAAAGTGATGAATACCAAATTAGAGTAGTTTCATTGTGTTTTGTTCCCAATATAAAATATAAAAACCCAAGACAAAATTTACTTCCCAATTTTACATGACTAAAAATAGATCAATCGTGTATGACAATGGACTTTTGGTAGTAAGCAAACAGACAAGCAACTATTGCCTTAACATTGAGCTATGGTCAAAATTATTTCAAACAAGTAAAGTAAACAATGCAAATTTATGGAAAGATTGAAACCATGGGAGACCTGCCCTTTCAGGCTGTTGCCCACTGTGGAGTGCCCTGCTCTAGCACTACTCGGCCTTTAATCAGTCTTTAAATTGTTGTTGTTATTAGTATTAGTAGTTTGTATGTGAAAGAATCATTATAAATACAATAAAATCAGACTGTAAAATGAAACACAAAATTCAAAATATCACTTTTAACCCTTTTTTGAAAGACTGCGCTGGAATTTCAAATATTTTGTATGATTAAATCTGCTCTTTTTATAGTCTATTGTAATATTTTTAAGATTACTTTTCAGGATATTCAAATTGCACATACACATCTACAATACTGCACTTTATCAAAATTTTAAAGAAGGCCTATTGTGCTTGGTCCTGCTATGTAGCTCTAATCTATGACACATAAATCATTATGTTGAGAGCTGATGTCACCGTAAACGTCATCACAACAAAGCCTCCTCATGTCCTGTGGATAGCTATCGAGCAGCTGTTTTTTTTTTCTTTTTTCATTTATACAAAAATGACGTGATGCTGCCAAATCCTACGTGCATCACTGATTGAGAGAATTAAATTGGAGGACAAAGTAAGTACAGAGTAATGGCAGTATGCTAACAGTGGTGAAAACAGAGAATGATCGACAATATGGCATCCTAAAAATAAGATATTAAAGTCCACTAATTTCTAATCTCTTTTGTGTTTCCTCACCATAAATATACCTGGAATTGTGTTTCATTCACACATGATTAACACCAAACCCTGCTTATTTAGGCTGAATTCGTTTCTCAAACTGAAAATACTCTGTTCCACCTAATACAGAATGTGTTTTTTACACCTTCACTAGAATCATCTGAATGATTCTGCTCTGGAATGTCCAGTCTCTACTGAACTAAAGGTAAAATGTAGGTGTTAATTTGCAAACTTCCTCTTCATGACATCACAATGTGGAACGGATCATTTGGTATGTTTATGAAGAAACAGTATTCTACCAGGGTATAAAGCTCACAAGAGTCAATTTTGTGTAATATAAAACCTTTAAAGCTCTAAAAAGTCAATTTTGCATACGAGTTCAGACTAACAATGTGTAAGAATAAATAAATAAATAAAAACTGGAAACATAAAATCCTACCCTAGAGGATGGGGAGCATGTGTGTGAGTCTATTAAAAATGAAAGTGTCTCGGCATGTGTAAACTGATCCACTATACACAGCATTACCTCACAGCAGAGGAGCTAGGGTTTCTCAGACTGGACCAAAAGCCGAGCCAATGGACAAATGACCATTCAAAGTGCATCACAGTGGTGTCTCTCACATTTCAGCGCTCCTGACTATTCATTCACAAACAAAACTAGAATAATGCAGTTTACAGCACAATATGCAGGCTCCTCAATATGTGAAATATTCAATACATTCAGATGGAAAGCAGGATAAAGGTATAATCTCAACATAGCTGTGCAGCCAGTGATTAATATGAATCCAATACTAAAAACGGTCTTTATTGTTTAGTCTTGGATCTCTTGTGTTATAAAACTTTAAACACTTTCTCGTTTCCAAATATTAAGACCTGGCAACAAACCTCGCATGGGGTAGACAACAGACTATGTGGAGCTGACTGAACTTTTAACCTCGCCCTTTGTACTTGCTGCCTCATAGTTTGATGGAACTACTTCTAATTATTATTTGTTCCTTTTACAATAGAAAAAACTCAGATTCCATGGGAGTGGGAGTTTGCTTCAAGCCAGTGAGTTATTCTTTTAGAACAATATGAGAAGCAGAATGTGCCTTTGTGTTGTGGGACATGTGCGAGGTAGCTGGTATATTTATGTTGTTGATAATATCTTTGGTAAGTCTTTCAAGTACTGAGTAGTTTCAGTATTTAGTATTCAGCAACTTTGATAGTTTGATATAATAGTATGTACTGTAGGTCAGATGATTGGTGATATTGGTGATCAGCCCTAAAGTTTCAGCATAGGCTGAAACTGAACCTGGGCCAAAGCACCAGACTGAAGAAAGAACATGAAGCTTTGTTTGAGCACTGTAGACATTTTTAACTTAAACTTTTCTCATGCAGAGCAGGGCACTAACAGTGGCTGCTGTTACTCGCACATTCTCTCTGTCCCCTCTACCCAATTTGTGGCCATTGGGGTCATGGAGCTCTGGGACTCCCACCCACCTGACCTCCACAACATATACTCTATCCATGTTTAAACTAAACTCAGATTTCTGTGCTAACGTTAGTTTTTTATGTCTTTTAATATTTTACAGAGTGTCCTTGAGTGTCATGGAAGAATGAATTATTGAATTAGTATTATTATTAAATCGTATTACTATCAGATTTTTTGTTTTGTAAGATAATTAAAATGGCATGGAAACATCAAAATCATCTGATTTGTTTCTGAATGGTCTCTGATCTCACACCCGATTTAGCGGTTTGCATGTCATTTAAGTCATCTTAATGGTACAGAAATCAAAAAATAATCTGATTTTGGTGAGCATGTAACCACAGCCACAAAGTGGAGGGAAAATATACTGGCAAAGCCTATCAGTCATCGGATGCTTTGGATTTTAAAAGATTGATGTCAACATAGATCGTGAAAGAAAATGCCCACTGCTCCTGACGAGTTGGACTAGTAGCACTGATCATGGAACAAATAAAGAAGAGACACTTCACTAATAGTTACAAACTCATATAGGCTCCCATTATGGTTCCTCTTTCTTTTTTATCTCCTGATCCAATGTTCCATGTTACTCTTCACTGCAAAACCTATGCTCTCCTTTTACTCAGAGAAGTGCATGTCTCGCTGGAAGCATGTGCAGTTACCTGGTCGTCTTGGTAACAGAGTGCACATTTTTCCTAGAAAGGCCCTATATGTTTCTATTAACTTACATGTGGTAAATTCAACAGTAGAAACCAGTCTATTTAACTTTTCTGATTTACTCATCTTTTTGTCTTAACTTGTACCTCTGTTGTAAGTGTTAGTTAGAAGAGTAAAGTGCAAGGATCAAGTACAAACTAAAATTACCAGGAAGAGCCTTCATTGGCCTTGCAGCTATGATGATTCACGTCATTTCAAAATTAATAGAAAATAACTCCACCTGCCCATGTCTATTTTATAAACCCTATCAAGATACTTCAAATATTTAGTACCTTCTTTTTTACAGCAGGATAAAATATTTATCCATGGGCTTCTGTGTCATGATTGTTGACATTCTGAGGACTTTTCACCATTCAAAAGAGATATTTTGTTTATTTAGTTCAATTTCTCCACAATTCTACACTTTAGCCATTTGGTAACATGTGCAAGGTTACAGCAAGTGCACAGCAACAATAGACAGTGGGTCAGTAAATATCATTTTAATCAAGTTGTGTTTTATCAGTGAGGTCACAACAATATTTATCCCTACACTACACTGGCCACAGACTGAACTCAACACTATAATGTGGCCTTAACCGAATACAGGCTTGTAAATAGGTAAATGTGTTCTTTTACTCTTTTTATCTTGCTGCAATTATATGTGCTATATGGTTTTTATGTTCATCTATTAATGGGGAGCCTCTGAACTGCAGTGAAATATAAAGTATGATGTGTACACAGCAAAAAAAAACACATTCTTTTTTTTTTTTTGAGGTGTTTGCTGGACATTTGTTGCACTGTATAACTGCACAAAATAACTGGATACTGAATACCATCAAATTAAAGTTTTTAAAAGTAAAGAATGAAAACATTTTCATTCGTAGAGCCTCTGAATTCTTGTAAAAAAAAACATATTCCATAGCACACTGATGAAATAGATTCACTTTATTGTTTCTACTTTACTGGAATGGATAGACATTTAAATGAACAAGAAATTTGGTTGACAAATTAGCCTATCAAGTCATTTCCAGGAAAGGCAGATTAGGGGAAGCAGAAGCGTGGTGTGTACGGGTGTATAACAGGTTTGTCATTACTTAGTTCTATTCCCTGTCTCTTTGAGTTATTCTGGGAAGTCAAGGGCCTCTGTGGTTTATCACATGCTTGGGGCTCATGGGAAGCCTGATTTCTCACCTATAAAGCATAAAAGTAGTTTGTTTTTTTTTTTTTTTTATTCCAGTAAAAGCTTGTTTGAAACACAGTGCTCACCTGAGGAACACTTACACAGATGTTGAACCTTTTGAAGAGCAAAGTCACGGCTGTTTCACTCTCACTTCTCACCACAGAAGCTTTCTCAGGCTGCACAGAAGAGGGGGAAATATCACATTGGCTTTGTGTTCATATATTTACTCTTCATTACATGTCATAACTGAGAAATTAAATGGGACAGTGTAATTATGTACACAAGGTGAACCAACATGGAATAATGAGTAAAACCATTACTGAAAACCTGGCTTGTGAGGGTGGGGGTGATACAATGTGTATGTTTTGTTGTATATCTAGTATATCTCTTATTTCATTCATACTTTATGCACAATACCTTCAGGCTGTAAAGTCAAAAGGCACAGCAACATTTTAACACATGTACATTTATTTTATTGATGATTATTATCCATAATGGTTGAAACTGCTGTTTAAACAATTGTGCCATCCAGTCAGTCCAGTCATTTTTGCAGTATTTTGCAAGTATTTCATCTTAAAATACATGCAACCATCCATGTGCTAACAAGCCTTCTTTTTTTCAGTGCAATTCAATAGAATACAATCCCCAGGCCCAAAGAGTGCAGACCAGAGACTGTATATTCTGCATACAAATACAGTCTATATATGGCATACAAGGCACTCATAGTTCATGTGCAAGTCTGGCATTGTCATAGGATCTTCTATAACTTAACTTTCAATATTTTTTCAAATCATCAGATCTTTGCAGAGAAATGGTAATGGTAAAATGCTTGGAGTAATCCCTCACTGACATGTTATAGTAAAACAACACACATTTAAAGGAGAGCTCTGCAGGGGCTGTTACACAGTGTAGACTTCCTGTCAGAGCTGTGGTTACATGAGATTGTGTGTTTTAGACATTTGTGTTGTTAAATTGAGGACTTTTTTAGAATTACACATGGTCTGTTATTATCATTATCAGTTCTGCTTCCCAGACAAGTCCATCCTTGATTGCTTATAAAAAAAATTCCACTATTAGTAGTAAATATTAAGTGTACCATATTGCGCAGCCCTGTTATGGGTGGATGGAGCAGAAAAGGAAGAAGACACAAAGGGAACGACATCAGAAAGGTTTTCTTGACATGACACACAATGACTAATACTTCTCCAGCACTACAATCAATTCCTTGAAATGTTACTAACAAAGTGACTCCGCCCACTCAGTTTATTTCTGTTTACTCCATCCATTCTTTCTGCAGTGGTAGTGCATGGCTTAATTAATAAAGACTGCAATGAATCATAATCTATATTTCAATCTATAATCTATATTAGGCTCACTAACTATTAGCGCATTTATCTAAAGGAAGAGTAGAACCGTATAGTTAGTAATAATTACTTGGCCGCATGCAAAAAGCACTTTTAGGTGTACTTGAACAAAGACTTGACAGCATAGATTACATTTAAAATCTGGATGAAATACTACAACTGCAAGTCTATAAAAGATAAATGCTCTTTTATATGTGGTACTGAAAATTAGATAAGTGAAATAGTAACACAAATTTCTTGAGAAAGTTTAATCTTGAGCAGAATATTTCACACAAATTCCATTTTATCAAAATGACAAAAAGCAAAGTTGGCTGTTGTGTTAGCCTTGTTAGAATGTTATTTTCTCCTCAAACACCCGGAGATGTGTTTTGCTACATTCACACTAGCCCTTTATTATTAGTCTGTCTACATCTCCAAAGCTCAAAATGTTCTGTTCCATCTTGTGATGTCATGAAGTGTTACTGTCGTGTTAACAGCTACTTTTTACCTTTTGTTCATTAGGGATGAAATTATCCAAAAAATTCCAGTGAAGGTATATGGAGTATTTCTTGTATTACCACAGTGTCTCCTGTTTGAAAGAAGAACTCAGCCTAAGTATGCAGGGTTTGTGTGTTAAACATGTGTAAATGAAATAAAACATAACTCTGAAACAACATTACAACGTAGATCCTAATATACCCTATATTAGGCCTAATATACCCTAATATGGGCACTTTAATGCTTGCCCTGTTAGGATTGTATGAGAATTGGAAACTGTGTGCACAAAATGATCAATTGAGCTTTTTTTTGTTGTTGTTGTTGTTTTTCTAGTTTTTCTAGTTAAACACCTTTTATGCAAGAATTTGTTGATGGATGCTTTACTGTATGTACGAATGGCGTGTGTCCGTCTTGGCTAATGTCCAGAAAGTTACATTGTGTTAGCTTGCTTGTGCTTAAATAGAGCACATTCCAAGGAACTCTCTTATCTTATACCGTGGAAAAGCCTCAGAGTCCCTACTTGGTAAAGCATTAATCACAGGTCTAAGGCTCTACCTTTATTTGAGATAGGCTTAGGCATGCCGTGGTTAAGTCTTACATGAGTCACTTTATGGGAACAATGATCCATCCCTGTTTGTAGTCACTATGAGTCAACATGCTGGAACCAGTCTGATAATCACTGGGTCTTTCTGGTTAACTAAAACAGATTACCATTTTCAAAGTCTTGCACCCAGAAAATACTAAAAAAAAAATACAAACTGAATTACAATTTTTTATGAAGTTAAACATTAGCTCAGAGCTGCTTAATTTTAATTTCTGATCAATATTCAGCTCTCCGTTTTGGTTGACTTTTTAAACTGCATACATATTGCACTATTTCTCTATTTAAATGCAATACATAATGTGTATATATGTGAGAAAAAATTCTAATGAGATGTTTGGATAAAATCCTCCAGGCTGGTTAGAGTATGATTAATGAGAGGCTATATTAGTATAAGATGAGATTTGTATTATTTTTTGTTAAATATTTCTGCAGTGCAGCAAATTTTCTCACGGTATCTTCCTAACTTTTGGTTCAAAAAGGAATCTTTACATGAGAGCTGAATAATTTTCAATGATCTTTAATTCCAGACAAATGCTGAGGCTGTAATCCTATTTACAGTCAGAGCAGTTTTCCTCTCATCAGACACAAAAATGCATAAATAAATAAAAGTTGTGTTTATATCCTGCGCTGAGCCCATAATAGAGGTATCAACATATGGGTGTTGCCATAGCAGCATCTTACCGGCTGTTTCTCCATTACGCCTGTGGTTTTCCGGTGACGTGAAAGAGGTGAGTGTCTTCTGCAAGCATCTCCATGGCAACCACTTTGTCCTGGGACACTTTCAAGTCCTGACAGGAATTTTCTACTGACTGTCCTCAACCTTTCCTCTGAACACATAGAAAGGGATTTCCAATTTCTGTCTGCAGCATTTGGTTTTCTAAGTGCATATTTCATAGGCAGATTCATCACCTTTAAAATAAAAAAAAATATATATTTTAGTCAAAAGCCTGTGCATTTTACAATGACTGTGTCACTTAGAGAACACTGTTTAATAGCATAGAAAACATAAATCAAACTGGGCATATGACACACTTAATTATACCTAATAAAGAGCACAACACATTGTAAATAAAATATTGAATAGTGCAGAAAAACTACTGTCACTGTAGCTCCACTATTATTACTGTTACATAGTCAAATAGTTTGAACTGTATGTTTATTTGGCTATTAGATGACAAACAGTGAAATCCAGTAAGTGTCTATGTGGTGTTCCAGTCACTCCAGAAGGTTGTTTAAGGTCATGACCGTCACCTGATAAACTCTGATACACGGTGACCTGTTTCAGTCAGCTGGTCAGTTTTATGTTTCAGCTTTTTTCCGTTTACTCTTTT
The DNA here is from genome assembly GCA_034769755.1 of Odontamblyopus lacepedii. Lineage (NCBI taxonomy): Eukaryota > Metazoa > Chordata > Actinopteri > Gobiiformes > Gobiidae > Odontamblyopus > Odontamblyopus lacepedii. Next base: position 32,632,427 of record CM068351.1, on the reverse strand, counting down.
TTCATCAAGCACTTTTCACAAACAGCTGTCACAAAATGTTTTCTGATAAAAAGTAATAATTAAAAGGCTATGGTACATAACATGCCAGCTGTATTGGCATCAAACAGACTTTAAAGGATCTCTCTGCTTGGTTGTTTCTCTACACAGGAACTAGGAGCAGAGTCATATCACATATATTATCCACATATCTTTAGATGACAGGAAACATCACTAAACTACAAGGACAAACCAAATGAAAAAAGGCACCCCCATGACTGAGCCCTGAGGCGCACCCATGGCAGCTAAGCATGAGCAGACATGATGAGGTTAGGAGGCATAAGATACAGTACAGGAACTCTCTTTCTTCAGGAGTAATGTGTTCTGCCAGGAAAGTGATTAAAGCACTTAATTAATATGTCTAATTATTGCAACAAGAAAAAAGATACTGGCAAGGTAATGGTTCACACACCCAAAGAAAAATGTATTTTTTCTTTGACCTTTGTTAGATTTATGTGGTTTTCCAGTTCATTTATTCAGGAAATGGGTTTTGTTGTTTGTTTGTGCTAGTTGCTAGTGTGGATGGGATAAGAAAAAATATAAAATACAAAAGTCCTTTCTATCATAAGATAGAGTCTAATGCTTGAGATACGAGGGATTTACTCAATTTTTTACCTCCATAAATTGAAATCCATATACCCATATAAAACTATGATCAATTCTCACTGTCATATGTCTATATTGTAATATTTTATGTGTGAAAATACCTTAGAATGCGCATAATAATCTAGAATAGTAGATATATTAATACATACACTGAGGTAAAGTGCTCCTCATTCCAAGTGTTATAATTAAATACCGGTAATTGTTTTGTTTTTTGTTTTTTTTTACAGTAGCCTCCTCTGTTTCTTGAATTCCAGGTGCCACAGTGGGGCGCCAGTGGCAAAAATTGTTGTAGTGTCCTTAGGCAAGGCACATCACCCACATTGCCTAGTATGAAAGTGGTGTGTGCGTGAATGGTGGTGGTGGTCGGAGGGGCCGATGGTGCAGATTGGAGCCTCGCTTCCATCAGTCTGCCCCAGGGCAGCTGTGGCTACAATAGTAGTTTACCACCACCAGGTCTGGAGTGAATGAATAATGCTCTGTAAAACGTCTTTGAGTGTCCTGATAAGTGCTATATAAAACTGATGCATTATTATTATTATTATTATTATTCACTACTTATGCTGGTACTACATTCACTGAAACTATAAACCAAATCATAACTCATTACTACAATCATATAACATTATTTGTTCAATTGTACTCACAAATTGAAGTAGAATGTTTATAGATATTTTACTCATTGTATCTGTTCCACCACTGACTTTATTAGATGATCTTTAGCTCGGCTGACTTGGTATGAGCTTGGAGAGTGCATGTTTGAATATCACATCGTAACACAGCATGCAAAATCAACTCTTTTCAGGACTTTCACTGGAAATTCTGAAATCTTTCTGTGGAAGTGCGGTTTGGCTTCAGCCAGCTGCAGCTTTCAGTTTAAAACAGGCACAGCCCATGAACAAAGGAATAGTATGAGTTTAATAGAAAAGGACAGTTAAAACAAATTAGACAAAAGTTTACTTGTAAGGTTATTGAACATTATCTGTACACAAAATCAAGCCATAGTGCACTTCAGTATTTCATCTCAAAGTCATTGAGTTAATTTAACTATTTTATTGTGAAAGACTATAGTTTTTTTGTTTTTTGTTTTTTTTAAAGCAGCAGTAGATGGATAATTCACTGTCATGGTCAAAACAGAAGAGGATTTCTTATACTGGGGGATTTAGTTCAGTTGGGTAACACAGTCAATAACTTCACAGAGATACAACAGAAGTGAGTGTTTATAACCACAATGAACCAGGACTATACAGCATCAGGAGGAGCAATTAGTAAATTATCTGTGAAAACTATTTTTAGTTATTGACAAAACACGGAATACCTCTCCTGTCATAACAACCTATGAACAATAGCAGTGCTGCTCCTCTGACAGTACGGTACGTACGTATTAGCAGTACGTCTGTATGTTCACATGAATCAGGAAGTCAGACCTAGTTACCAGGAGGTGTATATAGCAACAGTTTGATAAAGTTGACACATATTTTCCATTCGTTCTCTTCTGTGTTATGCAACCTCTAAACCAATGGGTTTGTTTGGATAGTGAATTCAAGAATCTTTTTTCGTAACATAGTGACGTCAGTCACTAACAATGAGTCACACGTCATTTCCCAGAATGTGGCAGGGAGAATTTCTCTCCAGCTGATTTTGCTTACACATGATCAACATTTGAATATAAGGTTGTCACTTTAACTACCAAGTGAAACTAAAATACATATTCCAATATATTTAGGGGGCTTTAATAGTTTATTTTTAGAGTTACATGCATACTGAAATTAGCTACAGAATTCCCCTGACAACATGAAACATTTTTGACAAATAATAATATAAGACATGACCTGAGGTATATTTCAATAAAGAAATGTAAAGATTTTGAGGAGTTATTCTGCCTCTCACTCATATGTGTTATGTTCTTTTAAAAACATAAAGAGCCAAACACAAGACACAATGGTCACTTTTTCATTGGAATGTTTTTCACAACCCTCACAGTCTTATTTGTTTTGCACAATATGCACACTGCTTTTGTCCAGTGTCCATTGTGAAATCTGAAATATGTCAAATATGCAGAAAGTGGGGGTTATTTCAACAAATGTCCAGTTGTATCATAACCGCATGTCAACACAGGCCAATGCATTGTTATTTTGTGCTCTTTCATTCCCTTCGCTATTTCCAATTATAGATTCCCTTAAGCCAACAGGAATCATGAGGCCCAATGTGCAGATATGCAACAGTGCAGAGAAGTGGCGGGGAGAGTCCTGACAGTAAATGAGCGGTGGAGCAGGAGGAGCGTGCCCGGAGAACAGGCTGAAGGAGGGGGCGGAGCGAGCGGCCCTTAAGTGACTCACAACTCACTCCTGGGTTGGATCCTGTATCTGGCATCTGGGGATCATTGACGACAGCTCCATGGCGACCAGCAGTTGTGGAATTGTAAACAGGCTCAGCAACTAGAGCGGGAATTGGGCTCTCCACATGCACTGAGGAACCTTGAAGGGACAGGCATCTTATTGAAGCGTACATGTGCACTGTGAAGGGGAGCAAGTGAGGTGATGGGCAGTCAGATATCATCACAATATAAATATTACACATTCTACTAAACTCATATAACCATGCCATCCTCATATGCAGAACTAACTAAATGAAACATTTGCATGTTGTCAGTTGCTTATTACAATTGAAATTTAAAAAAAAGCCAGTATTCAAATTAACATCTGAAATACCAAGTCATCCTAAATGATTCATGGTTTTAAATGGTTAAATATAGGTCTATTTCTCAGATATAATCTTCTTGGAGCTGTTTTAACAAGTATCAAGCAAATAGAAGCAGAAATAGTAAAGGTAAATAAGTAGTAGTGCTAGTAGTCAAAAAAGTAGTATCTAGTAAGTAGTGGTAGTAGTAGTAGTAGTAAGTAAGAATTTATGTAATGCTTTGTGTTAGGCTGGCTAAATATAAGGCTATTTCTGAGATGTAGTCATTCTTGGGGCTAGTTAGTAGTAGAAGTAGTACTAGTAAAAGTAGTAGTGGTAGTAGTAAAACAAGTAGTAGTAGTTGTGTTAGTAGTCAAAGAAGTAGATATAGTAGTAAAAGTAGCAGTAGTAAGAATTCATCGTGTACTGTTTTGTGCTAGATTGGTTAAATATATTTCTCAGACTTGGGACTGTTCAAGTATCAGTAAATTAGTTAGTAGTAGCAGTGATACTAGTAGTGGTAGTGGTAATAGTAAAATAAGTATTAGTAGTAGTAATAAAAGTAACTGTGTTAGTAGTAAAAGAAGTAGTAGTAGTAATGTTCTTCTGCAGAAATAAAATGGGTATCTATCACAGGTCACACAGATGGCTGATATGAGTTGTATAGTTTGTCTATGCTGCACTCACAGGGCACAGGAAGTTCCTGAGAACCATATAATCCACTACCAGAGAATTTCTCCAGAAGTGTCACAGTGTTTAGATTAAATTAGCTGCTAGTATTTTCTTAAGTATAGACAGACTGTGCCAAGCTGTAAACAGATCAGTATCTCCTCCCTTTAGGTTACCTCACTTGTTTAAATAGTACATATTGACAAAAGTTTAAGGGGCATTTCGCCTACACCATTTACCAAATAATCAGGGTTGCTTTTCTTCATGGTAGCTGATACATTGCATGATTTGAGGACTTTATAATTTATAATTTTGAGGACTTTATAATTTATCCACATAAGTCTTCTTACTGAGGAAATAGGCTGACGGATGTCAATTTCTATAGATTGACTGATAAACCTTTCTTATGTGTAATGTACTGTATTTTTTTTTACACACATAATGCAAGCAAAGTCATGACATGTTTCTTTCATTCCCTGGAATAAAGGGCACGTACTGACTGCACTTCTTTGTGCTGTAGTGGGTGTGGGACTTTCTGAGAATTTCTACAATATTTAAATTTAAATAAACTCACTGAAACAGGCTGGCGATACTTACAAAGTGTTTTGTCATAAATATAAGACAAGGGAAAACAAGAGATTTAGTATAAAAATAGTAGTTTTATTATAAATTATGGAAATGTAAAATATAAATAAGTGCAAAGTTGTATCAGTCTCATTGCTTTGTCAAACTTTTAAAATATCTTCAAGCATTCACAGCCACTACAGTAGCTGGATACGTGCATCTTTATAAAAGACAAATTCATCAGAATTAAGCCTCCCTTCATGTAAACATTGCTTGTAGAAAAAATAAAATAAAACTAACATGTGTTATTTCATCTCCACACAAGGAGAAACACTGACTAATACATTCGATTATTCCCAATGAGGAATCTTGTCTGTGCTATTGTGGTGTATTTCCTCTGGTTTTGGGTGGATCATAAACAAATAAGATCCAAATTGTGTGTTCTAACCCAAATGTGTTCAGGGATATTTGGCATACACCTCTGCATCTATAAGTACATTTCAACATTTAGCAACAAAAATGAGCCCTTTTCATGTTAAGGTTGGCACAAAAGGACTAATGTCCATTCCCGCAAAACACTAGGTAACAGGAGTCATATTTACGATCACACACATCAACCAAATGTGATTCAGTCTATCATTATTAGATTGTCTTCTTGCGTGGGTGGCTTCACTGGTACAGCCTAAAATTGCTAGCAGCAGAAGGAGGAAGCTCTGTGTCACTGCGACAGCTGACTGTAACTTATACGTCATTGCTAGGTTTTTCTCTCACTCCACATAGCACCTCTGTGGGGAGTTGCTCTTTCGATCCACTTCCCAAAACGTGGAGGTGCATTTCTTTGGAAAGCCCAACCTCTTAGGGCATTTTCCATTCCTTGGAACTAGCTGTTTTTTTTTAAATTCCCAGTTTAGTTCCTTCAGGCAGTCCCATGAATCTAGATAGGTGCATCGTATTCTTGCAGGAAATCTTTGAGTGGGTGAGGCAGCTGGTCTCTTTTGGAAGAAATGTCCAGATGACCGTTGACAGTTTTTCTACACAGATGCTGCAATGTGGACAAGCTACATGACAGTGGTTTCACCAGTTCTAAGGGGATCTTCTCACATCCAGAGTAAATGTAATACATGTTCCCACCACGCTTGCTTTGTGACATATAGTAGTGAACAAGTTTGAGGATACAGTCAAAATGAGGTACTGACTGGACATTTTTAGGGTCCGTTTGTAGAAAGAAAGATGTAGCATCACTCTGTATGCGCAGGTTCTTAGTGCCAGATGCAGTTTTGACACTTAAAGTGAAGAGGTGGCGGTTATCAGAACTGTCCCGAACCAAGAACGTACCCGGGGACTCAGAAGCCAGCATGACGTTGGCCTCCTTGCCACTTATTGCTCCCCAGTAGAAGCCACTCTCCTGGAGTTTGTGCAAAGTGGAGAGGACCATCTGGTACTGAGCCTTGGAGCTAAAAGTTTTGTAGCGCTGGTGCAGCCTCATGCTTGTCGAGTCCAAGGGGCGGCTGCTCATGACGGAGACAAACTTGCTGTGAGTTACCATGGCGCTGCGTCCCACTCTGTAACAGCCTGTGGGGGGCACACAGGGCACCACGCAGACAGATGAAGACAGGTCAAATAAGGGTCTCTGAGAGATCACAGAGGGCAAGGAGGACAGGAGGTCTGTGAATAAGACACCTGTGGATAAGAGAGGAGAGATGTCAGTGAAACGTCATAGAAATAAAACAGATTTTTGCCATATAGATGCTAGGTTGAAGTTCAAAGTATAATTTAGATTTACTTTGCTGAAAAACGTAATTGCGTCTTTACAATCTGCTGGTAATAGTAGCATTACAAATAAAACACTTCATTTGAAGTCATTTTGAGACTTCGTTCCACTAAGCCTAATGTGAACCATATAACCCCTGTTTAATTTATGAGCGCATTTCCAGGAAACTTTTACTTGTGTGTAATTTGCCCTCGGGACGCAGGCACCACGGTCAGTTCCAGTAAGAACGGCGTAATCCCGGTTGCGCAACATGCATGCCATTTAACACCATGGCAGTATCAGAAATAGTATGAGAAATACAACATTATAGCCTAGCATTTATAGCGCCTTTACGTCTTAGGTGCCAGACAGTGGCTATTGCAAACTAGTGTTTGAAGTAAATGAAGAAAAAACAGCTTCTCACCTGTCCAAAGTTGCTCGTTTGTTCAAAGTCGTTCCTTTGCGTGATATCCAAATAGCGTAAGGTCGGATACAGGCGTATGGCAGTTTACTTGTGTCAGTTGTGTAAAATGCCTTTCGAGTTGTTTTATAGTCTTTCGGGTAGTTCCCTTGCCTTGTTCTGTTAGAGCTTGATTTGCCGAGGAGCGCTGAGCGGCCCAGGCTCTTATGTGCACAGAGACTCCGCCTCTCGCTGCCAGGAACTGGCAAACTGACAGGAAGAGTGTATTTATTTTCTGGATTCTTGCAGAGTCCCTCCCCTAGTGAGAAAAGTAAATTCCAGCAACTATTTTTATTTAGCAATAGCAAAGAAGCATGTTTTGTGTATACTAATGCGTAGCTTTGAATATGTTAAAATAGTCTATTCTAGTGCCTAATCACCATGTTTTATGATGATGATGTTTGCGTTTGAAGCTCTGTTTCTGTGGAAGAGGTACTAAAAGTTTCTGAAGAAATTCATGGTTGATCACCACAGCATAATTACCTGCTGCCATATATAGTGTGCACCACAACTTTTTAAGAATAACCAGGACTGTTACTTTAGTAAGCTAGTTGGTTAAAATAGGCTTCCCTATTAGGCTTATTTGTTAAAAAATTACTTTACACACACAACAGCGCATAATGCACTGATCAAGAAAATATATTTGTTCACATGGCATTGACATCACAAATGTAAATTCTTAATAATAATTGAATAATTAATATTATGAATAATTTCTGTCAGTTGAAGATTTTAATAAAAGTTTAAAGTTAAAAAGACAGGCCCACCCATAAATCCATAGTAGCTAATCCTATGTTTAAAAGTGACATCAGATCCTGGTAGAGTCTAGTCTTTGGTAACAGACTGGTGTGACTGGTGTGCTGCTCACAATGCATGGGGCTGACTCAGGTCTTTAGCTGCGGGCCTAAGACTGGGGCAGACAATGTGGAGTCATGTTAGGTCACCCATTCCTCTTAAGAATACGCCTTATTTTACCAACAGTCAGGCAGGCGAAATCGCACTATACATTTGATCTTATGTGCCATCACTTGAGACTCAAATTTCACTTGTCAGTTAAAGTTTACCTGAGCCTCTGAGGGGAGAAGAAGGGAGGGAGGATTTCAGTTTGACGCCAGAGCCCTTGATGGGTTTTGGTAAATGCCAGCTGTGTCCACAGAGGTGACTCAGGTGTTGGCTGATTCAGACCACCAGGAAGATAAGGATATGGGGGGAGGGCCTATCTCTGCTAGCAAAACCTTGTAACAGTCCCAGAAATTGTTCCCAGAAAATTCATTGTGTCATCATGTGAGGCATCTACTCAACATCTGAATGCTCTCATGGGGTTCAGATTAGAGTCAGTGAAGGGAATGAAGGTAGAGCACCTCCCACTTTTAGTTTTACGGGAGTGCTTCTCCATAGAAACCACTATCTGCATTATAAAAGCTCATTAGGATATTTCACACAAGCACTATCATTTTCCAGATAACCCCGGAGACTGGACAAGGGTTAAGACTGTTAAGACTATTTATAAGTCCAAACAAGACCATCTATTTCTTGAAATGGAAAAATGGAGTGATTCCACATGTGTATATGTAGTTGATGGTTTGTTAGTCTAAACAAGAAATGCCAGCTGTTAACTCTGGCCCGCACTGACTCACAAATAAACTCTTTACTCTCTGAAAATCACAAGGCAGGCTTTAAGCGATACACAATAAAAAGATCTTGATTAATTAAATATTTGTTTTAGAAAGATTCAGTGGTTAAGTTCTTAAAGTTGTACAAAATATTTTACACTGGGTGGCCACAGACACTTCATCTTAATGTTACTGGTTATTTTGTATTGTTTATTATAAGAAATAGAGATTTTCTTTTGAACAGACAAAAGAAGACATTACTGGGTTTCTTATTACAGAAGTTTCAGTAAACCCAGTTCCTGCTAGAATTGACTGTCCTTCACTGTTATGAATATCGTTTAGTGACTGGGAGCTTTGTCATTCAGTGTGTTTGCTAAACTTCCTCATTTGTTTCTCTGTTGTCATTGCCTATCACAGAGTCATAGTTTCCTGGTAGTAGTATGCTTCTGCCTTTTTAGTTGCTCTTGTTTGCATTTACATATTTCCACTGGAGCGAGACACTGCCAGGCACATGTTGTACTACATTTGAGATAGGATTGCGCAACCACTTTAAGGAACATTTTCTCAGAAGGTGGCACCCTTACCTGTCTGCTGACTTTTAATTACTACTATTATCAGAACAAGACAGTTTAAATCAGGACATACTACTATTTGTATTATTATGTTTTGAACACACTATCTTGAAATTATAAAGATAGAATCAGAAAAATAGAAATAAATACAAATTTTCATTGACCTGATTGTTTGCTTGGAAATGTTGCTGCTTTAGTTGGAAGGTTCCACAGGATGACATTAAACTTATCTTCCCCCATGGAACAAGCTGTTGATGCCATCAGACCAAGTTACTGGTCAGAGTTTTTTCTATTGTGAGATGGTTGGTCAGGTTAATGAGAATTATTTAACCTATAACTTTATAATCATGTTTCTTTCACATGTTAAAGGCTTGTTGTGCTGTATACTTACACAGTGAGAATTACGGCAACAAAAACAAACACAACCTTTGCCCTGACATAGTACAATAATGATACACTGAGATTAAATAGTTGTGTTCTTTTACGCACATTATTCTTTTGGTGTGAACATGTCAAAGTTGGCAGGACTCCTGCTCGTGACTCTGATGCTCCTCCTCAGTATCGTCACTACAGCTGTCTTCTGGGAAGGTCTAAAATGAGAGGACACACCTACAATTACATGTCTTTCCCAAACTGTCAATATAGGCATGACATTTATAACAATAAAAGGTTCATCAGCCTCACTGGTTTGTATTGAGTGTTGTCAGGGGGAGACAAACATGGGAATGACACTGGCACAAAGTTGTTGATTTTATTAAGTATTTCCTGAATGTGCTTTCTTTTTATATCGCCTAGTTTTACATTCCTGGCATAAAAACAAATAAGCCAATAATGGAATTGTCTGTTTTGTTGATATGTTGAGACTGGAAGGACACGTGGGTCACTTACCAACAATTTGGTCCCATGACACAATTAAGGCAACTGTGAAGTCATTCTGGCTAGATCAAAATCCATTCTTTCCAAATCTAGTAGCTCAAATAATGTGGCAACATCTATGTGGACACTTGTGAGCCAACTTGAGAGTGCAGATATTGGAAATGTGTGACGGGAAAGGGTGATTTGGCCAGTTTGAATGCTTTTGAGGAAGACAGCAAAGAAATGTTGCAAACGTCACCATGGCTATTTTGCGAGCCTCATTGTATTAGATGTGGTTGCTCAGCACAAGTCACCTTTACAGTAACTGGAAGGGAGGATTTCCTAAGTTAAACTATTGCACATGTGCTTTTTAGCAAAAGTGGAAATTAAGCAGATGTGTAAAGCACACTTGTGAAATATATTTCCAAACTAAAGGTCATGGTAAAATTAGTAGCAACAATCAGGGTATTTGAAATTGCATTCTAGATATGTTTACTTCTGCATCTGTACTTGCAGATATTTTATAATGTGGAACTAGAAATGTGCCTTTTATTATAGTTTACAAGGTATAACTGAGAGGAAAAACTCATGTAGGTCTTTAATGTCTGTCCTTTTATTCTTAGTTCTTACGACCATGAGGGCACACTTCTGGAAACGGTTCCCAGTTGAAAAGAATGTTTGATTGTTTCAGTGTTCCAATTGCATCAAGGCAGATAATATGACTGATCCATCTTGCTGCCGCCACTGTCCGGTTTATCAGTATCAAATGCATGGCGAGTTCAAAATGGACTTTCATTCCCACAATGCCCCAAAATAGCCAGGTGATGTCATTGAGCAGATGGAAATAAGCCTGTCTGCATTGTAAACTGGCTACTGATGAGAACACATTGTTTAAAATTAGTATGGCCCAAATGTAATTTAGGCTATAACAAGTTGACATGCCTGTGCAGTGCATGTGCACACTTCCTCTAAAAACTGACGTAACATGATCCTGAACTGTGCCAGTAAGCAGACTGATGTTTCCTGATCCAGACTGTATGTGCAAGTGCCAGTTCTGCAGATAAGTAGAGCAAGTACACGTGCCAAAATAACAATATGAAGGAAAAGACATCAAGGTGGAGTGAAGGGGAATACCTAAACAAATCCTTCCTCAATGCAAAGGTGAATGCAGGATGATATGACAGATAGCACGTGTGGTGAATTCTCCCAACATACATCAGTCATGAATAGAGAAAAAAAATCTAGTTTGATACAGATATAAATATATACATTTTCTAATACAATAGCAAAAGGATGCTATTGTAGATATGCTGTATGTATTAAATTAAATACAAAATGTATAAGTATATAAATTCTTTGCATCAGCATAGCCCAGTGATGACAGCAAACCAATGAAAAACAATAATGCACCTTTGAAACCTTTGCTACCCTTTGACAAAACCTAAATTGCATGTACTGTACCTGGGGATATTACCCAGCATGCATCTGCCACAATTAGGCCTAGGTAATATTTTGGCCCCTGTCCTATAAGCTTTAAATGTTTGCACATGTGTCTGACTCTCTTTCAGTGAATGCACACACTGATGTCTTGAGGGCAGAGTGAAGTCATTTTAAGGAAGTAAAGAGTGAACTATGAGGATGAATGTAGTGTATTGTTTCATGTGCAGGTGTGTGCCTGTGTTCTGAGGCTTTTTCATCTTTCACACACTAAGGAATTTGGGGAAACTCGTGCACATCTGCAGCTGCATCATTCACGTGAGAATTCTTTTTTTTTTTTCTCAACACACTGTTATTTAATTGACAGTAGCTTATACTCCTAATATTAGAAATGGCATTTTATATAATAATAATAATACATTTTATTTATATAGCGCTTTTCAAGATACTCAAAGACACTTTACACAGATGAGCAATTAAAAAATACACAGGTAAAAAACATTAAAAACAGTACTCATAACAGTCAAAGATTAAAAGCAGCTTTAAACAGGTGAGTCTTAAGGTGTTTTTTGAAGGTGGTGAGGTCAGTGCATTCTCGGAGTGGCTGTGGGAGTGAGTTCCAAAGGGTGGGAGCAGCGACGGAGAAGGCTCTGTCTCCCCAGGTTCGGAGCTTGGTCCTGCAGATATTTGCCATGTATATATATATATATATATATATACATATATATACATACATACTGCTATTTTACACTGATCTAACATTACGGACTAATCCATAAACACACAAATACTCATGTCTTCTTATGATGGTTTGAAACCATACAGTCCACGGTAGCATGTGTGCATTACCAGACCAGACCAGAGATTTCTTGCTCTTTCAGGCATTTCCTCTCACCCCTCAGAGCAAAGGCACTCCCTGTCGGCAGGAAATTCTTCTGGACCTGGTCCAAACCACGGCACTCTTTTCCTTCTTGTCCCAGCCTCAGCCAAAACTCATGGAACAGTATGTCCCCACCTCCCACCTGCATGTAAACAAAACGCCCTTTTCTTAGAATTCTCCATGGTTTCTATTCATGGATTATATCAGCTGTGATTATTATGTAGCGCAATTATAGCTATAAGTTATAAGTCCAAAAGTTTCAGGGAAACTTTCAGGGGAAAATACATGCTTTTATTGCTTAGAGCCACCAACATTTCAACAGATTTGCAGAGAATGCCACACATGCATGTACCCGCTAAGACAAACAACTATGAGACTGGTGTATTTTTTGCAAATTGTGCATCTCACTAAGTCTAACCAAAGTAACAATATACAAGAAAAGTGTTTCCAGTAAATCCAAGCCAATAGGCTTCTCGGACTGTTAGGGCTCAGGCTTGTTATAGTCATCACTTCAGCCCTAGTTGCCTTAAATACTTGCAATGAAGGGTGGTGGCTGTTTAGAGAAATAAGAGTTTTGCCTTGATTCTCAATTGAATGCAGTATAAGACAGTACATTTGCTAGTATCCAAACTAAATGCAGTTCTGATATAGGTCATTGTGCGGTTTGAAACTGAAAGATTATTTCTCATAGATAATGTGCTTATTGGAAAGGCTGCTTTGATAACAAGATAACGCTTATCATGCCTGGAAATGGTGAATGCATTAACTGTTCTTATGGACGTTCAGTGTAATTATAGCCCCTGCACTGTAGTAGCAGTATATCACTAAAGACAACAGGAATATGTGCACATATAAATATATCAATTTAAAAAACAGTGTTTTGTGTGTGTTTCTCACCACTTTTTCTAAACACAGAACTGTGAAATGCAGTTAAACCAAACTCACTGCCAGGACTATATCCACAGCATTAGGTTTTACTGTGAGGGGCTGATTTATAGACAGCACTAAAATATTGTCATGGTTTATTGTTTTGAGTTATGAAATAGCCTTGAGGAGTTTTGCCAAATAGCTGGAACAAATTTTGTATGGCCTTTCTCCAGCGGTAGAAGCTATTCACTGATATGCTGTTCTTCCTGGTATAGGCTACTTTTCCCTCTAAAATCTTACATTCTTTTAGTCATGTAAAGAAAAATATAGGCTTAGATAACATGTAGTATCCAGGATGGTAATGATGGCACTAGTCATTGTAGTAGGTGCAATTTCAGTGAATAACACAACAAGAGATTATATTGATTATACCAAGATGACAAGGGTAGTGGGTACTCAACTGCAGCTAGTACAAGGCTGGGGGAATAAGGAAAATAAGGAGAGAGATGTGAAGAAGACCACAGGTTGATGGATGGTGAGCTGTGGGGCCAGTAGAACATTCAGCAGACAGGGACCCCCATTCTGTTCACAGTAGTTATAAACAGAGGCATAAAGGGAGGGTCGGAAGGACTTAAAAATAGGCTATAGGGCTTCCCACATATATACAAACTTGGCCAAAATGGTTAATAAAACAACGTGCAACAAAACAACTTGTCAACAGTGCACCTGGGATAGTCTTAAAGCTAAAAAAGTCCCTTGTGGATAGGCCATTGTTAAGATCCTTCCTTCGTCTGTTCTTTGATTGCCTGACCTGCACGCGGTATTCTTAGTCTTTAATTACAAGAGCGTTAAAAACAAATTTGATCACACGAAACTTATACTCAGCATGTCAATTTTTTATAGGTTATAGGTCATATACTTTGCTTTCAGCTGGTTGCGCATGGGGCGTCCATGGCCTGCAGGACTTGCGTGACCGCGTTTAGTGCACGCATTCTTTGGCCTCAGTGTGGTGGGGGGTTCCTTTGAGGGGCTGAGGTCAGGTTCGGACACTGTGGGGTGTATTGTGCTCCGTGTGGTCGTGACTCGAAGTGGGCCGAAGACTCGAGGAGGGGTGGGGGGTGAGGGGGTTTCAAGGGGGAAGGCCTCTCCTATGCGTGCTTCTGGGAAACCGTCTGGGCCCAATTGGAGGCTCGCTGGCCGCACATGGGTTCACTTTACGGGAGGACACATGGAGAATCCCGCGACCGCCGACCGTAGACCTAGACCCGACCCGGGCCTTTTGGTAACATCAGCAACACGCGCGTGACTCAGCGGCACGTCTTGTCAGTTATTTTGGTTCACGTGGGTCACATGTCCCTTACCATGGAGGCTTTTTCATGACCGAGTACATCTTGTTCCACTTAGGCTACTTCTGTGTCCTCCTCCTATTCTTTCCTATTGTTAGACCAACTCTAGAGTTGGACATATCGGTTTCGTCAAGTCTCTTGTGTGCGTAAGTTTCATTTGTATCCTCAGAAATCTGAGTAGGCCAGGAACAGCACATATGGTACAGAATGCAAAAAGTCCCCTCTTTTCATTGTGGTGCATTTTCTAAGCTATTTTATTTTTCTGCTGTGGCAACATGCCTCGCATTTCCCATCAGCCACGGTCGCCTCCCCTGGCCCCTCTATAATTCTCCCAAACAACATCATCTCACTTTACTGTAGCAACAGAAGTATTGTTTGACTTCAGGGATTACAGACCCCTGCTGTTGATATCACAAGGGCTGCATATTTGCTGGGTGCGGGTTTCAAATCTGTTTGCAGGACGCCTCTAGAAGATACAGAAAAGCTTTATTTGGATTAGTATAAAGCGTGGAATGACCAGTAAAAGACGTAGGCTACAGGATTAGTTGGCTACAAACAAACAAACAAACAAACAAATAAATAAATAAATGATCTAAGTAACAGCAGTTTAGAAGTGTCCTAAATAGTCTTACTTAGTAGACCACTTATAGGAGATCACCCATTTATCAGTTATTTTATTTTTTACTATTCTCAAGAAATTCATCGTAAGGCATTGTTGAAAAAGGTCAAACATCACGTCATAACTATGAGCTATAACCAGACTTCTAAAATGACAAATAGCTGACGGTTTTTCTTCACTTTGCTGACTCCAAACATGCCCTTCATTGCAGCACTTTTTAATCCGCTGTGTTTCCTGTACGGCCCCTTTCACGGAGGAAAAGTCATTTCTATTGATTGCTATTCCAGGCATCATTTAATATGATACATATTCACTTGTAAATATCGACCTTTCCCCACTGCGCTGACATTTATGCCATAAATACCTTAAAATGAGCGCAAGTGAAAAGGAGAGATGTAATGAAGCTGTAAATAAGGCCACAAAGGAACATTAAGAGTGAAAAAAACTTTGCTTCGAGAGCAAGAGAAGATTTAGTTTCAATGACCCTTGAAACGAAGCAGCATTTGTGAATAGGCTGAGGACCGTGGGTCAGTCTCGAGTTGATTACAAAAAACGCAATTTAGGCGCAGTCAGTAGTGAGAGCCTTTATGAGCCGCTTAAAGTTTGTGGTGCACACTGCCTCCTGCTGGAGTCATGAAGCCAAACGAGCGGACAATAAGGCTTGGAAAAAGTACTGAGAATTTATGTTGTGAATGATCAATTGTTGTGAATGATCAATTGATTTACCTAAAAATATTTTTTTTAAATACCCCTATGAACTAACATCAAGGACCATGTTGTCCACCCTCCTGTGGGTTCACCACCTGCAGAGGGATTCATGGGTGGGGTGGGGACCCAGCTGGATTAAGCGGGAGAAGATGGATGGATATTTTTTAAATATTTAATAAATACATATAAAATAAAAAAGGGGACTTAGCCAACTACAGACATCCAGTGTCTAGTGGCGTCAGTTTCGTGGGCTATTAAAGGTAACAATAGGCTACAAAGTTGTGGGCCTAATGATTTAATTTTTTTGTTTGTTTGTTTGTTTTGTACAGAGTCCAAGTGCAGTCCAAATACACATTTGAATTTTTCCTTCATATTTCTGTTTTTATTTTATTTTGACTAAATGACAATAGCAGAATTCTTAACTCAAAACATTAGACAGTAGCAACAGAAAAATGGTACAAATGAAAAGAATTCAATGACACAAATAAAGACATTTGCCCAATATACATTTAAGTATGTACAATGCTGATAAATAAAACCAATACTGTCTAGATTTATGATTGTTTTGCATTATCTTTGTATTACTATATCAATGTAGAGAGCAGTTTAAATAAAATATGACAAGTTAATGATCAGCAGGCACAAAAAGTAGAAAAAAAGTGTATCCAATCAAACCAGAATGCAGTGATTTACTTTGAATCAGTTTGGAAAAACTTTGACAAAGCTTTGTTTTTTGAGCAATATGTGACATGCACTGCCCTATGTCTTTGGGACATTACATTCCTGACAATAACCACATTAAGTCACATTGGTTTGATCTTGTGAGACACCCTTAAGTTTTCATGTGCATTACTATATGCAATTACAAGAACATTTGAATGCTTAAGTCTTAAGTATAATAGTCTACATGAGCGACATTGCAACAACATGGTGCAACTATTAACTGACTTAAAGGTGCAATGTTTAACTTGTCTGCTGCAGGGTTCGTCACCACTTGGACCATGGAGATGTGCCTAAAATGTTCCACAAACGAGACTTGCAAGCCAAATCACAGGTTAGATTTGTGGAGAGCCCACTCAGAGTAAGAATGGATATTTTGTTTAAAGATTTTTCAGCAATAAATAACACCTGTAGTAGAATAAATACAAAACATTAGTTTAATACCATACTGTGGATAATTTAAACCAAATCATCAACATCTCCATGGAGACAAACAGGCTCCCGACCGCCTCCAGAAAAGTTACACCGTGCACCTTTAAACAGAACTTGTTTAAATTACCAGAAAACAGCCTGGTACTCTTTAACAAAAAATAAATGACAAAGAAATTAAAAAGATAAGAAAAGGGAAAAACTCTTGCTAACCAGCAGCATTTTCATACAGTATTTAACCTAGAGCACCAGGCACCATGGAGCCACAAAGGAAGTACATTTAGGTTAAGAGAGGCATTTTAGAAAGTAGATATTTGAGATGGCAAGGGTTAACCGGACTACAATCCCAGGAAGTCTCTTCAGGATGTGAAATGGGCACTGAATGTAGACTCCCATTGCTCCCACTGGAACACTGGGCACAACTATTATGAAAAACCTGTTCCCTCAAAACAGTAACTCCTCAATTCCTCTGCTTTATGTCCCACCCGCAGAGGAAAAACAGGTCCATATCC
Source organism: Odontamblyopus lacepedii (assembly GCA_034769755.1). NCBI lineage: Eukaryota > Metazoa > Chordata > Actinopteri > Gobiiformes > Gobiidae > Odontamblyopus > Odontamblyopus lacepedii. Next base: position 32,615,108 of record CM068351.1, on the reverse strand, counting down.
CTCCCCTCTGTGGGCTGTATTAGAATTAGATGTACAATTTTGCTAATTTAGTTGCAGGCCCTGTCCTGGCAACTGGCACTTCACCTAGAGCAGGATGTCCCACACGGTGCAGTCCAGCACCTCAGATTCGGGAACAGACTGGCTTTTCATTCCTCAGGAGAAGAATATGCATCAAAGTATGCTATAAGAAGTTTCTGGAACAATCTCCCGAGTGGCAACATCTTAACTGTTTTTGTGTTCAAACTTCGTATAAAAAGCCATTGGACACACAGCCACTTAATAGTTTTGCCTTCAAATAAAAATGATAAAAGAATACATGAACGACTGGAGTCGACATAAAAGCTGTAAAAATAGCCATATTTTAACATATTAAAGAACATTAGAAATTTCCGATACACAAATATTTTGGTTTGGCTTACAACTGGTCAGACCTGCTGAGATTAAACCAGCTGTATGGGGCATGTTTGTTTAAAGGAGGGTTTTGGGTCCCTCAGAGCACACACAAAGCCAATAGGTAGAGACATGCCCACAGGAGACTTCAGTCCGGACTCTTGTCAGCATGCTCCTGCTCCCAGCCCGTACAGTTCCAGGGCAGATTCAGTCCAAGTCCAAGAGAAAGATCCCAGAGAGGTCAAAGGGCAGGGGCAGGTGTGGCCTGTACTCCATCAAGTGCAATGATTGGAATGAACAACAGCTCTAGTGCCTCTTCATGGATGAGACTTTCTTCTTTCTGGCTGCGAGCATTTCATAAAAAGGGTCTCTGCTGATGGCAGCTCTGTGGCACAAAAAGGATACACAGGTTATGTCACATGCATGCCAGAAATCTGATCATTATTAAATTTAGAGTTATAGATTATTGAAAGGTCAAGTTGCATCAGACTTCTGAATGTTCACACTAGACTAGGTATTAACAAGGATGTTTTGGAAAATATATATGATGCATGTACAATATGTAGTGATTTGAACCAGTGAGAAAAGTGCCCTTACTTGATACTGTTCATCCATTCATCCTTTTCCTCTGTAGTTGGAGCAGAGATTCGGTAAAAGGTGTGGTTGCCCTCAACAACACGACCATCTGCTTCTGTCTTACAAGCTTTTATCACCTGGTCCTTATTGTCAGGAATGAACAGCTCAAAACAATTCTATAGAGAAGAAGAATATCCATATGGTTGATCAAAGTGTGACTATTGCAGTGTTGTTCATACACCAACAGGGGGAGCTGTACTTACAGGCTTCTTGTCCTCAACTTCCCTGATGCTTAGGTTTTCCAGTGGGATGATTCCTCTTGGCTCTTTGTCCTGCATAAATGCACATTATACACAAATTGTAAACACCCAAAGTAAATGTGTAGTGACAAATCCAACTTACAGTTGTGTACTCAAAGTAGTAGAGGCAATTGTCTGTGAGGATAAACCATCGCCTCTTCCAGGTTTTTACACGTCCCCCTGTGGAGCAGAAAGCCCAAATTAGAAAGACTAAACGATTAAGCAAGAGATGGTGGAGATGGAGAGATGAAGCACCAGGCCGGGTAGCAACAGACAGACACATGTGTGGCTAGACAGACGCATGAAAAGTCCCTTTAATATTCCCCCTCATTAAAACTCATGAGCCCACTCAAACACCTCCATGTTCTAATTACCCACACTGCATACATTTTTTTTAACCATTATTTAACTGTATATGACAATGTACTGTATATAATGTTACCCTTCTGTCTGTAAACATTTAGCTATCATTAATTGACTTATTTTAAGTTTAATTTTATTCTATATTACAAAAAGGGGTTCTGGATAAAGTTTTATGCTGGTTCAACAGTGAGTCCTTTATTGTTAACATGCTGAACGCTTGCTGTTCGGGGGCTGACCTTTGACCCTTTGTCACCCAAACTTCCTGAGAGGAGATACCTGATCACAATAACAGATGGAGGGCGTACTGTGGGAGGCCTTAGATGTTAAAAGCCCAGGGCTATGCCTGCTGCGTCTACAGGCTGTTTGTTAACCTGCTAAACAAGAAATGGTGCTTTTCTATACTACACAGCCCCACCACCAGTGTTAGTGCAAACCCATCCACCACAAAACTACGTGAAAGCTTTGAACGTTAAAAACACACTTGTACTATCATATAACAACAGTAATGCTGCATATGATAAGGCTTGAATCTACACTGGACGGGCAGAACTCCACTCAATAATTGCAGACAAACACACAGGTGAAATGATGGCAGAATCAGGGGTTGAATAATTGATTTGGTAAGTTTGGATTTACTGATGGTCAATTCCTGCAGCAGCAAATAGAGGAGAATAGGAGCCTCCTTCCAAGCAGCAATGTGTGGAACAAGATGTGAGGTTCCAGTGGATTGATGCTGGAGGAAAATGGTGCTAGACTGAACCGAACCAGATGGAGGTACGCGAATCATTTGATATGATTATGATAAAATTATGTATTATTTAAGGATTGATAAACAATTTAGTTAACAGGGTCCAGTCCAGTCTAGCTTGCCACAGTCACATTTGTATACATTAAATTCCTATTAGCAAAGCAACATGTTGAAAAGGTGCAGTATTCCCGTCCATGCAGTAGAGCAAAAAAATAGCCAATTTCATGTCAAATCAAGTCACTTTGTTGTGTTCGCTGTATGGAGAAGAGGTATAATGCAACTTCTACAAAACAAGATCAAAGACTGACCACCAGAGCAAACAGAGAAAAACAGGTTTAAAGTGCCCAGCAAGCGGTCACAAAGTAGCAGCTCCCTGAACTGTGCCCTGGCCCCTCTGTGACAAATCTACCCGCAGAGGTAACACACTGTGGACCACCAGCTCAATAACACACTACATGTTTGAAGTCTAGATACAGCCAGTCAATGGAGACAGACAGTAAAAAACATATTAAAACCCTGTATGAAAGAGAACAAAAGCATGGCAGACCACCAAAAGCACCGGAGAGCTGAGGAGATGGACTAGCATTAGAAGAGCAGATGTACATACCTCCTGAGGAAAAACAACAGCCAAAATCATGGGAACAAACGAACAAACGAAGGGGAAAAGAAACAAAATCATCAAATTAAATGATAAAGAATTACAGCACCACAGTCTTGTTAATCTGGTCCAAGGAGAATTCGATTTAATGCTTCACAGATTTGACAAGTCTGAGTAGTTTAAATGTCAGTCCACAAGAGGGAGCTGTTGTGACTATAAACAGTAGTCATTTACTGTAAAGCATTATATCAAATATGAATCTCGAGTTATTTATAAAACCATAGCTTCCACCATGATTGTTAGACTCGTTTTCATTATGTAGTATACTTATTAAGAGACCAGTTTTTTTTTCGATTGTTGTAGTGATTCACTGGATGGACAGCAATGCATTTGTATCTATTACATTTATTTTTAAAAGTGAATCTAAACAACAAAGAAATGTCAGGAAAAACAGAAATGTGTGAAATTAAAGATGGTTTCTGCTTGTGAAGAGTAACTTGTAGACTGTATTCAGCTGAACACAATACTGAATGCCAAAACATGATTTTATTGCATGTGCGCATGTATAAAAACCTTTGCATTAAATAATTCAAAGGATTCCAAATGCAGTGGTCTGATCTTAAGGCCACATTTATTATACATTAAAGAGGCCAGATGTCTTCTGAAGTTTCACTGAAAATGTGCACACACCTTCCACACACACATTCATGCAGGTATTCAAATTCATTTACGGATTATGGGTCTCAGGCGAGAACTGAAGAAATTCCTCCTGAAAAATATTACTTAAAAACAAAACTATTTTTACATCTGTGCTATTCATCAATTAAAACAATAGACTCACCCAGTTTGAGTAGCCAGCCCTCTCTGTCAGGATTAAAGAAAGTGTGTGTGAGGTCATTGCCGTCATCCTCTGGGATTTTAAAAGGCTCATTCTTTATGCTGTCATACAAATTCTAGACATCGAGCGAAAATGTTTGAGTTACAATTCTCATAAAAAAGATGAACGACACAGATCAAACAGGAGGGCAGCTAGTCCTCACCCGGAGCAGGTCCTCAGGCAGGTCTCCACCGTCATTGATGCCTCGGTTCATTGAGATGAATCGCTCCACGGTTGGTTTGTCTTTCACATTTGGGTTATGCAGACTAGTATTCAGCATAATGATGGCAAATGACAGGATGTAACAGGTGTCTGAAACACACATAAGCATGTATATTTTTACATAAACTGAGCTAGGAAAATTTGCTTTCTATAATAGAGTATAGGGTTAGAATAGAAAAATAACTGTGTTTAATGCAGTGTTTAAATATGGATGTAAATGAGCTGAGTGAAGGAGGGCTTTTAGGGACCATAGTGGACACAAACAGCACAGACAGCTTCATAGCAGTGGGAGGGGTCAGGGGGCGAGTGTAGGCAGCAGAGTGTGTATGCATGTCTCTGAATATGCACTTTATCTGTGCTGTTGGCCTGTGGAGAAATGTCATACATTATTCAAATCCATCTGCATCCATCTAAGAGGCAGTCATCACTCTGATTGTGGAATAATTTCCAAAAGCAATTTACATTCCTGTAATACAGAGTTCTTTAGGCGGCCGGATGTCTGTTGCAATTAAGCTATAGGAACGAGCAGTTTTGTACCCGTGGACTGAAAAACCCCAGGGTTGCACTGGCAGTAGCGCTGAGCAAAGGCCTCCATCATTCGGTCAATCTTCTGAGCTTCTCCAGGAAGCCGAAAACTCCACAGAAACTGTCTGTGAGGGAATAGAAAAAAGTCATCAGAAAACTAACGAAACACCAATTTTCCTGTTCAAAATTTAAGTTTTCTTGTACCTTAAAGCCTGAACAAGGTTGAGGTCTGTAAATTCATGAAGTTCCACGAAGGCATGGAGCACCTCTATATTGAAGTCATCTCTGTAGAAGATAAATATGACAATTAAACAGGTGAGTGATTTTATCCACTTATTTAAAATTAACACTTTAATAAAGGAAATTTGAAAATGAACTCTTCGGTCCCACCAGCCATCTCACAGATGACATCAGCCTTGAATTTTATACCCTTCACCGTAAATTATATGCCCTGTGGGATTATGGGATGGATCTCGCCAAGTCATATCGAGTCAGAATTCCCAGGGGACAAGTGACCAATCCTATCTCAGGTTCCCATCATATTTCCACTCTGCCTCACTTCCTCAGAAAATAGACTGAAAAAGAGCCCGATTTCACCATGGTTTATTGGATATGTGCCAGGCTGCCATTTAATAAAATAAATATCCAAGAATGCATCCTACAGTGATGAATGGTGGTCGGCATTGTGTGTATGAGTAAGATCAACCAAAGAAAAAATGTTGATACTACTCAATAAACTCAGGAGAAAAAACAGGCACAAACAAGAGAGATAAGATACAAAATTAGGTTTTGTTCTGACCTCTCTCCAAGGTAATCTCCAATGGCGGTTTTGTTAAGACCTTCGCCTTTGTAGAGGAACTGAGCAATATCATCACTTGTGTTTTTCAGTAGATCATTCTCAATAAGGAACTGGATCCCCTGTGAAAGAGAAGAATACAGGTTACATCCTGATCATGGTCAGACAAACATTAAGTGCATTTAAGACTTAATAAGACATTACCTTTTTGGGATCCATGTTGAATTTCTTTCGGCCCATGGCCACTTGTTTATTCCTCTGCATATTTTTCCTGAAAAAAAAGTTGACACCAAAATTTGATGAGCTTCTTGTGCAAGTTTTAAGTAGGAAACTATAGGCTGCAAAATAATTTTAGGGTCAAAGTTCACTTCATAGATCTCATCTCCATGGTTACTCTTCTACTTCAAAGGTGAGAGGTCACCACTTTATCCCAAAACATTCCTTTGGCTTTGTCAGCCCAAACCCCGGACTCTAGAGCTTCATGAAGGTGAATACATCAGCAAGCTCAGGCCCTATAATGTCTTTGATCACACAATGCACAGGGAGTCTTAATGGGCCTGGGATCCCTATGAGAGCATTTTAGATTCTGAACTGATACGAGCTCTATTCAGTTTAACAGACCCAACCGTACGCTGCCTCCCCTGGGACCATGCATTGTCTGCTGTAGCGCATTCACCCACTGCATTATTGAAGGAGGTCTCCCATGATGGGGAAGGGGTATACCTGATAAAACATTTAGTGCCTTAAAAGCATAGCCAATTCGGGGGAGGAGCTTTGACAGGATTCGCTTAAATCGCTCATCAAACATGAATAACTTACGGCTTCATTTGCTAAGTTAATAGAAAGCAAACACGCCAAGGCAGGCTAAACAACTGTAAAAGTGTTTTGCTTTTTCTTACCTCTCCTCTGTGGAGCCCAGGTTCTCGATCTCACATGTGACTTCTGCTATCTCATCCTTCAGCCTCTGCAGAAAATATATATATACAATGGGTTTTAAACAGGAGTTATATAAAGGAGAAAGAACAATGCAGAATTACAGATGGTGTACACAGCAACAGAGAAAAGGGTGTGACTGATGCAAACAACATGCAAAGTCTTCAAATATAAAGAAGTGGGCTATAAAGCGTTGGAGACTTTTGCTTTTCCAATTCTTAATTTAATTACACTGATGTATCCTCAATACTAACATGGTGCAATGGTACAGTGGTGGATTATAATGTATTTTGAGAGACTAACGAATTTATGTACAGTATCTGGCTGCTGGTGCCAGACTGACTTCATTAAAATTACTTAGAGGTCAGTAAATGAAAAAAAGAAAAAACCAGAAACTGGTTAAGAGAAAAATAAAATTCAATAAACAAATTTTTCAGTACCAAGTATTGACCTTGTGCTAATAAATTCAGACTCTGTTATATAGCCCTTATTCTGATCAAGATTCATGAACTAACATGAATCTAATGTATAACACACATAACATATATATATAGTGTATGTATGTGGTTAACTTCTCCACAAATTGAATGTTTAGAAATCAGATGTGAGAATTTCATTAACGCCAAAAAGTGGTGTAAAAACTGCATCATAGCAACTGCGCAACTCCTGTGGGGTATTTCCTGTGTGCACTTCTGGTTTTGAAAGAAACATGTCATAATATCCTGTATGTTTTTTTTTTTTTTATATATGAGAGGTGATTTTAAAGAACTTTTTTCCGAGTACAGAGGAGTTGATTGTAGTTAATGAAATGACAAATTTCAAAAGAAAAATCAAACCCCGCAGACAGACATGCACATCAAATACGTAGTTTATAATAATCACAAAACACAAAGAGGGCATGTGCGTTTTAAGTCCTGCGTAATCACAACACATTCCTCAGATTCTTGACTTCTCAGACAAAGCCTGTGCTCTTGCAGGAAAGTGGGTGGCAGAAGTAGGGGTCCTGACATGCTTGAACACTGCTGTAGGAGGAGGTACAGAGGAGGAGGAGGAGGAGGAGGAGGAGAGGGGTCAGTGTCAATCTACAATGAAGAGAAGAAAAGGGGAGGGAGGGGTGCAGCGTGGTAGCCCGGGTGGGGGAAGGGGGCAGTCGTGGTGGGCCGGACTCATAAAAGAGCTGGTGTCAAATCGCGGTCCCTGGGTGAAGACATCTGGATTATAGCTCTCTGTTCTTTGTCTGTTCTCTCTTACAAGCTGAGAAAGGTGGCTACAGCTTAAAGTCAAAAAACAACGTAAAACAATTAAATAAAACATTGCACATTTGAATCCCGCACTAAGATCAAAAATGGTTTTAGGAGTTTTGCTTTCTGGTTATCTTGGTTTCTTATAACAATTACAACAATTTCCTCTTCCATTTTTGGAATTTATGTTAAAGTCAATATCTTCAATTAAATCCAGTAAATGTGATAACAAGAAGCAAGTGGTATGCTTTAATTTACTATCCAACTCTCAGTATAGACCAGATGTTATACAATAATGAGTTACGATAATGAGGAAACGATGAAATGAGTGCAAACTGTACTACACAATAATTACAATATTTTACAAAGAGGCTTCATAATGAACCTTGTGTTGATTTCTTCACAGTTAAGAATATATTTAGAGATGACAAACATAAACATCATCTTTGCCAAGTAAGTCATACCTTGGCAGGAAATTCTCCAAATTCCTCCTCAACTCAAATGCTTACAGAGAGGCTTGGAGAAAAAATGTAAACTCTAAATAAGGCAACAGTTTATCAGCTACTAGCAAAAAGGAATAAAACATGACTGTTCATTAAACCTCTTTTCATTTGAACATTTCCTTATAGACTTGGTCAGGATGCAGATCAGAGGAAAATTTCTACACTTCTCTTTATCATTAATCACGTTATATTCCAATTTTATATAGTGTCAAAATGCATCAGTTAACATTATATTGTAACTCAAGTAATTCTATTTGCTATGGTATAGTTTTTTCATCCTCAGTTCTCTCTATTTATCCAGGACAAGCCTAGGACAGACAGAGGGAATACCTTGGCTCCCCAGTGATAGGTTAACATTTTGGTTGATAATTTATTAAAAATCATTACCTGAATGTCTTCCAGCAGCTCCTGTTTGCGCCGCCGGATATTCTCCAACTCTTGCTGTTCCTCTGGGGTGAGGTCGTCCGGCACTGAAAACACACCAGTGAAATATATCTTCAGAGATAGATTCAACATTTTCTAGTTTACTTGACATTTACAGCGCATAACTTATATTGCAATATGTTTTGATGTCAGCTTCGGTCAAATGTGACAACATTTTTAAGTTAAAGAAATAGTCTAGGTCATCCACAAAGTGCTAAGCTGCAGTTCCCGTGCAGCACAAATGTGACAGGTCTCAAAGCACCTGGCTGTCAGTCACACTGAAAGTGGCTATAATTAGGTTTGTCTGAGCGGGGGACTGAAGGCAAAGCAATTTGTCCTGATTGATGGGCACAGAGCATGAGCCTGCACTTTCAAAGCCACAACTACCCGCATTAGGAGACACTACTACTGTATATCATCATAGTGTGCAGGCTTTAAGACATGAAATGACGTTAACGTGGTCAAAGGATCAAAACACTACCACTTCTTAAGTATTACAACTACTATAATAATTTAAGAGCTGTGCATTTAATCATAAGAAAGATAAAGATTCAGTCATTTCTAATAGTCAATGATTAGTCTTTTTAGTCAGGGGGTCTATAGCCAATCCATCATCAGGTAAAAGCATGTGGTTTGGAGCAGAGTTTGAGAAATAAATTGGAATATTGTTGGTATTAAATGTCACAGATTAAAAATCTGTATTGTTTTCATTCAGGAAATCAATATAATAAAAATACTGGTATTGTATAGCTCCAAGCATTACACTGTGTTGACATTGTTTTGTTTAATTTCTTGTATGGTTGGATATTGTCTACGTGATTCTAGGACTGTCATGATATCACATTTTGAAGCAGTGTTGCTACACAGATATAATGCTATAAATGATAATGAAACTAGTTTATGCCACTGACTGCAGGATTATCCTAGTAAACAAATCTTTACACATTAAAAGACCTTAGCAGCACCAAATAAATATCAGAATAAAACAATAATTAGTCATAGAAGTTAATTTTCTACCCACTGCAGCTCAGGTGTTACAAACACGTTCCCACCATTGTAAAGAACATGTGCACATGTTCAATATATGAAAGGTGGGACAATATATCTGGGGCTCAGTATTTATCGCCTGTATATTTTCTTTGCACTATGGTGACATTTTTGAGTTGAATTAATAACTTCTATAACTTTACCACTTAGTTTGCATGTGTGAGAGTTATAAAGTGTTTCATTCTGATGTTTATTCACTCAACTCACGATTTATTAACAATATTGTACATTTAGAATAGTTTTTGCGGTTTAATTCTGCTCTTGGGTTATTGTGTCAGTGGCATTAATTTGTTTCAGTGTCATTTATCGTCTATATTTACGTCAATCAATATATCAATATATTAGACGATATAGCAATTACCATGACCTATGTTATTTCACAAACAATAATATGTCTCGTCTCATAACAGAGCACACAGGAACTACAGTGCCAGCCCTTCAGTCCGGGGCTCAGCTGCTGCTCAAGTACATTCTGTCACTGTTTCTCTGATTACACACAGCACGAGCTCTGGCTGACCCCCGTGCCCTCCTCCAACATTACAACTGCGGCACAGAGCAAAGGTTAAACAGTCTGATGACAAGAGCTGCACCAGAGGATCTGTGCTAACTATGGACAAGGTAATCGTTGTCTTTACAGTCTCACCGGCACAAATAATGACACAAAAGATCATATGAACTTCAATCAATGTTTTAAATTGGTGTTGTGTGTACATAAAATGCAAAGCTGGAAGGAACTAGACACCTATAGCCTACTCAACCAATTTACTATGGATAGCTTTTGCATTTTACTTGAGTAGGCATAAGCCATAGTGACACATAAGATATTAATAGTAGTAAATAATAAGGGAGGTCACTGCTGCTTGGTTATGGTCAAAATGTAATATTGAGACACTGCTAGGAATAATCAAAATGCCGTAATAACAGCTATATAAGTAAATACTGTACTAGATAAATGTATAGAACAGAAAGGATGACTTTACAAAGCTGTTAAAGCAGGTATGGAAGCTTTGGAAATCATTTTCACAAAACACAAGCAATGTGCAAAATACCTGACCGCATTTTTAAGGACAAGCATTTGAACTATGTGAAAATCACAAGCCGGACAAACAGGGAGGGTGAGTTGAGAACAGGAAGGCCATTCCTTTCTGGAAACATGATGTCAGGTTGGGCGACTGGAGGACGTTTATAGCCACACGGACACAGAGAGATGACAGGCCCCAACACAACACAACCACAGCATTGCAGGCTCAAAGGACTACCACAAAGTGCAGCACTGGTGGGTTTGAAGAGCAGGAGAAAGGACTATAATTTAACAGTTTGGAAAAGATAGAAAACAACATTATCATTTGAGGGAAAAAAAAATCATGTGTTTGCCTGTATCTTTCAAGATCACAAATGAGATATGGAAACACTTTCTTGAGATACGCTTGAAAGTTTAACATCAGATCAAAGCCATACAATTACTCTATCAGGCAAAACTGACACTAGCTAATACTAAAATGATCTAGACCAGAGGAAGTGGAGAACTCCGCACACATCAAAGCTAAAAAAAATATTAATAAGGAGATGACATTTTTCTGATGAGAGCAGTGCTATTCACTTTACTAATGCTCAGTGAGGCTGGGAACTCTGCCTAGCTGTCACTCGCTAAACTCTGCACTGGCAAACAAAAGCAGCCCGTCATCAGAATCACAGGAGGTTAATTAGACTAAATTAATTAAAGAGATGAATAAGTTTAGGTTTCTTTAGGGAGGCAAACCACCCCAACCCAAACAATATTTTTCTACATTTGGATTAATTTTATATATGAATGTTTGGCAAAATTTGCATTATCCATCCCATATATGTGAATATTGAGTTATTAATTGCATATTATCAGCTAAATCTGCGCTTTGCCTTTTCATCCTATGAACCTTATTATTACAGAGTGCAGTTTAACCCAAATCTCTTATATGTGAGATTTTTTTTCATATAAACACATCCTTTTGTCAACCTCTTGTAAGTGATCTTGAGTATTTGTAAAGTTGGTCACGCTGAGCTACTTTTAAAGATGGCTGGGGGAAGGTGGTATCAAGGGAGATACCAATTATAGCTCTATGTCCCATGGCAGCAGAGCCCACTAATACTCATCCCTATTGCTGTCCTGGCAGAAGACGCAGACATCTCATTTCCACCCTGATCACTGAAAACTCTCTTTGGAAAATAAGGAAATTAGAATTGAAAGCTTGTAGACATTATAGTCCCTTCTTGCTGTACATGTGACCCCATTTAACAACCTTAATACATGTCACCTATAAGTCAATAACCTCTTCACCTACATTGTACTTTTCTAACAGAAATCTTGCACTGGGTCAAAGTGGCCCTGTCAACAAATTTTGAAGTATGATATATTGTTGAAGAAAATATAGATGTAAACAGTAATAATGACACAAATTTTGCCACTGACACAATAACATGAAAGTAGAATTATCCCTCAGAATAATTCTAAATGTAAAATATGGTTAAAAACACAAATTACAATAAATAAATGGCAGAATTCAAACATTTAAATCCTTTTAAGATCTAAAATAACAAAAAACTCCCCACTAGTACAAAGAAAAAGTACACATATACTGACCCCCAAAAATCGTGACAGGCCTAGGTTAGAATAAGGGACATTTCTTTAATGGTTTTAATGGGCGCACGGTTTCCACAGCAGATGGGCGATAACAGTGAATATGTTTACATTGCCATGCTGCATACAATCTGCTGACAGAGGCAATATATGGAAGATGAAGCCTAGATACAGTTCATTATGCTGCCACATGTGTCAAAAATATCAAGATCCACAACCCCGCGAGTCCTTCATTTGCATTTGTGGTGTTAATATCTAGGTTTGCAGTGTAGGGCAAGGGGCACTTCCTAAACTAATGATCTTCTAACCTTTCTGCTAATGTAATGAAATTCACACTTCTTAAAGTCTTGTCTACCCAGGCTGTCAATTCAAGGCGACCAAAAGTATATTAATAATAAATTAGGAACAATATTGACCTTTACTGAATTGTTTTATAATGTATTTGACTACCGTAAAAAAACAAAAACAAATAAGAGGGTTCCAATTAACCACAGGGTCCCCTTTAAATGCCGGGTGCAAGTGTAAATTTTGAAAAATAACTGCTCCAAATAAACGCAGTGTCTAATGTAGTTATTTTTCCAAGAGGCATGTACTGCAGGTCCGAGAGGTTAGAGGGAACATACTGGCAGGTCATACTGGTTAAAAGAACTTGAGTACCATATTTTTCCAAGTTTTGCTGAAAATTTTTGTGAGGAAGGAATTAATTGCCGGTCTCAAATAAATGCCGGGTCTGTTAAGTGAAACAAATAAACGTGCAGGCTATTATTTGGTATTTTACAGTATATTAGAGCTATATAAGACCACATGATAACACACAAAAACAATTTTATGTTGGCATTTGCTCTGTTGTTTTTTTAAATTAGTTCTTATCTATTATATTTTTTATCGTTGTAGTATTCAAATCGGTATGAAGCAACTTCCTTAGTATCAAATTTGAGTTTTAGTAATATTGACAACACTAAGTCTTTGGAAATCTCATATTTACATGTAGCTCCTATTGAACTTTTGTCCAAACCAATGAGGCATACTGTTATAATACGAAGCAGTCCACCCCATGATTACATTTAATGCATGCAGGTCAAAACAAACAATCAATAAAGTGAGCAGAGAAGGGGAAAATACAGAGACAAAGCACTCTCCGGTGCACAGAGGTCTATTAAATCACTGTGAGCTTTCTGATCTCCCCTGCTTTACGCTAGCTGATGATCAACATAAGGCCAAGTGTATCAGCCTGATCAGAGCAGAATCTCTTTATTACAACAAATCCCTCAAGTACAATCCCTCATATATGTCTGAACACACACACTGGGTTTCCACGCTTTTTGGGTACATTACATTGACTTACATTTCATTTCCTGATGACTGAGCTTAACCTTAACCATAGGCACTACTTGCCTAATCTTAACCCAAGTTTCCACGATGTATGAATTGTGTACAGATTTTAGTCCCTACAATGTGATGAGCACCTGCCTGCACAAAGATTTGAGGTCCACAGTGAAATTAATAATAATGAATCTTCTCAATTAATATGGCGGGGGTCTAAAAGATCTAAAAATATCTCCTTTGACCTATATAGCTTCATAGTAATAATATTAGGCAATTAAGTTGAAGGACTCAAAGTGCACAGGAATGGAGTGGTTCGCCCGAGAGGTGGTTGTTGGTAGCAGAATTGCAATGCAGATTTGGAAGACGTGGGCTAAAGACAGTGGGATGGTCACAGCTTGGTCTTTGTGAGTCAAAGCACCACTCGGGACATTCTTGGGGCAGGCCCAAGTGACCACACCAGCATCACAGATTTGACAGGGACGTCCTCCATGCTCTCATATCATTACATCTCACATTAATCACACACAGTAATTTATCAAGACTTATGACTTCAAAACCTAAAGTCATAACTGCTTAACATAGACACACACAGGTCCCCACACCACAGACACACTGCTACATACTTGCCCTGTTGATTACCCTGTATCCCACACATCTAGTAAAGCTTACGCATCAAAATACCATTACTAAAGTCATATAGTAGTATAACAGGGTAACTCCACAGTGAACAGATTCCTATCTTCTTGAGTTTGAATAGTTGTTTGATCACTATCTTAGTAATAGATAGGTTATATTACTTACATTACAAGCAAAACAAGACTTTAAAACTAACCTGTCTCCAAATTCTCCTCTATTGGCACTTCTGAGTTCCCTCTTGGGTTATCATTAGATACAATGAGTCTTTTTGACCTGAAGGCGTAGATCCAGGGCTCCACATGTTAAGCAGCTAAACTGTCCAGCTCTGCTCACATCAGAGTGAAGCAGCCGGCACACCGCTCCCTCCGCCAGAGCACATTTGGGAAGGATCCTTACTCACCTCCCTCCCTTCAACCCACTCTCTCGCTCACCGCTACACCATCAGGACTGTCAACAAGCAGGCTCCACCCAGTGGTGTATCTCTGCCATATACAGGGTTATGTGTCATATATTTTTATTTATACAATATGTGTTTGTGTTGTTATAGTATCCCTCATTTGGGAACATGAAAAATGTACTTTCATTTAATTACAAAACATGTTTTTTGACTACATACAAAACACTTTCTCTTACTATCACTTACAAATCAAACGAACCGATAACGTCTAACTGCCTTTAAAAAAAAATCAATATATTGTCGATTGTATTAGTAGTAGTAGTAGTAGTAGGGAAGGCAGTGCAACAGCATCAATTAAATGTAACTGTAATAAAACAAATTATCTGCTAATCTGGAACAATTTTTTTTGGGAGTGGGTGTTTGTTCATTGTATCTTTTTAAATTCTGGACCAAGAGTCTGTAATAAAAGTTTGATGATGATGATGAATACGCTGGAATTCTTTTCCCATATGAACCAACCTACATACTGTGTGGTGTAGGCAAAACAAATAAATTATGTATTCCCCGAGTAAAAGTTATGACTAATAATTCGTAGATACATTTGGTCATCTCTAGTTCAAGTGGGACATGTTTGTATGACTCAGCACTTAGCAGTACGATCTGCTGTCCACTCAGTATTGACCCATGATGCCGTCACCTCAACTCCCAAACAATAGGGTCTGTCCTGACTATAACAGGCCTGCATTTTTCCAAGAACAATGTATCAACACATTTGTGACACGCCCAGTCTGCGCTTCCCTACGCATTCCTAGAGACTGTTGCATTTGTGCTTGTCATGTTATTACAACATGGCTGGTCTCTCTCTAGCAGCTGTGTGGTCTGGGGTCTATGTGAATGCGATGAGTAACTTTTGTTTCACCAGAAAAAAGGGACTAGACACTAGACAGCTGATGGATAGACTAGTCTGAATTTGATTTAATTTGATTTTACTGGGAACTGAACTAGAGGGGCATTGGACTGAGGGCTAAAGAGCATTATTTATCCTAGGCCCAGTGCAGGGAGGGGGCCCTCTCAAATTCTGTAATGAGCAATTTTCATTCATAATATTTTGTGTGGGCCAGCCAAGATAATATGTACCCAGGGCCCAGAATTTTGGTACATTTGACAATGTGTAAAATTGTTACGTACAACCTTACAACCTACTATTATTATGGTTTGGAATTTCTAAGCAGTCGGTGCACACCAAACGGTCCATTCGAACCAAAAGCTCTTAGTTCAGTTCATTTTCATTGGTGTGAAAGCACTCTGATCCACACCAAATCAAGCGGATTGAGACCTCAAAAAAAGAGGTGGTCTCACTACGCTTGATTTCGCATGAAATGCCAAACTCTGGTGCAGTCCCACTGGTGTGAATGTGAACCTGGGTCCAAACCATAGGAAGTAGGTCCAAACAACCTATTCCAAATGCATCACTGGAGGGGATATGTGTCTCCTCTGCCTGAAAAGACACACTGTGCGCCTTCGGTGACTCCAGGGCAATAACAAATTGTTCTCCAGACACAACCACGACTCTTTTTTTGAATTGGATATTTTGCCAACAATGGCCAATACAGAGAATATAATATACAAAGGTCAGAACAAGTACCAACATGCGAACGTGTTGCTCCACAGTGAGTCAAAATTGGGGGTGCGTACCTCTGTTCTCCAGTACTGCTGTTCCCCGGTTTGTAGGGGCAGTTCTTTGGTTGCGGGGAACAGCAGCATCATTGAACATCTGGGACCTGTAGGTTCCAAGAGGTCCCAGTGTTCCCCGTATTCACGTAGGAACCAGCATTTGTTATTTTAGGCTAGATCATACGTGTGCAGATTGTACGTGTGTAGGTTTAGTGCAGTTCTTTATTTAACATTTAAAATCATTTCACTCACTTTATTTATTTTGGTCACTTTATTTATTTTGTGATGTAAAGACTGAAAAGTGTTTGTCTTTTGGACCCTTGCGCACTCAACTGTTGCAGTAACCGGGATACTGCGTATACATGCACCATTGCTGAACCCGGGATATAAAAAAAAACAAAAAACAATCATAACTGGGATACTGATATGTATGTAAACGCACTCATTGAGATATATAGTGATCTCCAACGAGGTGTACCATAGCCGAAACAAGGGACTGTCAGGCCCAACCCCAGTGTTTGCACTGACACACAGCCTTGTCTCCTTATGCTACGCTACGCACAGCAACCTACATTCAGTTTGTCAATTAAAAATGAACGTGAACGAAATTGTTAATGATCAATTATCGATTAGTCAAGTAATCATCCCTAGTTCAAACAGAAGCTCCCTGTCACCAAACTAAGAGCTCAATGTTGACAAAGGTTGCCCTTAGTTCGTTAGCTGTGGCTGTGCTGCTGTGAAGGAATGCTGGGAACAAAGAGCAAGTCTGGATGGGGTAACAGGACAAGACTGCATATGGCATGGCTTTCCTGGATATACTCCGCTTCAGTCTAACCCAAACACAAAACATTAACATCCGGCAGCTGCATGGACCAATCTAAATCCTTTAAATCTGCCAAAGGCCAGCGTATTATAATAATTTAATATGAACATTTATCAACATTGAAGTTTTTATAGGTCAATATGGGGGCTTACTTTGTGAAGCTTAAAGGCAGGAAGTGCTCATACTAATCATAATAGACGCCTTTGTCTTTCAAGGCCAGCAGCCTTGATCCTTATCAGGGGCTGCTCGACATTCAGCATCCTCACACTCACAAACACACACACAGTATCAGTCACATAAGACAACTTTTCACACCAAGTAAGTACTAAAAATTATTTTCTTCAGAGTATCACAAAATCTAGATCCAATATAACAGTTCTTATAACCTGGTCTAAATGAGGACTAAACCACAAGTAGGTTCTTAACAAGGACAACTAACCAAAGTGAAAATTGGCATAAAACTTGCATAAATTGGCAAGAAAAGAAAACTACAGAGGACCCTGCAAAGCCACCTACAGAAACGCTACAGTAATGTAAGATAAACAGCATCATAACAGCTTTATAATAATTCAGCTTAATAGACACATTTTGAAGAAAAAAAAAGCCTACACAAAAGTCTACATGACTTCCTGTTAAGCATATTTGGCAAACACACTTCCTGTTTCAGAGTTTTTCTCAGAGTTTGAGACTCGCTGAGTGAAAGCTGTTCGGCTGAACCACTCATCCGGTGAGAAAATGGCTTCTCTTTGCTTAGTTTAATCCTTGAGCCCTGTGATCCTAAACAGTATAAATATCAAATATCCAGAAGAGGCTACTAAAACAGGCAAGATGCAGAACAAAGGGAGAGAGGTAACACCATCACAAAGCAGCAAATTATATACACATATTCATACTATGAGACTAGCAGAATGGAGGGAAATTTAAAATGAATTCTCAAAAAATAGTGCAAGAAAATAAGCATTACTAAGGCAATTAAGCTGAAGATTTTGACTTGAATGCTTAGAGCCAAAAGTCTAGGCTTTATGATATTATTCTGATGCCAATAACTTAACCTATTTGACAAATTGAAATGGAGTTTGTATAAACATGGACTTAAAGTAATACCGTCTTTAGCATCAACAATGCACCCACTGGGCGTTGGCAAGTATCTTAACACAAAACATCACAAATAATACAACGTGCATTTGTGTAGTTCCACCTGGCAATATCTCATCTACACTAGCCAAAGAGCAGTAGACGGCTTTCAAATAGTGCACATTGGAAGTCAAAATTCAATTATATGGAAGAAGATGGGGTTTAACAAACCACAAGGGCATTAGTGCCAGTCAGGCCCAGGCACACAGTTCAGCCTTAGCCATTACAGCTCTCTTCCTTCATCACTATAGCACCATTACATACAAGTACTTTTACGCTCTCAGACCACCCAGCTTTAAGTGGCAGACAGACAAATAGATCCTCTGACATCTTTTCCTTTGACATCAAAGTCAGGTTTCAATGATTTGGGCCAAACTATTTCAGGTTCTCAGGCCTTCCATGGGGTGAACAAAGGCAAAAGCACATAACCAGATCAGTCAGACAGAAATTCAGTAAACAAGATTATAGTGACGCAGTTCAGGGTGCTAATTAATGCTGCCATGCTCAACCAATCCAAAAGAGAGTCTTCTATTACAAAAGCTTGCAGTGTGCTTCTATTAGGCTTCAGGCTCACTGACTTGGTGCACATTAACACTCGGTGACAATACATAGCGTCACTGTTTTTATACCACATATTCCACAGACTCACTGGATACAAACAAAATCTACTATTGGAATAAGAACATAAATGAATTAATCTTGAATTCACAAGTTTGAAAACTGTTGAACACTGGTGACACCCAAGTTAACAACTCCTCACACCTGTTGCTGTTGATGGCTCAGCAGCAGTGACGGGAAATATTATTGCCTCTGTGCTGTTGGCCTCGAACACAAACTGTTCAACACATTTTGATTTAAGGACAGGAAAACAATGTCAGTAAAGGTTTTACGCGTGCGTCTTGTAGCAGAAAGAATGGTAGGAATGATAGGATTGTTTTCTAAACATGTCGGAATATGTTGCTGGAATAATAACTGTATACACAATATTTTAGTACGTGATTTAATTTGACCACAGCAAATGGGGAAACCCACACTGTAAACAAGGCCAGTTGAGAGAGCATTAATTTTAGGCTACGTGCCGACATTTTACGCACAGTTGTACCCAAGAATTAACAACTTAAAAGATGTGCCTTTATATCAAATTTAAACTATTATAACACCTGTTACACAACGAATATCAAAAACAAATACTTTTTAGCCGTACTAGCCAAATACGAACATTGCTAGAGGCAGTTTCACTCACCTATCCCGTCTTCCGACTTTAGCACCATGCTGCCTGCGTCTCCGAGCTCCGACTAACGAAAGTTTTAATAAAGTAAGTCTTAATCAAAGAAAGAGATCTAATGAGTACCAATGAACTAAAGCCTGCTCAATATAATTACTTTAAATAAATTTCTTATTGTCGAGTTAACAAGTGTCTAGAGAAAAGATTCCTGGGTAAACGAAGGGTGGCGGTGTCGACAGCCCTTGGGAGTGGTTAGAAAGACTTTTCTCAGCCAATCTACCTTCTCCCCCATCAAGACAGCGGCAGTGAAACAATGTACATCCACAAGCAGCTTTCAGAATAAAAGCTCCGCATTGTGTCCATAGATCAATTTACTTTTACAATTCACTTTAAAATGCATGATGCAGTAGTTGTCTCTAATAGCTTTTATCAGGAAAGCCAAGCTAAGAAAACTTTAGGAAATAATATGAATAATATGAATAAATAGACTATTGAAATCACATATTAATAGATTATTATTATGTAATTACCAAAACACTGCGATTTATAATAATAATAATAATAATAATAATCATCATCATCATCATCATCATCATCATCATCATCATCTTATTCTAGGGTTTTGTCAACTCAGGTAAACTGTGCCATAGCAACGCTATTTTGAATTGTACACACTTCCTTTTTATGTATATCCTCCAGTAACTTGACTAAAGACGACAGACAGCGCAACAAATGGCTCGGATGACGCATTTGCTGCTATGATTTTACCAAACCTGTAGAGGGGGCAGGGAGAGTGACACATGGGTTAAAGCCGAGCTCATTAAAATGCTGAGATTGAGCATTTTGTTAGTCACAACAGTGTTCTCACGCAAATGCTATAAGGCCTTTGGGAGCCAATATGATTTTATTAATTATATGTGGCTATTAATATAGCTATAGTAAGGCTATATGGATATGTTTCAAAGTTGATTTGTCTAATTCCACTGGGAATTAAACGTGCATGTCTGCTGTCTGGAAAAAAGATGAACTTGTCTCTACCTGCAGACATCACTGACAGAAGGAATGTAAGATCCAGTGAAAAGTTAAGATGGTCATGTCTCATGTTTTTGTTTTGTTTTTTCAGTAAAACAGGGAAATCAAAAGCTTTTTTGATACTAAAGCATCCAATTTTGCATGGGTGATTTTTGAATGTGCTGGTTGTGTTGCTCTCTCTTACAGGGGGTCATATCACACAGTTTGTGTGATAAGACTTTTGTTCAAAAGAGCTGAAGAACCACATGTTTCTAGTCTGGGCAGCCCCTTGAGCCGCACTTTAACAGCACAATCAGACTATAGATAGTGGCTTGGGCTTGGGCTGAGTTATTTGTGCAACAATTTGTACATTATTTAAACTTTTACTTTGACACCGTCAGCAGGTTTGCCTTCAGCTCATATGGTTTGATTCTTGCTCACTACATCTTTCATGCATCCTATGCACCAATGTACTTGGGTTTATCATCTGTACTTTTAGTTCTGCTTGAATTCTGGGAAGTAACATTGATAAATATTGTTCTTGTCCTGTTCTTTCTTTTGTCTTTTCTATTGTTGCCTATATGGCTTCCTTGCAACACACCAAGTTTCTTCAGCACTAACCACATCACACCATGACAGCTATAAATGTACTCCCAATACCCAACAGTAGTTTATTTAGGATTAATGCTGTTTTTGGGACAAACACATACCTGTTGTGCATTATGAAATACACTACTGTACACTGTTACAATCTAATATTGATGTGGCCCAGTAACTTTAAAATTGAATCTAATTGTTTTATGAGTCAAAAACAACTCTTTCAATCTATCCAATTCTGCACAGCCAATATTCAATATTCTTTTTTTTCCTTTTTCTTTTTTTGCAGTCCATCCATCCATCCATCTTCTCCCGCTTAATCCAGCTGGGTCGCGGGGGCAGTTTGCTGCCCAATCCTCATAGCACCTCTATTATTATTGGTTATTGGTTCACACCAACTAACACCTTTCATTACCTTATAAAATATCATTCAAAGGGAGCTAAACTAATCCTGTACTTAAGGACCAAATAATAATGAAATATGATCTATGAAAGAAGTAGTCAATACCAACACTACGCAGGCCTAAACCAAAAACAGACAAGAGTAATCTCAAGTTCAAAACCACAAC
The DNA here is from genome assembly GCA_034769755.1 of Odontamblyopus lacepedii. Lineage (NCBI taxonomy): Eukaryota > Metazoa > Chordata > Actinopteri > Gobiiformes > Gobiidae > Odontamblyopus > Odontamblyopus lacepedii. Next base: position 32,593,561 of record CM068351.1, on the reverse strand, counting down.
TAATAACAGACATTTTCGTCACCAAATTTTAAGCAACAACCAGACAAGGTACTATTACGATTACTTCAGTGCATTCTTCTGCATTAAATCAGAGTGGAGTTTGTTTCTCCATGAGTCACTTTGGGAATGGTTTGAAAAGCACAGCGTTACTTTGGCAGATGCAGTCACAGGTAATGGCCCCTTTAGGTCCTTCTATCCTGTAATTTTCTGAGCAACGGAGATGGAGAGCACACCTGAATTACTAACATGACTCATGTTATATAAGTTTATTATAACTCTCACACGTCTGGAAACATGTCATTATTTAAGCATGATCCAAATGTTTTTTTTAATCTATTTTTTTTAGGTTTTGCTTGTACAAATCTTCTCAAAATCAGCTCAAAACAAGACTACGGTATATTTCTATTGATTATACCTCAGCAGAGTTACACACTATTATCACTATCACACATTTCATTCTAAATAGTAAAACAGCCTATAGCCTACATACAATTCAAAAACAAAAGGCTTAAAACTGTTTTTCATAACTTCTCTCTTAGTGCATTTTTAATACAATTTCTTAAACACAATGGTTCAAAAAGATTCCAGACAATACAACATCACCCATTTAGAGGCCAGGTGAACTAAGTGTCTTTCCCATTGAGACAATCTGTGGGGTTAGGGGATTTGAATTTCCAATCATGGCTATTCGCTTACTTCTTAATTCCCTTAATAAGCCACTGTCGCCCTCTGCTGGTTTTGTGCAATATACACCAGTTAACTTTGACTATAAAATGTTTCTTGTCGCTTAAAATTGAGTTAAACACAATATGCTATAATTTGTGCTGCAGACAGGATGCCAGTAGAAGAATATAAGCAGTTCTGACAGGTGCAACAGGTGAGCTCCTGTCTGTCCGGGACATGATCACTGCTCCTCCTGCACTTTGCTCTTCAAGTCTGCACTTCTCATAAGTAACACGCTGGTTTAATGAGCTACAGACCACAGCCAGGTTTACTTTAAGTCAACCTTCTTGATTTACTGCAATAACCATAATTAAGCGTCATGGAGTCAGATCTGAGGAAACTAATCTCTTTGATGGACTTAGTTTCTTAAAGTTGATTATTCCTCTGGGTGCCACCATTATAGTAACGTTTTTGTTTTCTGTGGTTCTATGTTATAAAGTTTCCTCATCACAAACATCTGGATTTGTGTTTTATTTCATTCACACATGTTTAACACATAAATCCTGCATATTCTTCTCTCAAACAGAAAACACTCTTTTTTCCACTCTGTGAAAATACAGGAAGTGCTTTGCTGTGTTTTTAAACTCCAGACACCTTCACTAGAATCTTTTGGATGTTTTCAGCCCTGGAATTGGCCATCTCTGCTGAACAAAAGGTAAAAGGTACATACCGCTTCATGACATCACGAGGTGAAACATAACATAACATAAATATTTTGAGCGTTGGAGATGCAGATAGCCAAAGATGCAGGATTGCTCAAACATCCATCCATCCATCCATCCATCTTCTCCCGCTTAATCCGGCTGGGTCGCGGTGGCAGCTTGCTGCCCAATACTCATAGCACCTGACCCCCCCTATGAACCCCTCTGCAGGTGGTGAGCCCACAGGAGGGAAGGGAGGGATTGCTCAAACATATGTGAATGAAACAAAACATACTGTAACTCTGTGCATGTTTTTGATGAGGTAACAACATTCAAACATAGCTTAAAGCTTACAAAAGTAAATTCTGCATGATATAGGACTTTTAAATCTCCTTATGATCGAATGGGTATGTGGTTTAATAGCACAGGCTGACATTCTAGGTATATGGCATTTGAAAAAACAAGTAAAAAGAGAAATGCGTGTGTAATTTTGGTCACTACATTGTGACAGTTGTCAATCCTCATGAAAAGTTGAAAACTATACAAAACAGAATTAATGAATACTTATTTCCTGCAGTACTGCCAAAGCCTCTTCATGGCTGTTTATCAGGATAAAATTCAGCCCTCAAAGCCTTTCCCTGGCTTACACAGCTGCAAGCTCAAATCCTCCTCATTTACATTCCCACACAGCTCACCTTGAAGGCGCTCACTGGCAAACGCAGCCTGGCTCAGCATCCAAATCACTCATAAACACTGCACTAACACGAATCACATGCACATTATTGTTCAGTACATGCAAGCTAAAAAGATATAGTAGGATTTTTCATAATAACATATAGAAACTCATATTCTACAGCATGTCTCGCAAGATTGTACATTGCTGAGCAGTATCCTCACATAGAAATATGTCGTATTTGATAAGGCTGAAGCAATTATTATTTTTTCATTAGTTGACTAGTTAAACAAAAAATTCTACGTAGATTTTTAACTGCATAAAAGTTGAAATATGGTGACTGAAAGCTTTTATATAGAGAATAGTTGTGAATAGTTTGTATTGTTTATTTCTTTTCTTTTTTTGACATTTTGATTTTATAATGCCACTGTCTCTGTAGAAGGTCTTTTGCTATGGGTTTTAGAGTCCAGACATTGAAAATCAGACAATGTCTAATGATTATCAAAATACACAATTATTATGATTAATCACTGCAGCTTGTGTATTTTTGATGTTTTAACTTCACTCACTTCACTTATCAAATCTCAAATGTCTTTTTGTATCAATATAGAACATAAAGTATACCTTAACTTTAAAAACAGTACAACATGAGCACAATAATGATTGTAGCTCTATAGGTCAGACAGTCACTTATTGGCTGCAACTTCCCCATAGGATTTTGCTAGGGTGAACTCCTATGACAGCTTTAATCCAATCAATCTCTTTGGATCTTTATAGCTAATTTGAAAAAGATGCTGTGTTTTGGTTGCTTTATAGTCCATGCAAGCCTCAAGCCCCAGCAGTCCCCAGCCTTTTTCCTCATATGTTTCCTCATATATGTTCATGTAACAGTTTCCAGGGACCAGTGGAGGGGCAGAACAAGAAATAACTCAACAACTCTTAACCATACTTTCAACAAAAGGTCTGCATAATTATGTTTGCTGTTTACCAAGTTAAGTATTGCAGTGTATTTACAACTTAGATATGGTGATAGTCCAACTACACTATTTCCTTGTTGGGCCCAGATGGACCGTGGCCCAGTTTTTGGCTCCAGACCAGTGGTTGGGGACCCCTGCTCTTCACACTTGCAGTCTGACTAAAGAGAGTGATCACCAAAGACGTATCAGGTGCGAGACTGTGTGCGAACAGTCTCTGCTTTATTTTCTGGGACATAATGAGTCATACTTATCAAGCCTATGACTTTATTGTAACATTCACACAGATAGGGCTATAGGAATCATTTATTACCATGAATGAATCATTTTAAATTTTATGTTTGATCGCTCCCACAACTACGAGTTTCACAGTCACTTACAGTTTGAACACTGTTATAACTGTAATAAACTGGCCACCATTCATTTTGAGGACTTGATGATAAAAAAAGTTTAATTTAAACCCTTTTTTTTATTGTTAATTGCTTTATTTGTGTGAATTACTGCATTGGTATTAATGTGGTTGCAGATATGGAGTTTTTACATCAAGGGTTTGTTTAGTCTGTCAGAATAAACTTTATCACATCAATACCAGGGTATTTAAACTTTTCAACTGAAATGTAACCAGAGTGAGAAACAACTGGTTGTTGATATCCAGACAATTTACAATATAATTTACAATATACAGTTCCACTCTCTGTTTGGATTACACTGTAAGAGAAATAAAAGTCTTCCGTAATTTGCTTCTCAAATAGTGGAACACTGTGCAGAAACATATCAGTTAATATTATTTCTCCTTGATATTTGAATCATCAGGTCCTTACTCTAAATGTCATGTTAGTTGCTATGCAGGCAAATGAAAAGTACTTCTCTGTACTTCATATTCATAATTTCCCTTTTTGCCCACAATTTAAATATTAAGCCTAGTGCTGGTGCTGATGAAGTTATTCTGAAACCACAGAGACAGCATTGCTTCCCCCTTTGCTTTGCTTTGCCTGCACTCAGCTGATTCACCACAAATCCATGTAAACCCGACGTGTCAACACATGGTCTGGGAACATAGACTGTCGCTATGGGAAAAGTGCACTCCTCCTAACACTCAGCATATTCTAAATGGTTTATATCTGTTATACACTGTGTGCCTTGTTAGTGCTACAGATTTGAAGCATGAAACATCCTCCCCAGACAACTCAAATCTACTTGGGAGTTGCATATCCAAGTTAAGAAGATGATTTGCAATAGAACTAACCTTGACATTGTGAACATTATGGAAGTAAGCAAGTCTAACAAATACACATTATTTTAGCATTGACGTGAAAGCTTTCAGTTGCAATTTTATCAACACATTGCAAGATAAATATTCATAAAATTGCACATTCACCTAACAAACTGAATGACTATAAATAAAACTATTGTTATTATTATATTCAATCAAGATTAAGGATATATGAATTAAATGTAAACAATAAAAACACAATATGAATTAGGAATAAATTCTGATACCTGGAGGTGATTGACCAGAATTGACTGGACACAAGAAGGTCTGAAGGCTGGACACACATAGCTCGCTCACGGTGCCCATAGCTCCGGTGACACATGCAGGGACAGTCCTTTAGGATTCCCGAGGTTAATAAAAAAGTCAGTGCAGAAGGGTTTGTCCTTAGATAGCCTCCTGATTCTGCAGCGTGTCACTACACTAGAGCCATAATCCCCGGAGAGGTGAATGCGCAGCTCGTCACACTTTCGGTTCAGTCTGGATTTGTGTGTGGGAAGTTCCTCTTGAGAGTTTTTCAGATAAGACCTGCTTCCTCTCTGCTCTTTCTTCATCCTGGTGTCAGCCTCCTGCCATCCTCCTCTGCTCTCTCTGCCTCCCTCTCTCCCACATGCTACTTAACAGTCTCATTCAGCAGATATTCAAGTAAACAAGGGCGTGTTGTGACCATTGCACATGGACGGCATGGGCCACAAATAAGTTTTGCAATATTTTGCTGTCAGCCAAAGCCGTTGCATGACAAATTAGGTTTTATTGTCTATTTTACTCATGCCTCATTTGTCTTTTAATTTAGATTTTCGTTTGCATTGTAGTTCACAAATAGTGAAGATTAATTTAGTGCCAAAGTTAGTTTCTTCTGAACATATGGAAACCTTTTCATTTCAAGGTGCTGTGCAACTTTTCAGCAAGGGGTCAGTCAGCACCTTCTTGTTTCCTTGAAGATTGCTTTAGCATTAAAGTTACCTTTCTTGCACGTTTTATAGTTGTCAAAAATACAAAACATTTCAGGCAAAGCAATAAAATCTCCATGGAGACAAGCGGGTGGTGAAAAATTCAGATTTTTGACTCGAATTGTGTCAATTGTAGCACAATTCAAGTTTTTGTGCCCAGCCTAGGTCATGTGCCACGACCTAGGCTGGGCACCACTAAGATATGATGTCAGTATATTAAATGTTCAGTTTTGCATCCACACGTGACCTTGATGGACTGTTGCTATACAGCTTTCATAAATGTAACAAACACATGTAGAATTTTATATGTTCATGTCACAGGCACAGATTTTGCCTCTACTGGAACTACCCCCTCACTTTTCCACTGTGACAGGGGAAGCTGAAAATGCTGCAGCTGCAGATCACTAAAGGCTCAGCACTGTCACAACGAAAAGAGTCAGCATAATAAGCAAGCATGTTCTTCTTTTACAAAAATGTTGCTATAAATATGAGTAGATGAAACCCCAACAACACTGGTATGTTGTTGGGGTTTCATGGTCTGTGAGCAACTAGTTGTTGGAATCAAAGACAAAGCTGTTCATTGAAGGGATAGTTCAGTTTTACCCCAGTGGTTGAGGAGAAGTGCAACAACAGATTCGAGACCATTTCAGCATCAGTTGTTTTTGAAGTGGATCACATTGCAAGTTGAGTTTGTGTCTATTGTCTTTTATAAGTAAACAGTGAATGGTAATGAACACAACAAAATATCCAGTACACAACAAAATATCTTGTCTTATCGCGTTGGCTATAAAACATGCTAAATTGACACTTTTTTTTTCTCCAAAAGGTTGTGATGACTCTCAAATTTTTACTTAATTTGGGGGGATAATACCGGTAAATATTAATTATAGTTTTCCACTAATCAAGAAGCAATTTGTGAAGAAAAGTTGAAAAATACAATGACATTACAGGGAGTTCTATTTAAGAGAGGTCCATCACACTTGGGAGGGCACAAGTTAAGAAAAGAAGCACATTTTAAAAGTTTTCTTTGTCAAATGATAATTTCTGTGTACATTAGAGGACTTTTGGCCCAGTGCACTACATGGTTGCAGGGTAACAGGTTATGGAATTCCCGAGTGCCGATTTACAATCAAGAAGTAAAATTTGAAACCTAAAAAGTTGTCAAATTGGGGGGAAAAAGCAAAACAGTTTTAGTAAAATCTTAAAGGTATATTATGTAACTTTTTAGGCGTGAGTCTGTCCCTACATTTTCTACATTTTCCCATGGACATATCATTGCTCTACCTGTAATGTTCCACAATATGACATTAAACAGATCTGCTTTACATTTATTAAATTACAGGAGGTTTTATAGCTCAAAAATAACCATAATTGACTGTGAGCAGGGTTGCCTTTCCACAGATCTCACCTGTAATTTGGTGGTAATTTGGTCTGGTTTGGTTTCCACGAAGATAGAAATGCTTAATTCCATACTGTGAAACATTCCAATCAAAGCAATAACACCTCTATGGAGAAAAGAATTTGAGGGAGGATCCACCAAAAAAGCTACACAATGCACTTTTAAATATAATGATCTTGTGTTTTAGTGAAATCAAACCTGGCATAAGCACTTTCAGATCAACCTAAGGCTCACAAATTGTATAAATTCTAATTATACTGATATATCCGAGGGAAGATGAATGAATGAAAAATATAAAAAGAACCATTCTAAACTGACAAAGCACAACAAAAAGTCAAAAATCAGTCAGCAGCAGGTTTGTTTTGCTCCAGTGGGAAATAAATCACAAAGACAGTGAGTTGGTGGACGTCCTACATAATATGGCCCAAAAGTTAGCACCTCTGATGACACCTGGTTCTCTATTCAAATCAAAAGAACAACAAGCTATGTACCTATCAATATAACTTTATTTATACTAGAAGGACTCAATATTCACAAACACTAAATATAGTATTCAAACACCAGCAAGAATGAACTGACAAGGGCAAAAATACAAACACACATACTCAAACCACTTTTCATTTTAGGTTTTCTCAAGGCTTGTCTTATTTTAGCAACTTTTGTTATTTCAGTAGCCTCAAAGCAAAGCTGTAGCCTACTATATTTTGAAACTAGAGCAGCATAAATTAGGAACCTCAAAACATGTGCCAGATTTTAAGTAGGAAATTATTATATTATATTATAGTATATTATAGTATATTATAGTATAGTATAGTATAGTATAGTATAGTATAGTATAGTATAGTATAGTATAGTATAGATTATGAGATTTTTTTTAAGTATGTAGAAAAAATATATAGAAAAAATATAAATTCCCCATCGAATGTTCAAAGAAAGGGCTGAACAAAATGCTGGTATATTGATGACACCCAAAACCACAGCAGCCACCATTGGGCACCACACCTATGAGCATCTATGACTTCCTTTGTATGAATTATCTAAGGAGAAACTGAGCTTTTGTGATGGGAGGTGGCTAGCAAAATGCATACTGAAAAAAGGTACTTTAACCACATTCAATGATGGTGTAACAGAATGAACTTTGCCTCAATTAAACCTAGCAAAATGTTACAAAATGATTTTGTATGGAGTTTTAATAGCTTTTGATAGCAAGGTGGGCAACTGAGTTATCTGCCTTCATCTAAGCCTGTAAAGTGCATCCTCAAATGCACATGGCACACCCATTTCTTCCTGTCCTCTTTCATCTACCTCTTGATCTTCCTTTTTAGCATTTTACCTTAGAGTTCTTTTAGGACATGAACTCAATGACAAAAACCTGCAAAAAATGTGCAATCAGGTCAACTGCCTGATGAGCTACATAATACACATAATACAATTTATTCATTTAGAAGCACCAAGAAGCTGTCAGTGAATTCTGAGCGATTTGGCTGTGAAATGCTTTCTCTTTATGCATCACAAATTAACAGACCATTACATAACTCTTTGGCTGATCTGTAACTGGAATCCAGGACATAGATCAACAACCAAGAAGAAAAAAGATAGTTCACAAATCACTTTAAAGGTGGCTGTGGCTACAAGATAATTATAACAATCATCAAAGAAAAAAAACACTCATAAAAGAATTGAAAAGTAAGGCATTTTACAACAAGCCTATAGAATATAAGATACTGTTTTCAATATTTCACTGGCAGTTTTGCACAGATCTGGGAAAGTATACACACAGCCATTACGCATCTTCTCCTAAGTGGAGACCCTTCCCTACTTTTACAAAGTAACAGATGCACTTGTGAAATGAGGGCATTTCTATTTTCAGAAACATTTAGCTGACTGAATAATAGAATTCAACACCTTATTTGATGTGCTGATCCATGCTAAGACACATCCAGGAATCAGATATAATCATCTGATATCCTATAGGCTATGTCATATTATAGGAATACTGTGAGCATGACCATGCACTATTGGATGTGTTCTTAGAACCAAAGAAACAGTCTGCTTCACTTAGTTACTTCAGACTATCTACTTTGAGATTTTCATACACTTCAACACAGCTGCAACGTGAAGGGTCTGTTTAATAATTTCACATTCTTCATATCGTAGCCCATGGCACTGATGTCTGCGCCCACCTGTTTATAGCCTATTCCATTCTCAAAACAAGCCACATGCCATCATAAAATAAGCAACAGAGAAGTCTAGACACCATGCAGGACAGACTATGGACACGTGACATATCCACGCTTCGTTGCTGTGGGACAGTGGAGCACACATACTCAAAGTATGAACCCAAAGAATGATCAGACCAACCATTCGTGCTTTCCTGCATCTTGCTCCACTGGCGGCTTTGGTCCAGACCTGATCCTTTCCAGCCTCTGCCTCGCCTCCTCTGTAGCCTATAAACCTCGCCGAGGATAGCCTGCCTCTAAAAAGCGTGCTGCCTGCGTGGTTGAAGTTGCCAGCCTTCACTGCGACTGTCGTTCACTCTCTGCCTGTTGTCAATATTTGCCCACTGCGCTCTAGAAAAGCCGGTGCGCCTCGAGCCATGCCCATCACGTAATGACGTCACGCGGTAACTCCTGAAACTGACGACGATTTGTTTAAGAGTAGTTCAGGCCAACTTTACACTCTCTGATGACATTATTACGCTACTTCTAAGTGCTTCATAAAAACATATGGATTATTCTAGGCATATTCATTTCCATTATTGACATACACAGACACATCAATGGAGTCACAACTTTATTGCACCCTTATACTTAGCTATAATGCAGTAAGAGGCTTTCACTATGAAAGCTCTCCTCTTCCCTGGTCAGAAAATATGGTGCAAAAATCAAACCATCATTGTAAATATGTGGATGATCCAGTCACACTGGATAAAGTCAGTGTTCAGTCCTCATTTGCCCTGTACAAACTGCTGACACAGAAAAGTAGTTCCTATACACAAAAATTACCAGGACATTTTCCTATGAATCATTAGCTGATCAAACTATTGACTTACATTAAAGACCTGTCACATATCTTAAATATTCATGTCATAAAATCCTAAAGTTCTTTGAGCCGATTTAAGGCAACATCTCTAGTATGGACAAAATGTATGAATGAGTCTTTACAGCACGGTGGACTATACAGTCTTCTATATTTGCAAAGCATTTTGAATTTGTGACATAAAACATCTAGACATCTGTGCTAGAAGTGGTGCAAGATGATCCATTGGTTCTGACACCTGGGGTCTTGTATAAAACGGTTTCTACATGATGTACAATATGGAACATCTTTTTAACAGATGATAAAGGTAAGGTACAGGATAAAGTTGCTTCCTGAGGCTTAGCCCAGTTTTTAGCGATGAGCAAGTCCTGTAGAAATTGCATAGATACAAAAATAGAGGGTGGAAATCATGTCTTAGTATGTTGTAATATAGTCTAACACAGTGCCCACAGAAAACAAAACCATTTTATTTAAATACAATAATTAAGATTGTGGATTGTGAAGTTAATTACAGAAAGTCAAGTCAAACCTTCAGACAGGAGACTGTAGGACTGGTGGATATGAGATTCATGGAACAATAGCTGCAACTTTTTACTGCTCCCTTCTAGGTTCCTCCAGCAACCTTAGCTCTGTCATTACAAAAACAACTGCACTTTAAGTTGTTGATGAAACAAACTCCAATTGATAAAAAAATCTAAAATTAACTTGAAATAAAAACGGATAAAATCAAGAAAATATAAAGAAAAAAAATAAAACATTAATGGCACAGCATGCATGGTTAGAATACAGTGGCAACTTTAAAGTCTTATTTTTACCAAAAGTAGGCAAAACTTGGTCCTTTAAAACAAGCCACAAGCACACATACAAAATAAAAGGCAGAAAATGAAAAAAGCAAAAATGTAAATGTAAATTTAATTTGATGAATAGCGATCTATGGGTGTAATTTGGTATAAGAAATAAGAATAAAGGTCACTTCCACATCGAACCACTGAGCCCTTGGCTGAACTGCAGCAAATTAGACTACGATTGTGAAGTTATTAGCAGCCACTTTACCTTTGAGACCATAACCTTTATCTCATTCACATGCTAAAAGCCCTCTTCCGAGTACATTTATAGTCCCCATTACAGATTAGCTCACATTGATCAAGAATTTATCTAAAATTTGTAATGTAAATTTCATATTGGTTAACCAAGACACAAAATCCCTGCTGTTTAAGAATACCTTTTCTCTCAAACCCTCGGTAAAAGGAAAAAGGTATCTGTCAGAACAAGATGAATGTGTGCATTTCAACAGTTTAAACTCAGCGCCTGTTTCCAAATGCTCTCCTTCCTCCGGGGGTCACAGACCACTTGTTCCTCTGGTCCTGAATTTTCTGGAAGATGCTGCCGCTTCTCCACTTCTCTCTTTTATAGTTTTTTACCTTTTTTACCTGTTGAAAAGAAAAGTTGTATTTTACAGATATATACTTTATTTGATCCCAAAGGAAATTCAAATTGTTAAACATAATAACATAATAATGCTCATGAAAAGTTGCATATTATTGCATATTTACCTTTCCCCGATCAAATTCTTCGTCCCATTCATCAATCACAGTGTTACACTTGGCATGGCGTGCATCCTCAAAGGCGTCTCTACTGATGGCAGACGACTCACCATCCCAACTGAGGACTAGAATAAAACATCTAAATTCACCACAATCCTCTCATGCAACAATACAAAAACTAGTACAAGAGAGAAAATGTTGCACTCACCATTAGCTCCGTAGGCCTTATCAGCGGCATTCTTAAGGAGCTCCTCAACCACATCACTCGTCTTTTTACCATCCCACACAGTAGGAGCAGTACGGGTTGGGGTGTTCTGGGACTCCTTTGAAACAGGAGCTGGTACCTGGCTCCGCTTGTACCCATCATTCACTTGACTATCCCACAACACTACCGAGGCTACACAACAAAGATATGCAAGACAAGGTAAAGAGTACAATTTTTTAATTTCTTTCTTTTTCATAAACATTGCATCCTCAAATGTGAAATACAAATATTGCAACTTGCCCTCCTCGATTCGATCAATTACATCAGTCCACCTGTTTAAGCCGTCAGTCTTCAGATACAAACATCTCCTGTTTTCGATAATACATTTTTGTTTGATGTACTTTCTGATGTATGAAGAGTTGCTTTTCTTTAATAACTTGTAAATATATGCATGGGGATGGTAAATTCAGAGAGAAGTATGTATTACTTAGGATCCTGTATTGAGAATAGTGTTAATGTTGACTGTGTGTTTTGTTTGTTTTTTGTTTTCTTCTATTTTTCTTTTCTGTAAATGCTACTTTGTTGATGTATTTAGGACCCCCTTGCAAACGAGATGTTCTCAAGGGGCTTCCCTTATAAAGATATAAAAAATAAAAATAAAAACAGTAATGCAAGATAATCCCAATAAATATTTATTTAACTCAGGGTTGTCAGGTCCTATGACTAAAACACTTTGCAATAGCCCACAGACAAAAGGGCTTTCTATTATACGTCCATCTAAGGTTCAGTTGTGATTGTACTGACATTTCAAAACCACTAGGGGCATATGTTACAGCAACTTCAACACTTTATCATGTTATAGCCTATAACCTTTAACTAGTAATGTACCGATACCAATACCAATGTTGAATATCAGAGGCGATACTGAAAAATTAGTTGGACCATATCTATTCCATGATAGCAGTTAAGCTGACCTGGAAGGGCCTTATAATTGTAGTAAGACTGCCATATGCAGCTGTTCTGTAGTGATTTGCAGGATTAATAACAGTTTGAATCTCTTGTGTAATAAGTTAACTGTGTTTTAAGGAAATAAGTGATATTGGCCAAGTACCAATATCGAGACTGAAAAAGCTGGATTGGTGCATCTACTGTACGTTTAACACCAACATGCCGTCATAGTCACTTGTATAAAAGGACACAGAGCTTCAAATAAAAGGTGTGGTTGCTCTTACCAGTACTTTTTTTGTTGGTCTTTTCCTTTTCTGGTAGAGGATCCTGTAGTTTTTGTGGCTCACTATTCTCAACATGTTTGCTCTCCTCCATCAGTCCCAATTCTTTTAGTCTCTTCTTCTTGATTTTCTTTTTCAACTTTATCAAATCTCCTGTGTCACTCTGATTAAGTGGGGCCTTCAACTGCTGAAAGCTGCAAACGAACAAAAACAGTAGTACATTAAGAGAAAATACCCAATAATATACAAAATGTTTTAAAAACAGTTTGAGTTATTAAGTACCTTTCTGAAAAACTGCCTGTCAGAGCTGTGGCCTGCAGAGCCTCAATTATTTTTTTCCTCTTCTTTTTTTTCTTCTTTTTTAGCAAAACTTGACTATCTTCCTCATTGGCAGAATGGGTTTCGCAATGCTCTGGGGATGTGCAAACTACCCTTTTAGACTTCCCGGTGTCAGAATTAGATAAACTCCAAATCCCCCCTTCACACCAATCTTCGTCTTGAGCTGATGTTTCTCGATGGTTTTGGACACAATCCTTTCCTGTAACTTCACCATTCTCTCTCTTTCGTTTTCTCTTTTTTTTCTTTTTGTGTTTCTTTTTGCTCACAGGTTCACTTGTAGGTTCATTCATAGGCTCAACACTGTCAGCTTCTGTCTCTGTTGCAGCTACTACATTACAATCCACCTCAGAATGTCGCCTCTTCCTTTTTTTCTTTTTCTTCTTTTGAGCGATCTCTTGATCTATGCCATTGTGAACATGTTGTTTTTGTTCTGTAGAGTTAAGATTGCTGAAAGACTTGCTGATCTTTGGGGCCAGATTGTGAAGCCCATTGGTGATAACAGAATGGCTAGAGGAGAGTTTTTTGGGAGAAAGAAGAGGTTGTGTCTGGGGGCTCTGCTGTTTGAAGGTTCCACTTGTGTGAGCAATCGATGAAGAATTGACTTTAGGTGAATGGAATGGGTCAGCTCTATGGAGAGATGAAGAGAGGTAAGTGATTGATTTTCTATCTGTAACACACGATTAAGACATACTGATGCTCCCTAGCTAAGTTTATAGTTTTTTTTTTGCATATATAAACCAAAAGCTACTACATTGTTCTCAGCATAGCAGCCAACACAAGGAAAACATGTGTAAAGGTTGTACCTGAGCAAGTGTGTTGATGGCAAAGAAAGAGGGTTTAGTTGAGTTTGATGCATAGGGTCACTGGACAGCTGGCATGGCAAAGAGGGCGAGGCATCAGTGCTGTTGCGACTCTCCCTGCGAGCCTGCAGTTATCGACATAAATAAAAACTTGGTGGTCTAAAGAAAATAGCCATGAATGTAACAGAAGGGTTCAAATAAGGATTGGGACAATGAATGGTGAAAAACATGGAGGGAGTAGAACAAAAGAGAGAGGATGTCGTAAGAATTAGAAATGTTTTTAAGAAAAGAAAGCAAAGGAATAAAGACAAACTGAGCAAGGAAACTATGTGAAAGATTAGACGCATTAGACAAAACATGAGAATACTGGATATAAAATATTAGAATACTTGACTAAAGAAGATGGTCTGTGACCCTTTTATGTTACATCCTAAAATGTGGCACACATTTCTTTTAAGTAGCAAAAGATGTTATGGTCTATATTATGCAGTATTTGCTATATTGTATACCTAGATTTCAACTACATAGATATGCATCACCTCCCAGTGTCATAAAATGCATCAAACTTCCATAAAAGATTTTTATCAATACATGCATATGTGCATTGCTGACTGGCTGCTTGATGTAAATCAAGCTTATTAATGTTCTTAAAACTAACGGAATTAATTCACCTTTGTTGCATCCCTCTTATAATAGTACATTTTTCCTTTGCAATGTTATTAGCATATATCACTACAGTCCTATTTGCAAAAATGTGACTATACAGAAAAACAAAATATATTTCACATTAGTAAAAGTTAGAGTTTTGCAAAAGCAAAAAGGTCACCTTCTTTGCAGATAGGGCTAGCTTTTTGGCAGGTGGAGGAGACATGGTGCTGGTCGCTTCAGCAGAGATGTTGTTGAGAGAAGCAGTCTTTATTTTTGTCTTCTGCTCCTCTGTGCTCTGAGAGCGCTCCACACTTTTGTTTGGAGATGCCACACCATTGGAGCTTTTGCGAGGAGTGGTTGGGGTCTCTCCTACTGGTGCACTTTTAGGTCCATAAGAATCCTATGACACAATAAAAATAAGTATTTACAATAAAAATTAGTATTTAAAATTAAAATGTGCTTTAAATACGCATGTATCTGAATTACTTTTGAATCCGTAGTGTCGGCAGAGGATGAGTCAGACAAAGACTTAATTGAGGTAGACTGTGCCATACCCCTGCCCTCACTGCCCTGCTTCTTGTCCCCCTCTGCTCGAATGACCCCATTGGCAGAAGGAGTCGGGGTGCTGCTACGTGACTGCCCCTGGCTCTGAGGAGTAGGTTTCTTCATTTTTTTGAATGGTTCCTCAATGACCGTGGGGCCACTCAGCTGTTTGGGTAGACCACCAGTCCAACTGTACAGCCTCGGTTGTGACTGACTGCTCACACCATTTCTAGAAATGGGTAAACCCAAACCTCCATCCATGGATTGAATTTTGCGAAGCTGAGCAGGCTCAAGTTTCTAAAAAAAAAAAGCTTAAATATGTTACAAATGTATTTATTAACTATCAGAAGTTTCCTCTTATATAAAGAATGTGTGTACTTCAAAAAATACCTTTGTGATCTGAGGAGACGATAGAGGTCCATTGAGATTGGTTCTTTTAATTTGGTCTGAAGATGCACCATTTTTCCCGGGGTTCAATGCTGCCTGCTTTGCGGTCTGCCCATCAGCATTTTTCTTGGTCTCAGGGATACTAAGATTAACAAAGACAAAGCAAATATCATTTTAACATGGACTATAGATGTGTGCATTTTACAGATTAAAGACTCACTCACCGCAGGTAGAAAAGCACATAAGCTTGCTGGTTCAACACCACTTTGATGTTACTAGAGTGCACCATTGAATCATTCATTTGGTACCATTGCCCATTGCTTGCCTATGTTGTGAGCAAAAATTTGCAAAATTGATTAAAGATTTACCATTCCAGTGTTGAACTAAATATACCTACCTTGACGTAGCAGTAGTAATGGCCAGCATGACAGCTGTAGCCAGAATGCACAAGCACAGCATAAAGGCCATACATGACTGGATCACCTGAGCTTTGGGACATGTAGGGACGGATGTTTAGAAACTCTGGGTATCCAACATCCTGAAAAGAAGAAATATTTAATTGATATTTTGCACAGATTTAAAAAGCATATGAGCAAACAGCTGTAATGAACCTTTGTTATTTTCCCTCCACTAAAGTTGGCAAATCTCTTCAGGGAAAGAGTAAGCACATTTGATGTTCGATGAACTGTAAAGCGCTTAGTAGCTGGCACTTTCTTTTTGCACCTACATAAAGTTATTGGTTAATATTTCAATCTTCAATAAATCTGATGAGAAAATAATTTGGATTTCAACTCAACTTACTTGGCACACATGTAGGCATTTTCTCCACTCAACACATCTGGTTTGACAAAGAGCTCCAGAGCACGCACAATGTTGGCTGCTTGCTATAAAGGTACCCAAATGTAACTGATATGTTAGATCTTTAACATGTGTATTATATGGTAGACATGTGTTTAGCATACCCGAATCTCAACAGCAATGTCCAGGTAGGGATCATATGTATCTGACACACTTTTGCAAATAGAGCATTTCACTGACAAGACAAGACAAATTCAACAATTCAACAAACCTATTAAGACCAAAGTGAATTTATAGAAATAGAAAAACAAAGAAATCCAGCTACCTCTTGACCTGAGGTAACCTCCAAAGATCTGGTGAACCAACGTTGTGGCTTGGGTTTGCCTGTCAAGCCTAAAGACGCACAAATATTTAGTACAAAACTTACATTATAAAATTTTAAATATGCAACATTATGAGGTCTTACTTTGGGTATCCATTTAGACAGGCTTTTTGCATGGCATCAATGGTATACCGCAAAAACTCGTGAGCATCTTCCTGGCTGCCGAAACGAAAGTGTCTGGCAATCTCTGAGGAAAATAAAAGTGCATTATAGCCTCTAAACGCAACCATTAGGGCATTAAAAGGCTTTATGTGCAAGTACTCCAATGTTTCAACCAGACATTTAACATGCACACTCATGGTTTATTTAGTACAGGCAGAAAGAAAAAAACAACAACAATTACAATTAGAAGATTTAGCAGCCATTAAAGTACAAATGTCATTCCATAGCATCTTCTACTTGATGAAAAGATGCAAAGATGAAATAAAAGCCTTATGCGACCATCAGATTGGTAGCCCTTCTTAAACCTCATTCAGATGTGCTTAATACACATTCTCAAGGACTAAGCTCACACATTTACCAAATGTGTAGTTCAAATGTGTATACATAATTAGGTAAAGGACAAGGATGTAGCCAATAAGATAGCCAGCTATACTGGCTTAAAGCATTGAGGAGATGGACAGTGTGCTTAGTGCTAATGCCGTTTCTCTAAGGCTGCAGTCACAAGGAGACAGAGAGGGCATCTGAGAAACAGGGAGGGAGGGGCGCAGAACATCATTTCACCAGCACAGAAAGTAGGTCCGGTGCAAAGGGGATTTAAAGGCAAGTACGAGCTATATTGTGTTTAGTTATCTCCTCCCACTACACTGTGTTCATTCACAGCTTGTGCTCCATGTACGCGCTGCAGTTTTGCGTCAAGCTATGGTCGATGTTGCGTCACTGAGCCTCGGGCAGAAGTCAGGTGTTGGCCTTCTCACTGAACCTTCTATGAGTGCAGCGCAATGTGAAGGGTGATGCAACTTACTCTTGAGGTCTCTGATGAAGGAGACTGGCTTTATGGCATTACCAGTGTTGGCAAAGGCTTGGATAATATGATTCTGCATTACACAGATCATACAAAATCCTGACTGGTGACCTGCAAACAAAAGGTTTATGTATTTTGCCTTCTTTTGGAGAATACTATTGGCATTTACCATTAAAGTAAACTACTCACAAGCCCGACTGTGCTCCTTTGAGAGTAAGTAGTTGGCGAGTGGTGGTGTGTAGGTGAGACACTGCACCGTGGAGTTGAGGAAGCAGGTGTTCCCGAGGTTGTGGAGACCGGCTCCCACTCTGTACACTCGCTCCCATTTAAGGGCCAGCTTACTCCCAGAGAAAAGGAATTTCTGAGGAGCTGGGATACCATCGCTGTGATTTCCTATGACATTTTCTGAGGCTGAAATATATACATTTTAACATTTTAATTAATACATCAACAATACTCAAAGCTGACAATGTCTTTCTTAGGTGCCACATCTCTTCCTACCTTGCCTTTTAATTTGGACAGGCTCTGCGACCTTCTGTCCAGGAGCAGCCTCATTCTTGGGATTGAGGATCACATACTTGTTCTTTAAACTGTCTAGCTGATAGGAGAATCCTTTGCTGGCAGGTTCAAACTCAATTTTTTGCAGAAGGACCTTTTTTGCTGAAGACGCCAGCAATTTGTTGAGATCTCCTTCATCACTAGTCTCCTTCCGTCCAGGTTTCAATGCCTCCTTGAGTTTATCTACTATCGGCATTGTTGGAACATTACTGCTGAAACACGGCATAAGACAGTCAGGTGAGGTGTGATTGACCTTTGGCTCAAACCTCTCCTATGATTACATAATACTGCATAATGCTATTCAGTGTAAGCCCACCACATAATAATCCTGTGTCAATATAAAATACTTGCTTGCTGTCATGTAATGTTGTCAGTTTTGCTAACAATTTGTGTTTTTCCAGGAATAGTTCTTTAAATGTGAACGCAATTATGGTTATGTTATTGTTTTTACTTTTTTCCATTTGACTGGATCAAACATCAATAGGTTAAATATGGAAAAGGATGCGTTTTCCAGTAACAATAAACTACTGCACAGAGTCCAGATGAATGACTCGAGGAGGACATGGAGGATCAGGGTTGTGTTCATCTGAGTGGGCAGTGACGTCATGAAGAGAGGAAGACCGAATGAACATGCATCGTATGCACAAGGGCACAATGACCTTCATATGGGATGCTGATATTAGAACAACCAAAACATCAGAACCACCTGGGGCAAGAAAGAAATAGCTGACCAGATTGTTAACAGTCACTAAAGGAAGGTTATTTACATTAATACATTGTGCAATTATGAGGTAATAATCACTCACACTTCTATCTAATGGATTTTTGTAGAGTTCTTCCACTTTATTGTCAAGAGCCCTAATAAGGAGTGCCACAGACTAGGTTCAATACAAAGTCTGTTCCATTGTGTCGTTTTTGACAATAAAAAGGCAACTTTTTTTTAAACACATGCAATTCATTCTTTCCCAAACTGATTTACCTTTATTCTCTACTTTATAACAGAGCTGTGAACAAAGGCATGAGCTAAACCATTTGAATTGTACAAATAATGTGTACTATTGTCCCAGTATGGTCTAATATACATATTACAGTGAAAACTAGTACATTTACTAAGTTGAGGGAAGAACATAATTTTGATTACACTTTGTATCATTAACGTTAATACATAGTAAATGCAGGATTTCTTTGTAATCTGAGTCAAGAGTGATATTCATTGTTGTCAAGGTCTTCATAGCACTTTTCTACCTTCATTGAACTTTGTAAAAGGGGATGCCTCCTTTACATCAGTCAGACAAACTCATAAATCAGTAGTCTACCACAGTGTCTTGCTCATGGAGACGATATAAATTAGTGTTGGGACTGGGAACCTGCAACTTTCGAAATAATGGTGGGAAATCCCTCTACCTCCATCGCTGGTCCTCTGCAGTACAGTCCAGGTTTACATTAAACGCTCATTTCTAACACTTATAATGAAAATGTTTTATTGCAGATTAACTTAAATAAAAATGTTATAGGCATAAATAAAATAAAATAAGCCCCTGAATTAAAGAGTCTTGATAGATGTGGTTTGCCATTTTTAAAGTATTTTTAAGTATTTTTCGTAACAAACAACATGGGCCAATCGTCAGAGCCACTGTTACAAGCCATACAAGCTAGAAATCTACAGCGCGGCTAACCACGATCACATTGGCTACAGAGCATTACACAACATCGAGACAATGCCATACCTTATTTCACGTCAACATGTAAAGAATAACATGTGTATGAGTATTGTGTAAGCCCTACATTTAAAGGAACTTGCTGCTTTGTCACATTAGTCCATCTAAAACAGACAGAAACATTAGCACATCAGCTATCGGCTAACTTAACGTGGCTCGAGTCTCAGTGAGCTGCAATGTGGTTTAGCACCTTGACGTCCCCGGGGTTGACAAGTTGTAGACGCCAGATCCGTACAACTTTCACTACGACATGAAGGCCAAAGTGCAGATTTTTAAACATAGCATCCAATCAAATTCCAATCACACGCTTACCTTTTGCTTAGAAAAAGAAATGCGCAGTCTAAGAAGGTCTTGCTTTCTCAGCTGTAGCACTTGGGTCTGGTATTTTCGCCCATGCTGCATTATAAGAGGGCGGGGCAGAGCCTGATGGACAGGGTTGAAGAGCCAATCACAGAAGAAGCAACGTAGACGCACATTGTGTCAGCCAATCAAACATCAGATCGACGCTGCGCCGTAGGCCTTCAACAAGAGAACGCTGTTTACCATTGATGCAGTCGGAATGAGACATGGTAACAGTTTTTTAATTAGATAGGCGGCCTTATTTGTTTGTACTTGTGCTTAGTGGACACCTGACCTGTGCTTACGGCGTGTAGAAGCTAACTCCCATTAAACAGGTTTTCAATTATTTGCCCTTCTTCAGATTTCAGATCGATGCAGCAATTGGCTTGCGTTTGTGCAACACGAGCCACGCAACGTGACATTTGGCACACTTTTGGTCGCTGTTGGCACAGGAGAACTACAAGCCTCCTAAGGTACTGTCACTGTCAAAGACTGTGCGTGCCTATCCAAGACTCTCCACCAGGTGGCAACGGCATTGTAGGTTCAATTTAATAAGCTCTGGGTCGGCCATTGGGGATCCTGACAAGTCAACGTGTCAAATTTAAACTGCATTCGAGTTGATTTTTAAAGCAAGGCGAAAGTTTTAAAATAATATACAGTATGCTAAGACATGGACACTATCACATTTTGTTAACACTTTATTATTTCTATGTTCTTCCATTGTTTACCCTGGCTGCATTCAGAAACATAGCTATTAGATCGTATTGAAATCAGAATCAGAATTACTTTTATTCATCCCCGAGGGGAAAAATAATAGTATTTAAATATATATCGTTAAATAATAAAAAAGCAAGCCTACTAAAAGCCCACTAAAGCAAATGAAGATATGATAAAACATTGCATGAAAATACAAAAAGGAAGATTCAATCCTCCGCAAACATTTATTTTAGAACAGTTGTTGATCCACATGTGTGCAAAGTGCATTTTCTCCTTTTGTTAACAAAATGATTTGAAGAATATAAAACATTATAAACACACTGAAAATGCTAAACCAACAGGCAAAAGGCAGTTCCCGTGCTTTGATTGACATAATGACTGGTTGCCAGCTTCCAGTAAAACTACTGATTAAACATTTAAACATTTACTTTAATTATAGTTATAGTACAAACAAAGACATCAGCACATGAATACAGGAATAACATAATACTGCATTATGAAGGCCCCTTTATATCAGCTGAAAGTTAAGTGGTTTGTGGTGAAGAAGTGCTTTATAGTAGTTGATTGTGAAGTGCAGGGTTTATGGTACAAGAGTCCTGCATTTGTTGTATTGTACAATTATTGCATTTGAGATTCCTGGTAAATGCAGACATTAAAAAAACACAGTGCTGGACTTAGGGGTCTTCAATGTCCAGGAAGTCCTTTTTTGGTGGAGCAGACCCTCTATACCAGGCACAGGAGTCATCACTCCTCTTGATGCAGGCGAAATGCTTGGCCTGATTTCCATTCACACTCTTTTCCATCACCCAATCTGTCCATAGGCATTCTGCTGGTCCACTGATTGAGCAGGGGATGGAGGTACAGTGAGTGATCTGAAAAAGGAAGAAAAAAAAACATTAAAATGTTTTTTGTTTTTTTTTAATATTAATATAAAGAAATTCATACCTTGCAGTCACAACCCATTTCATAGCGCTGAACAAGACTTTTCTTCTGGGTAATACTTAGTCCCTCCCAAGGTTCAATGAAGTCACATAAGGTTACATGCATTGTCCCATCAGACTCCAATTTGCCTATAAATTGTAAAAATAAATAAATAAAGTTATAAACAAACAAGACTTTTGTAAACTTGCTGTAAATGTTGTTGCTATACCTGCAATGAGATACTCTTTGCTGTTGGTTTCTAGAGTCACCCCACAGACTGCAGAAATGGGTGCAGTGAAGATCACATCAAAATTCTGGCTTGGACCTTTAAACATCTAATAGTAAAAACAAGACATTACATGAAAAATGATCAGCAACAGGAAAAGATTTGAAATCCAGATGATAAGCAGTACCTTGATCGTCTTCACATCATACTGGATTCTTTTAATGGCATTTCCATAGATGTCATTGCCTGCATCGATCACCTGAGAGCCAACCACTCTTGCTCGGATAACTGAAATGCACATACCAGTTTACATTTGTAATAATGCAGCTAAAACATTTGATCTCCACATGTGCAAAGTAAATATAGTTTTCCTCATCACATTGTTTATGAAGGGCTTGCAGCATGTGCCAGGTACTGAGAAACAGTGGGACATCAGTGTTTCATCAGCTGCAATCAAAGGAAGGAATTTGTGCTTGCCCTCTCAGAGCACAGAGGAAACTAGTCAGCATTCTTAAACGCTCAACTCCAATGGTTTCTGGGCCTCCGTCTCTCGGCAGGCCAGTCTGGATCAAGATGCTGACAAGCAAATCTACTTTTTTTCACTCAAGATTCACTGTTTAGTTGAGAAGGAAAAATGAATTATTTAAGCCAAATATTATTAGATCAATATGCTTCAAAGCTACAGAGGCAAAAATG
The DNA here is from genome assembly GCA_034769755.1 of Odontamblyopus lacepedii. Classification (NCBI taxonomy): domain Eukaryota; kingdom Metazoa; phylum Chordata; class Actinopteri; order Gobiiformes; family Gobiidae; genus Odontamblyopus; species Odontamblyopus lacepedii. The sequence continues at coordinate 32,570,878 of CM068351.1, read as the reverse complement.
CATGTGTCCAACAGAATTAGAGTAATGCCTTAAGCAAACTTCTTTTATGTAATTCCAGATGCACAAGTGTGCTGACAATTGATCGAGAGCCAGTCATAGCAAATCACTGTTGGTATACAAAGTGATAAAACTATACTGTCATGAAATTTACAAAATTATGGTAAAGGATGGTTCCAGGAGACAGGATCATAAGCAATATGGGAACAAACGACCAACCGTGCAGCTTCTGAAACTTTCTCAAGGGCCTAAAATCATATAAACAAAGTGTGTATGCTGAGAAAAGCCATTTTGTAGAATATATATTCATATTAATAAGGGAAATGGGAAATCCTGTTATGGAAAGGGCAGTTTAAAAATATATACATCTAATATATAAAATCTAAAAAATAATAACTGGTGAATATGGGGATAAAATTAGAAGCCTTAGGATTTCATATAGTCAGCCATCTTGACCATTCTTACAGTAAATGTTTGTACAAACCCATACAGTAAATGCTGCCCATGGAAAAGAAGAAACAGTTGCATGTCATATAATTGTAGGGTCTTTCCCGCTTTGTTTGACTCCAGGAGCCCACTCAGTGGCTGGAGCAGAACTAAGCAGCTCCTGTTCATATTGATATTCTATTATTATAGGCCTACTGTTATCCTACTGTTATTATAGTGAAGCAAGCGGCAGTTGATGAAGTCTGATTGCATGATGGGGAAATCTGGTTTTAATGTTTTCTTTGTTTAAACAGCCTGCACACAGGCTGTTTATACCGGAAGTCCATTCACTTTTAGGAGGAACCAGAGGGAAGCAAATACATGACGCAGCATGACCAGCGGCATTCCTCAACTCCAGCCAAAAGACACTTTTCCTTTGGACTGGATATAGGAAAAGAACATTATGCCTGAACAGTAAAATGAAGTAAAGAAACAATGAAATGAGGTAAACTAAATAAAACAGCAGAGTTGTTTAAATGGCTAAATGATTAGCTGTTATAAAAAGCTTGATAAATACATGTGAGCAGTTTTCCAAAGTGACCCCACACTTCTGTGTTGAGTAAGTCATACTTTCACTAAATGGCAGTTTCTTCTTCAAATGTCTTACTGTGCAGAATTACCACATCATTACAGCGGGAAGTCAGTCGCCTTTGCAAAGTTTCTGCCAACAACTTAATGTGCCAAAACATCACTTTTCATGATTTTTTTTTTTTCCATCTCAGACGCATACCACCACCCTGAGAGGGTATGGAGAGTTAAAGGGATCAAGGGCTCTGTGTTTAGAGGCACTATCAACGTTTGTTAACCGAGCTCTACACTCTTATAAGACTTCTATTACCGTTGGTTAATTCAAATTGTGGTAAAACATATAATAAGCTTTATTTCAATTATTTCAAACTGTCATCTAATCTGTTGCATAAATGGTAACCTATAAGGTTTATCCTCTGAAAGAGAACATTGTGAAGTCTTTGGATCCAAAAGCAAGGGCAACTTTTGAATGGACCTCTTCTTTACACTGGGACATAGCCTACCTCACATCCAAAACCATGAAGAAAAAAACCAATAGCCAATAGTAGAACAGGCAGTCTACTGTTGAACCATAAGCCCAATTAAGCAAATGAAATGATTTTTTGAACACTACATAGAGTATAGTTTAGATAGAAGGACTATGCCTAGTCTTTAAATTGCAAGTGGCTCAAATTCACCTACAGCCCACCACCATACGCACAAAGCACTGCAATAAGACTGTGGGCTATAAAACCTCTCCACTGTCAACAGGACATTACAGAGGTGGGAGGGGGCATCTAGAATGAGTCAGAAGTTTCCATACTTCCAGATGTGTAAATAATAGGCCACTATAGCCCATTATGCACCCGACTCTGTGTGCTAGGCATAAACTGGAAAGCGGATTAACTTGCTCCTTATTTTAAATGTGTAAAATATTTCTTCACTTACCGACATCTGAGTTGCAAAACGCCTGCTGGGGATGCGCAGGAGAGCAGCTACAGGCCTCTGCTAGTTTTTCCACTCGCCAAATGAAAAGGATGGCCAGAGTGACGAGAATGCTTTTCGCTGTCCTAGACATTTTGGAAAAAATGTAACTTCTAAGTGAGGAAAAATGAAACGCACAAGAAGGTAATCAGTACGACAAACTAGCGTAAAACTAGATGCGACCAAATATGCACGAATCACAACAGAGAGTTCATTCTAGTGGAAGTCTGCACATCCCAACTGTGTTTTTCTCTCACTGTCGTAAGTAGCAGCTGAGTTTTATTGGTGCAGCCAGAAAATAGACCCCGCCCTTTCTGTGGTTATAGCCAATCGTATAGTTAAAGTGCAAAATGCGCAGGTCAGGGGCACCAATTTCTTAACTCAATTTTAGACACCCATTTCGGGAATTAAATTGATTTCGCGGAAATTACATTGTCCTGGGTTCCCTGCTCTGACCCTGAACTGCACACGTAAATTTACGCAAATAGTTCCTCATTTTATGAAACAATGGCCCATGATGGTTTCATAACTTTGGGTGCTAACTACAGGTCAAGAAACATATTATTAATGGAAATGTAAGCCCTCTGTCTGATCAGAATCCTCACTATCCAGCACCTGGAGCCATCCATGAATCAGTGCTAGTGCAGCCTCTGCAGGTCTGTGAGGGAATTCTGGAGGTTCTGAGCTTTCACATGAGGCATGGCCAGTTCATATACTGAGTACGAGAAAAACTTGTATGAGCCCTGTAGGCCTATATGCAAGTTAATGTTCTGGCAACACAGGTTCATTGCTTACCTGTTATTTTTACTAAAATTACAAAAATTATTAATGGTTGTGAATATTGCAATAGGACAAATGGAGAACATTCGTCCAGCATTGTAAGTGTTGGCTCCTCATTTAGATGTAACAATTTATGTGGACCCATTTACTAATAGTATAGAACCTACATGGGATGTACGGGGAATAGCGCCACTGGATTTTGTAATTATTGCATTAAAGTAGAACATACCATAGACAATAGGATTGCCCTAATATAACTGCATTTTTATTTGTTTTTTAATACAAAATTCTGTAAGCTTTAGGCCTCTGTCAGCATTCATATTATTCAATTTTTGAGCAGACCTGTTTAATTGATTTTGTCACAAAAAAACTTGTATTTTGGGAATAGAAAACAATGTTTCTAATCTATTTATAGACTTCTCTTGTAGACTATTATGAAACCCCAAACTGATTAAACTGTTCTTATGGGCTATGCTAAAAGTCAAAGGTATGCCGTTAAAAAGGCAGTGAAGAGAAGTGACAACCTCTTTTAAACATTTAGGCTTAATGTATCCCTATAACCCGTGTAAAGCTCATACTGTCATTATGTTATAGTCATGGACCTTGTCTCATTTTTCATGCCCTGGCACAAGCACTGAAGTATATTTGAAACTTTTTGTGTTCCCCTGTGCAAACAGTAGAAGTCTTGACTTAATTTACTTATTTTAAACTTTGCAGTCTTTTATGTTTATATTGGCAATTATAGTATGGCTCAGAGTGATATGATGATTAGCTATGATGATGAAAAATGAATAATAACTGGATATATTGTGGCTGCTTTGCTCCGTGACATCATACTTGGCACCTACCTCTGGCCACACTGGCAAATATTCCTGTTCTTTTCCATAGATTTGCATTTTTGTCTAGTCGCTTTTCCTCTCATGTGTCTGAAAAACCAAGACAGTGAGTTGGGAAATCAGGACAATTCATTGTAGGTGTTTTGGTGGGCATTTTATTTGTGTTTACGGCCATGGTAGCTTAAGTTACCCTGGATGACAAATATCCAAACTGTCAATGATTTCACAAGTGGCTATGACTCGCAGTCTAGTGGAAGTTACCAGAAACGTAATAGAGACTGTAGTCTCTATTACGTTAGGCAGAGGAAATGACATACATTCAAGAGTAAAAAGTGAGTCTAATAAAAATACAAGTTTAGTCGACTAAGATTCCATCCACCAATTAATTGACTTAATAACTAAAGGCCTACAGCCCTAGTGTTCAATCAAGTAAGACAAAATTTGTAGTTTTGCCAAATAAAAGTTCAGATACCTTTAACTGTTTTGGGGGTGTAAGCAAATGCTCTACCAATGACACACAATTTTTCAAGATGAATAAAAAGTTTGTTGTTTTTTTTATTCCACGAACGAGATTTGTACGAACGCCAGCCAAATATTTTCCATGTCTTTACAATAGCCCAGTTCTGTCAGGACGTGATATGATAAACATAAATTATTGTTTCAGAGAGTTATGAGGCACTAAAAATAAAGAATTTAGGCAATTTTCCAGAGCCATTGCCAGTGTTATAGTAAATATTGAAAGACTCTTGTATTTTTCTTGTAAAGGATTTATACTTCGCACAATTGACTCTTGCTTCAAGCCATGCTAGAACATTGTTAAAACATATCTGGAGTTGGGTTTTGTTTCATTCACACATACACACATGTTAGAGTAATCCTTTATTATTAGCCTGTCAACATCTCCAAAGTTCAAAATGCCCTGTTTCACCTTGTGATGTCATGAGGTAGTTTCTTACTTTTTCTTACTCAGTAGAGATATATTGTCTGTTGTCTGTTGAGAAAAGAACTCAGCCCAGATATGCAAGATGTATGTGTTAAACGTGTAAATGAAACAAAACACAACTCCATGTAGTTTGTGATGAGGAAAGAACATTATAACATAGATCAGAAAACACTGAAATATGGGTCCTTTAACACTATCTTTTTTATTTATTTTTTGCCTTGTGATCTTGAGCAATGTGCGGGCAATTATAAATGACCTCACAAGATAACCATCCTCATCTCCATGGCTCCTTTTCCCATACTGTAAATCTTCTTTTAGACCTGGTTTCACTCCCACTGCTCAAACCTGGATTATCATATCAACATTTGGTTTTGAGTAGATTTTTAAAAGAACTGCAAAATAAGCAGACTTGTGTGTACCACTACAAAAGCAACCGTATTACCCAAATGATAGACTTCCAATGCCAGGAATAAACTCAATGGGAAGTGCCTGGCAGGACAGAAAAAGTGGGTCTCATTGTGGAAACTGGTGGGTGGTGTGGTGGAGTGGGCCACTTCCTTTGACCACTGACCAATGCCCCTTTGCCCATATCAACACCCATATAAGGAATGGTCCAACTACAATTCTGTGTTAAAACATGTGCAAGAGTGAATAAGCACAGACAGTGAGAGAGACAGGAAAACATCCCTTGGAAGAAATAATAGGATTACGTGGTATGGTGACTTGTAGGTTCTGGGATGCACACTGCCCACAAGGATTTGTTACAATTAGTTAGTCACTAGTTTACGAACTTTCACTGTTTAAAGTAATTGTCATTTCTGTCCACTCCCAACCCCAGACCATATGGACTGTGAAGTGTGGGGGATCTCAGTTTCTGCCAGGATCTTGTAATGTTTTTGGGTTGAATTTACAACTGCTAGTCCATGGAGCAGCAGTGGTTCATGAGATAGTGTTCACTTACAAACCAGAAAATTGTTGGATGCACTGGTTTAATCCCAGTTCTGACTAGTGCATACAGTTGTTGTGTCCTTGGGCAAGACATTTTGATTCATTAGTGGTGGTCAGCCGTGATGGGAAGAATACAGCCCTACAAAGGAAAAAATGCAGTTACTGCGCTGACAGTACCGTATTCAGACATATAGCCTATGCAGAGTACTGTATTCTGAATACTCTGAGTTGCATTTCAATTAAAATGCAAAAATGTAGCTTTATATAGGTTTCACCATTTCTAAAGCATTTCCTATCACTAATTGGAGATGGAAAAATTACACATGCACTCGCCACAAGCTGTGCTTTCAATTTGATCACTGATTGTGTGCAGTTTAAAGCCTAAACCGTTTAGAAAAGTAACTATGTTCAGACCAAACCAAATGGAAAAGTAAGTGTACCTGAATATGGTACATGTGTTCAGTTACTTCCCAGTACTAGTGGTCAGAGGGGTAGGAAGAGTGCATATTGGCAGCCATGTTTCCTGGAGTTGCTGTAACAGATTTTTTGTTATCAGTTTGGGAAGAGGGTGTAGTCGTGTTTATATTTGAGATGCCTGTCAAGATTGTAAAGCACATTTTAAATAAAAGTTTGTTGTTTGGCTAGATGCACTTTATATACTCCATGCATGCAGGTTAGTCCAAATTTATTCACATCATAACATCTGGGTACTTTCTGATATTATTCATTTATTTCCCAGAGCGAAAGCTTTATCCAGTGAGGGCCATTCAGATTGGTATACTACACACTCACACAGACTTAATGCTATGTATGCATTCATAAAAGGTGTTGCACCATTTGGGAAAATAATTAACATGTCAGAACAACATATGATAAGTATTTGTACCAGGTTAGTCACAATAAACCAAGCAATCGCAAAGTCAGAGTGAGTAAATCTCATCAAAACAAAAAAAGCACTGTCTTCTGTGTATGAATCCTTCCAGACTTCTCAGAAAGGTTGGAGTCATGTTATGTTGTACACTGTGGTTGATCACAAAAGGCCTGTCCAAACATGCATGTGCTTGTTGTCAGTCTCTCCTACAGGTGACACAGCAAAACAGGTAAACCTGAAGGCATGTAAAGACAAAATGTACTTTCATCATAGTATTTTCTAATGCAATAATATAAAACATATCAAGGCTAGTTAGTTCACAAATCAAATCTCACTTCTGTCAAAGATATCAACTGTTAGAATAATTATGTATATTTATCCCATATTTGTCTTAATCATGTGTTAGATATTTGTGTATTTGAAATAATCTCTCTTGTGCTTGAAAACTGTGTGCAGTACTTTTCTACTTGCATGCGAGCTGAAGGCTGGAGCGGCGGCTTATCAGACCCTGTAAGACAAGGACGGTCTGAGTTTGGCAAAACATGAACTGAACCCAAACATGATATCATATCATATCATATCTTGGTGTTGCTGCTGTTTTCCCCCTTCCTTTAGAGCAGTGATACCCATTGTAACCAGGGCCACCCTAATGTAAATAAAAGTGAGGAGACGGCAGGCGTGCGCCAGAGCGGGTTGGAGAGTGTAACTGGGCACATCTCAATCCGTTCTCATCGCGAGTAAAACTAAATAATCTCTCTTGTCTTTCTTCTCTGAATGTTTTAGGTGGTGTTTAAACCTAACATAAACTTTCTTGATATTAGCATTGGTACATTGTCCATTCCTGTTGTGTATTTATTTATTGTTTTATGCAGTGTAAAGTTTACTGGAAGCTGGCCTATAAGGAAACTCACTCAAACCTGTAGTATATTTTAGATCAGTGGACAAAATGAGAGTTCTAGAAACACTTTATTAGTGTGTATCCCATAAAATCACCAGTGATTATAAAAGTCAGTATATATGGTAAAAATAGACAATTAAAACTTAATTCAAAGATTCAATTACATAACAAAATAAAGATGTATAAATTGTTCTCAGTTATTATAATTATTGGAACTTCATTGAAACATTTATCCAATGTACTCAGGTCTCACTACGAAAATGAATGTGTACTTGTCATTTGGGCATGGGTAGGTCAGAGACTGTGTGGCATTTGTGGACATAAATGACAGATTGTTCTTGAAGTCCTGAACCTCACACACATACCTGTCCTGGCACAGGAGCAGAAGCTTGTTGTGAAACACAACACCTGGAATGGAGTTGGCTTCATAACTAACAAGACTGGCCATGGGGAGAGACTCACACCTCACACCTCGATTTGAACACTCATATTGGTTCATGTAGATATTTGCATTCCAATTTATTCTTCTGTCGGAGAAGATTGAGCTGCTGTGATATGGTGTATAGATAGACCTATGTCTGTCATTATTGTAACCATACGGTGAACCATATGACTGTCTTTGCCTGTATTTGACTGTAGAGGAACTGAAGGATTTGACTGTAGAGGAACTGAAGGATATGGTCCACAAGGAAGAGGTGTAGATCCGTGGCTGGTAAGCAGCATCATCAATGGACATATTCACTCTGGATTTAATACTGGCTAAAAGTTGGATATTAAACTCTAGGGCCTTGAGAATGTTTCCATTAAAGACATTCTTATGGGTGCTATAAAGTGAGAACTTTGACATCATTTGAGTGACGGTCAGCTGTTCAGCAGGAATCATGGGAAATCGTACTAGAGATAAGAGTCTAACCTGGCTGTCCAAACTGGTTTTAACATTGTTTAAGATCCAGTTTTCCACAGCATCAAGTACAAACAACTCATCAGACACAACTAGATCTGAGCGAAGCAAAAGACCATTGAGGAGACCCTCAGAGATCTGGGTCCAAACTGAACTCCTGGTAAAGTTCTCGAAGTTCCAAGCCAAAAAACGGAGACAGTTCTCTTGCAGTAAAAAGTCTTCGGTCTCTAATGCATATTCATGAAGAGACACTTGTGTTTCAAAGGAGCTGTCATCAGGAATTATTTGTCTGAAGAGAAGACCTGTGTCCGTCTTTAGTTGTTCCACTCCAAACTGAGAGGCCAACCAGTGAAGACATTTCACCAAAGAGAAGGTGACATCAATCCTACGAGTGTACAGGTACCTAAGGAAAAAGGTTATATTCTTCAGCAGTTTAGAGTTGGATATTTAGGCTATTGCAAATAAAGGCCTACATTTGTATATACTCTTCAATCAATCAAACCATTAAATGCAACATAAATGTAACTATATCAGTGTAATTTTGTGCCTTTCTGTGCAAAAACTACTACTTTAAAACATGTAATTTTAGTTCAGCTCTTTGGAATTCTTTAAGATCAGATCCACTCGCTTAGTGTATTGGTTATCCATTATAATTTAGTCAGGCCAACTCACACACACTACTCCACTACTCTTCCAACTGTATCCTAATACTAGTACTAGCAATACTAACTAGATATTTTTAATTATTACCTTATAAAGGAGGGAAAATGTGGTAAACAGTCCGGAACAATAAGAACTGTAATGCTTTTTGCATCTGCCGTAATAGAGAATTCCTGCACAGATGAGAGTATCACTTTGTGTGCACATAATGTTACTGAATCATTTGTTTGCAGTGCTTCTTGATCTTGTGCATCTGAACTTTGAGCGGTGACCGTAAGGTCGCAGAATCTCTCATTGTTGAAGACTTCACCCAGATTATCAGACAATGCAATGCTGTGATCAAGGGTGTAGGATAAGAGCTGTAATTCTGACACAACTGTTAAAAAAAAAAATTGTAACGTTAAACATCATAAAAGTATTATCAAAATAATTCATGATTTCAATACCTCCTGGATCACACTGTACTCCAACATCCTCCTTGTGGGTGCAGTCAGTAATCCCCCATCCTTTGAAAGTACAAGCATGTAGGTACTTCTCTGTACCTTTGCATTCCATGTCATCCAACCATATTGGCCCAGGTGCTACAAGAAGACAATGGCACTTATTACTCAATTGTAAACACCGCCCTCTTCTGGTTGATAGGAAAAAATCAACCTTTTATATCATAGATTTGTCCTGTCAGGACAGATTTTGCACGAGGGAATTTCAGCTGGCGACACACAACGTGGGCTTCATTCAGGTCCCATCCATCGTCGCACACCGTCCCCCACTCTCCTGCATGGTAAATCTCCACTCGCCCCCCAAAGAGGAGTTTAGAGCCAGTAAGTCTTACGTCCCCCTCCTGCACTACAGAACTCCGCTCTACACAGAAATAAAGCAATGTCTAATAACTACCGCAGCAAAAGCATCAGCACAATGATTTTGTCGTAATACACGTTAAATCAACTCACTGAAGTTGTTGAACTGCCCGGATACGCTGCAGACCAGGGGAAGTAGCCACAACCACAAGAAGCAAAAGCTCTGATATTTGAACATTTTGGAGGACAGTGAGGTACTGTCTAAAATGGGCCAAAAAGGACAACTTTACTGTAGGTCAGGATGGTAAGATACATATAAGCTAATGGTAAAACATGGAAGATGATAATACAAAGTAAGTTCACCAAGACCAAAAATCTGTGCAAATCTGACCCGTGGGCATCTATGCATCATTACAATAATCATTAAAGTGTGGAAAGCCTACCTTCCCCAGCTTGGACTAAAGGAACTGCTTCTCTTTGTGTCAAAACTAAAAAGGGCACACAGCAAACTGGTTTAACGTCAAACGAAACTAAAGGTGTTGTGTAATAGACAACACGTCATAACTTGTGTAAGATTTTGTTTAGATAGTAAAGTAGTAATAACAAGAAATGGTCGTAAAAACACGGAATTGTATTCAACATTTTTCTTTTTACTTAGCCCAAAAAGGTTACATACAGCAACACTTAATTTACAACAAAATATCTCCTTCAAAGTTCAAATAAAATAGCAGGTCTGGTTGTGAAATATTGTGCAATACCGGACATGTTTTATGTAGAAAATGAAACATTACGGATAAAAATCACAGTCCAAAGTATAATTTGGTTTACATTCATTATTTGAAAAGCTGTACAGTACTGTAGAGGCTTTTATTTGAAGAAATTTGAATTATTTCCACAAACTGGATCTGGCCCCTTTTTGTACTCCCAACAGTGACTGCAATGTAAACAGGACAGGACCACAGAACAGTGGCCCTAATAGTGAAGACTTTGTAGTCTGTCAGTGCGCTAAATAAACTCCACACCTTCATATTTCACATCACCAATCTTGGTTTCTGGCAGGAGGATGCGTCCATCAAGAGTAAAAGCCATAATGTATGTAGCTATTTTACCAGCATCTTCCTCAGATTTAAGAGCCAGGATGATTTGGTCATCTGTGTTGGGAACAAACTTAAAGGAGGAAAAGCCATGAGTGGGGTTGAGGTCCCCCACGTGGCTCACACGGATGTCTTTAAAGTCCGCTGAACAGCTGAGCACCATGTTAGTGCCCCGGCGCTCATCTGCGGTTTCCTCATAGCGCTGTTTACTGGCACGACGTGGAAGGAAGAACCAGCGCTGCAGGGTGTCACTCCAGGCTGCTGATTCATGTATAAAATAACCTGTGGGGAATGGAAATTGTAATTACATACTGCATATAGAGACTATTAAACAGTTTAGATATTTACTGTATGTACATTTTTTACACACCAAGCCACCCTCAGTAACAAAACTTTTCTGATGTTTCTTTTTTTTTGTATTCAACTACTAAAAATGGGTGTGGACTGGCATAACAGGTTTGTGCACATCTCAGATCATGTTAATATTACCTGGAGGTTCTATTCCTGCAGCCACCTTGAGAGCCTTGTACCTAGGCACCCAGTTCTCGTGTTGGACATCTCCCCTGAAGCCCACCACTTTCACCCACTCAGGGTTATTGTTGACAAATTCACCCTCAGTAGTTGTCCACTCCTTCCCCAGACCACCAACATAGAGATGCTCATCTTTCACTGCAAGCCACTCAGCTTTAAACCCTATCAACACAGGATTAATGGATTAATGTTCCAAATGTTCAGAGTACACCTAGTATATTTAAAATGTATATCATGCTATAGTAATTGCATTATATGATGAACCTTTGGCAACACTGCCGTCCCCATCAGGCAGAATGACCCAGGGCACAGCTTTGTTTCCTTCAATTTGATACACTACTCCAGTGCGGTCATCTACAGTGTACAACTTTCCATTGAATGCTACGAGTTCTGACAGCTCCATTCCTCGTCCTTTCTCTGACAAGTGGCTCTCCAGCACCACGCGCTCTCCTTCCCACTCCACGCTCACTTTGTCACCACTCTCAGAGACCAGGAGGTGTCCTCGCCGCATGTAACTGAACCATGTCAGCTTCTTGTCACTCTGTGAGCTTGTGTCCAGGTCAGCAATGACCCCAATGCGGTAGCGGGTGCCTTGGAGTGTGCGCTCTGGTGGAGTGAGTGGATAGGTGTCATTGTAAAGGGCCTCCTGATTGGTCCGCCTAGTACTGGACTTCCAACTGGTGGAAGGTCTGGAGTGAAAGCCTGAGTTCAGGTGCATGAGAAGCACCAGAACCAGAGCAAGTGAGAGCAGCACAGCAACTATGGGCCTCCATTTTAGGCGGAAACGAGAGTCCGTGGTTTTGGCCATGGAAGCCAACATAGGGAGGCCTCCTACAGAGATGCGCAGAGGGTTCATGGGATCATTTTGCTCCAGTTGTGTGGGGCCTGGGACTACAGGCATGGAAGAAGAGGGCTTCTGGTGACCTACAAGAAAGACAGAAATAAACACTTTATTACAGATGAGTCATTATTAGGCTGGTCACATCTGAAGTGTAATATATGGCTGTAGCAAATATAGACAATGTACAATAAAACTACAATAACTCTGCTTTATGGTTACTGCTACACAGTAACCATAAAGAAAAAAATATGCTTTTCTAAAATGTACCATATTATCAAGACACATGAGCTACAGTAAATAACACTGACTTAATACCAATAATGAGTCACAGAAATTACTAATTCTACCATCTACAGCTCAAATCTCATCTTACTAACAAAAAATGAGAAAATGTTTCTCAGTAAAGAAGTACACAAGACCAATTAAGTTCCAACCAATATTATTCTATGATCTATAATTTATTGAATCAATATAAATTAATAATGTGGATAAAATGTCAAAATGAAATCATTAGTCATAATTTACCAGTTTAGTTCAAACAAAACGACTATCTAACACAAACCGGTTTTCATAAGGTCAACAGCAAAATCTATACGCTCTTGCAGGTGAAAACAATAGTTGTCATTATTAAACATGTGGAGAGACTTGTTTATTCTGGTTGTCTTGACATATTTACTGTCCGGACAATTCAAATTACTCACATTACTCACAGGTCTCTTCAACTCAATTTCCTCTTTAGTTATCCAGACATTTTACTCACATAAGTGAAATAATACAATATGAGTAAAAGCACACATCTTATTTGAATGAAGGCGCATTAACAAAGGCAGGTTGACCTAGTCAAAGTCACAACTCCCTCCCTTTTGTCTATGTACAGAAAAGGAGTGGCCCAATCATTCGTGATAAGAGGAGAAGCAGCAAATTAAGTATATGGAAATTCTTAAATAACCCACAAGGCAAAAAGTATACAGACAACACATTGGGAGATTCACTTTATGATATGCCCTACACTCACCAAAGAGAGAGAGAGTGGAGATTGAAAATTACATAGTAGTAATTCTGGTCGACATCAAGGAATCTAATATAAATATAAATATAAAGAATTTTCTAGTTAGTTTCCTTAAAGCTCTCACTTGTGACAGACAGGGGAGGGGAAGCTGAAAGACTCTTTCATAAAAAGGCCTCATGCCAAACAGAAGACCATTTAACCACGGCCTTGCATCACTGAGCTCTCCCCTCAAGACACTCTCACAGATTACCTTGCTTACAACTTCAGTACATACACTTACAATATGATGAAATTACATATGTTGATGCCCTTACCCCTTCGTCTCCTTCCCGACCTTGAGGCCTGTGTCATTAATCTCAACTTTCTTTCCCAACAACTTAACAGAAAATATCTCTTTGTCTGAACTCTTTAATATTTGCCTTGGGACTAAGACCAGAGGCACAATAGCTATGAACTTTAGCTGGAGTAAAGATTACAGCAAAGTCCAAAAGGCCAAACAGTGCAGTTTATTCATTGGTCAAGTATCAGTCCAAACAAAGAAAAGTAATCTTACACCATGACTAAGGAAAACACTACCTTTTACTAGCATAAAGGTCAGTGGACGTGCGTGTACGAGAGGTGAGTCTAATGAATGAGTCTGACGTAAGCTATAAATAGTCTAGTTAAATGAAGCTGCAAAATAGTGAGTTGTCTCAAATCTATGACATTGCAGGCATTATGCTTAGTGTAGGCTATAAACCAGAAGGCAAGAAAAGGCGTCTTAAGTCGAGAGAAAGGACGTTGGCCAAATGAAACATCATGTTAGTTTATAATAGTTAATAACGCTTTAGGACATTATTAAACTAAAGTTTAAACACTCAAGTCACCGGCACCGATATATTTGCCCATTTTTACCCGGAGAAATGTGGGAAGGATAAAGATATTCTCAAACCCATACTTTGTGTCACATTTGACCATACCATTTATGACTAAAGCAAGAATGTATGAAACTATAATCTACTATGCGCGAGTTATGTCGCTCAATGGTCCCTGTCCTGCTGCTCCTCAACAGGCAACAAGGAGAAATCCATCAGAGTCCTCGGTCTCTTCACAGCCCCCCGACACATTTCTCACGTAACCGTGTTTCGATTTACATGACACTCACCACATACGCTCGATGTCTCGCTCTCAGTCCAGACTTACGTGCAGTTTAAACACCATCTTGACATTTTTCTGCATGCTCGCTTAGTTGCCCCACCGTTCCACTGACGCTTTTTTACTTCCTGTATGTGCAGGTGACGACGTGACGTGGCCACTTTACGCGCACTGCATGGCGCTGCTTTGAGTGTCCCTCGGAAATGTGAAAACTCTATATTGAGCATACCTAATCCAGTCAGGTGACTTCACCAGGCTTAAGGAAAGTACCGTCACCGCAATAGTAGCGTCAATGGCGATTACATGTACAAATTCTACTTTACGGCAATATTCATCAAATGATTCTTAGGTGATACACATTCCCTACAGTTTATGAAAGTTGTAAAGTTATAAAACAGAAAATGCACATTTTATTTGTAATTGAATGGCAGTTCCAATACAGAACAAAACCGTTGGTCTGCCTTTCTTTCTAAGTAAGCCTAAGCAAATATTTGCACTTTTTAACACTTGCATCCGTGTTTAAACCAGTTTTATTTAGCAGGACATGTTACACAGAGCACTGCAAGGTAAGGACATTGTGTTGTGAATCACGTGACTGTTATAAAACATCTATTTCAGAAAAGACAAAAGAAAGTGTTGGAAAAAATGGTTACACCCCATGACCAAAACTTATTAATATACAGTAAGAAATACTATTCAAATTCTGTGTAACTTAGCAATAAAATTATGTTAGCCCAAGATTCAAATATAAAATACAATTACCTGAAAAGTATACACAATTTTAAATTATAGTTTGTACATATAAAATGTAGTAATCACAGCCCTGAGGCTGAATGTCTTTCAGTGCACAAAGCCAATTTTCAGTGGTTAGAAAAACAAAAAATAGTAACTTTGAAACCAGTCACTCATTTTCAAAGCAAAACATTTGGTATTGCAGCCATATTATAGATACATTACACACTGTGCTAGTTGAAAATGAAAGCTTCATATTCAACAATCAGTGATAGAGTTATTAAAATAGTCAACCAAACCTGTTGGTTACTTCCTTGAAAACAATGTACTGGTAAAGGTAAGTGGGAATACCTGTTCGGGTACAAGTCTAAGTAAATATGGCACAACTAGCCAGCTCAAACTCTCAAAATGAAATAAAATGCTCAGCCATCCAATAAAGCAAAAAATAAAAGGCAGAATGAGCGTGAACAGCCACAAAGAGTGGTAATGGCATATTTAAGTCTTTAGTAAGTGGGTGGCTGATACTCTCCTGCTCCAGGCCCTTGACTAGCGAAAGGGGACTGCTGGTATCCTGCTGGTACACCGCTACTCGGATAGCCCGGGGGATAAGGGGAGGTGTGGTCATTGGCAGGATCGGTATAGTCCTGGTTCAGGTCGGTTACTCCTTGTTTATACTTCACAAACGCAAAATAAAACAAGAGCCCCTGTGAAGACATTTGGATGGTGGATTATTACACTTTGCCATTAAGAAAATATCTTGTTGTTAGTAGTGGCTCTTACCCATGTAATGATTGAAAAGAATGAGAATGCAATGCCAGCCCGTGCAGCATCAGCTGGTACCTCATCCATGGTTGTTTGGTGCCATTGACTGGCCAGTACACAGAAGCAGATGAACCATAGGAGTGTCCATACAGCTTGTGGACAATGACAATAACAGATATTAGTTAAATACAGAGAACATGTTCGGATTACAGCTGTAAAGGCTACCTTACCTGAAAACCCTAAATCCCCAAAGACAATGTATCTTCGGTCTTTGGCATTGCTAATTTGTGGGAAGTAAGCGTCCAGCAGCAAGAAAGTGACACAAGCCACGAAGGCCAGGACTCCAATTCCCACTGCGTAGCTGCAGGCACTGTCATTTTGGTTGTACATGCATTTGCTGTCAGACGAAGTTATAACGTTGGTGTAGCCCTCTGCAGTGATCGTTGCAAACACCACGATGGAAAAGACCTGCACCAGGGAAGAGCATTTGGTAACAAATCAGTTTCCAGTCAAACAGTATTAAACATCCTTTATTTAATAACTGGGAAAACAAGCCAGCACCAAACGTGT
Source organism: Odontamblyopus lacepedii (assembly GCA_034769755.1). Classification (NCBI taxonomy): domain Eukaryota; kingdom Metazoa; phylum Chordata; class Actinopteri; order Gobiiformes; family Gobiidae; genus Odontamblyopus; species Odontamblyopus lacepedii. Next base: position 32,554,597 of record CM068351.1, on the reverse strand, counting down.
TTTCAACCATATTGGCAGATTAATTAGCTTTAGCAGATTAAATGTATATCATTAATATAAAATAATAATTACAAAATCTATTAATTCAGGTTCCGCACGTGCAAAACCCTTGTAGAGACAAACAAAGTCTTGGTTAAAGCATTTTTACATCTCCATGTCTCCTTCCATCTGTTACACAAACGCAGCCAGGCTAACATTTCTGTACAGTCACTCACCCAACTTATGATGCGCAAAATAGTTTGCGGCTGTTTAAAAAAACTCGCCAAGTCAAATGCTCCACCGGCAAAGGAGGCACCGTATGCAGTGTTTTGCATTTTGTGAGGTGTAAGTGAAGACACTAGCTAGTTAATTAAAAAGAAAGTAAAGACTGTCAAAGTTCAGTCAGATTAACAACACTTCCTGAAAACTTTACGGGCCCGCCCCCAGCACGAGGCGTTCAGGGACCCCATGTGCCTCAAGTCAAACAAAAAGTGGCAGAATACAAGCCTAATATAGCTTAAATATGAACGAAATAATAAAATGAGAAAGTCTATAGTTATACCGGTTAATTTAGATAATGGCATTTTAATGTTACTATTTTAGATGATGAAGAGCAGCAAAAACGTAAAAGTGGAAACAAAACGAGTTAAAAGTACAGTAGCGCCTGCATCCAATTTGACCATTAGAGGGCAGCAGAATGTATGTTTCCTCCTGTGGCCCGGTATTCATGTCCTTTATAGTGGACTCTGTGTTAACCAGTCGATCTTTTAAGTGTTTTGAGATAGACTCTGGGACTTTTGGAACCGCCTTTTCCTTTCGATCCAAAATGGTCGATATTCAAAATGCATTTTATGGTACAATACAGTATTTGTATTTCTTAACCCTTTGAGATTAAATCTAGCAATTATTTTAGTGATTTTAATATTTGCGTCTTAAAATAATAACTTGTTATTATTTTTAAAAAGAAAAGTTATGGAATTATGTCACCTCTGCTCTCCATTTCCAGATATGAGAAGAAACACGCGACTTTTTATCATGGATGTCCAAAGAGATAATAGATCTAGAGGTGTTTATATTTTTATTGAGACTATATTTAAACATGACTAAAAGAAATGTATTTCAAAATGAATGTATTTCATTTTCAACATTTTGATTTCACTGACTGATCAAAGGGCATAACAGGCTTCCCGACATTCACAGACACAAAGCACAAATATTTTCCAAAAGAATAACTAGAAAGAATTTTAATTATTCTTTCTAAATATATAGTGAATAGTGTAATGGAAATGTTACATTTTTGTTTTTGTTTTTTTGATGGTTTTGACACATTTCTCTACAGGAAATTGCAAAACAGCTCACTCAAATTCCTAAATATAATTTTACTTTTCCTAAACAAAATTTTATTTCAGCAATTTCAAATTCATTCAAGACTAATCAATCATCTCCCAAAAGCAGGTTTTGCAATCAAAACTCTCAGACTTTGGTCATGTTTTTCTGTGCTCTTTCATTCATTTGTCAGAGCAGAAGCCTCAGTCCTGCTCTCTAGGACCACAGAGAATCACTGGTTTCATCACTGGGGTTCACACTTGAAAAGCTTGAAAAGTTTTGTCTAAAACCTGCCGGTATTACATTATGTAAAACATAAATGTACACCTTCAGTTGCAAAGTAGATTTTGCAGTATTTGATCAAACATATTTATGCTGAAGAATACTGAAAAGTGTTGGATTATCAAATACATCAACACTACTTTTGCACTACTACTATTATAATATGTAATCTGCCTGTACACAGTCTGTATTCACTGCTGAGGCCCTTCTGACACATGTGAAATACACGATAGTGTTCATGTATGTTTGTGAATGAGAGCAGTGCCAAGTGTTTTGAAAAGAGCCTAAGAACTGTGTGAACTGATGAGTGAACTTCTGTGTGTTCAGTTTTATCCTTTGTGTCTTTGGTCTGGTTTGTGTCTATGTGTTTTAGGTTCTGCAAATAGTGTTTTATTGTGTAGATACCAGAGTTAAAGCTTGAAAATGGATATAAGGTTGCACCAACAAGAAATGAGTATTAGTATTTGCTCTTGAGTGGCAAGTTTTAGAATTTGTGCCAAAATGTTGACTTTTAGTGTCAAAGTGATCCAAAAAAAAACCAAACAAAAGTACTGCAAAATCAAAATCAATCTAAAATTTGGACAAACATAACATGTAAAATATTGTTTTAGACAAAAAAGCAAAGCTCTTCCAGCCCGAAATTCATTTGTGTGAAGTATGAACAGTGGCAAATGCTCTAAAACAGTGATTCTCTGTGGTTACTGAGAGCTGGACCAAGTCTTCTGAGCTTTTTTAAAAGATAAACTTGAATGACAGCATTTGATCTGTGGAATGACAAGGGCAAATTCCAAAATTTGCATGAATCAAAAGAATGTGGTCCTTGCACAATGGGTACATTTGTAAATAACTAGGAACAAGCAGGGGTTTCTGTAACCTCATGGAAAATATATGACACTTGACATGTGAGTTTTTGTGGGGTAAAATGACCCTGAAGCCATGTCACGTCAAGTAATGAGACTGTCTCACGCTTTACTAATATTTGACATTCTTTACAATATTTCAGACCTGTAAATCTGGCTACAGGTACAATCATTTAGGAAACAAAAAAGCACAATTTTCAAATTTTAGCTTTTTATCAGCTGGCATCTAAATTGTGTTAGACTTGGATCTCAACGTTTCTGAATGAGGACCTGGTTCAGACAGGTTTTCTTTCACAGGGGGCGCCAGTCACAAAAACTGTTGTTGTGTCCTTAGGCAAGACACTTCCCAGATTGCCTAGTATAAAAGTGGTGTGTGTATGTGAGTGATGGTGGAGGTTGGAGGGGCCGATGATGCAGATTGGCAGCCTCGCTTCAGTCTCCTCCAGGGCAGCTGTGACTACAATAGTATCTTACCACCACCAAGTGTGGAGTATATGAACAATGAACTGTAAAGTGCTTTGGGTATCTTGAAAGATGCTATATAAATGCTATGATTGATTAATAAAAAATATATTAAATTAATTAACAAGTATTTTATGTTATAATTTCTAGTGCTTGTATGTCTGTATATATATATATATATATTGTGATGTTTGTGTGTTCAGTTATGTCCTTTGTGTTTATGGACTTTGGTAAGAGTGTGCAGTATGTTGGTACACAGAATATAACGTGTGTGTTACATTTGCAAACTGTGTTTAAATAGTTGATCATTGTGTTTTAGGTTTTCCAAAATGTGCTTTGTAGTTTTTACATGAGAGGCCCTATATTACGCAAAATTGACTCTTGTGAGCTTTCAACCATGTTATAATGCTGTTACCTCATCAAAAAGATACCTGGAGTTGTGTTTTGTTTCATTTACACACCACCTTGCGATGTCATGTAGTGGTAATTTACAAGTCAGCAGCTACCTTTTACTCTTAGTTCAGTAAAGATTGGAAATTCCAGGACTGAAATGATCCAAATGAGTCTAGTGAATGAGTTTTGTTTTCAGTCTGAGAGAAGAACTCAGCTTAAATATGCAGGATTTGTGTGTGAATGACCAGGAGCTCCCCTTGCTCATTTTACAGGATGGGAGGTGATGTCGCAACAAGTGTTTAAGTGCACCTTGGTCCTTGTTAAGGCATTTTAGAAACAGTTCCTGAAACTCATCACTGGTTCGTAACCTTAGCTTTTATGGTTCGCTCTGCTTTTGCTTTTTCTGAAATCCACAATTATAATAACAATCATTTTCCACAGATAAAATGGAAGCAGCTCCTAAAAGGGTTTACATCAGTCTTCCAAAGAAGTACATTGTCGATTTATCTAAAAATTATGATTTGGTAAGTTTAGTTTTGTGCTTTAATTGTGCTTTTTAAGTAAATTTTTGGCAGTGTTGTTATGTTCTCCAGGAGCATGGGTTATTTGTAAAAGGTTTGAATCCCTATTTGAATGAGGGATATATCGAGGCTTATTTTAGAGAATGGGGAACTGTCACCGGCTGCAAGGTAAGCAGTGATATGGTTGACTTGTTGCTCATTTGTTTGCATATTAAAACAAATGATAATCTAGAATACTTTTTTTTTTCTGAATCTCAGATAAAGAAAGCCTCCTCAGCTGAAAACAACAAGGCAGTGGCATTTGTGAGGTTTGCAAGTGAGAAAGAAGCAGACTTAGCTGACTGGAATGGCCCTCACTTTATTGGAGGAACTGAAGTGACCGTCTGAAGAGTGGTTAGTCCTAAGGTGAATCAACAAAAACATTTAATCAATTTATAATGCTTTATTACTGTTCATATTATTTATATTATTTACTATAGCCAAGTGGTACACACAAAAATATTGTATTAAGATAAAGAGTGTATGGAGGTATTTTATTTATTTATTTTATTTGTAGTAATACCATAAGGTACCATACTTGAACACTATTTTTATACAGAAATTACATAAAAATATACATAAATTCCATTCAAATCTTTTTTCTTTGATCCTTGAAGAAAAAATATGTAGCCTTCATTTGTAGTGAAAGGGCCCATTAATGAACTTCAGCTCCCAGTTATATGCAGCATTTTGAGGAGCTTTCCACATTGTTGGGTTTCAGATGACATGATGACAATCTATAGGCCAATTATATTTAAAACAGATGGGGGCAGCTAAATTAAATATTGTTAAAATGTTTATTTCTGTTGTAATACAGTGAGTTCCTGGCTCTAGCCACCAGTAGAAATGATCAGTACTGATCAAAGTACAGTGAAGTCAATGGAAAAAAATGTTTTTGACTCCAACCTGCAATTATGACATCTGGAAACTACCAATTGAAAAGATCAAATATTTTGTTTTAATTTGCTAATCGCTATGGCAACAGCCCTAGAACTAGTCCATATCATAAACATAATAATAATAATTCTGGAGGTCATGGGTAACTTTCTATAACTTATACTTGTTGTCAAAATAAAAATATAGTTCTCTTTGTAGCCTACTTTTTTAACAGTACACAGCTCTATAATTAGACATTACTTGTGGTTACTCCTGCCGGTTACTTGTGGTTAGTCCTGTTCATCTTCTTTTTGTTTCAGGTGGAGGGAGAGACAGAGGAGCAGATGGCTGCAGTGGTGACTAAACCTCGGCCACGGCGCTCCTTGGGTCTGGGATACATACTTGAAGATGCCCAATGGTTAGACGATGAGCTGGATGAGTAAATAACAAGAAAACGTTTTACACATTATACTTGTGCTATTCAATGATGCCATTTAAATCTGATATAGACTAGTCATAATATAGATAAAGCTCTTCTATGTTAACCGTAATTGCAGTGGATTTGATATTTGACTTTGCTATGTTTATGAGTGACAATAAATGTATCTGTTACATGTGTAATTATATTTTTTTACATCTCATAATGACATTTGCATTGTGGGCAGGGCACAACTGCTGGAATTATTGAGCCTACAAAATTTAATGATGATTGATTTTTTTTATTATATAGGTCTATTTTGAAAGGGTAAAAACATTAGGGATCCGGGTTTATATGCTTTGTAAATTATTTTTTAAGTATTCTGGCTTCATGAGGTCCTATGTAGAGTAGGTAGCCTAATAAAATAGCCAAACTAAAACACAAATAAAAAATAAGTGGCTTCAAAGAGGTTCATTTCATTCTTCCGATGTTATATCCAAATAAAGGTTCTTTTTGACAGTGTGTTGTTTACACATACCATGACATCCAGGCATCCGAAGCATCAAGGTATGTGTAAACACACACTGGTCTGTCAAAAAGACCTTTTATTTGGGTAAAAAAAAAAGTGGTCCTATCAGGGTGTGTTGGCTAATACTGTATGTACCACTTAAAAATATTATCTACTCACTTGTGTTGATGGCAGTGGTCTGGTTTGAGGATGAATAGATGGCCCTATTTACCCGGGACAGTCCCAGTTTTGAGCCCTGTGTCCCTTGTCCCAGCAGATTTATCCAAAACCACTGATTTGTCCCAATTTTATACAAGAAATGTCCCAGGTGTCCCTATTTTAGACCAATCTGATACCTGTCAACAGTAAAGAGAGGCATATACTGTCATTTGTTTAGGTAAAATACAGAAAAACTGCTTAAAAATGACAAAAAACATAAAGAAAATATGACTATACTGACTCCCATTAGTGCCAAGTGCATAACAGTTTTGAAAATCTGGTCACCCTACTTATGACAGCTCGAAAACTAGGAAGAACACTATGTCACAACTCAACAGTTAACAAATGCCTCCACTTGATAATCTTTTAAGATAAGGAGACGAAAATACCTTATGTGAATCTTTTTTTTTTTTTACACCACTCAAGACTAATCAATCATCTCCCAAAAGCAGGTTTTGCAATCAAAACTCTCAGACTTTGGTCATGTTTTTCTGTGCTCTTTCATTCATTTGTCAGAGCAGAAGCCTCAGTCCTGCTCTCTAGGACCACAGAGAATCACTGGCTTCATCACTGGGGTTCACACTTGAAAAGCTTGAAAAGTTTTGTCTAAAACCTGCCGGTATTACATTATGTAAAACACAAATGTACACCTTCAGTTGCAAAGTAGATTTTGCAGTATTTGATCAAACATATTTATGCTGAAGAATACTGAAAAGTGTTGGATTATCAAATACATCAACACTACTTTTGCACTACTACTATTATAATATGTAATCTGCCTGTACACAGTCTGTATTCACTGCTGAGGCCCTTCTGACACATGTGAAATACACGATAGTGTTCATGTATGTTTGTGAATGAGAGCAGTGCCAAGTGTTTTGAAAAGAGCCTAAGAACTGTGTGAACTGATGAGTGAACTTCTGTGTGTTCAGTTTTATCCTTTGTGTCTTTGGTCTGGTTTGTGTCTATGTGTTTTAGGTTCTGCAAATAGTGTTTTATTGTGTAGATACCAGAGTTGAAGCTTGAAAATGGATATAAGGTTGCACCAACAAGAAATGAGTATTAGTATTTGCTCTTGAGTGGCAAGTTTTAGAATTTGTGCCAAAATGTTGACTTTTAGTGTCAAAGTGATCCAAAAAAAAAAATAAGTACTGCAAAATCAAAATCAATCTAAAATTTGGACAAACATAACATGTAAAATATTGTTTTAGACAAAAAAGCAAAGCTCTTCCAGCCCGAAATTCATTTGTGTGAAGTATGAACAGTGGCAAATGCTCTAAAACAGTGATTCTCTGTGGTTACTGAGAGCTGGACCAAGTCTTCTGAGCTTTTTTAAAAGATAAACTTGAATGACAGCATTTGATCTGTGGAATGACAAGGGCAAATTCCAAAATTTGCATGAATCAAAAGAATGTGGTCCTTGCACAATGGGTACATTTGTAAATAACTAGGAACAAGCAGGGGTTTCTGTAACCTCATGGAAAATATATGACACTTGACATGTGAGTTTTTGTGGGGTAAAATGACCCTGAAGCCATGTCACGTCAAGTAATGAGACTGTCTCACGCTTTACTAATATTTGACATTCTTTACAATATTTCAGACCTGTAAATCTGGCTACAGGTACAATCATTTAGGAAACAAAAAAGCACAATTTTCAAATTTTAGCTTTTTATCAGCTGGCATCTAAATTGTGTTAGACTTGGATCTCAACGTTTCTGAATGAGGACCTGGTTCAGACAGGTTTTCTTTCACAGGGGGCGCCAGTCACAAAAACTGTTGTTGTGTCCTTAGGCAAGACACTTCCCAGATTGCCTAGTATAAAAGTGGTGTGTGTATGTGAGTGATGGTGGAGGTTGGAGGGGCCGATGATGCAGATTGGCAGCCTCGCTTCAGTCTCCTCCAGGGCAGCTGTGACTACAATAGTATCTTACCACCACCAAGTGTGGAGTATATGAACAATGAACTGTAAAGTGCTTTGGGTATCTTGAAAGATGCTATATAAATGCTATGATTGATTAATAAAAAATATATTAAATTAATTAACAAGTATTTTATGTTATAATTTCTAGTGCTTGTATGTCTGTATATATATATATATATATTGTGATGTTTGTGTGTTCAGTTATGTCCTTTGTGTTTATGGACTTTGGTAAGAGTGTGCAGTATGTTGGTACACAGAATATAACGTGTGTGTTACATTTGCAAACTGTGTTTAAATAGTTGATCATTGTGTTTTAGGTTTTCCAAAATGTGCTTTGTAGTTTTTACATGAGAGGCCCTATATTACGCAAAATTGACTCTTGTGAGCTTTCAACCATGTTATAATGCTGTTACCTCATCAAAAAGATACCTGGAGTTGTGTTTTGTTTCATTTACACACCACCTTGCGATGTCATGTAGTGGTAATTTACAAGTCAGCAGCTACCTTTTACTCTTAGTTCAGTAAAGATTGGAAATTCCAGGACTGAAATGATCCAAATGAGTCTAGTGAATGAGTTTTGTTTTCAGTCTGAGAGAAGAACTCAGCTTAAATATGCAGGATTTGTGTGTGAATGACCAGGAGCTCCCCTTGCTCATTTTACAGGATGGGAGGTGATGTCGCAACAAGTGTTTAAGTGCACCTTGGTCCTTGTTAAGGCATTTTAGAAACAGTTCCTGAAACTCATCACTGGTTCGTAACCTTAGCTTTTATGGTTCGCTCTGCTTTTGCTTTTTCTGAAATCCACAATTATAATAACAATCATTTTCCACAGATAAAATGGAAGCAGCTCCTAAAAGGGTTTACATCAGTCTCCCAAAGAAGTACATTGTCGATTTATCTAAAAATTATGATTTGGTAAGTTTAGTTTTGTGCTTTAATTGTGCTTTTTAAGTAAATTTTTGGCAGTGTTGTTATGTTCTCCAGGAGCATGGGTTATTTGTAAAAGGTTTGAATCCCTATTTGAATGAGGGATATATCGAGGCTTATTTTAGAGAATGGGGAACTGTCACCGGCTGCAAGGTAAGCAGTGATATGGTTGACTTGTTGCTCATTTGTTTGCATATTAAAACAAATGATAATCTAGAATACTTTTTTTTTTCTGAATCTCAGATAAAGAAAGCCTCCTCAGCTGAAAACAACAAGGCAGTGGCATTTGTGAGGTTTGCAAGTGAGAAAGAAGCAGACTTAGCTGACTGGAATGGCCCTCACTTTATTGGAGGAACTGAAGTGACCGTGCGAAGAGTGGTTAGTCCTAAGGTGAATCAACAAAAAACATTTAATCAATTTATAATGCTTTATTACTGTTCATATTATTTATATTATTTACTATAGCCAAGTGGTACACACAAAAATATTGTATTAAGATAAAGAGTGTATGGAGGTATTTTATTTATTTATTTTATTTGTAGTAATACCATAAGGTACCATACTTGAACACTATTTTTATACAGAAATTACATAAAAAATATACATAAATTCCATTCAAATCTTTTTTCTTTGATCCTTGAAGAAAAAATATGTAGCCTTCATTTGTAGTGAAAGGGCCCATTAATGAACTTCAGCTCCCAGTTATATGCAGCATTTTGAGGAGCTTTCCACATTGTTGGGTTTCAGATGACATGATGACAATCTATAGGCCAATTATATTTAAAACAGATGGGGGCAGCTAAATTAAATATTGTTAAAATGTTTATTTCTGTTGTAATACAGTGAGTTCCTGGCTCTAGCCACCAGTAGAAATGATCAGTACTGATCAAAGTACAGTGAAGTCAATGGAAAAAAATGTTTTTGACTCCAACCTGCAATTATGACATCTGGAAACTACCAATTGAAAAGATCAAATATTTTGTTTTAATTTGCTAATCGCTATGGCAACAGCCCTAGAACTAGTCCATATCATAAACATAATAATAATAATTCTGGAGGTCATGGGTAACTTTCTATAACTTATACTTGTTGTCAAAATAAAAATATAGTTCTCTTTGTAGCCTACTTTTTTAACAGTACACAGCTCTATAATTAGACATTACTTGTGGTTACTCCTGCCGGTTACTTGTGGTTAGTCCTGTTCATCTTCTTTTTGTTTCAGGTGGAGGGAGAGACAGAGGAGCAGATGGCTGCAGTGGTGACTAAACCTCGGCCACGGCGCTCCTTGGGTCTGGGATACATACTTGAAGATGCCCAATGGTTAGACGATGAGCTGGATGAGTAAATAACAAGAAAACGTTTTACACATTATACTTGTGCTATTCAATGATGCCATTTAAATCTGATATAGACTAGTCATAATATAGATAAAGCTCTTCTATGTTAACCGTAATTGCAGTGGATTTGATATTTGACTTTGCTATGTTTATGAGTGACAATAAATGTATCTGTTACATGTGTAATTATATTTTTTTACATCTCATAATGACATTTGCATTGTGGGCAGGGCACAACTGCTGGAATTATTGAGCCTACAAAATTTAATGATGATTGATTTTTTTTATTATATAGGTCTATTTTGAAAGGGTAAAAACATTAGGGATCCGGGTTTATATGCTTTGTAAATTATTTTTTAAGTATTCTGGCTTCATGAGGTCCTATGTAGAGTAGGTAGCCTAATAAAATAGCCAAACTAAAACACAAATAAAAATAAGTGGCTTCAAAGAGGTTCATTTCATTCTTCCGATGTTATATCCAAATAAAGGTTCTTTTTGACAGTGTGTTGTTTACACATACCATGACATCCAGGCATCCGAAGCATCAAGGTATGTGTAAACACACACTGGTCTGTCAAAAAGACCTTTTATTTGGGTAAAAAAAAAAGTGGTCCTATCAGGGTGTGTTGGCTAATACTGTATGTACCACTTAAAAATATTATCTACTCACTTGTGTTGATGGCAGTGGTCTGGTTTGAGGATGAATAGATGGCCCTATTTACCCGGGACAGTCCCAGTTTTGAGCCCTGTGTCCCTTGTCCCAGCAGATTTATCCAAAACCACTGATTTGTCCCAATTTTATACAAGAAATGTCCCAGGTGTCCCTATTTTAGACCAATCTGATACCTGTCAACAGTAAAGAGAGGCATATACTGTCATTTGTTTAGGTAAAATACAGAAAAACTGCTTAAAAATGACAAAAAACATAAAGAAAATATGACTATACTGACTCCCATTAGTGCCAAGTGCATAACAGTTTTGAAAATCTGGTCACCCTACTTATGACAGCTCGAAAACTAGGAAGAACACTATGTCACAACTCAACAGTTAACAAATGCCTCCACTTGATAATCTTTTAAGATAAGGAGACGAAAATACCTTATGTGAATCTTTTTTTTTTTTTTACACCACAAGAAGGCATATGACGTAGGACGTAGTACGTAGGACGTAGCTGCCGCAGCGAGTCCAGGGCAGATGACGTCAGAGTCCTGAGCCAATCGTGTGCAGAGCGCCAAGAGGGAAGGGAAACATGGCGGACATGGAAACAGAAATAACATTTAAGAAGGTAATCTTGCATCTTTTTTCTTCATATGTGCGCTTCAGAATGATCTGCGAGGGAAATAATTGAACTATAAAGTATCGCAAATATATAGCCGCTTAGGCACAAATCCTATAATACAATGGACTGTACATACTGTCATTTATCGGTTAGATTCTACAGGCTTTGTTAGTTGTCTCCTTGACATATTTTCTGAACCTTTTAACAAATCTGACAAATGTGCACGCTTTGTCAACACAAGAGGCAAAACAACCGAATGTTTGAAGAATCTAACTTTATGAACAAAAACGCTAAACACTCGTAAAAAGAGCACTTTGGTTAAAATGTAAACACACTGCCTGGAGCGTTTCGATGTGTAGTGTGAGGGAGTCAGACCTTTAGGGCTACCTTCACACGTATTTAGGTAACAAAAAACTGCTTTTACTTTTTTTTTTTTTTTTAACTGTGTGAGCTTTAAAGTCTCTGAATGGAAACAGGTTTTCACTACAGGAATCTTTTGCATTGTTTTTCTACTGCTTCTGTGTCTGTCTATAAAATATCTTAATATTGTGATGCCTGTGTGTTTAGTTGTGTCTTTGCAGTATTCAGGTACTATTGATACTTTGCACGCTGGGGGTGTTCTACATGTATGTGTATGGCGGAATCATTTCATCAGTTACCATGGTGACACATTAGCAAACAGATAAAAACGTTTTTAGATAGAAGAAAGAAATAGATTGTGATCCATGGTCCTTTTCAGGTGTTTGATTTTCAACAAAAAGGCGAGAGTGACTATTTGACAAACTGCTGTTGCCTGAGAGGGACTTATTTAACAGCACAAATCTGCTCACATGTTGTAGTTACAACTAAATCAATTCTTTATGGTCAGATTATGTTAAAATAAAGACTTGATTAAGCCTCAAACAGAGCAGTGCCTACAGTTAGCATCACACCCCCCAGGGAATGTTGATGACACTGGCTGCAAAGGATCAATAGCACGTGCAGAGTCAGTATTACTGTATTCAAATAAATAAATGGTTGATTATTACATTTCAGGTACTGCAAAAGTGTTCTGTAGTTTTTAAATCAAAGTTAAGGTTTGAAAATATACCGTATAAGGTTGTGCCAACACGAATAAGTGAATGAGTTTTTGCTCCCTGGGTGGCGAGATTTTAGTGTAGATTTAAGCAGCTGGAAAAAAACTGTAAGCCAGTCTTAGGTAATGAATAGTAAAAACATGGCAGTTTTAATTTCAACTTTTTAAAAATTGTTTCAGGAAACTGTACGCAAACTCTTGTCAAGTTTCTTCAAAGAGGACAAGACAAAATGTAAGTTTACTAAAGTTTACTGCAAAGACTTCATGATGTAGGTTTATCTAAATCTTATCATGAAATTGTGGTGCAGTGAGTGGAGATGCAGTGGTGCTCATGGCAGAGATGTTAAGAATATTTGTTCAAGGTAAGTTATAGGAAAACACTTTTTTGCAAATGCGTTTTATTGCCCATACAAAGTATCACTCTTAACCACAGAGACTGCTGTAAGATCACAAAAACAAGCTGAAGCGGAGGACTGTGACCAAGTAGACATTGAGCACTTTGAAAAGATCCTGCCACAGTTGGTAAGAAATTGTAAAAATAAATAAATAAAAATCACATGGTTTGAAATTAAGATTTTAATCTGAATATTTTAAATCACCATTTACCATCATATAATTAGTATTTCATAACAAAATGGCTGCTTTTATACCATTTTCTCTCTCATTTTAGCTTTTGGACTTCTAGCATAAACAAGCCACAAGATGGAGCCACACTGCTGCATACTTGGTCTATAGTTCTTTTCATGTACAACCTATTTTTTTTAATCTATATTGATAATTTCTTTGTGTACATAATAACTCCAAGCATTATTATTAAATGCTTTACCTGTATTAGCATGGCCTGGATGATTGAACAAACTTGCAGCGCTCTGAGTTCACATTTTGTCCGCTAACACCCACCTGTGCTTCTCAGTGCAACAACAGGTGCTTCCAGCGTGCTCCGTGGCGCCTTTCATCAAAGCATCGTGGAGCAGTTGGAAGCAATTAGAGTAATAAGGGCAGCAGCCAGTCCCTTAGATGATGACAAGTGCCAGGAAAAAAGGAGTACCCCCTCTGGCCACTTTGAAGTTCCCTTTTGCTGTCCTCCGATGTTTAGTTAGAGGTGGGGGAAGGGCAAAGGGGGACCTTGCTGCTGCACAGTGAAAGTTGAAGTGAGTGAGTGTGTGTGCATGTGCTAGCCAAACATGTCCAAGGACCACACGCATAGATATTCTGTTTGAAAGGAAACAAAACAAAACACATTGGAACATAGTCCAAGAGGAGCAGGGTGTAATTCCAAAGGTAAATAAACAAAAGAGGCACGCGGTGGAGGTGCTTTCGCTGTTTTCATCACAGCGCATGGGGAAATTGAGACAGCAAGGGAATGGGTAATGTTATTTCTAACCCCCAGTATTTCTGATGGTTTTCCAAAAGGGGAGCATTTAACCAACCAGTCTTTGCTATGAGTCAGCATAGGAACTCACCTATTTATTTGTATGGCTGTTGGTGACTCACTGCACTCAAATGATGCTTCTATATAGGCTAACATAGAAGTAACCACCTGTTATTTAACTGGGAACATTTTTATACACATTCAACTCAAAGAAGTGTTCATGCCTCTTACAGTATTTGCTGGGCAGACATGCCAGTAGTCTGTGTTCCTATTGACATTTTTTCTACAATTTTCAAAGAAAAATATTAGATAGAATTCATAAATTTTCATTGTCACTGTCTGGATCCAGGAATTCTTGGAACATTTGGGTATGTATTTTGCCATCAGAACCAGATGTGCCAGAAGTAAGTTCCTTAAAACTTTCTATTATTATTACTATATCTTTTTACTGGAATTATTGCTTTTGGATAAACAAAAAAGCAATCAAGTATGTCAAGTCCATTATTATATTTTCTTGCTGGAAAAAAATGCCACCATAACAAAGCTGCTGTATTTATTTTATTGAGATTTGTTTGTAGTAAAATGTATTTTCTCCCACCTCGTTTGCATCTGAGTGGAACAAATAAGTTTTGAAGGCAGCATTATTAAACATATGCATGCAGTTAAAATAAAAATAAGGGGATGCAAAGTAGAGAGTAATGAGTTAAAGTTTTTCTTGGTCAAACATTAAAGGCAGGAAGTGTCGACAGTTCAGACATTTTAGAGATGCTCTGCAGTGAGGAAGCTTTACTAGAGACAGACATTGATTCAATTCCCGCAGCCTATTGGACAGTCTGCACAGTGGATCAAGCCACAGCTACTCATTCCTGGTGTTTATGAAACAAAAATGGTTTCATAAAAATGTTTTGTATTGTATTTTTCACAATTGGCCTGACAAAACCACACATATGATGCGATATAATTCATATAATAATGAAATAATAAAATGTAATTTTAAGGCTGTGTAGGAGAGATGTCTGCATTAGCAGTCCCACAGTTGAGATTATATCAGTGCTCACTACTAATGCCCAGGACCAGCTCATACACTCCTCACTCCTCTCCAACTTTCTGTCAGGTCATAAGCCTTTCTTCTGTGGTCCAACTCTAGCCTCACCTCTGACAAGCATAATCTCCAAATACTTATTACCAAGATGACATTGATTTAGTACAAGCAGACAAATTGTAGAGCTTGCAAAAGATTTCTGAAAGTTTGGACATTTCCATGACCCTGGTCACTGTAATCACAGTACATGAAGTGCATCCTCTGCAATTACTTGAGTTCAAGAATTCAAAACAAATAACAAAAGTATAATGTCAACTTCTAATTATGCATTTGGACACAAGGCAAATAAGCAGAGGCTGTAGCTATTCCCTGAGTCTGCGCCCCTCTTGATGGTCTATGGTCCAAAGCCAAGCCTCATTGAGGAGTGATGATTAGAACATACCTGGCAGTGGGAGCCACTCGGGCGCTTTGCTAGGATCACTCTTAAGTGGTTGTGGCGCTTGGCAGTTAGTCTGAGGCTGGAGATGGGCTGCTGCTGTGTTCTGTGGAGTGACTGGAGCTCTTGTCACCACAGGAGGGGGAAAAGAATCTTCCGGAACCACTGAGGTGGATGATAAGGTCAGGGACCTTGGCATGCCGCTGTAGAGGGACAGGCTGTAAGGGAGATGCTCCAGCACCTGCCTGTTCCCTGTTCTGTCCTGTCTGAGTGGTGGCTTATGGCAGAAACAGCAGATTAATCCTATTACATAACCTTCAAAAGTCAACCATTCAATTAGATTTAGGAGGGAGCAGAAAACATTAATTTAGCCAAAGTGCAGTCAAATCAAAGCATGTAATGGTGGGAGGTATGAATCATTTACTAATTTAGCTAACAAGTCTAGGTCAAGAGAGCATTTCTATTTTTGGTTCCTGTTATAATTGTGGTATAAAAATACTGCAGTGTGACCATCAGTGGAAATAAACCTTCAGGTCACGGACTTGGGCAGATGAAAAGGCTCATATTTGTTGATATTTAAAAAATAATGACCAAAATCTCTTTGGTGTGGAGCAGTTGGCACCGCTGTGTTCTGCTTGAGAGACCTTTAGACAGATAAGGTGGCAGCAGCAGGTTCATATTTATTACACTAGAACTACTAAATTAACAATTGTTTTCATGCTGACAACAATCAGCCAATTAAAATGGGTTTATTCCTCACATACCTTGTTTTCTTCACATCCAAAATGGCACAACAGGAGTAGGATTTTGTCATGCTTTTGGTCTTAATTCATATCTCCAATAAGGCAATGTCTGTCTGTCTGTCTGTCTATGTGTGTGTGTGTATATAGAATATAATCTCCATCTTACGCTGTATAGATACAGTACAGTTATATAAATATCTATTTTTCTTTTATAAAGAAGGATTTTATGGAGCTAAATTATTCCCTGATTGCGGGAAAGATGGACTGGTGTGGGTAGTGTTAACTATGAGACATCATTGGACCACTTAAAAACTCATATTCATCCAGTTTCAACAGTGGCAGGTGTTTCATGCATTAGGAGTCACACAAATGTTTACGACACAAAACTGATAACACCAAGGCTTTGAAATACATCTGTCCACAGGGGCACCGGAACTTTAAATTTGCCCAGAGAAGCATTGAGAAAGCCTACATAGAGCACTCCATGTCCGATTGCAGGAGAGGTCAGGATGTAGGGTCAAAGGTCAGTGTCCTTGTTGTTAACAGTTTCCTGTCTGTCCTGTTTTGCAAACCGGAGCGCTGATGCATTTCATCGCTGGATCAAAGCAGGAGGCTGTCTCATTCTCTGGAGCAGTGAGGTGTCACAATTGTGCCTCAAATCAGAATGGATGCCCCTCTTTGGATTCAACTTTGCTATATCAGCATCTATGTACCTGTACTTATTTATGCCAAATATATTTAAAATGTTTAATATATATTGACATAAGATGGAAATCTTTTTTCTACAGATTTTACACTTTTACAGAAAATATTGCTTCTGTCTTTACCCTCATTTAAACACAGGGATAAAAGAAGGAACTAAACTTAACAGCTAAACAGAAACAATGTCAGATGTACAAGAGTATCCAAACTGTAAATGCAAATACAACAGACATGTATAAGCCCCAGCACCAATGTAAACCTCATTGATTTAGGGCAATTAGTACTTGAAGAATGGGTAACTTTTTGTTCTCTCCCAGTCTTTTTACTCAATACTATGGGGCACGACAACAATAAAACCTGCTCCAACATTAGCAGGAGCACATTCAGTCACAAGCGGTAATGTCAGAACATTAAATCAGTAAAGGAACTGTTTCTGTGCATAAAACAAGGATCCAGCATGAGTACCACTTCCATTGCTCACTCTCATGTCGCACTGCAGATACTCAAGTATACTGGCATATACAATACAAAAGACATTTTATTGTGTTTAAAGGGACAGTTCGGAATTTTGGACATAGGGCCTCATTTCCTAGTGAGCCAGAGTGTTGGAGATGTGTGGAGACACTTTTTTAAATATTCCATCCACTCCTTGTATTTGGAGAGTTTGCTGGTGCTAGGCTACAGCATGTCAATGGGCACAGTTAGCCTGCCACTAAAAACAGTCTTACCCACTCCACAGTGCACCCGAAGCAAATCAGTTATTACGCCAGACTGACAATGTGAATGTCTGTGTTGATAGAATAATGTTTGGAATAAAACTAACCTTGCATCGCATGAACTGTCGCATGTTGAGGGACTTCTTCTCATATATCAGTCCACCGCTGCCGAGCTTTCACAGACATTCACATCGATAGTCTGGCGTTATAACTGTTTTGCCTCGGGTGCACTGTGGAGTGGGTAAGACTTTTTTTATTCATTTTATTTATTTATTTATTTATTTATTTAAAAGGAACAATGCACATTAATGGACACATGAAGACAAGTGTAAATGTGCCGAAGTTACCATACAGCTAATTTACATTCATAGTCCCTTGGCAGGTTACTTACAAGACAGAAACATATACTGTTACAATCCCTCACAACATTCAAATATTTCAGGTTCACACAACGGGTGCTCTGGTACTTATCTATAAAGTGCAAGTGGGTAATAAAGTGCTACTGTTTCAATATAAATACATAAATAGGTAATAAATAACAAGGTACAGTAGGACATACATTCATTCTTTGGTACATATACAAGTGGTGGTCGCAGGCCAACTATGGCCATTGATATGCACTAGCCTAGCACCAGAAAACTCTCCAAATACAAGGACTATATTTAAAAAAAATTCCAGTGAGCCAGAGTGTTGGAGACACACTCTGACTCACTGGGAAATGAGGTGCTATATCAAAAATTCTGAACTGTTCCTTTAAAGTCCTAATGTGGAATTTCAATTGCATTTAAAACAGCGCCTTGCAAAGTATGTGTTTACAGATTTAAATATTTATAATTATTAAATTAAACTAGCCACCAATTAAATACCAAGATGTTATTCCATTAAGAGCAGCACCATGTCAAGTGTCAATGAGCTCCCGGACAATATCCTGTACCCTCATTAAGTCTGGACCGCGCTGTGATATGTCTCATTGCACACAGTGAAAAGGCTTGGTGCCCTCCACCACTGTCAAGGATCTCACGGCTCCATGCTGCTCCAGCTGCCATAGGAACCAGGCGTCCTCAGCCGTGGAGAGTGGCTGTTAGTGTTAGTTTAGCCTGGAATTATTAGTCAGATTTTTCCTATTAAGGCAGCAATACAAAAAATTATCCAGCTCATGATACGATTCTTGAAAATTCATTTCAGACTGCAGTCCATGGAATCAGTACCATGTCCTTTACTTATTCTACATTAAATAGTTACAGTAGTATTGGGTTAATGGGCCATTCACGAGTTGCAATATTTAAATCAGGTAAAATTAAAACAATGGCCTCTGAGTATATTTTTTACTCATACATTAGTTTCATTTATCTGATTAAAACATCTCTCTGCACAAGTTTTAGGCGGCATGGTGGCTGAGTGGCTAGCACTCATGCCTCACAGCAAGAAGATTCTAGGTTCAATTCCCCAGGTTTCCCCTATCAACCCAAAACATGCACTATAGTTGTGAAAGTGGTGTGTGCATGAGTGATGGTGGTGGTCGGGGGTTGGAGTGAATGAAAAATGCTCTGTTAATAATGCTCTGTAAAGCCTCTTTGGGGACATGTGTCTGTGAAAAGCGCTATAGCTGTTGTAAGGCGACCTTGGGTGTCCAGAAAGGCTCCAGATAAATAAAAAATGTATTATTATAATCTATACTGCTACCCAGCCATGATTAATCCAAAATGTCAAGGTCATTTATCAGTAACATATAACTTAATTTGACCTTCTTATACAAATGTTATTAGAAGGGAAGTCTGATGCTCGGAAACAAGATAAAACAATGTAAAAGACAGAGTCATCAGCAGTCTGTCTGTGCTGCTGTATTTCTGATGTGATGACGGGAAGCTGAGTATGTTCGTCTGCAGCTGAACAAACTACTTAAGTCTCACTCCAACCACACACAGAATTCTCAAGTAGAAAACACTCAAAATGTGGTAATGATAGCAATAGACTAACAAAGCATGATTCCATTGTGAGAATTTCTATGTCTTTCCAATTTCTACTCACTCTCACATGATGGCGAATGTACAAGGTGAGACCAGATTTGGCCATTTTTATAGGGGTCTAGTTAAACAAGCCTAATGTATACAATTCTGGTTTGGTCCAAATGTGGTTAAGAGAAACAAGAAAAAAAGGTGGAGAGACTGTCAATATGCAAAAAAAAAAAAAAAAAAAATACAAAAACAAAGGCTCTTTCTTAATGACAAACAAAAAAAGTTATGTTTTTAATCTTATTTTGGTGTGTTGTAGTCATAGATCGTATATATGTGTGGACAAAGCTAACCCACTAGCCGCTGCGTGCCAAATAGGAAGTGCTCCAGGAGGCTCCTCCGGCTCCTTCTGACCCTGGCTCCCATTGACTTACATTGAGATCTTGCTGCGGTGAGCCGTTATGGGTGATGTCACACTCGCTTAGTCCACTTTTTTATACAGTCTGTGGTTGTAGTTCAGGTTTATCCCTTGGTATAAAGACTGTATAAAGAACAGAACTAAGCAAGTATGACGTCACCCACAGTATTCAGCACCACTCAAATGAAGCTTGTGATGCTAGTAGATACACTGGGCGAATTTGGAGATGGATCTTATGGATTTGGATATTATGAATAGGACTCTTTAACGCAAAAAATACCAGGATCATGTAGAGCAGATTAATACATATATTTTAAGGCCAAAATGACGAGGCTCACTGCAGCACTTAGAGAGAGAGGGGTAACAATATATCAATTCAAGTCAACGGGAGCCAGGGTCAGTAGGAGCCGGAAGAGCCACAAGCAAACTTCCTATTTGGAATGCAGCAGCTAGCGTGTTAGCTATGTCCATTTATACATACGGCCTATGGTCATTACAGTACAGTAGTGCTTTGATCCCTGCAGTTGGGCAAATTGCTTTATTTTTGTCCTCTTTTGGGTTAATCATTATTTAGCACAACCTAATTCATGATTTATTCAGATTTTGGACTCATTTTAGAGCTATTAAGTCCAAATTCATGCCTGATATAGTCCAAGTTTAGATCTGGTGCTACTCAGAAGTCCAAATATTATTTTAGGTGTTCCTGGAGAGAAAAGTATGAGAACCATGCTTTATTGGATCCGATATATTTTCAAGTATAATAGAAGTAAAGAGACATTTGGCACAGTGTTGTAACCTACTCCACTAGACTACAGGACACCACTTCAAAACAGTTTTAACCCTTAGTTGGACCAGATTGTGTTTATTGCTTGAAAAGGCAAATTATCATTCTACAATTACATGAGGACTTATCCGATCAAAAAAGCCATGGTTGTTTTCTACTCTGTTCAGTACATAGTGGGGCAGATGTTACAGTTGCATCCCTACACCTCACTGAAGGACATTGATGGTTAGCAGACTGTTTATACACTTTTCATTCATCTGTGTTATGACTGTTCTCAATTGGATCCATTTGCCAACCAGAGCTCCTCCAGCATGTGCGGCCCATGCTCTCTTTAGCCTCTGCTTGTTTCGTGACTCAACACAAGCAAATAAATAAAAAGTGAAGATGTATGTCCATGGGTAATTCATAGAGGATAGGGCCTGCTGGGTATAGGATCTAAACACGCTGATGACTGTATATATGGACTCAGTTAAACAAGTGACACAGGCTTTCATGTGCTAATTATGCTGGAAAACAAACCTGGCAACTTTGATCACTGTGACGTGAGTTTTTCTCTTTACAAACAATGAGAGGAATGTTGAAGGGATGTAAAGCAGGTGTAGCCTTCACTCGAGTTTAGTTCATTAATTTGACAGGGAACTAAAACCTTTTTTACTATTACTCTTACAATAATATTTAATACATAGGAGCGGCTAAAAGTAATATAATATTGGTTGTAATACATTTAGTTCTTAGGTCTAGTCCGGGGGTGTCCCAACTACTATTTTTGTTGGCCCACAGAGATCCTGCTGAATTGGCCCAAATGATCATAAACAGTACTTTTTACTGCTAATTTAAGTAGTTCTATCTCTGCAGCCTCAATAACATCTTATTACATCGTGATACAGACCTATAATTAGTGTTCCAAGACTTTTTAAGGTATTGTGCCTCTATCAAGCTTTTAAAATACATCTATTTCATCTATGTATCCATATTTTGTGTAAAACCAAAGTTGGACACACCAAGCAATGAGAGAGAACGAGAGAAATACCAGGGGCTCAAGGAAGAGCTGGAGAGGGCCTGGAAGGTGAAGATATCAGTGGTGCCCGTGGTGATCGGAGCACTCAGGGCTGTAACCCCCAAACTGGATGAATGGTTACAGCAGATCCCAGGAAGGACAACGGACATCTCAGTCCAGAAAAGCGCAGTACTGGGAACAGCAAAGATACTGCGCAGAACTCTCAAGCTCCCAGGCCTCTGGTAGAGGACCTGAGCTGATGAGGGTGAGAGACCAACCACCATGGAAGGTGAGGAACACATTTTTTAAATATAAAATTCTGATCAAATCCATGTTCTTGATCTTTACTCAACTAGTGCTGTCAGAAGAATAAAGATAAGTCTCTAACTAAAGCCACTTTAGCTCCACTGTGTAGGCACCCCATAGATACTGAATCCATGTCCCGTGGAGCAGAGTGGCCCTGTGGTGATTGAAAAAGCCCTCTCCTACTGTGGCTCTTTACAGTGGCATCAGTAACAGCAGTAGACAGAGTGCATTTGCAGCACTTTTGTGATTAATTTTACAGTACATTCTCACTGGTATGACGATTCGGAGGGTCCACATTCGACTTCCAGTACTTCACTTCAGGCCTATTCTTGTTAATCTTATTCTTTATTCATATCTTAACCCCCACAACACCCCAAACCTTAAGTCTGGCTGATAGAACCCACTTTGCCCAACAGCACCTAGGCAACATCAAAGGCCTCTGGTGGAAATGAGGAATGGTCCAACTTTCTTTATCCTCAGACATGAATTAAAGAGACCATATTATGCTATTTTCTAATCTATGTCATAATGTTGTTTTCATTCACACATGTGTAACATGCAAACCCTGCATATTTATGATGAGGTCTTCTCTCAAACTGAAAATACTCTTTTCCACCTTGTGATGTCATGTGGTAGTACAGGAAGTGCTCCACTGTGTTTTAAAACTCTATACACCTTCACTAGAATTATTATTTCAGTTCTGGAATTGCCGATCTCTTCTGAATTAAAGGTAAAGGGTAGCTGTTAGCTTGAAGACCACTACTATATGACATCACAAGGTGGAACAGAGCATTGTGACTTTTGGAGATGTAGGCACACAAATAATAAAGGATTACTCAAACATGTGTGAATGAAACAAAACAGAACTGTGTTTTAGATGAAATGACAACATTATAACATGGCTTAAAGTTGGCAAGAGTCCATCTCGCGTAATAGGACCTTTAACAACTGAACCTCTTTCTCCCTGTGTCCCAAATCCTATTAAGAGGTGAAAAAGCTGCTTTACTGTTCGTGACCACTTCCTTAGCGACTGACAGCTGAACTGAAGACTAGATAGATTGTCGCACAAGACAATGTCATGCTTTTGGACTGAATGCTTTACTTTGATCTCAGTGAATACCCCCTCCCGATGCTCGAAGAAGGGCCTGATATGTTAACAACCATCCTGGTTTATTCTCCACTCTGTCCTCCACCTACTGCCCTGCCAGTCACTCAAAAGCTCCAGAAAAGTGCAGTGGAGTGGGGGAGATAAACTCCTTTCATCTCCACTCTCACATGGGACTCCTGTAGTGCATTCTCAGCAGTGCAATGTGTCCCATGCCCACAAAGTAGCCACGAGTGACAAAGTGACTCCAAAGGGCTGGCACCACGTCGACCAAAGCCTGTATTCTTCACAGGAGAGCAAAATACAACTACATCAGACTGCATTTTATAATTAAAAGTTGTCGGGCTCAAAGAGCACATCTCTATCTTAATACTAGGCTTCCATCTAAGGCATTGGTTTTAATACTCGCTGTGTCCCATCAGATAGTGCTGTGAAGACAGAGGAGGAAGCAAGACATTACAACTACAAAGAAACACATGTCTCCCATTCAGGATTAGAGGTTCAGAGTCTTCCCTCAGTAGCCTAATTGCCGGATTGGCCAGATCAAAATCACTTCATAGAGATCAAGGCCCAAGTCTTGTCCCTCGTCTAACAAAATACTCTTGCACAATAACCCGACAAAAGCAACAGCAAGCGGAGGCTACAGAGAAAGAAGAAAAGTTTGCAGAGAGAGATGGATGCAGTTCATGCTGAGAGAGTATGTTGTGTGATTAAGGGCTCCCCACATGAAACACTGTGGCCATACAAAACCACCAAGATGCCTCTTCTTCTGAGCCCAAAAGCGCAGACTCTGAGATGCTGTTGTGCAAAGGGGCCGCCTCTCTGTCTGCACCAACAAACAGACAAATAAAGGCACTGAGTATTCTTAAAGTGGATCTGAGAAGGTGAGGAAGGAGAGTGTTTCTGTCAACTTAATGATGACATTTGCAGTGGATGGTAATGTCCTGTATTTGATTGAACAGATTTATACAAAACATGTTGTCTATTTTAGTACTGAATGAAAAGCATACTGAGATGAGTTAGCAAACTGTAACACAGAGCTTACAGTTGCCTTATGCCCCAAAGTTGCTGGGAAGTGGATTCAGTCATCCCCATACTTAAGATTTTAACATTTGCTTTCATTTTTATTCATTTTCATTTGCAAAACATTTAAGGTAATGCTTTAATGTTTGTAATGTTTAATTTAATCAAGCTCATGCCATTGTGCTTTGTTTCTACATTATCAGGGTATATAAAATAGCAGCTGAAACACACATTTCCCGGAGAAAGTCTATTTGAACACAAGTGCAGCAATATTGTGGCCACATGCGCAAGTTTGTTTACTTATCCTGGGCTTTTAACTGAAACTATCTCATAATTTCAACCGCAGTGTTACAGACTAAATTATTAGCATCTTACCACATTCCACACACTTCCTTTGATGGAGAAAAGAGAAAGTGTGCCTTCAATGGAGATTCAGGCCCATTCAAAAGTGTTCATAAAATGAGTCAGAACTGGTTTTCAGCTGTCTTTAATACTCGATGCTTTGTCATCTTTAAGCAACAAATTTTATGTTTCATTTTACCACTTTCCAGAACTACATAAAACAAATTAAAAGTAAGCAAGGGTCAGGATTAGGATAATGAGTTTCAAAGCACTGTGAGAGTAATAATACAGTCTGGTGACTAGAGAAAGATGGAGAAAAGGTGCAAGGGCTTGGTCTGGAAATGGTAGGCCCTGATTACATTGTTGCACAAATAAACAGCCTTTTCCAGGCTCTGGGAGTCCAGCTGTAGGGGCCTGAGGTTAGGCCACTCCACAGCTCCTCACATCTCCTCACATCTCCATCAGTCAGTGAACGCAGCACAGGGCATCTGCTGCTTTGAGAGGCATGTTGATTACATGTCATTTCCTGCTCTCCCATTTTAAAGGCCGTCAAGGTGAATTAATTACTGTTAGTCTCCAGGGGATATTGTGCATGCAGTCAGATGAGACTCTAAACCCACTTCTTTTTAACCTGAGATCATGACAAAACACAGATTAGGGACGCTGTTTGACCAGCCGTAACTGTGCCCCCATTATGGGACATTAGGATTTTATGGTAATTTGCCAAAACTGACCATTCTGTTTTTTTGTGGTAATTTCTATGTTTTTTGTTATTATTATGTGTTATGGGTTTTGTTGTCCTGAACAGAAATTTACAAGGGTTGAATCAGGGAGGGCATCTGGTTTGAACTGTACACATTATAGATTAGCACTGCAAACTGAAGGCAGATGATTGACAGAGGAAATGGCCAACAGAAAAGGGATTTGGCATAGAGGCAGTATATGACTGTTAACTACTGGCTGACCATAAAACATGTAAGTGCTGATGAGATATGAACCAGTGGAGTTTATAGTGAGGAGTGAAGGGTGCACATGAGAACGCAGACCACATTAAAGGTTCAACAATACCACAGCCTCTGGTTAAGGCTTGTGGCTTTGAACTATGACTGACAGAAACAACTCTACAGACATAGAAGACTTCCTTAATGGTTAGCAGAGAGCCATCAGAACATCATGCTAATCTTACAGACAAAATCTATATTGCAGGTATGTATATTATCAAAACAATCTTGGTATGGGTGGCATGTGGTGGCATGATGGATATCACAACCCACACAACTTTTTAATCCAAGTTAATTAAAAGGTTCACTTGTCATACATTGGGCATGATCAAAGAGTCTTGTTTGTAATTTGCTATAATTGATATCTTTTTGCTATTAATTACACAGGGGACATCTTAGAAAATACTGCATGCCTTTAACAGAGAAAAGAGATGAAGTTTACGCGAAGAAAAGTTTCTAAAAGTCAGTGCTTACATGTAACATAAAAAGTACTGTTTGGTAGTTTTGCTCTACGAGTATTATTGTGTCATTTCCATGGGAGCAGGGGTCACTACTGAATTTAGAAGTCTACCCTGGAGCAGTACTTTGATGAAGGAACTATGGTACCAGAGATAATGTAAGAGGATTTTCTTGTGATTTTGTAAATATTCATTGCATTCTCCAGACATAAACATAATTTATTTCACATAATTATTACCCTTTTTAAATTTTTATCAAGTTTGTTTTATTTTAACTATTTCAGGACTTAATATTCAAGTTCCAGCCTGCCATATATTTCATTGTAAATTTACTCTTTTAAAAAGGATGCAAATTGTGTCCATATTGTGCATATTTCTAGACTGCTCCAACAAAGGACTTAATATTTGGAACAGCCTGCGATGTTAAGCATTAATGAACATCTGGAATGTACATTTCCGATACTATGTTGGCGGAGGTCACTTTGGGTAAAGACGGCCGTAGTAAACACATGGTGGTATCATCTAAGGACAAGTGAAGATGTTTATGCACAGCACATATGCGTAGTGTCAAGTGTACCATAAAAAGAGCCCACCTCTGATGTTTTCTGCTTAGGACCAGTCTGTCCACATTGACTTTCCACCAGACTTTTCAGGAGACAGACAAAAGCATCTCCTTTCATCCTGGCCACAGACAAACATAGACACATAAAACATGCATGTTGAAAAGTGCCATTGGTCCTTTTAATTCCGGACAAACCCAATGAGAAGAAGCTAATTACAGAACGGGGGAACCCAGCCCTTTTGGAAATTACACTTACAGTAAGACCTTTGAAGAAAATGCCTCCTGCGCCCTATTCTTCTTTTGTTCAATGTTTTGCATGCCATTGACTTCTGTGGTTTCCACTGTCTTCTCTTTGTCAGACATCAAGGGCCTTCGGACACTTAGAGGGGGACAAACATGTTTTTGAGCCTAGTGATGGCCCCAGTCTAACCATGCAGTCTACTCTGTGTTTTTAGCCTATGTGAGAAACTTTCAACTCGGTATTCAAACAATACATTTTTTCACATCCATCCCTTTTTCCTTTCTTCGTTGTATATAATCTGTGATTGCGTTAAATCAGTTGTTACTTCCAAAGATGTCCCAATCCTTTAAGTCTCGTCGGGTAAAATGGAGTGTGCCTTAACTAAATGTTAGTGTAAAACAGATATTTGTCCATTTTTAAAATTGTGTATATGTGCAATTAAAGCGACAAACACAATTTTAAGAAACCAGATTTTTCAAATATATTTGGAAAGAGTACTTGTTGGTGAAAAGGTCTAAGTTCTACCCTATTTGAAGGAACATGATTTTAAATTCCATAAACATGATCTATGTGTCCCCAGATACGAGCTAAATCTATTAAAAATAAAATACTGTTCACAACTGTTACCAGTAAGCAGTTGTGATGGCAAGTTACTCTTAAATACAAAAACACTGGAAAGTGTCCCATTTAATGTTATACTTTGGTGCTTGAGTTCTCAAGATGCTTATCCAACGAGAAAGCAGAAACATCCTCGCCTCACATACTTGTCTCTCATTTGGGCCTCCAGTATTAATGCTGAAACCCTGTTGGTTAAAACCTAAAAAGAGTTTCTCTGATCTGAATGGTCACTAACTAAACCCCTGCACTTGCAGACAATCAATATCAGTGGTAGTGCAGCCTCTACAGCTCAGTGAAGGACTTCTCTTCTGTAGATTCTGAGCTTTCACATGAGGCATGACCAGTACATATACTGAGAATGAAAAAAAATATGTGCAGGTAAAGGCACAGGCAACCCAGGTTCAGTTGTGTTTATAGTAACATTTTTAAAACAGTAAGAGTGCAGGCTAAATACACAGCTCTGAACATTTTTTGAGTTGTTAAGAGCACATCCTCAACAGACAACTTCCTTCCCAAAGAAACAGTTTTGATATGCTGTAATAAAACATAAAATGTGGATATGAAAAGTACTTTAAAGATGGCAGGAAAAGATAAAACATTTGGTGGAAGAACGATAAAATATCTGAAACAAATTCCAAAGATCAAAGCCTAAGACTGTTTGATCTACCCAGGCTTTCCTCTGCATTGCCGCTGCTAAAAAATGACACTCGTTCATACGCAACACTAGCCAGACACTGTCACTGTGTCGGGGTTTTTAAGAGGAGGGAGTTAGGTGTTCTCTCCTCAGCCTCCAGGAACATTTTACACCTCATAGTTTGATCAATGTCAATGAGGAGGATAAAAGAAATTTTCCGCCTTCACAAATATAATAAAATAGCCATAAAAGGGCAGCATTAAAGTGTTGGACAGCTCCACCACAGGACAAACCTGGGGTTTGGTGGCTGCCGGCTTTTAGCCAGGAGTGATTGATAATTACAGGGTGCTGATATGGTCCTGTTATTTTGTTGGAATTAATGAAGTACACATTATGTAATTCATTTTACTACTTACATTTGTTTCATAGGACAGTTACCACATCAATGTACGCATGTTTGCCATTTACCTGGCCCTCATATACCAACAAACCAATGCATTTTGTGCATTTCTAACCAGGTGTATCTTTAAAGACAGAAAGAAAGTTAGCTTAACCTGCCTGATTTGATTGCTGAACTATTTCATTAAATGTCATTAAACTTATCTTTCTCCATGTAGACCAGCAGCTGATGCCACAAGGCTAAGTTACAGGTCAGATCTGTGGAGAGACAACACTGCTCACTTATGAACACATGTTTTTCAAGCTACTTCTGAGCAATATAAACACTTGTACTTGAATAAACGCAAGATTGGAAAGTGATGTACTGTGGACCATTTCATGCAAAGCTCCACTAGAAGAGCTGCAAAGTGCGCTGCTGAAATTCCATCACAAATGCTGTCTCACTTTACATGAACAAATGTTTAAAAGGCCCATATGATGCTATTTTCTGATCTCACCCCAACAATACCTTGTGCTTTGTTTCATTCACACACTTTAACACACAAACTCTGCATATTTAGGCTGTGTTCTTTGCTCAAACTGAAAACACTCTGTTTCAACTTGTGATGTCATGTGGCAATACAGGAAGTGCTTCACTGTGTTTTTAAACTTCACTAGAATCATTTGGATAATTTCAGCCCTGGAATTGTCCATCTCCCCTGAAATAAAAGTAAGAGGTAGCTGTTAACTTGAAAACTACTGCTTCATGGTATTACAAGGAACAGAGCATTTTCAGCTTTGGAGATGTAGCGAGACTAATAAACCAGTATTACTCAAACATGTGTCACTGAAACAAAACACAACTCCAGGTATGCTGAGGTGGTTATTATAACAGAGCTTAAATTGTACATAAATCAAATTAGCGGGACCTTTAATGATGAATGCAAAGTTGTGAGGCACTAGACACAAGATGGACATCCTGTATCTTTAAATTTTTAATATTTCATCTCTATTATGATCCATGTTTTCTGAAGACTGTAAGAAGTCCTAATATGCAAACAGTACTATGCTATAGGGTTGCGTGTGTAGTTGGCCTTGGAGACAAAGCCCCCCGTGCCCATGGCGTCTGCTGCTGCTCGTGACTGCGCCTGTTTAGCTCCACTAACAGAACACCGTTCCACTGAACACGCAAGCCACAGATGTCCCACATGAACAGACAGCTCCACACCACAACCAGCTTCCCCCCCTCCAACTCGACCCACACCACCATCCCATCCACAGAGGCAAAGCAAACAACACGCACAAAAGAGACCTCCGAGTCCTCATCACTAAATGAGCGTGTCCCAGTCTCTTTGATGGGGCTCCACTGGGCTCTGGACATGCACATGCACATCACAAGGGTTTTGTTTGCTTCAAAGTTTCTCAGAACGACTGATGTTGGAGCTGGCAATGTAATGTCCGTGATAAAGTGGCACATTTTTACTAATACGATGTAATGTATAACCTAATGTCAAATCAAAGTCGCCATTTTCATCCTCATCTCAACTTTTTAGCCTTTATACATTTAGATCCCTTTATTTTTCTCTTTTACTATTTTTGGCACTTAAATTATTTAGAATTTTGTTACAACTAAACTTTTTTTATTATGTGGTTGTACTTGTGTGATGATGTGTGAGTGGGTTTGAGTCAGGGAGTGGACAGCGTGAATTGTTCTTATTGTTGGCTGAATGTGATTGGACTGTATAATTAATTCTATAAATCAGGGCCTGCAGATGGAATAATCTGGTGCGGACCGGATCAGTTCTGTTTTTTAGGAGCTTAATGTCTCTCCCTTCAAATAAAGACTAAACTAAACGTATTTATGTGTGACCTACTGTGTCTAAGTAATTTCCATTGCTGATCAATAAAGTTTATCAACTCGGGGTATCACACTAAACGTGAATGTATGCTACCACAAAATTAAGTACAGAAACATCATTTTATACCGTTGTTTGGAACATAATACAAGACGTTCCTATTCATTTTATTTTCAATCAGCTCTTTTTGTGTTCTTTTAATAGTTTTAATTATAGATTATATACTCAATAATCAAATTTTGCATATCTCTATAGCAAAAATTGAGATATTGTTAACATTTTGATGTATCTGCCATCTCTAGTTACAAGAAGTGTAGTGAAATTACAATATTTGATTATGATTATTATTAATGTCTTCTAACTTTTCCCAACCATTTTCCAAAGTGAACATAATGCTTGGGTGGCCATAGTGCAATCACTATCTAATGCATGGGAGTTGTACAATGAGCAGAGTGTCTGTATATTTGAATAGAAATCTTCTATGTACACAGCTCTGTCGTCCCCAAGTAAATGACATATTACTCCACTGAGATCCTATGTACAATACACAAAGGACAAAGCTATTTATTTTCATTTAAACATGACGTCACAAGACCTAGAGCAGTGTTTCTCAAGCTGTGGTACAAGTGTCATTGGCAGGCCCGGGGGTCCCCCCCCCCCCTGAGACTGGGGTCACCTTTTTCCAAAAAATATTTTTAAAAAAATAGTGCTGAGTGCTGTAAATGCGATATACTGTAAACCATTTCTAAAATGCTAATAAAGATTTGTTTCATATTTAATAAATTCCAGTTCTTATAAGCATATATGGGTGAGGATGCCCCTGAACCCATTGCATCACATGCCATAGAGCATGTACTTATAGTACAATCACTGGGTCGCAAAGGCACCCGTATAAAAAGGTCACTTTTGGCTTAAAAAACGACCCACCCCCCTTGGAAGTCTGGCTACGGGCCTGATTGGTTATACGTAAACTTCTACGTGGGTTCCTCAGTAGTTCAAATATTTGCTAAATTTAGAGTCAGTTTAATCCCGGGTTATGTCCTCTTTTGGTCCTGCTTTAGAACTAGTATAGCAATTGTGTGTCCTATTTAAACTTAATTTGGCCACAGTTCAGGCCTGGTTAATTCTGGTGGTACTCGGAAAGCCAACTGTTGTCTTCGATGGTACTTAGAGCAAAGGGATTGCCACACAAGCAAAAACCTAAATAAAAATAGCTTTGTGCAATTTATCATATTTAAAGAGAGTGAATTTCACTTCTTTGGGATATTAAATGTCCTATATTACGCAAAATTGACTCTTGTGAGCTTTAAGTTATGTTAGAATGTTATTACCTCCTTCTTGAATTGTGTTTTGTTTTATTCACACATGTCTGAGTAACCCTTCGAGTAACCCATGAGTCTGTTTACATCTCCAAAGCTCAAAATGCTCTGTTCCATCTTGTGATGTCATGAAGCAGTAGTTTTCAAGTGAAAAATTACTGTTTACCTTTTCTGTAGTAGAGATAGGCAATTCCAAGGCTGAAATCTTCTAAATGATTCTAGTGAAGGTGTACGGAGTTTAAAAACACAGTCGAGCACTTCCTCCATTACCACATGATATCACAAGGTGTTTAACGTTTGAGAGTTTGAGTTATAAGAATTCAAACTCAAACTGGAAATATGCAGGGTTTGTGTGAATGAAACAAAACACAACTCCAGGTATGTTTTTGATAAGGAAACAGCATTATAATAGAACAGGAAATAGCATAGTATGCAAATTACTTAATTGCTAACACGTAACATATTGAGATGACCATGTTACTTTTTATTATTTTGAAAACGTAAAAACACACAAAAGTGAAAAGAGAGTTCTCCTTCACAGCGCTATCACATTACAATCGGCGTGAATTCTGCTAACGAAACTTGCACATGGCATCAGGTTTGTAAAGCTGCCGTGTACTGTTTTGTAATGTGCTTTTGTATATTTATGGAGAGTTGTCAAACATGCATGGATGACATATAAAACCTCTTCAAGCGTATTTCTGATGAGGGAACATTATGGAAAGCTCCAAATACCCCCTCTTTAAACTGCAATAGATGTGGAAAAAAAAACATTAAGAATATGTGAAAGAAAATGTTTGTATACTATCCACTTTACCTCTTAGTTCTTGGAATTGGTAGTGGCGTTTCTTTACATTCAGTTACGATTATTTTCTGAGTTCGCCCGGGGCTGGCATGCAACGAGAGCGTGGACTTCAAAGCCTGCAAAGAAAATACATAAATACAAAACCATTAGGAAGCTTGTTTTCTTTAGTTAACGTTTCAAACACTGTGGACTGTATCATGTTTTCAGTCCCTTTCTGTAACTCAGCTGTTGATGTTGTTTTTTTGATGATCAGCATGGCCACAGCTCTATACAAATACATAAAAAGGTCACCCTCCTCTGGCCACTGCTCACTTGGACGCTATAGGATACAATTTGAACTTGGCCTTCTTGAGTGCGGAGCAATAAGAATAGGGTTAAAAGTAGACTTGAACTTATACAAAATCATGATGGTAAAGCAAGAAAAAACAGCAAGGACAAATACAAACCACTACGAGACACTTTTATTAGAGACAGACGTTTATAGGGCCACTTGACACAGTGAACTCTCGATTCAAGGGTGATCCTCTGTGTAAACACAAATTTACCACTACATTAAAATCAACAAAGAGTGTCATGTTTGGACATATTTACTACAATGAACAAGGCCACATAAGACAATACCAGGCTGTCTGCCCACAACTATTTATATTTTTCAAACATTTACTGGAATGGATTCAACAATAGCATGTCTCTTTGAAATCCTTTTAGTCCTGATCCTAAAATTACACAAATGCAATAAAAGTAGAAGGTGCCCTATGTAAATGCTCGGGAACACCACTTGTGTGACTTTTTCCAATTTAGAGTCAAGTGGTATTAAAAAACACACAAGTGGGAGGAGCACTCAAGATATTTATAAAAAGTATTCTATTAAGTACTTTTATGGTGGCATATTTTAAGTAAAGTTAGGTATCCACTCACTTAAAAATATAAATGAACTAAGTACAACTAACTAAATTTTCTGTTAATACTGCCAAAGCCTGAGATATTTATTTGAGTAAAAAGTAAAATGTTATTTTTGGGTCAGTTTTCAGCGTAATTGATAACATGATCTTATACTGTCAACATTTTCTATCTCCACTGAAGTAGTAGCTGACATAATGAAGGCAAATAATCTGTTAATAGAACAATATGATAATACAAGATTCAAACATGTGAAATTTAACCCATAACAAGCGTAGGGGTGTAAATAACAAGCATAAAAACCTGCACTACAACATAAAAATATAATTTAATTGAGTTTTCTGTGTAGTTTGAGGTCGTTTGAGGTTAAAAAACTTCCATCAGTCACAATAATCGTGTCTTTGTCTCTATATGTCACCACCTGCTCTACACAAATCTCCATGACTTTTAAGCTGGATCGGTTCATCATATTTCAACATTAAGTTAAAAAAAATTGAATCACAGAAATGAACCAGAGGAGTGGTGACACCAGTGCAGAGGAAAAACAGACCACTTCTCACTTCAAAGAGTTGGACGGACGCTTTTAAAAATCACACCAGCAATAAACTACTACAGAGGTCCATCGCTTTTCCGTAACATGAAAGGAATCTCCAGAGTTACGTCTCCTCAAGTAGTCCCCTCTGCCCCGACACTAACCTTAAACAAAGTAGCGATCAGTGGCGGGCCGCTGGTGCTGAGACTGTTTACATGAGAGGTGTTACCATGGTAGCTCTCAAATTATTTATGGTTCAGCGGCACAAGACAGGGAGTCACTTCAATGATACTCATCCATTACATGACATTATTCTCTTAGGATTTCCACTGGATCAAAGAACACGTCAATGTAATTATTATTCCTAAGCTGAAAAGTGGAGGGGCAGACAGCACAAATCAAAAGATTGGATTCACTATGTTCAAGTTGATGTCATAATTTCAGATGGAGGGCAGGGCCTGTTTAGAGCTCTATGGGCGATGAAGTGGTTTTATTATTTGCTGAGGATTTGGCGTGTTCTGGTTATCACGTGGCTTAGTTCATTTTGGTGAAGGAGACACTGAACTTTTTATGTGTTTTGGCCTGGTAGTTTTGAAGATACTGACCATAAACCAGATAAAAACACACAAACAAATGCAAGAATTCTAACCTGCCCTACACCTCACTATTAACTATTCTCTTAAGAACACTGTAATGTCCCACTTTTTCA
Organism: Odontamblyopus lacepedii; assembly: GCA_034769755.1. NCBI lineage: Eukaryota > Metazoa > Chordata > Actinopteri > Gobiiformes > Gobiidae > Odontamblyopus > Odontamblyopus lacepedii. The sequence continues at coordinate 32,520,221 of CM068351.1, read as the reverse complement.
TATACGTAGATGGGACTTACAAAGAATGAGGAGGTGACAGGTGATAGGGCGGTGTAATCCCAGGCAGTAGCAGCTCCCCCCTGAGGTGACTGTCTGAAATAACATTTTGTCAAACGACGATTTGAAAGGTTTATGAAGCCATGCTTTTATGTGCTTCAGGAGTATTTTATTACAGGTATTAGCTGCAGCCCTGTCACAAATTCCAGACTAAAATGAAGAAATACTTAAAGAAAAAGTAAAGAACATAGCCATATCTTTTGGGTATAGTCAATGATGTAATGATGTAGATGTAACAACATAGATTAGCTAATAGGTTATGGCTGATAAAACAATTGTACAACTTAAATAAATACACAATAGAAGCATTCTTAGGTCAGCACAACCATGTACAATGCCACGAATATTTAAAGGCCCACCTTGTGTTGTCATGCGGTAATACAGGAAGTGCTCCACGCCATAAATGGCCAATCTCCACAGAACAAGAGCTAAAAAAATAGCTGCTAATATGAAAACTACTGCTTCATGACTTCACAAGGTGGAAAAGAGGAATTTAAACTTCAAAGTTGTAGACAGGTTAATAATAATGGGTTGTTAAAACAGCGTGATTGAAACAAAACATAACACCGGGTATGTTTTTGATGTGGTAACAATGTTATATCAAAGTTAAAAGCTCACAGGAATAAATTTAGGGCCTTTAAGGTTTTAGGAAAAAGTATGTTTGTGTGAAAAGGGGGGTTTGGAGATCACTTTGTTATGCACATTTGATCTACTCACATGTGACACTATGGTATTCTCTTCAGCCTGACAAACCTGCTGTGTTATTTGGGTCTAAAAAGAGCAATGACACACACAGTCAAAGCCCTCTAAGCAGTCGTCATTCATTTCATGTTCATTTTTAACCCAACACATTCCACGGCTTCCTTTGATTCAGGCTTTTCACATTGTGCTGAAAAAGAAATTAGAGGTAATGATGACAAAAGAACAGCGCTAATTACAAGGCTTTGTGTTTACTATTCTGAGCTGGAAATTGACATCCAGTCCGGCACACCACTCTTTTAGACATGTCCTTTTCTTTGGAGAGAATACCACAGCCTACTGCAAGTATAGAGTGAAATAAGAAGGGCCATAATTTAAGCAGCGGATAGAAAGAGAGTCAGTGGACTTCACAAACTCATCTGCTCATCTTCATGTGTCTCTCTCTTCTGTGTGAGATACAAGCTAGTAAAAGGAGTGCAGTTTTTTTTTCTTTTCAATTGTTTTGGCACATTTTTTGGAAACTTGGTTTAGCTTGATTCAAACATCTGAACAGGGGCTCAGGCAGTCATAGTATTTGGTAAGCTTCTCATCAGCTCACAGTTTCAGTTTTGAATGTCAAACTGAATGTTGTTGAGGAAAACTGTAACCCTGTTTGAAATTCTGTATGGGCTGTTTTGTAAATGTCAATTTAGTGTGTATAAGTGTGTTAAAGCAACTGAAAAAATGGTAAATGAATTCACTCTCAAAAACAGGTCATAAACAGTACGTTTAAAAATAAGAACGTTACAATTGCTGTTATCTAAGTCTAAACAATGAAAGTAGGAAGTAGGTATTTATTGCCTTCTCTCTAACAAGTTTCTACTTCTCACAAATCCTTTGGCACACCGCTTGCAGCAGTTGGATATTGTTACAAACTGCTTTCACAATTAACTTTATGGGGAAGAAAAAAAACAGAATTTACTTAAGGAAAAAGTCTGGAATTTTTTATAAATTTTAATTTTTAATTTTTACATTTTACCAGGCAAAATGTTGGCCTGGCTAATGCAGTTTTAAGTTCAAACGAATCATTTACAAAATATTTTAATAGGATTGTTCAAATTAAGGGGTGTAGTCCAACAACGAAGGCACTGTTAACAACTTTATAAATGGGTGTTTATTGTGAGTACAAGTGTGTGTAGCTGCAGTGGTGTTCAACAGTTTTTGATTATTTCTGAAATAGTATATTACCTGTAGCAGCAGGTGTAAGGTGTCAAGGTGTAAGGTGTATGTATGTATGTATGTATGTATGTATGTATGTATGTATGTTTGTATGTATGTGTGTGTGTCTGTGTATGTGTGTGTATGTATGTACGTATGTATGTACGTATGTATGTATGTATGTTTGTATGTATGTTTGTATGTATATGTAGGTATGTGTATGTATGTGGGCCAGACAAGCTGTTGTGCTTCCCTAAAGACTCCAGACCCTTCTCTTAAGTGAATATCAAAGACTCACTTTTACAGTTATCTCTGCTTGGCTGCACCACGGAAGTAATCACCAGGGGTCAAGGGCCAGCGCTCAGCTCAAGATCGAAACACAACTGACGGACATGGACTTCAAAGGGAGTGGGTGCTTTTGACAAACTGTTTCAGCCAAAGGACTGGATGTCATAATCAGCCTGAAGGAGAAGGGACAGTGAGGGCAGAGGAGTGTTTTAAAGAGGGGTACAGACACGACTATCTTTGAATAATTACAACTAAAATGATCAAAGATAAGACTCAAGTTACACTGTCTAACCTCTTTATCTCAAAGAGCCAGCAACAACAAACAAAAAAGCATCATTTTGGTCTGCCCTTGTTTTTCTTGGTTTGGTGAAACCCAAGACCATGTCAAGCCAAATGGAAGATATTTGAGGTCTTCCTTTATTAAGCAAAGAGCAGCTTTGATGTCTGACATCTTTAGTTGTTTTAGAACAAGAAAGAAGCATTATGGCATGCAAGCGGTCTTTTTAGACAATGGAACCCCAAAAACTAATGAACAAGACAAAGAGCAGGTCAAACCAAAGTTTGGCTAGTCTTCTTAATCAGTTTGACATCATTGTTGTGCCTTTCAAGAAGACAAGGATTAAAGGAAAGACATTTTTAAATAACATTGTTTTGTTCCTCTGGTTGAGCCATCTTACTAAATTTTCGGGTTCTGTAACATTTACAGCAGGACACTGAAAGAAACTACTGACCTTTGGGTTAGAGGGGAAACTCCACCACTGAGCCACTGCTGTCCTTCAACAAGTCTACAACACTACAAAACACACAGAAAGAAGAACCACAGAGACCAGGAAGATGAAATGCATGGCCACTTGTGGAAAACCCGAGTGAGCAGACTGGTGTGAAAACAGGTGGGGGCAAAGGAGAAGGACATCCTGTCATGAGTGAAGACCGCGGGTGGAGCAGCATCACAGCGAGCCCGGGAAAAATCAGCATTTCAGGGTGGTCAGTCCAAAGGGTCCAGGAGGTCAAAGAAACACTGTGTGAACTTTTCCACAGCGGGAGTATCAAGGTTTACCCAACCACGTGTGTCTGGGCCTGTAGGCCCATTATATTGTAAACAAATAATAACAAATCTTCTTCCTTTTGAACGTGAAGTCAAGTTGCAATTCTGAAGTGTTCCCATTTTACTTTGTGCGTCACCTTTATAGTTTGAAGTTTCATTCTCAAAATGAAAAGATGTGGCACCGCGTCCTTCTATAGAGTAAACAGAATGACGGATGGCAGCCGTCTTGCCTAATTCATCCATATTTGCACATGCCCTTTGAAGTTCTTTGATTTTTAAACTTCCAAGTTGCGTTGACAAGAAAGTTATTGTGAAGAAATGTTGCTAGGTTATCCCAAAGTGAACTTGATGTACTCCCAAAAACAGCAATGTACATGATCTCTCTTCTTGCTAAAGCAAATGAAATACCAACATACCAGACAAATACATACATTTTTATTTGAGAATAAGGTGTACTCTGAACTATGATTCAATTACACACTTAGCATATTTTAGCATATAATGATTTGCATATTGATTTTGTCTTAGTTAAGAGCTTAATGTTGGCACAAGCACTACACATATGGTGTCTGACTTGGGCAGGTAGTAGAAGCAATACATTTACTCAACAGAAAGATGTATTAATTTGTTAAAATAATAAAAATAATAAAATAGAATACCCAGATACTAAGCAATACTAAAGCTAGAATCAAAATTAGTGACTCATGGCATCAATAAAAAAACGTAGTAGTAGTAGTAGTAGTAGTAGTAGTAGTAGTAGTAGTAGTAATACCACATGGGAAAATAAAAAAACATATATTATTAGATTGAAAATCATATAAAAATTTGGTATAGAGTTGTGATTAAGCTATGAGGAATAAGGAGGAGAAAAGGAGACAGGCGGCTCACTCTATATTTGTCTATAGGACTTGTATGTGAATGTATACATATATATTCATTTAAAAGGTATTTGTAGCACAAAAATCAAGTTTTAGTATTGTGACAGCTCCACTCTACTCCTACATGAGGGCTGTGGTGTCCCATTCACACACTCAGCAGCACTCATCTGCACAAAAGGGCAAAACAACAATATTACGGCGTCCGCTGAGTGCCTACCCCCCAGTAAAAACATTTCTTGTGGGAGTGCGCCTCACCAAGCCCTCTTCTCATATAAAAACACAAAGCGGAGTGTACTCGGACAGCTGCTGCCCGGACGCCCCGCAGAGAACAGAGGGCCAGCTTTGAAGATCTTGACCTTCTGAAACAATAAAACGCCATCATCAAACACTCTCCTGAGACAGACTCCTGACCCACACATCCAAGTGTCTGCTCCACATCACTCGTATTTAACTGTAGAGTGGGGTTCTTCGTTCATGTTTGTAACGGCATCAAAACACCAAATATCTTCAGAAATAATATAAATGTGACAGATTCTGTAATTCTGCAATAAACTGACGCTGAAGTAAATATAGATGATAAGCTGAAACTAATTGATGCCACACAATAAGTCTAAAACAGATTGAAACCACAAAAACTATTCTAAAACTTCAATCTAGTTTCCATCTGTAATGAGTCATAGAACTTATGTATTCAACTTTTGTTTATTTATTATTGTTTGGCCAAAAAATAACCAAAAATTCCCCAGAAAATATACACATGATAAATACTGACCACCAAAAAATATTGTTCCATCTTTCATATATTGAAGTCAGTATAGTTATTATTGTGACAGGCTTAATTATGATAACTGAAATCTCATGTTTTGAGCTGCAAATATATACATTAGAAGCAATTTCAAATCTAACTCTGCTTGGGACTGGCCAAAATAAAGAACACAACCATTGCTGCATTACAAATAAACGGGTTATTTACCTGTACATGCTGCAGGCTAACACAACACTGTACGGGTGCCATGCCAACCCGGTGACTGTTTTGGGACCTGCCAGCTGACACACTTTACTCATCACCCGGAGCTCTGGAGGCCTCCTGTCTCTGACCACATGTTAATCTTTACAGGCCACTCAAGGAAGCGGTGTTGACAGCCGCGATTTGAGGTCACGCAGGGGTCAGAGGTCAAGCACTTCCTGCTGACATGAAAGCACACCCCAGCACACCTTGCTCTCCGTATCTGTCATCCATTCCCCTGACCATCTGTACCTACATAATCTGGGGCTCATAGGGTCCAAACAAAAGCCATGTGTTAATTACCTTTGAAGGTGTAATGACTTGTGTGAGACCCAGTCGATGTTCATCTGGTTTTCAAAGGGAACAGGTTACGCTTCACAGTTGTGTTACAGTTGTTCACTATTACTTGTACCTACCTGGTGTGAGTATGCTTTTTACAAGGATAAACAGACCTTTTTCTTATGGTTAACTCACACCAAACTCTTTAAATCCACTCTCACTTCAATAAGTTAATTAGAGAGAAAGTTGTTGCACACTAGAATTAGCGGCTGCACCTGTCATCCAGATGTGAGGGCATTCACGCTGAAGGAATTTCTTCTATTGCTTTTACGCACTCCTAATTATTCTCCACTCCATTACTACTTAGCAATTACAACATTATTTGCTACAACTCTTACCTCAACACAAAAGCAGCTCATTGACTAACCAAAACCATGTTAGGCAGATACCAAGGACATTAAGCGATCAAAGGCAGAGAAGTTATGCGATCCTTAGTCATCAACAAACATGAGATGTGGTATTCTTCTGATAGCTTTTGTACTTGTGAGTAAAACCTGACTAACACTTCTGTCTTCCCATAAATGACCACTATCTTCCGGCCACAGGAGAAAGGAAAGAGGGTGAGGCTCGCCATATTCCCAAATGGATATAGTACCTTGTTTTGAATAAATGTTTCCACAAGCCAACCACAAGGTGACCTCAAAAACAAAGATCTCAGTGGGAAGACAATCCATTTTCACTTGTTAATCCTCATTCCCACCGTATACATTGATGGCATATTTTGTGTGCATTTTTTTGTGCATCTCTATTCTTCAAAGACTTATTTAGTGTCTATTTTACCTCAGTCTCCAATGATATGCAGCCAATGTGGACATTCTCTCTGAATATAAACAAAACAGGCAGCAATCCTTTGAAAGTCCCCGTCGTCAGTTTCCAGTCAGGGGATGGTCAGGAGCCCGCAGACACCTCGTGATCCCAGACCAGACTGTGTGATGTGGGCAGCATCTGACCAACAGGTGAGGCCAGGAGGCCATCCTGTGAATGTGGAAGATAAAAAAGATGATTACATTTTTAACTGTTATTGTTATTTAGTTCAAATTAATTTTGACTTAGAAGGAGGAGAAACACTTTGGACAATAGCCAGTGATTAAAAGGTTTTAGATGTAATTATTATTATTCAGTAGCCCTCGACATATCCTGGAGCCAAAGGCCTATGGAAAAGTTGGTTAATTTGCATTTATACTATTAACCCGTCTCTGTTTATTGAATAAAGCCAATTAAGAGAGATGTACTTATGCATATCTTGAAATGATAGGAATAAAATGGAGTGTGTGAACCAATCTCAGGATCAAATTCAATACATCTGGTTGCTGCCAATTGCAGAGAGCCATATATAGGATGCTAAAAGCATTTAAAATTGCTTTAGTATAACACACTAAAGTGTACTGATCACATAAGTGATGAACACAGTTGAAAAAAAGCCCATGTTTGAGAGGGGCAGCAAATGTATGATTACTGAGAAATGGGCCCTAATCCACCATATTTAAGTGGTATCCAGCATAAAAGCCAACATGAATATTCTCAGTCCTTTGAAGTGACATTTAGTGTATGCAGATTTGAAAATAAATGGTACACCACAGCACCGTTCTTAACTATGGGTGTAAATGTGGATATGATGATTTCAGATTCCTGGGTGAAAACTCCCAGGCCTGGAAGAAGCCATGGAAAATAATTAAGTAACAAGTGATGTCATTATGATGAAAGGCAGCCTGTCAGACAGTTGGCAACGATGGGTGTCTCTATGCCACAGCCCACTATAGACCAAAATATGACATCAAAGCAGGTAGTAGGGGCCAGACCAACAGACTGGCACTCACTATTGTCTTCTTCAATTACAGGAGCTCCCTTTTCCCATTCAGAGGAAAAGTGGAGATGGCTTATTGGTGCTAAGAGTGTGTCATTATTAATCAAGCAGACTTCTTGACATGACAAGGCTTTCATGGTAGGTGGAGGTTTACCATGACGAATGATTTTCCAGATTAAATTTAGATGGTTAAATCTTTAAACTAGCCCTAATCCGTTCAGTCATATTTTCTACTGTACCATACATTGTCAAAATTAAAAATCAAAAAGACTAATGACCATGTTTTACAGCAGGGTGTGGATTTCAAACAGGGCTACAGGACAGAATGATTAATGCATTGTAGCTCTATACTGTCATGACCTGTAATAAGGGCTTTTCCGTGTCCTTTGGCAAATCTGAGACATAAACTTCCAAGGATTCATTCTCCTCTCGTCTCCTCTGAGATGCAAAGGAAAGATGACTGTCGCCTTTCTGTTGGTAATAATAGCAGGTTTAGTATAGTAATTGGCTGTGCTTCCATACTCTGTTGCTACATAGCATGGTAGCACCGTGCATGATGATTCAGACATGGCACGAATGGAAAACTCTTAAATGAGAACAAAAAGGTACTTCCTAAAGGTCACGCACTTCTCTTGCATCCTCTGGTATTCTATTAAACTCTTTAAATACACAACCCTTCCCTGTGCTTATTTTCAGCAATCACTACAGATGAAAGGGTAAACAGCTGACTAGAAATAGTAGGAATATTTGGTTTTCCCCTGGTGCCAGAGAGACCCCAAATGCAAAAGCTATGTCCTATCTTGAAAGAGTTCATTTTTATCAAACAGGGCATCATCTGTAACCAATAGACGGCCTTACGAAATGAGAGCCTGCTGGACAGATGTCTTCATGCGGCTCCTTGCTCTCTCCCAAGCACCGACCTTTTACATCCATGGGCTTCGGTGGCACCTCTTGACTTAAGTCAGGATCAAGGCTGTTTACAGATTCCCTGGAAAATATCAAATGGAACAGACACATAAAAGCGGGGTACTCCAATGGCATGCTAACACCCAAAAGACCTTGTTTGAGGCTTCTTGTTTGGGGTTTTAAACAATAGGCTCAGAAGGACATGAAATTAAGAAGAAAGGCCTACTCTGGGAGATTTGTCTTCATGTGACAGAAAACAGAAGCTGTGGATTTTCAATGGAATAAAATGCTGTACTATAAGCAATGACAGGATAAAAAAGTCAAATTTAGAATAGCTAATAACAATGTATCATCAATAGTTCCATATTTAGATCAAAAATATATAGTGAGATAAAGTACTTTAGGTCACAAATGTCCTATAATGAGTAAAGCACTAAATGATAAATATATTTCAATATGACTTCAGAAAAAAATAAATAAATAAAACAAGTGAACTAAGACCACAATTCTTCAGTCTAATTCTTATCACCTGGACTGCATTATGCAGACTTCGGGATCCCCTTTTGTCCAGGCTTTTAGCAGATTTCCACACTTAAACACTTTGTGGCATAATACCACTAAGTCTGAGGCTTTGCTATTGTGACCTTTATGGGATTTACAGCTGCGTTTCAGCCATCCCAATCCCTAACCTGATCTCATATGTTTTAGGCTTTGACTGTCTACTGTGCACGCTCCTCTTAGGGTGGCAATTTTCAGGAATTTAAAAGAAAGTTTTCGATGATATATAAAAGTTTTATGGATGGTGATCTTTGCTTTGTTCTTCCAATGAGGACCTCCACCTGTTTCTGATGATGTGAGCCAGAGCCTGTCCCTTTCAAGAGGCTGATCCCTCCTGATCTCTTTGATGTAACCTGACCTAACAGTTCCAACTTGCAGGATTTGATGATCGTGGATGGACCCTGGACAAAAGCATGTGCGAATCAAAACTAACAGGCACAAGGAGAGATGGGAAGAGGGGAATGTGTCAGCAGAACTGACACAGCTCTGATGTATCAGGCAGGCGAATGGTCACATGATCAATGCTGCCAGCCTGGACTTAAGCAGTAAAACCTGTGGATCTGAGAGGGCACATGCAACTGATCGGAGATGAAAGACAGGCTTTGACTTTCACAGGAGGCCTGGAGTGGTGAGGGGGGCTGGAGGGGGCAAAGGGGGCACTTTTGGGGGGACGCCATCAGAACAGCTGGGTCATTTTGAAATGACCCAATTCTAGGATTAATCCAATGAGACTAGCAAGGCTGAAGCCGCTTTATTAATGGAGATAAATAAAGATTTAATGGAAGAAAAGAACAGGTTCCTCCAAGGTTTCAGTTGCATTTGATTTCATCTGAGACTCATGATCTACTGCAATACTCACAGCTAAATGACATACAGGGTCATTTTGTATTAGTAGTCACTAATAATCTGACTCAGGTATAAATAAATTTGCTAGACAATACATGTAGATGCGCAAAATTTTTATATTTTTGGAGTAATTATGCCCAAACATCAAAACAGGGGTGGTTGTACTAAAGCACCTCTTGGTTCTTGGATGCATAGATAGTTTCATGGGGCAATTCAACCAGTGTAAATTGCTGTTGCCCTTTAATCTCAGACATCATCTCATTTTAATGCTCTTGCTTGATAGGACACTGACACAGAGTCTGGGCATCTCTGCACTGTAGTGACGGTGCCAGAAGCTAGCATCCATCTGAGAGTGATTTAAGGGTTACATTTTTGGAAATGATGTGTGATAAAACAGGGAGGTATGTATGGGTCAACGTGACTATGGGCTCAATGCTTGATATGCAGAGCCTCTGCTTACGGGCCCTACCACATGTTTTAATCTATATAAGCATCTGTTTGAAGTTTTCAATGAATACCATCAGTGCTGGTGACTTCATATCCATCTTACCTGGCTCACAGCACTTCAACATCCTTCAGGCAAGCTGATTAAGCATGGGGCTCTACCTAGTTTGGACATAGTTATGTCTTTAAAAGGGCATTACATTCTTTAGATGACCACTTTTGTTAAATTGGTATTTAACTAGCTTCAAAAGCTATTGTGTCTGGAGATTATGTTCATTTTCAGACTAGAAAGCTGTCTTCACATTAGGATGCTCTGTTTGTCTTAAAATATAGCCTACAGTAGAGCAAAAGACTTTGGAAGAGGCAGCAGTGGGAGGGAGGAGAGACTGGAGAAAAAGAGTGATGGTTGCTTTGATCTCAGGAGGCCCTGCATGAATAAAAAAAACAAAAGTTCCTTCTTAAACATACACAAGCAGCTCAGGCAATCACTAGCTAATGAATAAGCCTATGAGAGTTCACAATATTGTTTGAAGACTAAACTCTAATATAATACACTTTAAAGAGACAAACTAAATTCTAACTGCATGTAGGGTATCATTTTCGCTTGATTTTCGGAGCAAGTGTGTAACAAGATGCGTATTCTCACTTCATAAATTTGTGGCGTAGTGGGAAATGGCCATTTCAATGCCAATAAAAGCCACCACATCAAATGAAAAAACGTGGATCAAAAGGACCCAACACACGGACTTTTTTCCCACTATAAATTCAAAGGGGGTAGATGGAGAGGGGACGTCTGCCACGCTTGATCATTCCGTGAGTCCTGCCCCGCTTCAGCGATTGGCTGGGAGGACAAACGAGGGGGGAAAGTTTGAATAAAATACAAAAAATACAAGCGCATGGCACGAGTGTTGTCGTTCTGGCTCGTGTGTGCTCTGTTTTGCAGCGCATGACTTGGACGAGCGACAGTTACGGGACACATATCACTGAGGACTTAAATCGACTTGGTGCGTTTTGGGGAACGGACAAGTGTTATCCAACGCCGTGCGCAATTCAACCTGTTTACGCATTTGTGAAGCAGCTGGGAGAACGATGCCAAAAGCCAACCCAATGACAGCCTTCAGAGTGCTTTCGTCTTCTGTGCTGATGCTGGTGCTGATGCAGTCCGGAGCTTTTTGCGCGCGGAGGTTCCGTGGTGGCCGCAACCCACAACCGCGTCGCTCATCACCGCCTCCCACTTACCGCGCGGACCGAGGGGAGGCCACCGAGAGCTTCCCGCTGGATTTCACCGCGGTTGAGGAGAACATGGATAACTTCATGACGCAAGTGAAGAACCTGGCGCAGTCTCTTTACCCTTGCTCTGCGCAAAAGCTCGACTACGACATGAAGTTAAATCTTTTGGAAAATACATCAGTCACTTGCAACGATGGAAGCCCTGCAGGGTATGTGGAGCCTTCTCAAATGTAGGAACACCTGTTCGCAGCTAGGGTAATGCTTAAGCCTTTGACACACAAACTCAAGGTACAGGACACGTAAAAAAGTTTGAAGTGTGTGCTAATATGGCGGATATAAAAAGCACCAGATCAAACGAGAAAGCGTTTGAAAAAGTATTTTAGGAACAACCGTGTTATTCCTCTGAAGCAGTGTGATAATCTAGACTACATATTTTACACAAAGACAAATTTTAAAATTTGATAAAATTATTTGTTGTAAGAGACGATTAAATATCTCACACGTGTATTGATCCATCTTTATAAAGTAGTATATAAATTATCTAGACATTCCTCCTGGTACATTATAGCATTAATGCCAGTCAAGCTCTGAATGTATGCCTTGATAATGGTTGTAAATGCATTAAAATGCATTGTGGAATTAGTGAGTGGACTAATTCCTTCTAAATCCCAAAGTGCTGGCTGGTGAAAGCTCTTGGATGTTCTGAGGCACCCAGTTCCTGGCAGATGGCGACTTCATTCATAGCATTCATTGCTAATCCAGGGGGACAGTAAAGGTCTCCATAGATGAAGTCACCAGAGTCAAATAAAAATGGTCTTTAAGACCAAACGTCATCAATACTGGCTCTCCAACTGTGAGAAAAATAAATGTCTTTTTAATGCTTCATAAATTCTAATTCGCAATAACAGAAGTCCTTCAAAGAGGCTCAGACATAACACATGTACTTTGTTAAAGGTCGCTCATATTTGGCAACCACATAAATCACATCATTCAAGTTGGAGGAAACGCAGTCGGCACATTAACTCTTCCTAGATGACCTCTACAAAGCCATTTATTTTTGCAGCAATAGTGCTCTTTGACTTCATCTATGTAGACATATGTACTGAATGACATATCGTTTTGAACCTACACTATCGATTACAAAACTCAGGGTCTTTACATTATGACTCATGCGACATCTTTGTCTTGTATTTCCTGTTTGAATATCTCCCACACCTACTGTAGTTCACCTTTTTGTCTCTTGTAGATATTACTTGAAAGAATCTCGTGGAAGCAGGCGATGGCTGATATTTTTAGAAGGTTAGAATAAAAGAATAACAAAAATGAATGATATTTTTACATCTAGATCTAAATCTGATTATTTGTGTTCAGGTGGATGGTATTGCTTCAACAAAGAAAACTGTGACAGTCGATATGAGACCATGAGAAGACTGATGAGCTCCTCAAAGTGGCCCCAAACAAAAACAGGTGAACACTCACTCTATTCATTGGGTTTGTTAGTCCTGACTAGTGTGGTGAAATAAGCACCCAGATATGACCTTAATGTGCTGTTAATTAAAGGGACTATACATGTTAATCTCCCATACCCAGTTATAATGCCACAGCAGTAAAGGGCTACCTGGCGCCCGCTGCTGTAGAAAAGGATACACCTCCCTCAGCCCTGCAGCATAATAACTGTAATCCATGTTGTAATGATGATGAGGAGGAAGAGGATGTGTCTGGGAGTGCCACAATACTAATAATACATGTCAATCTGTGGCTCTAGGTACAGGAATCCTGTCTCCACTCCCGGAGGAAAACCCTCATTGGTGGAATGCAAACATGGTGTAAGTCTAACTCAGTGTGCTTATTAAAGTCGACACAATTCTAACAGACTTTTAACATGGTATTTTTTTTCGTTGTTTGTGCAGATTTATTCCTTACTGCTCAAGTGATGTGTGGAGCGGTGCCTCGGCCAAAACAGAACAAAGTGGCTATGCTTTTATGGGATCTCTTATTATTCAAGAAGTGGTAAAGGACCTCCTAAATAAAGGTCTAGAAAATGCAAAGGTGCTTCTTCTTGCAGGAAGCAGGTAGGTTGGCACTTTTCTGCCTTTTAATTTCAATGCACATGTACTGCTACTTTACCAGCTACATGACAATGATGATCTTACCCATATACTTGAAAACACAGTGCTGGAGGTACGGGAGTCCTGCTGAACGTAGATCGTGTTGCGGAGCTTTTGGAAGGATTAGGGCATACTTCTATTCAAGTTCGTGGTCTTGCAGATTCGGGATGGTTCCTGGACAACAAGCAGTACCACTTCACTGACTGCGTAGACACAGTCAGCTGTTCTCCAACTGAAACCATCAAGCGAGGCATAAAGTAGGTTCATGAAAAGTACAATACAGAAAATAAGGTTAAATGTTATGCATTTTATTTATTCATAGGCTCTGTTGCTTCCTTCAGATACTGGGGAGGAGTAGTCCCAGAGAGATGCAGAAAAAGTTATGAAGGAGAGGAGTGGAACTGTTTCTTTGGTTACAGAGTCTTCTCATCAATAAAAAGTACGTTTGATCTCAATGTAAAACACACATGCATAAGAATGTCAGCTTGCTTGTTGACACATGGAGCCCATATTGTCTGTGTTACATATTTAATTCATTTAAGGCAATATAACTTTTTTCTCTCCAGGCCCAGTCTTTGTGGTGCAGTGGTTGTTTGACGAAGCCCAGCTGACAGTGGACAATATTCAGCTGACAGGCCAACCTGTACAGGAAGGACAGTGGCGTTACATCCAAAACCTGGGAATTGAACTGAGGAAGACACTGAATAATGTCCCGTACGGTCAACTTTATGCCTTAGTATGTTGTCAAATGGATAAGCTAAAGTTTTCACACAAGTTGTTTTTGCGTTTTAGGGCGATGTTTGCTCCTGCATGTCTATCACATGAAGTAATCACAAGAACGTAAGTAGTGAAATATTTGTTTTCCACAAATTGTAAAAATTACTTGTGGTGAAATAGTAGTAAATGTGTTTCACTATAATCAAATTAGATTATAACATGTTATTTACAAAACTGTAAAACAAATGGCACCAACAAAGATAATCATAGGTCTCTAATTAAGTGAACATAGTGACCTTGGAAAGCCTTACACATGTGAAGTGACAGCGCCCTCTTGTGTCATATTGCAGGTACTGGATAGACATACAAGTGAAAGGAACTTCTCTGCCCCGCGCTTTGCACTGCTGGGACCGTAGCCTCCAGGACCACCGGAACAACAAGTCTCCACCTAAAGGATGTCCTGTGCATTTGATTGACAGCTGCCCATGGCCACACTGTAATCCCACATGTCCCACCATCAGAGACCAGTTCACTGGGCAGGAGATGAATGTCATCCAGTTCCTTATGCATATGGGCTTTGACGTGCAGAAGATGGCTCAACAGCAGGGCATGGATCCCAGTAAACTTCTGGGAATGCTCAGCAGTGGCAGCTAAAACAAAAATATAAAAACAGTTTCCTGAAGCTAAGTCCGCAGAGGGCTCGCTGGTCTTCATGGCCAGTCTTTATAACTGATACCTCCAACTTTATGTCAAAACTATTCTTTTATTGGCTTAATCCTAACTGACCTCATTATCATCACATTTTATTTCTATTGTTTTTTTTGTTTTTTGTTTTTTTTGTATGGCTCCTCACGACTGGCAACAAGTCTAGCCATGAGATATTGCAAAGACAAAGCACAACTTTCTGCTACACACAATTTAAATTATGTGCTTTGTTAGAGAAAACAGAATGGTTTGAATGTAATCCAGTTTTAAGGATATTTATATGTTAATATATAATGTTTTTTTTTTGGTTTAGATAATCTTAAGCCATCGTCAGTTTGTAGGAAGAAGAAAAGGGAGTGATTTAAGGATGCCATCTACAGTATGTAGTAATTATAGAGAATATTAGACTATATGAAAAATAGGGTTAGTTAAAACTGAGTATATTACTTACATCTCATCACAGTTTCAGAATCCGAAGGACACAGGGGCCTAGTATGATGAGGTGAGAAAAGCACTGGATTACAGAGGGACAAAACAGTGTTCCAACTAACATAACCTAATTACTGAATCTAAATGATGTATTATTACACACGCACGCACACACGCACACACACACACGCACACACACACATCCATACCAATCACAAAACACCATAGTGAAGATTTCACACTTATGGTACTAAGGGCCTTCTTGAGCACGGTGCCAGTACAATCCTGCTTCTTATACCTCTAAGCACCTACTTCTACAAACAGGGTCCAGAGTCATATCAATGCAATGGACATTTAAAGGGTGACATTTGTGTATATTGTATAGGTTTCTGTAAGCGTTCAATATAGTAATCCCTTATATTTCATAATACAGATAATATAATGATATTTGTATGTAATATTTTAAGACCTCTATCATCCACACTCGAAGGAAAGGAATAACTATTTGTAATTTTATTCTGTAACATATTCTAACAGTAAAACTTTACATTGGTAATTTACATATTTATTTTGTTGTGTAAATCATATTTATAATTGCTATTTTCACAGAGAATTGATTCTGTAAATTGTAAATATGTTGCTGCTGTGTTGACTGCATGTGTCCGTATCAACCTTATTGGAGAATATACAGTGTATAAATGACTAGTGAAATGTTGTTATTTATCACGATTTCAGAAGAAGAACTTTTATGTTTGTGGGCATTAGCCCGATATAGACCGATATATTGGCCGACATTTGCCTTATTTAGCACATTGGCTATCGGCCTTAAATTTCCAGCAGAGGCCGCTATTTGGGGGTTTTTTTGGCAATCAGCTGCCTAAAGAATATGCATAAAGCTTTATTTGAGCACTTTAGTGCGAATAGGGTACTGTACGAAATGAGTTTGTAATTATTTAAAATTATATATTTTGTGTAAAATAATCCAAATCTGCCCCAACATCAGACGTTTGTCAGGTATCACATACTTGTCAGCTTTTCTGTTATGGGGTTTGTCACTGGCTTGTCTCCATAGAGATGTTATAGTTTTGCCTGTAATGTTCCGCAATGGCATTAAAGGGACAGTTCGGAATTTTGGACATAAGGCCTCATTTCCTAGTGTTGGAGACACTTTTTAAAATATTCCATCCAGTCCTTATATTTGTAGAGGTTGCTGGTGCTAGGCTAGCGCATGTTAATAGGCATAGTTGGCCTGCCTCTAAAACAGTCTTATCCACTCCACAGCGCACCCGAGGCAAATCAACTATAATGCCAGATTGTCGAATGTCTGTGTCAATAAAATAATTTTAGAAGTAAAACCATTCTTGCATTTGAAGGATTTATGTCTGAGCAGCAGCAGCGAGTTGTACTTCCTGATAGAAAGCTCAGTAGCGGCGGACTAATATATGAGAAAATAGTCCCTCAACATGTGACAATTCATGTGATGCAAGGTTAGTTTTATTTCAAACATTATTTACATCAATAGTCTGGCGTAATAATAGATTCGCCTCAGGTGCACTGTGGTGTAGGAAAGACTTTTTTTAGTGGCAGGCTAACTATGCCCATTGACATGCGCTAGCCTAGCACCAGCAACCTTTGCAAATACAAGGACTGGATGGAATATTTAAAAAAGTGTCTCCACACGTCTCCAACACTCACTAGAAAACGAGGCCCTATGTTCAAAATTCTGAACTGTCTGTTTAAACTAATCTCATTCAAGGGCCTGAAAAACATGCATTCTTACTATGAGCAGGTTTACCTTTTCACAGATCTGCAGATCTGCAGCTTGGTCTGGTGGCGTCAAGTGCTTATCTCCATGAGGACACATATTAAAGACCACATTGTGCAACATTTCAGGCTAAACAATAACATCTCCATGGATACAAGCAGGTGGACTACCCTCCACCAGAACAAATACATAGAGCACCTTCAAAAAAACAAAGGGGAAAGCATACTAGTGTCACAGATTAAGGTACTGTATGAAACTACTAATCTTTTTCAACTTCCAACTCATGTCTCCAATCCAATTCTGTCATCTCTCAAGTATAATCATGGCAGTAGACTTGTGTGTAATTTATTCCTCTAATGGAAGTCTTAGCCTGCCTCCCTGTCATTATACTGGGTATAAATGCCAGTTTCTCTCTTGAATCTACTCTGAGTCAGCCACTCAGGGTGCTCCCAGAAACACGACTCTCAGACACTGGCCACATGCACACAGCCTCCCACCCCTCTGTGGAATATAGACCCCTATTTATAGCACTGCGAGGCCTGTGTAACCCTGGGCTCGGCCACCACCAATCTACACACTGCACATGGGGCAGACAGAGAGGGTGTGTTTTTGCAAGCCAAAAGGAGAAGGAGACTAAACCCAAAAGCGACAAGCATACAGTCAGAGCAGGACAAAGAGAGAGGCACCAAACCGATTTTCCAACTGTTCAGGTAACACTTGAAAGGAGCTACAGGACGTTTGATTGACAGGACAACAAAGTGGAGCACCTGTTGTGTTGGAGTTGGATATAAACGAGATGCAGTACAATCTGATCTTTGACATTCCCTGGACATATTCATGATTTAGGAAGACAAGAAAACAAAGGAGACTCAACTTTTGGATATGCACAGTACAGAGGTACTTTAAAATACCATTACAGAAAAGGGACGTTTTCACAGTTCATAACTACTATAACTGCGATCAATACATTTATAATAAAATGTGCTTCTCTAAGAAGGCAAATGTGGAGGACTAAGGTACCAAGCTGATGCATTTAAGTGAATGCTATGCTGTAATTACAAAGCTAGCTCGAGGAAAACTTTATAATTAAGGGCCAAGTATAAAAAGAAACCAAGGAAGGGTGAGGCCCGTGAGAAAGGAGCCCACAGAGAACACCACTGAAGACGGCCAGAGTCAAGAGTCTCCTCAGACTGAACCAGAGCCATCATGGACGCTCACGGAGGACACTACCTCAACAAAGAGGCCGTACTGTCACCTTTGGGCTTCACTCGGATGAGCCAACTGCTTCTGGGCTGCACCATTATAGCCCTGGTGGCCCACAGTGCAGGCTACAGCGCCTCCTATGGGACCTTCTGCATGTTTGTGTGGTGCTTTTGTTTTGCAGTGACTCTGGTGGTGTTCACATTGGACATTACAAGACTACACGCATGTATGCCGATTTCCTGGGATAACTTCACAGTTGCCTTTGCCATGTTGGCCACACTCATGTACATCACAGCTTCAGTGGTCTATCCAGTCTACTTCATTGAAAGCGAGTGTGAAGATGAGAGCTGCGAAAGCCTGTACTACCGAATTGCAGTGACAGTTTGCTCCTGTATCTGCTGCTTTCCTTATGGTGTTGAGGTGTTTCTGACACGAGCTAAGCCTGGAGCTGTGGTGGGTTACATGGCCACAGTCTCAGGATTATTAAAGGTAGTCCAAGCCTTTGTGGCCTGTATTATTTTTGGAGCCCTGGCTCATGACAGTGAGTACACACTCCACATCGCCACTGAGTTCTGTGTGGTGGTGTACAGCCTGTGCTTCACGGTCACTGTAGTAGTGATCATAGTGACTGTTTCAGGCAGGACCTCATCTCTGCGCTTCCCCTTTGATCGCTTTGTAGTCATATACACCTTCTTTGCTGTTATTTTGTACCTCAGTACAGCACTTGCTTGGCCAATCTTCAGTTTTGATAAGAAGTATGGTACCACCGATCGCCCAGAGGACTGCCCAAGAGGAAACTGTCCCTGGGACAGTAAGCTTGTGGTGGCAGTGTTTACAAATGTTAACCTGATTTTGTACTTTGTTGATCTCATTTACTCCCAAAGGATTCGCTTTGTCTCAGCCTCAGCATCAGCTGCGTGAAAAAGTCTTCAAACTTTTTTTTTTTTTTATGTTTTACCACAACACAGTTCTCTGTACTCACTAAAGCACTGTTGGTGACTGCAGTATTATATCTATGTGAACATTTTGCTAAGTTACGTAATTCAGACTAGCACCTACCTGATGAAGTCAGATGGCTTTGCCAAACCATCGCCATATTTGCTGTGTGTACTTTAATGCTCGTCTTTAGGGGAGAATGGTGTGACAGCCAAAGTGGACCTAAAGAGTGGCAAACTATTATTCAGTACTATCACATTAAGATATGTATTACAGTAACATGGAGATACATCATTCAACATTGTTATACATTATTTTGCACTGAGGATTGTTGTGAAATTGTTCATTTATAGCCTAATAAAAGTCATGTGCTACATGGTAATAAACTTAATTACTATTTCATTTTATTTATTTTTAATTAAATTGTTTAATTTATTTATTTGTATTATTTAATGGTAGATTTAGACTGGAAATATATGGTACTAAATACACATGAACAAAAACTGATATAACTAAATTGCATAAATAGCTCTTTGCAAACCAGCAGTGGAGAAGTCGGTTTCTTGTCCATCTATTTCCCATGTGTTCCTTTGTTAAGTAGCAGACAGCAAACACGTTTAATGTTGATAAAACAAAGACACCTATCCAAATTCACACTTGTTTTCTCGAAACAGGCCGTACTTGCTTTTTGGGCTTTTCGCCAGCAGATGATAGCAAAGGACCACGATCCTCCCCTGGCCCGGAGGCATAACCTGATGCAACTTTTCTGGTTTGGCGAACCCGCCCTACATTGCCGATGCAAAGTCTTCAATTGGTTGAAAACTTAACACGACTATTTTTACTGGGTGTTACAGTTGTCAATCAGTATATTTTCAGGTGATTTTAGAACGATACAAGGGGTCCACGTTGACGCTTATTTAAGGTAGGCCAAAGTATAAGTATGGTGTTTAAAGTTGTTCTTGCTGTACTTACACATCTAGCCTATGTATGACTAGGCTATTTACACACGCCCATGTCCTTTAAGTAAAGTGTTTCTTTCCAAGTGCTGCACTGCACGCTACAGTAGCCTGTGCTATATCAATAGCACAACAACAAGAGCCAATGTAACTAATACTCTCCCCACTAAGTTACAGGCAGTATGAGTGTGGGCTTCATAGGAGCTGGTCAAGTGGCTCACGCCCTGGTCAGGGGCTTCACTGCTGCGGGTGAGTCATGTCCAGCCTACATACAGGAGTCTATAGGAAACATTGTGTTATTGATGTGTGTTGATTGCAATCAGACTGAATTCTGTACATTTATCCCCAAGGCGTGATTGCTGCCCACAGAATCACTGCCAGCTCTCCAGACACAGATCTTCCAACAGTGCATGGCCTGCGGGTGGGTTGGCCTAATCAATATATTTCTGTAGTACCAACAATTTCATTACTGTTTGAAAACAAGATGTTTGTAATAATGATGACCAGCGCTGAATGCTTCTTAACTGAAAATGTATGCATCAACACAAATGTTTAATTCTTACAGAAAATGGGTGTGAATGTCACCACAAGCAACAAGGAAACTGTGAAGAAAAGTGATGTCCTGTTCCTGGCAGTGAAGCCTCACATCATTCCCTTTGTGTTGGACGAGATTGGACCAGATATTGAAGAGCGGCATCTTATTGTGTCCTGTGCAGCAGGTGTCACTATTGGCTCCATAGAGAAGGCAAGGAAGAGTCCATTATTTGGCCTGTCTTCAGCCATTAAGTATTTCTGTGTCCTGCTAGGCCATATAAAGGGAATATAGAATGTAGATACTGCTCCACTGACACATAAAACAGGCACAGAGGCTTTCTGTTCTCAAACTCACACTTACTAATGGAAAAAAAAAAATCATAGTAAACTGCACCTTTGAAATAGTTATTCAGTGATTGCTGTTTTCAGAAGTTGAAACTGCATCGACCATCTCCAAAGGTCATGCGTTGTATGACCAACACTCCTGTCGTGGTGCGAGAAGGGGCCACAGTCTATGCCACTGGAACTCATGCGGAGGTAGAGGATGGAAAGCTTCTGGAGCAGCTAATGGCCAGTGTGGGCTACTGCACTGAGGTTGAAGAGGATGTGATAGACGCTGTCACAGGGTTGAGTGGCAGTGGCCCAGCCTATGTGAGTCACTCTGATCACATTTGCACAGGAGTTGTTAAAATGTTGCCCTAATGATGTTAATTGTTGTTTGCAGGCATTCATAGCTGTAGATGCCCTTGCTGATGGAGGGGTGAAAATGGGGCTGCCCAGAAGACTAGCTGTCCGACTTGGAGCCCAAGCCTTACTGGTAGGCCATACATTGCAGCACTGCCAGTGCCTATAACAATTAATTAATTCATAATAATATAGAGTTTACCCATTCACTATGGTTTGAAATTAATCCCAGGTATATTTTAGTACACAGAAAGTAAATTGTATTCATTAGTTTATTAGTTGTGCTGATTGTTAATGATTTTGTTTTACAAAAGTTAAAATAATTTTCTCATTAAAATGTATGATGTAGGCCTACTTTAGTCCACAATAGGGTCTGAACATCATTTATAAATTTCCAAAACATGATCAATTCAAACCCCAAATCACAAATGTCTTGTTTGTTTTGAAAGGGAGCTGCTAAAATGCTGTTGGATTCAGAGCAGCATCCTGGGCAGCTCAAGGACAACGTTTGTTCACCAGGGGGAGCCACCATTCACGCACTGCACGTCATGGAGAGTGGAGGTTTCCGAAGCCTTTTGATTAATGCTGTAGAGGTCTCCTGTGTAAGGACGAAGTAAGAATTAATTATTCCAATTTTTACCAAATAACATCTATAGTGCTTTGTTTTTCGTGCACGTTTAAAGATTGTGTAATTACACTGTAATTAACATATGGTATTTATTGTAGCCAGTGCCACTATATTTTTACATAAATTTTGCAAAAGATTTATTTAATCAGATGTGTAAAATATACACATCTGATTAAATAAAATCAACTGACACTTGTAGACACTTTTTTTCCCTTTGCTTATGTGTTCAAGGCCTTTTTCCAAAGTCCTGTTCTTTTTTTCCTCAAAGGGAACTCCAGTTTTTGGCTGACCAAGAGAAAATCTCCCCAACTGCCATTAAGAAGACAACTCTTGACAAAGTACTGCAGCAGCCAGGTGTGAATGCAGATGCTGTTGGAGTTAGATCTCATGGGATCAGTATGTTTGGTAGTCCGCGGCCAAAGAAGAGCTGAGAATGAAATTCTGGGTGAAGATTTTAATGGGGAAATGTCTATAGGTATATTAACATTCAGTCACTCCTTTGGTCAGACAGTGTTTGTGTTTGTGTGACTGCTTCCACTTCTTAAATGGGTCTTTAGGTCACTGGTGGATTGGTATTTCATTTAAATGAAATTTTAACATTGAGATATAGCCTGTAATAGTCTATTTTGTTTATGACCAAAATTAATTTTAAATTGATCTACCTCTTTACATTACTTCTATATATTTGTTATCAATAAATAATAAAATGTATTTCCACTATGGCGTAAAACATATTCTAATGGGGCAATACTGGCATTGTTGAATGTAGAATGTCTTGACAGTTCTTTCCTGTATTACAGTCACAGTGTATGGTTATAGCCCCATTATAAATCAACGTAGTGCATGTTGGGTTAAATTTACTCCTTTTTTGTGCGAAAAGAAAATACTTCATGAATGAAGACACGTGACCAAACACGGTGACGTCTGGCTTCGTTACAAGAGAAAGGAGTCAACAAGGGAAACACGGTTGGCATTTATTGGGAAAGCGATATCAGCTCAGTCTACTTGAAGAGCCTCCAATGATTCTCCTCGCGGGTTACAACATAAGAAGAGGATTTTGAAAAAAATAAATTGAAGATAGGACCAGCCTGAACCTGGGTATGTGTGGTGAGAGAATAGCACTGGTGTTGTTATGCTGAGTGTGCATGCCTTTGCCTCGCTGCCGCTGACAGGCTGGGTGCAGCTAGCTGTACGGGCTAACCGCGAAACAGCAGCATGCGTCAAGTTAACCAGGATATTAGCGCAACTGCACTTCAAATTAAGTTGTCTTTTTAACGATAGACTAACTACAATGCCACCACGTTACGTTTGTGCAGTTTATTGTCTACTAAAAGTGAGATTATAGCTTTGTGCAATGCCGTGCGTAATTTTCGCGTAAAATGTATTAATCTCGCTACTGAATGATTTTCTGAAAGGTTGGCGTTTTCCGGAAATGTATTAAATTGTGGAATAAATTGACAACACTGTTACTATGCCGAGATGGCAGCTAATATCTGTATACACATGTGAACTGATAATAAAACTAATATTTGGTTTTATTATGGCACCAACTACAGAAATGCCCTGCGTTTAGGGCGATTTCTATGGTTACAGAGACGCACCGTGCGGCGATACAGTTGTAGTAGGAGGTCGGCACAGCACGGGGATTTCCTCGCTTGCTTGTTTTGTAGGAGGGGAGTTGTTTGCCAATTTGACAGCAGTGTGAAGCTGGAGACAGGAGTCGTGGAATGTCAGAACTGTGTTATGGGGTTGAACTCACAATAAACAGTTGCATGAGTTGCATTTAATATTCTTTATATCATTTCGCTTCTCGGGGGCTTGTCAACTCATGCGCTTCTTGCTGTCCAAACCTGCTGCTTCATCACCTCGTTGTGAAAAGGAGAAAGAGCAGGCACAGGCAGCGGTGTAGCGAAAGCAGGTTGGTTGCAATATTATTTTCAGTAGATTTTTTGTCGGTGTGTATGTGATTGTTTCCTTTAGGCATTGTTTAATAAGGGTTTTGTCTCTTGGAATTTTATTTCAAATTATGTATTGCATGTATTGAATTGATTTACCTGAACTGACAGGTCATTTAACCACTGGTTAAATTAACAATGGCAATGCCAAAGCTTTTTTGTCGTTCTCGCCTTTACTAATTCCTTTAAGCGTTTTAAGCAGTGATGTTTTATTGCAAATAACAAACAAGCCTCGGTATTTTTATCATGCTGAATCATCACTATGATGTATCTAGTCGTTCTCTGAATCCACCCCGAAATATGGCACCACCGGACAAAGGTCTGCTCGATAGATAAGGGTCGATGGTTATCACCAAGCCGCCGTTACTAAGACGATGGATCGAAAGTGTGATGATTTGTCGTGAAGTCAGTCAGAGGAGCGCAAGCATCAAGTGATGACCAACATGCATTTATCAATAGTCTAATCTACATTCAGCGGAGAACGCGCGTTTTATTGCAGCGCTGTCATGATGTACATCAACAAACAGGGCAGAGCACATTTTCACCAAGTGCCTGGTGTCAACTGTAGTGTCAAATCAATTACAGGAATGCATGATAAGCACTATATTATTCCGCTGTATAAATATAGGTTTTCTATGTGCCATAAAGATGCAATAACTATGTGTAGCTAATCAATAGAAAATATATTTCAAGAGAATTGATCATAAATTATTAACTGTCTCTTTCTTCTCTCTCTCTCTCTCTGTGTGTGTGTGCGTGTGTGTGTGTGTTTGGTTTTTTTTTGGCATTTAGGCATTGTTGAATATTATTACAGAGTGGATTTTTAACAGCTAATTTCTGATAAATTACTTGCTGAAAAGTTATTGATGGCTGAAATAACTGAATGCATTTGTAGGCCTCAAAATGTTTAATAATTATAGGACACATTTCTTTTTTCTTGTGCTGCTTGTATCTGTGCGCATCATTTCTCATATTTGGTGTTGACAGCTGCTCTTGTTTCCTTGTGTTGTTGATGATGAAATTTGCTGCCTATTAGACAGCACGCTTATAGAGGGTAGGTAATGAATTATCCATGGAGAATCTCTTTGCAATTTGAAAAGTCACCTTGGAAACTATTGGGTGTATAGGCAGTGCTTAACAGATAGAAGTTGCCCATTCTTGCTCAGATATTCACCTTATTTCATCATCCCTACTCTTGTGAGCGGGGCATTGAAGTGTGTTTAGCAGACAGGCCAGCCTCGCATCAGAAGCCTGGGCTTTTGCAATAAAGCGTAATGCCCAACCCTGCCTTTCTCTGCAGGTAACAAGAACAGATGAAGGCCCTTATAACATCCGGATGCGGCTGGTAGCAGTGTGTGGACGGAGACTGGGAGTGGTGATCATCCCTGAGATTTATTGCTTCTCGCGTTGAGGCAGCAGTTATAAAATAAGTCCGGATGCCACTGAGGTGAACCAAGTGAGTGCACAACTCATACCCAGTGGCATTGTGTAGAATGGTCAACCAGTGGGGCGAGAGAGAAGGCGTATGAGGTTGACGAAACATGAGGCAAGAGTTAAGTAACTAGTGTACGGGCCGGCCACCAGGACCTCTGTATATCGAACACAGCTGTGCCTTGGGAGTAGTTACGTCTATTCAGGACAATTAATAGCCTGCAGAAAGGAACACAAATGTGGGATTTGTCCACAAAAGTGCTGCTTAAGCTGCACAGGGAAATGGGAATGCCTGGAAGGAAAGGAGAAAAAGATCAATATACTTTTTTCTTCTTTCTGCATCAGGGAGGGAACGCTGGTGATGAAACCCGTTGCAAGTGTAGCGCGGATTATGATTGCTTAGCATTGCGATATGCCCGCTGCACCTCTCAAAGTATTACTCGCATCCAGACAGGACACTGTTTGATGATTGTTGTTTGGATCTTGAGTCAGATTTGGCATGTCCTCTGTGTTCATAATTTAGATTAGCTAATACTGAACAGATGCATGTGCAGAGCTGCTTGTTAGCCAGTTTTTTTCTAGTAACCTACTTTTATGTGCACTGATTTACAGCCGATCCATGGTGAAAAAAGTCTGTTGCCTGTATGTGTCACTCAAGGTTATGCTCATTGTACATAGATGAAATAATTACTTATAAAATGATACAAACACAGAATAAGACAGCCCAAAAACTTGTTCAGTGCAAGTGTGCATGGGGCTATTTTCATAGTTAAAACCCTTTGCTTGTCCTACATAAATGCATGTAATTATTATTTTGTTACTACTGCCTGCAAGAAAAGTACTTGGAGAAAAATGACTGTACTAATTGTCTAAAGATCTCAACTTAAGAACAATGTTTTAAATTTATTCAGTGATTCAAAGGAAAGTTTTGTGCTTCCAAATGAGCTGTTGTAACTTAGTCTTGTTAGGGCATTCTTGGGCACATTCACTACATGTGCAACTGGTGTGGTGGAGATGTTCTGTCAGTGTGTGGGCTGCCTACTACCCTTAGTTTCTCAGTAAACAGGAGGCCTAAGTATCGAGAGCTGTTTCCCTCTTTAATCAAGTCCTGCAGGCACACAGGGTTAAGGCTAGCACTCCTGTTACTCTAGCCCTATCAGAGAGCTTCAATTAGTAAAGCAGCTCTGAACTCAGTTAATGTAAATGAGCACACTTCAAGTCTCTTTAAATAAACTTCACATTAACACTGGTGTTGGAACAAACCCGATTCCCTAGAGGCAGATGATTCATGTTTTCTCTTAAAACATGGACTCAATGCAAATTTCTACCACAAGCGTGCCCCATGCATCTGCAGTATTATTAGTATGTTATTTCTCTTTCATTATTTTAACAGCCATGGCTAAATGTACAAGCAATAAATTATTAGCTCTATGGAGATTTTTTTTTCTTGCCATACTAAATACTAGATTTTGAACATAAATTTGTTTACTCAAAACCGTTTGAGGACTGATGGGTTTAGTTAATGAGGTAATGAGGCAAGCATAGCGCAATAGATGTAACTTTTCAAATATTAAACCTGATCTTGGGAGCACAGATTGTTTTATGCATTTAGTTGATAAGATACAATCCTATTAGATGGTGTTTTCACCTTGCTCCAAATCGGTGCGGATCCAAAGTCCTGTGGCTTAGTATTTCCCCTCTACTACAAGCGTATCACATTTCTGTGTGAAAGCTGTTGAATGATTTTCTCTCTCCCTCTTTTTGTCACTCTTATTTCACGCTCTGAATACTTACTACCTAATAGCTTCCCTCCTCTCTTACCAGTGTACCTTTTAGCTCTCACACTGTTGTCTCCATGCACAACTTTCCCCAATCTTCTCCTAGTAAGTCCTCTAAAGCTCTCCCAGAGTCTGATTTTTAATTTGCAGTTAAATGGTGCCCGACACATGCAGCTTGCTTGATAATTGACTTCACTCAGCTGAAAGAAGGAATGATTAGATCGGAATATCCAGGCAATCATTTCAACTCGGAATAAAAGGGAGACACTAAAAGCACTACTTGATCACACAGTTATTTTTGGCAGCCTAGAAAAGTATTGGTTTCCACTTGGCTTGAAAATTACAAAGTCACAAGTGGACATTGCAGAAAAGGACATTCTATTGTTGAGTCAAATAATATTAGCAACATGTTAGCGTCTTTTTTTTACTGTGATGGAAATTCTGGTTATGTTCATTGCTCCAGCATGAACCTTATGATAATAGAGTAAGTGTACATGTCCTATCAATAATTAATAAAGGAAAATGAATATGTGATCAGGAAGACTAGACATCTGTTACTTTCATTTAATGGTGTGTTAAAAATGAATTCCACCAGCCATGTTTCTTCAGATTTGTTATAATCTCTTTTATTATTTTATAAATAGAATCTAAAAAATCTGTAGAGAGATTAGAAAACGGTTGCTATGGATACAAATATCTAACATCATAAAACTAATAAACTACAGCACAGTCTATTTGCTGTCCCATAAAGGTCTTTTCAGTGTAATTATTTGGATGCTTTAAATGTATTCATAGCCAGAACCAGGAGTCTGCTCTCCTCTTTTACCGTAAATGTGCGCTTTTTCTACAATGCATATTACTGTTATGTCCTTGGTGTTTGGGTGAGATGTATCATTTTGGCGTGCTTTTATTTCCCACTGAAGTGGGATTGCTGGATCTAGCCTATGCTTTTGCCTCCAAACAGTGTTGCATCAGCATGCGCCTCCATCGTCTTGTTGTATTCACTTGATTAGCAGCCTGCCAGGGCCAAGTGCCCAGACACATCTTTTCAGGAATTGGTCATGACAAGTGAAATTTATGTGCACTTGTGTGGTTTTGGTTATCTTTGTGCATGTGTATGTGTGTGTATATAAATGTGTGTGATCAGTTGCATGATGTGATGTCCCGCACTTTCATGTCTCACTAAATCCTGGGTGCCCTGTTAGTCCTCGCCAGGCAGTCGTGTTTAGTATTCAGGGAGCGGGCCGCTGTCGTAATCTGGATTCTGAGGCAGGTTGCTGGGGCTTTTTGTTTGCTCTCATGGCCCTGATAATCTTGTTACACTGCTGTCAAGTGGATCTGGCTCTCCCCGCGGCCCTGAACCACCAAGCGTGCCACCTCCAGCACCAGACGGCCCCCGCGCTTCCTCCTCCTACACCCCCACCTCGCTCCCCATCACCCACCTATCCTATCCTACTCTACCGCCATTTTGAGACAGCGGTTGATGGAAGAGCCTTGGTCGTATCCTTGAAGAATCACCTCCCGAGCATCTTTATTCTGCCTCCCACCCCCACCTTCAGCTGTGAATGACAGTGATAAATATTCATCAGGGGGACTCTGTGCCGGGATGCCAGTGCCTTCCCGTTCCCCAACAACAAAGAGCCCCCTAGTTAATAGTGTCCATCGTAGGCTGCCCCCTGGAGGGATCCTGCTGAGGAGATAGGGCCAGTGTCAGGCTTTAATGATCCTATCGTGTCACATCAGCATTTATCCCACTACTACAGCCCTTTTTGTGACCAACCTAAGCCGACCTCGCCGCCCTGTTCCCCTGTTAAGATGCTGATAAACATGGACAGGTTGAGAAGGCTGGCCAAATGTCTTGCGTTGTGTCAGTTCAGCTTCACAAGTTCCTAATTGGCACCTTGGTTTTGGTCCTTGCTGACACCAGTGCGTTTTTTTCTTCAACCTGTTCTTCTCAAGCTCCTCTAAATGTGTTGAGTGAGCATATTTGATGAAACTTCCTCCTTCTTTCTCACCTTCTGTCTATCTCACTCCCTCTTTGCCTTTCACCGGGTGACCACACTCAGCATTTTCTGTTTCCTTTGGGTGTGATGTCTCTCCTACACAAGCAAATCAGCTCTGATTTGTCAGCGTTCTTGCAGGCAATTCATAAAAATTCATTTAAATATAGAAGACGCCCTCGTCCCAGTGCTTGCTCTCTGCCTTCAGATCACCCTGCGCTCCGAGCTGCTATCCTGTCCGCTTTGATAGGCTACCACAAAAGACTGAAAAGATTACCACTCAGGATGTCATCTTTGGTCCTAGAATTAACATACTTGTAATGTGCAAATCAATCAAATTAATACAGGAAAACAGTATTTAAGTAGAATGATAAGACTCTATTATGAAATTATTGCACACAAATTTTACAAATAGATTTTATGCAAATTTCAGCATCCTAGATGACAGATGGCACACACAGATTTTGTATTTTAACAGCACTTTGCAATTACAGCTTTCAGCAAAGCATTGACCTTATCCTGGAATGATGAAGAAAGTGGATGATTGCCCCATTGGTGACCTTGAATTTCATCAAAGTCATATTTCAGCTGTCATTCGAACTGACTTACAGACCAACCCCCAAAATTAACATGCTCAACAACCTGACCACTAAGTGGTCCAATTTATTTATTTTTTTTGTCTCAAGTGTACTTGACTTGAAGATTTTATGACCAAACCTAACACATGCATTAATTTGATTATTTCTAAGATAATAAGATTATGTCTTCCGTATTGAAAGGTCTTGGAGGCACATTTCTTCCTGCCTGTCTGGATGTGTGGGCATGCTCTTTGTCTCTGAGGTGTGACATGCCGGCTCGAGGAGGGAGCAGCTGTGCATTGGACCTTGTCTGTGTTGTGCTGCCATGCCCTGTCATTGGGAGCCGTCTGTTGGCAGCAGCCTGAGCTGGAGGGCTGCAGTCTGGGCGCTCTCCTTCCACACTGTCATATGGTGTGCTTTCAACGTGCCAAGCCATGCCTACTGTGTATCCTACACAGCTGCATGACAGGATCCACCTCCAGAACCTGGGCTCTCTTCTATTTGGTTGCATATTTTAGACTAGTTTTTCAGACCATGGTGCTTATGGGAGAATTTGGGTTTTATGAAATTTCAGAGGAGCAGCCTTTTCCCTCTCATCCTTGTAGCTATTAGTGGAGTACTGTCTATTTGTCCATTATCTGTGCCTCATCAGGCAGACCATTATCCCATTATGTTTTGCATCTGTGGTCCAAATGCTGACTGGAAATGAGTCACCACAAAGGCCGGTTAAAGGTGTTACTATCAGTGGGCTATTCATAGCAGCCCAGCAGGGATGAAAGTATCATGTTTAAAATGTCCTCTGCTAAAGCACTGTTTATAACTCCATCCAAATGCAAGTCACCATCTGACCTCATGTTATAGTCTGAGCTTTATCTTTTCTCGTTTGACTCCCATTTGACCATTTCACCTGTAGCATCACTATGTTACCATGGAGATATCTTGACCATTCGAGTAGTCTTTCAAACAAGTCAAATGTTCAAAGTGCAGCCCGGGGCCCCTACATGGGATGAGAATAATATGTCTTTAGGCATCAATAAAAATGTGCTGTTTTTGGCACATTGGTTCCCAGCCAAAAGTGGAAGGTTTCCTTTTTACATTGTATTCTCCTATTGTTATCCACTGTGTTCTTTGTGTTATCTGATCTGAAAATTAATTCACTTTGAAAACACAACAAAAACAAATAAAAAAACGAATAATTAATGAATGAGTTCTGCAATGAGTGAGTGCTCTCCCTAATGTTATTGTTGCTTTCACGGGCACTTCTGTTATTTGGTCCGGTAGAATAAACAGAATCAGAAACAGCTTTGTGAACAAAATTACAAACTTGGAATGTGCTTTGGCAATATGGTATAAGATAAACGACATGCATGAAATAAGGTGTAAGAAATAAAATAAATAAAATTTTAAAAGTAACTTAAAATCAGGTTAACTGCTTCAACACTATATACACGAACACACTCTCAAAGTCTGTGTCTTATCTAAAACTTTGAAAGACTCTGTACTTATAAATAACCCCACAGTCTTACCTTACATTTTCCTTTCTATCCCTGGCAACTACAATGTGCATAATGTTTGGATGGTAAACCCCAGTGAACTCCCACATGTATTTGTTTATATGCTTTATCCAAACATGCTGCTGTGCTGGGTAAAGCAGCTTACTGAGGCATTGTGCTGGCTGGGCTAACCGTGATGGGTGCCTGTTTCGCTGACACAGCATTTGTGCCGCGTAAGCACCCAGGGCTACAAAGCAATCCGGTGCGGTTGTGTATATATGAGATCACGTTCTTATCCCATGCCACGGCTCACTTGGGTGCACACTCCCCACTTTCTGACTGTCCCAACACCAGTGGGATAGGTTTCACATCTGCCCTGATTCTCCCTTAACCCAATGGACATGTTTGAATATGCTGAACTGCAGTGCCCTGGATGGTGGCTGAGGCTCTGCAGCGGAGCACCCATATCATATTGTATTGATTCGGGGGATTATAGACACTCAACAGATGTAGTATGTGTGGCTGTCTAGACAAATAGAAAGGCTCCTCTGTGTCTAAGCATGTGCAACAAAATGTACAACTTAATGTCTTGTCTGATATTCCCTGATTGTAATTATTCTGAAACTGCTCATAAATAAAGAAAAGTTTATTTTGGATTCATCAATCTGTGATAATGATGCAGAGTCACCAATTAAACTCTTATAATGAATTAATAATATTTTGTTACACCCTCATGTAAAATAGACAACTTTTCTTTATCTTGTCAGAATTATTCAAATGTAAGTTTATAAATGTTTTTGCTGCACAATATTCATGACTTTCAGTGCCCTGTTATTTATTGGTTTAAAAATTTGAAATTAGGACCACCATTTTGAAAGTCCTGAATATATAAATCTATATAACAGAAACCTGAAATCCATTTTCAATACTTGCTTATATTTTGTTTTGAATTGTTAATATCCATAGCAATGGTGCAAATTTTGTCATCAGTCATCTCATCTGTATCTGTGCCTGCATAGAAGAAAACTGATATTTCAAGCCATTTGTTTTTAGTGACAGGGCTCTAATAGTCAAGGTACAACTCAGGGAATGGACTTGGCCTTTGCAGCGAACTTGTATGCCCTTGACCCAGTTTGCAGGGCTTTATATTTGCAGAGCTAGTCGTGTACGAGCTTCTTTACAAGAAAGTTCATTGTTTACTTTATCTTTTTACAATGTTCTTTTTTTCCCCTTTTTCTACAGAACAGTCTGTAGTGCAGGTGGACCCGGCTCTCGTGGCATGACTACCACAAACAAAGGAAACAAGGCCTTGAAGGTAAACATGAGTTAATATTGTTAGAGTATAGAAATATTGATACAAATGGAATTTATTGATTTAAGGCTAATTAGGTGTAGTATTACTGGGTTTTCCCAGTGAAATGTACTATAACTGTATACATTTCAAGATGACAATTTCAGTGTTTTGATAATCAGGTAATTTTTCTTTTTAATCTTATACACTCCACCATGTCAATTTTGTTACAAATGCTTGGTATGAAAAATGCTTTTCTTTCCCAGGTGAAGCGGGAGCCTGGAGAGAATGGCACCAGCTTGACAGACGATGAGCTGGTGACCATGTCAGTACGGGAGTTGAACCAGCATCTCCGTGGCCTTACCAAAGAGGAAATACTGCAGTTAAAGCAGCGGAGACGTACTTTAAAGAATCGGGGGTATGCCGCCAGCTGCCGAGTGAAGCGTGTCACCCAAAAGGAGGAACTGGAGAAGCAAAAGGCTCAGCTGCAGCAGGAGGTTGACAAACTGGCTACAGAAAACGCCAGTATGAAGGTGGAGTTGGACGCGCTACGCTCTAAGTATGAGGCCCTCCAGAGCTTTGCCAGGACTGTGGCCCGTAACCCTGTCACCACCCGAGCTCCAATGGCCTCCGTCATTGGGCCGCTCATCCCTGGTAAAGTAGCCGCCACCAGCGTCATCACCATCGTCAAGTCCAAAACTGAAGCCAGATCGTAGTAGCAGAACGGGCCGGAGGGAGAGTTGTGTGTAATTTGTAACATGGCAATGGGTTAGCTCATAATTTGTTCTTTGGCACTAAAACTACTGTACGCTATCTTTATTAATCATGAAAAAGATTTTTGGTTATGGTTACAAATGCAGAGCTTGTATAGTCCCAATACCATAATTAGTTTAAACATAATGACATTTTTACGTAGATACTGAAAAAACATAAGCTTTAGCTAACCCTTTGGCATGTTATTATGCACTGACTCGGAATGATAAATCCAAGCAAATTGTTGGTATAAACATTATGTGTCTTTAATCAGCTTGACAAAACCCAAATCTACTCAAATTGTCAAATTGTTGGTTTTATCTGTCAGGGCGTAAGCGTGGAGCGATGCATTCAAATTTACTATTTGTTTCTGTTTACGCCTCTGTGACAGATGTTAATGAACTTGTCATTGTCAGTATGACTGGTAGATGCAATAATATATGTATGCACTGAAAGTACAAAGAGGTCTATTATATTTATGGCAAAAACGATCAGCGGTTGTAAAGGATATTGTTGTAGAGTGGAGCGCCATTCCAATGTGACAAGCTTCCTCAACAGTATCTGCAAAACCTGAATGTTATTACAGTACAATACCTTCATGATTTGTGGGTACCTTGTAGCCCACAAAACCTATTTTTTGTTCATAACGAACATCTATGTTCAAGATATTTTCATTTCAAGATATTTATTGCTTCTTTTGTAATTACCATCAAACATTTCCAAAAGAGAACTTTACTCAAGCTTTACTGTTTGAATTGTTAGGGTGTTAAGGAAACTTTGTCTAATGTTTAGTTTTTAACATAGATTACTTCCATTGTTTATAGAAACATACAAAAAAGAAAAAAAAAATCCTGTGACATCTCTTTTTGCAATTGTACCGAAAGTGGCTTACTATTGAAGTCTGATAGCTTTTCTAGTGACTAGGCGCGTACTGTGGGGTAGCGCGTGATGTGATGTGTAAGTGACAAGTTGGCAGTGTCGTTCACTGTATAGATGTCAAAAAGCTGTGCTATTATAAAACAAACCTGTAGAGCTAAACTAGGTGGTGTAAACAAGGTCAAATGTCTTGTGCATAACAGCATCTGTGATTTCCCTTTGCTTCCTTGGTGTTTGTTACGAACATAAACTCATTACAAGTTCACCATATCAAGCCAGGTAAGGCAGAAATCTGGGTATCTGGTAAAAGGCTCAAAGTTATGATTTATTGTTTCTTTGAAAAAAATTATTTTACAATAGCTTTGTCTTTATTGACTTTACTTAAGAGTTGAATTGTTATAATATTATAACAAAATCAATTAACTCACTAGTTTTGTTCAAAGAAAATCACAGAAATATATGAATTAACTTCAACAGCGCAGCATTTCAAATAAAAAGTTTACCCACTGAACTTGTATACCGTACAAGTGGTAGGTGTTGATTGATGGTCTCTTATGCACTAAGCTCCTGCTTGTTTTGCTCAGGACAAAACAGGTCACTCTAAAAATGGAAAGGCTTTTTAGCTAAAAAGCAGGAATGGCAGCTCTTTTTTCTGTTTATCTCCCTCTATCAATTTTGTTTTTAAATAAGCATTTCATAAAGGGCTTTTTCAATCCACACTCGGAAAGAGAGACACGGCACGACCACCTGAAATTCCAATCAACAGCAGCTGCCCCTGGTACTTTTCCCCTTCACCTGTGCCAAGTACAGTCCTCTAAAAAGGAATTTACCCGTGAAGATGCTTTACAACTCAAGGTGAAAGTTGTAGTTGGGTAATGACAGAATGCTCTTCATCCAGCTCTCACTCTCCTGCTGGTCAGTCTATCTGTAAGCATGTTGAGCTCATAAGTACCACTTTTCATGGCTCCATGCTCTTTTGGTTGGTGGCCATACCTTATCATTACAACATGCTTAACAAACTTGCATTGACTGGTAACTGTTGGAAAAATGTATATCTGAAATCTCTACATAGCCCAGTATTGGTGTTGACGTCCGTATTGCTGTGGCAGTCTTGTGGAGTGAATCTATTTTCTGTGTCAAGTGTCTTTTTAAAGGTGTTCCAAAGTGGCACCGTACGACCAATCTCTCAGTCTGCGCTAAAGATGGCTGTTTCACACAGGTGTATAGTATGTAGCTACAAGTAGGTATTACTGACCATTGTGAAAAAAGTGACCCTTAATATGCAACTCAGTGGAAAAGGTGTGAAAGAGTAGTCGTAAGAGTAATCAATATTGTCATAGTGCTTATGGTCTGTTATTTAATATTTCGTACTCTTTTCTAGTTTTATTGTATTATATTTCTTCCATTTTATGCTCCAATTCAAGAGCAGTTGGTCCTTCTTCATAATGTTTCACATTGTATATGTGAGAGCAGTTGTGGTGGTTGCACTCAAGCCTTACTCACACATTTTAAACTTTAAATAGCTGATTTACTCATCCATCAGAAATGGCTCTATTGCTTTGCTCTGGAGATTGTGCACTGACTAAAGTCAATGATTCTATGATTTTTTATTTTTTTTATTTTTTGTCATAAGGGCCATTTGCAATATTTTCTTCTATTGTACGAGTGACGCATGGCTTTATGTTGTTTTTTTTTCTGCTGCTACACCAGTTGCTTACGTTTACTGTAGCATCATTTACATACTGCATTTAGATCCTAGCACTGTCTGTTATGTGTCCAATTTAGTTCAAACTGAAACATTATTGTTTTTGTTGTTACATGTTCAGGAGGAGGGCAGATTAAAGCATATAGCTCTTGACATAGGCTTTGTCCATGAAATAATGCTTTGTAACAGTTGACTGTGAAGTTTGTATTCATGGAGTGGGTCTGTGCTCTGAAGCTATAAAAATATGATGAAAGTAAGTAATACAAAGTTAATGGTTTGTTATTTTTCTGTATGGGTTGTAATAAATATTGCAGTACTTTGTATGAAAAAAACAATAGTTAATTGTAACTATTTATAAATTAAATTATTGTACTTTTGCAATGTAGATAAGTACTATGTATTCACAAACAGTCAAAACTGTGGATTTAAATGTGATTCTCTGAGGTGTCTAAGTTATTGATGTACATATTGTATGTTTGTTGATACAGCTTACATTATTTTCTATAAGACCAATAAAATGTTTTGGAAAAGGCTTCATAGTTGTAGATGATCATTTGAACACTTTTTAACACTGTTTAAATTGGGGTTTGTCTTTTTGTGGTGTCATTGACCCAGTTCGATACATGTAAAAATAAACTGGTGGGGAAGGCTTTTGCCATCCAGGGTGGGTTTGAAGACAGCGATCATTTAGATGGCACAATTTCTTTTTCTGTGATCCAAAAAAAGCTGTGGGCGACCCACTTTGGCTAACCTCAGTGGACATATTTTTGGCCCGACACGAGTAAAACATTAGAGTCATGAAGGATGTCTAGGTGTGCTTGTCCTAGATTATAAGGAGTAGTGAGTTAGTCATCTTTGCTCCCTGTGGGCCTCTGAAGCCCCCTCTGTCTCAGCACACCTCATCAAACATCAGCCTCAGCAGCGCCTCAGCCCTGTACATTCAAAACACATCTCCAGAGAGCAGCCACAGACAAAGAGACAGATGGCTGGAGACACACATCTTACTCTCCATCCTGCAGGGCAAGTCCAAACCCACCAAACTCCACCGCCCGCTCCAGTAGCCCCTATCTCCACCAGGCCGCTCTTAAAGGTGTGGGTGACCTGCCTCACAGAGCTCTCCTCAGGTGTCTGCTCCAGACAAGCACACGGCCTCTGAAGACTTGATTAATTTGGTGGGCTGGGTTAAGGTGAGCTGTGGGCAATCTAGGACAGCATTCTTCATCTTCACCCACTTCTGCAGCAGGTGCCTGCCCCAATTCTGAGGCAACAGCTTCTGCACAATTAATGTTTCCATCCTCATCATCAGCAAGGGTTAATGCACCAGATTGCTGACAAAACCTGAAGCAAATGCCATAACCATGTTACATCAATAAATAAATAAATACATTGTGTTACAATTGAGAAATTCTACAATGAGAAGGCAGTGAGACGATATAACTATCTTCAGCCGAAAACCTTCCTGTAACTTTCTATAAACATGGTCAGATGTTCGGATAATATAATGAGGCAATATGTCTTACTGCGGTGTGCTCAATTTATATTGAAGTGTAGGACCACAGTGTCAGGTGGCTCAAGAACGTGGATTGTCTTTGAGATATTTAGCTCTATAGCTCCCCCTGCTGCAGCATAGGCCTACTTGCAATTGTCTCAATTGGCCTGTTGGCATATTGGATTATAGAATATGATTAATGTGGATATTAAAATATAACCTATTCTATCGTTACGTTAGACATGGCTGTTTCTTATACCCCACCCACACAAGCAACCAACCAGGTGACCGTGATAATGGCGCTCTTTTAGGGGGCACAAGGTATAATATTTTGGAATTGTATAAAATTACATATAGCCTAGGCTAATATATATATATATATTAGCCTAGGCTAATATATATATATATATATATATATATATATATATATATATATATATATATATATATATATATATATATATATATATATATATATATATATATATAGAGGATGAGGATGGGAAAGTTTCCGTGTCATGTGACAGTGTCTTCATGAGCCACCGGTGGCCGTTAGGCTATGAAATGAAAGACAGTCAAAGAGACCGGCCGCCCCCTGCCCCCACCTTATGATGGGACTACTACCGGGACCAAGCCCGGAACAGGGCCAAACTAAGAAGGCTAAACCGGGCTCAAACCAGGAACGCACTGTAAGAGCCAACATGAATGAAACAGCCACACAGCACACAGTTTGTGACAATGATGCCAGTCTAAGGGCATCAAATGAATAAACACGGGCACCGTCGACCGCCTTGACGCATCGAGCGTCGTGCGTCAATGCGTTGGGAGGCGTTGGCGCATCTGTCGGCTGCTGTAGGTTGTTAAATCGCCGCACCATTTACAGACAAGCATCCGACTATCCCGTACGGGAATATTGAACACTTTTATGTCAGATTCTCCCTGCCCCTCCTAGACTTAAAGAGGACTAGCTAGCTGCGTCAATATGATTAAAAACGGCCATCACCAGCATCCAACAAGCCCGGCGACAGGGAAAGACGCAGGCACGACCCCCGCTGCAGCAGCATGCAGCCCCGAGAAGAGGAGGCGGAAGATCCGAGTGTGGTGCGATGGCTGGTGAGTACATTACTACTGACTCTCATGATGGTATGTCTTAACCTATATCACTGTGCGGCCTGTTGTATGTTATTTAATGGAAACTGCTATGTCTTTTACTGGGTCTGGCCTGCTGACCGTACTAGGACTATCCCATTCAAGACTAGTGGGTACCACTGCATTTATAATGAACTTTCCTCTCCAATATTTCTATTTCAGGCTATAACACCGTTTCAGGACTGTTTTAGTACCACCACTTGTTACTTTTTCCTGAGTAGTCTACTTTATGTTATTGCATAACAGTGGCC
Organism: Odontamblyopus lacepedii; assembly: GCA_034769755.1. Lineage (NCBI taxonomy): Eukaryota > Metazoa > Chordata > Actinopteri > Gobiiformes > Gobiidae > Odontamblyopus > Odontamblyopus lacepedii. Next base: position 32,481,510 of record CM068351.1, on the reverse strand, counting down.
AGGCACATTTATGACCCCTGTTAGAAGCAGTTATTGCACTCACACACAAAAAGAAATAAATAAATAAACAACCCAGGAGGGAAATACAAGGACTGATAAAGCTAAATTGGATGGCTGGACTGCAGATTTCTGGGTGGGCCTAATTCAGTTTTTCACAGCCCAACATGATGACACCTTTGTATATTAGAGATTAAACTGTTAATTGTAATGTCTAATAAGAATGCAGTGTTATACCCCAATATGTGCTATATTCCTAGTCTAATATATACTAGTTTCTTCCTTGGATGCATGACTTTTGCACAGAACTACAGAAACATTTTGAATATTTGTGTAGACCAGGATCATGGTGCCTTTCTTTAGAAAAATTCCTGCCAGCTAGGTGTGGCGGCCAGGCTGTATGTTTGGAGGAATGAAACAGAATATTTGGGATGCCACTATATTAACCGGTGGGATGAGCATGCAAAAAGCGCCTATGTCAACAAAGCTTATGACATCAACCCTCTGCCCTACTGCCCACACCTGCCAGTGCCTCTGTGAAGCAATGCCCATCAGAGAACACAGGGCACTAATTCAGACCGTCTTTATTCTATCAGATGTTTTAGTTAGTGCAACAAGGGTTTAAAGATCACTTGTTAATGGTGATGTAGGTGTCAAAGTTCAGTTCCACGGCGTATCTGCTGACGATGTGTGTCTACATAAACACAAGCAAGATATTCTAAGTTTGTATACTTGCCATGTACGTCAGCGAGCTAAGTGTCCTTTTGATGCTTCGATGTATCGTGGGTGTCCGCTAACAGTTTCTACCAATTAATATTTAATCCCTGCAGCGTAACGCTGTCATGATCCACCCCCTCTAAAAAATACAAGGGGAATACAGTCACTTGTGGGTCATCAAGAAATCAGCCATGTATTTAGAAGCAAACAACCCACTCCAATTTGTTATTTTGAAACGGTTGTGGAATTCACTGATAAAATGTTCAATATTCAAAACAAAGATCCTATAATACCATACCAACTTTTTTTTTTTTTTTAAAGCACTTTAAAAACTTTACAGCTGGCCAAATTGTCGAACCTTTTTTTCTTTCTCTATTACATGTGTCATAATGTCTCAAATCAACCATTTAAAAATGCAATGGGCCTTTAGACCAATTCCAGTTTTTGTTTAGTTTTTAGTAGTTTTTGTTTTCAGTAAATCTTCACTGGTTACATCTTTATGAAGCACATTCCCACTGTCAAAGCACAATATTGCTTTGACCTTTACTTTACTTTGTTTGCAGGGCTTCTGTCTATAGAAATCTTTGTGCATAAGCAGAATTATAATTTTCACAGTTCACAATAACTTTTGTGTATTTTTTTTTTCAGCTATGATATGGTACACTATGGCCACTCCAATCAGCTGCGACAGGCCAAAGCTATGGGAGATTACCTCATTGTTGGAGTGCACACTGACAGTAAGATTATTTTCTTTATTTATATAACAAAGCAAATATGGATATTCATTGTTTCTGTTTTTTGTTTCTTATGGACTGATTATGACCCTTTTTGTGAGGTGTCTTCCTGAGTCGGTATAAAACTCAACAAAATATTTTTAACTGTCTCCTAGGTGAAATTGCAAAGCACAAAGGCCCACCAGTATTCACTCAGGAAGAACGGTACAAGATGGTGCGGGCAATAAAATGGGTGGATGAGGTGGTAGAGGGAGCACCTTATGTCACAACACTGGAGACACTTGACAAATTCAACTGTGACTTCTGTGTACATGGAGGTACCTCATAGTTTTCTTTGTAACCTTACTTAATGCACAAGTCACATCTCAGGCACCTGAAATTATAAGTTACTTTTAAATGTTATTTGTCTTTAGATGATATAACATTGACAGTAGATGGAAAAGACACATACGAAGAAGTGAAGAAGTCTGGGCGGTACAGGTGATGCCTATATCTCTATATCTCTCCTGAAACCATTGGACAATTATAAAACTAAATCTTTTAGTTGATGGTTTGTCATGTATTTTTAGGGAATGTAAGAGAACACAGGGGGTTTCCACTACAGACCTGGTGGGCAGAATGCTACTTATGACCAAAGCACATCACAGCAACATAGTAGGTGCAACTCTGGTTCTCTCTTCTCCACTTAAATCATCTTAAATGTCTGACTGTGTTATCTCTTTTTTTAGGATAGCTCAAATTACCAACAGCACACAGACACTTTTGGGAAAGTAAGTACACATTTTTGTTTGAAACACAAACAATTATGAATCTGTTTTTGTTGACTTTTATGTGAAGCACTTTGGGCAGTTGTTTTAAATGTGCTATATAAATAATCTTGAATCGAATTGAATTGAAAAATATCAATATACTGTGATTCTCTGTTTGGCGATACTTTATTGACATTTATTGTATTATTGTAAAGTTTCTGGAATATCACTATATAAGACTAATGCTTTTATTATTATTATTATTATTATTATTATTATTATTATTATTATTATTATTATTATCATTATTATTGAATACTGTATTTAAGTATATTATCATGGATATTCTGTTGTTGATTATTTAGAGAAAAGAAACTTTTAATACAGTTGACATATATATCATGATATATTGAGACACATCATATTGAATTGTGAGGGACTCTGTGATACTCAGCCCTTCCAACAATATGATAGAGAAGTTTTCACTGAAGTAGCCAAGGCCATGTTGGCCCCATGTCAACCATTGACAAACAAAGAGCTTTACTGTGGGGCCACTTGATAATCATGCTGCATTGCTCTCCCTTTCAAACTGAAGGCCACTGTTCCATGGTGAGGAAGTAACTGCACTCTGGATCTAAAGAGTGAAAACCAAGCTATGAATAAATATGAATTATGCCAAACACATTCCACCAAATGATTCTCATTCAGTGTTTTACACATTGTGGAATTGCCTTCTTCTAAAAAGGTGCACTGTGTAACTTTTCTGGCAAGCGTGAAGAAAAGTTACATACATCATGGTTATTGGCTGTCCACAGACCTGATGTGTAACTTGGTGTAATGTCACTTGCTTGTGTCCATGGACATAGAACATTGAACTTTTATGTCAAACTGTAATATATTGTAGGTACAATATAAAAAATATTGTAGAAAAGTTACGTAGAGCATCTTTTAGCCAATACATTATTAGATCATACTGATGTTTCTTTCTATTCAGGGGTCCCATGTCCATAAAGGCCACAGTCCTTGGACAGGAGTGTCACAGTTCCTCCAGACTTCTCAGAAGATCATCCAGTTTGCCTCGGGACAAGAGCCTCAGCCTGGAGACACCATCATCTATGTAGCCGGAGCCTTTGACCTATTCCGTATCCTTTAACCACGAAGCAGTACTAACCCTGTGAACCCAACTGTAGGAAGTTATTTTCAGAAATAAATCCTTATCTTATGTTGTACTAGACATTGGGCATGTTGATTTTCTGGAAGCAGTGCATAAGCTCTCAGACAAGCCATACATTATAGTGGGATTGCACTTTGATCAAGTAAGAGTCCACTCTCTGTCTAATTGGTCTAATAGCCTCCTGTGACACTGTGACAGCATTTTGACTTGTATCTCTAATTTCAGGAGGTCAATCGGTACAAAGGCAAAAACTACCCTATCATGAATATTCACGAGAGAACACTCAGCGTCCTGGCATGTCGAGTAGGTGACTTACACAAAACAACATGATTCAAATTTGACTGTATAAACATTTGTGCATTTTACAGTATGTATCAGAAGTTGTGATTGGTGCCCCATTTGCTGTCACAAAAGATTTACTTGATCATTTTAAGGTAAATAACATTGTATTATTTTATAACAAATCTACAGTAAAGGAGAACCTTTAATCATGTTTTACTTTTAGGTTGATCTAGTTTGTCATGGAAAGACGCAAATATATCCCGCCAAGGATGGTTCTGATCCTTATGCTGTAAGACTCATGTTATTTATTTGTTTCATACAAAAATTGCATTTTTTTTTTTTGATTTAACAGCAGGCATTTTTTTACTTTGAACTCAGGAACCTAGAAGAAAGGGAATCTTACGCACAGTGGACAGTGGAAACAGCCTCACAACTGATGCAATTGTGCAGAGAATAATCAAAAATAGGTAAAATTATTAAATGCAAAAATAATAAAATATTTTATTCACTTGGTCAAAGCACAATTTATTGTGTGTCAGTGGAGGAATTTGTAGACCTTTTTGTGTTTTTCAGGTTGCTGTTTGAGGCCAGGAACCAAAAGAAAGAAGCCAAAGAGATTGCTGTCATTCAGGCCATGAAACGACAAGAGGAGGAAAAGAGTAAAAGGCAGAGCCCAGACTGTCAAGTCAAAATAAGTGTCAACCCATCCCCGAAAAACACATCTATTTGAACTTATACTGATCAAATGTGTGTTATCTACTGATAGCAGTCCTTACATTTTATACCAGTGCCGTGCAGTCTATTATCACACCAGCAGATACATGACGTCTCTGTTGGAAGTGGTTCTCTGTATTTTTAATATAATGTTCCACATATGCAAGGTCATGTCTCTCCTGTAGCAGCAGTACCAATGGGCTCAAGAAACCACATAGAAGCTTGAGCCAGAGATAGCAGCTATAGGTGTACAACTCTATTTTCAACAAATAGAAACTAATCATGTAACCTACTTAAGTTATTTTTTTCCACTTCTGATTAGGTTCTTTAACTGTTATTATGCAGATGGTAAGATGAAGGCATTACAATTTATATGGGGCTTTTGTTGCCTTTTTAGCACTGTAATTTTACTGTGTATTCACATATGTATTTATATGTATGTATTATAAACGCTTGAACTGGAGGACAGGACATGCAATTTGAGTGTTTGGATGTGCAAAGAGCGAGAATATAATTTATAAACATTTATGAAACCTTGTGATAGGCATATAATTACTACTGACAGTCTAAACACTGATCCATAGACGCAGTATTGTTCTGGTTTATCTGTTAAATCAGAATTTTCAACAAAAAACACATAGCCTTTATGCACTCATATAATAGGAGTGCAGTATAATCCTATACATTCATCATGAGCAGCACAGCTGATTGTCTCAGCTCAAATGTGTTCAGCCTTGTATTTTTATTGTATTCCTTGTATACATACTGAAACTATGCCACGTTTACTTGACAACTGTTAAGTTTGAACTGTACAAATTTACTTCTGTATCATACGAAACTGGATTTGAAGTATATTTTTTTGTAGATCATATTTTTCTCACCTCTTTTGCTTGGAGATATTGAAAATATGTTCGTAAGATGAATTAATGTTATGTGTTATTATGTATGTCAAATGAGAATATATGGTGTAAATCATGTAGGGTGACAGTGGGAAAATAATGAACAAATTATTGCTGATAAAAATAACAGTCAAAGCTATAATTATTGCATTTGTTTTTTTTTTCAAGTAATATTTATATATGACTAAACAGTCACAAAGAAATACAATAAATATTCTAATATTCTGTCTTATAATATTCAGAATCAGTAATATTGAGGTTTATTTTAATAAACAATTAAAGTTTATTAAGAAGTACAAAAAACATGATGATTTATTATGATTATTAAAACATTTTCGTTCCTACTTTGAAGCGTAATGACGCACAGGACAAGCAGCTGCAGATCTGCCTAATGACCTAATGACGCCCAGGCTCAAAAACTACACTCACTTTGGGGAGTCAGGCAACTGGTGCGTTCAACATCTAACTCACGATGCACTGCTGTTTAAATATTCTTCCGGCCTCACTGCAGGTGAAAATGATGAGACATTTTCTCATTCCCGTAACATTTCCTATAACATTTCACATTTACTTAACATGTCTGAAGTATAGACAGTTCGCACTAAAGGCTCCTGGTATTTCTGTCGTGTAGATGTGCATGAGACTCAAACCTGGTGTCACTGAAGAAGGGAAAAGGGCGAAACTAAAAAACTTACAAATAGAGCGGGACCTCCAAAAACATGCGGAAACTGAAACTAGTGTTGTAAAGATTCTTCTTCTTGGTAAGTAATTATGTCATTTCAAATAATTTCCAGGTTTGACCCATGTGTATTTATAGGGACAGCTGAGAGTGGTAAGAGCACGTTGGTCAAACAAATAAAGATAATCCATAGTCAGGGTTTTTCTAAACGGGAGCTCCTCAGCTTCAAGGTAAATCATATATGAATATTACAGCTCAAATCAAATGAGGAAAAATAAATCACAAAGTACAAATTGTCTTTGCAGCCTGCAGTATTCGACAACCTCCTCACCTCAATGAAGTTTGTCCTCCGGGGCATGGGAATTCTGAGGATAAATCTAGCCAATAAAAAAAACAAGGTGAAAAAAAAAAACTTTATTAGAGGCTCGTCCCATAGTATTGCAGTTCCTTTCTGTCACACTAGATGGCAGTGTACCTACAGCGATTATAATGTGATGACCAAAGGGATGCTATAACGCTGTCACATGCAGTTTAGAGCTCTGCAAACATCTTCTGAAATGCATGGGATTCTTGGTCATATTTCAGTTTTCTCAGTCTCAAATGTTAATGTCTGTTAAAAATCGGAACTGAAGTTACTATCAAAACGTAAATCTCAAATAAAATCGTAATTGCAATGCCTCTTGTACATTTTTCTGAAACTGCTGAGCAGATTACATGTTTATTGCATGTATGGTTTGAACAAAAAGTATGTTTACTGATCTTTCTTTGATAGGGCCATGGGGCATTTCAAATGTTTATTTGTTGAGTTATTTATCCATAATTATGTGACTGTACTTGTGCTACTATTTGTACTACTTGTACTTGTACCTGTGCATCAGGTGCATGCCTCTTCGATCCTGGCGTGCAGCCAGTGTCTGGGAGAGGACCAGGACCTGCTCCCTTTTCTGGCCCACGCCTTCTGTGCTCTGTGGTCTGACCCTGGAGTCCGGGCTGCTGCAGCCAGAGGTTATGAGTTTGAGCTCAACGACTCTGCCCTCTAGTGAGTAGTGTGTGACCTTAGGTGCTGCATGCTGCACACGGCCCATTTCCAAGTCAGTGGAAATGTCAAGGCAAATTACATTGTGAGAAGCAGCTCTCGTTTAGTCAGCAGCTCAACAGTAAAACCGGTGCCAGGAATAGTGTCAGGAAATGATGCCAGCGACAACATACTGGAAGGAGAGGACTAAACTGGGACTAAATATAAAATGTTAATTCAAAACTCTGGTGGTGGGATGTGCCACACATACAGAGACTAAGCCTCCCTAATTAATTAATTTAGCTTTTTTCTGTTGTATTTGAATACACACAGGTCTTTCTATTGATTTTTATCTTAAATCCTTTGGTATTAGACCTTTCACAATAACAAGTTTTGACGTATGACATATTGCTGTTGAAAAAATAGAAATTAAACCATAATATTTAACGTGATTAGGCCACTGATACAATAACCCTAACCCTCAATACACAGGTACTGTGCTAGTTAGTCACCTTAAACCTTTGTGTCTTTCATTTTGTTTATTCCTTTGGCCTTTTTGGTAGCATGACACTTATCTTTTTAATCCCTTTGTAAAATTAAAATAACAAATCAGAACTGACTATTCAATTTTTATGTATGAATAACCCAAAATCCCAGTCACCTCTTAGGGCTTCAGTAAATTATTGATTTGCCAAACATAAACTGTAAGAAAAGAAAACAATGGAAGTCAATATGAGACAAGAAGATTGACCAACATTGACAGGTACAAACCAAATACAAAACTGTCCCAGAGAATCCTTTAGCCCTCATTCTTGGCAAGGGACAAACAAACAAAAAAACAGAGAAAAAAGGAAACCCAGGAGAACCACAGTTAAGGCTGTAGATCAAGAGGTGTGTAATTTTCTAACTTTAGATGAGATGCCTTGTGTACATTTTGAGTTCCATTGTCAGAGCACAGTGGTTAAGCTGGAGCAATCATGTAAAACTAGATCTTTTTCCCCCCTCTCACTCTGTGGGACACTGCATCAATTTCCCCCTTACGAAATATTGCATTACTCATGACACTTTCAACTTTCCCAGAACCTGAAACCTTTAAAATGTGTTAAATGGTTTCCTTGAAGAAGACCTTTAGCCTTCACAGATAATCTATAGTGTAAAATGTTACACAGTCATATCATAGATTTTTGCAATATTCTATCAAATCTACTTTTGCTCATTGTGTTACAGTTGAATTTTTGTTGTGTTTTGTTCTTTTCTCTTCAGTCTCTTTGAGAATTTGAGTCGAATTATCTCTCCAAACTACGTTCCCTCTGAAGCTGATGTTTTAAGAGTGCGAGTACGAACCTGTGGGATCATCGAAACACAATTTCAAGTTAATGATTATGTTTTTCGGTAAGACTTACTTTACTTTCATTATTGCTTTTGATATGACCCAGAACTGTACATACACAGGGGTAAATGTATTACTTGGTTCTGGGCCCTGTATAAAAATGTTATTTAATTACCATAAACACTAGTATTCCACAAAAAAGGCTGACTGTAACTTTCCTGAGATGAATATGGACACCCTATACTATACATGCAGGCAACATAGTATTAAACTGGTTTATAAAGAGCCATATAGGCACTGTAAGGTGAAGTAAGTTTACCCAGAATCCTTGAGTTCAGTGAGACCGCGTCACTGACTGTAAAGGGACCTGCAATCGCTCCTCCATATAAAATATAAATGACCTTGCCTGTTTCCGGAATAGGAATGAATGTTAATCTTCTTGCTGTACTTCTGTTGTTCCTGTCAGCCAATTCTGTTTCAGCAAATCAGTGGTTTAAAATGTCCACATGTTTGAAGATTTAAATGTTTTGTTTATAGGTGCAACCTTAAGGAGGACACTTAACGTAAATATGTGTGAAAAATAAATTTTGATAGAACGGTCTTAAGTTACAGTGCCCATTTAAATCTATGAGTTCCAGTTAGCAATAATAAAAAAAGAAGAAACTGACCAAAGTGTTTTACATATAAGCATCTGATTTATTGTTTGACGAATGTTTGCAAATAAATCTTGTCATCCACATCCTGGAAACACACAGCCGCAGATGTGGACTGCTGGTGACCATTTTCAGTTTGACATCAGAGAAAAGGCTGTCAAATGCTACGCTTAACGCTCCAGTCATTAAGCTTGTTAGAGCCAACTCTGGGGTAAAAAGCTTTAATGCCTCTGACATGACTTCTGTAATCTTCTGGCCCCATTGGAAACTTGTTACCTGTGTCGCCAAGACCCGCAGCTCCTGTGAGAGGGATATAGCCTGGATACTGCACATTTTTATTTTAATTTCTTATCTTTGTTGCTAAATATCGAACAGTAACTTGCCAATCTGACTTTCTAAAAATTGTTTTTAAACATTTTTATGTTGACAGAGTTTATGATGTTGGTGGACAGCGCAGTGAGCGGAGAAAGTGGCTCAACTGTTTCGACGGCATTGATGCCCTTTTGTTTGTTGTGGCGTTAAGCAGCTATGATGGCACACTGACAGGACAATCATCAACGGTATGTCACTGCAAAATCACAATACTCTTATTTGAGGTGGTCAGATAATTGATTCCTGATTTCTTACAGAATAAGTTAGTAGAGAGTCTTGAACTTTTCTCATCCATCTGCAACAATGGGATTTTTAACAGTACATTACTGGTAAGTATGCAGTCCTTAAATGTGCTCATATCTTTTATCCATTCTAGACAAGCACAGCTATGCACTGGGTGCTAAACTAAATTTATGATCTGTTCTCACCCTCAGTTGTTACTTTTAAATGATTTTTTTGGGGAATATTTTTAGATTTTGTTCATGAACAAGGCAGATCTTTTCCAAGAGAAGATTTTAAACTCTGGAAGGCACCTAAAATTGTACCAGCCATTATACACAGGTGAGAGAGAATAGCACTCTGACCTATAGAGAAAAGTGATTGTTATATTGTTTTTTCTGTTTTCTTGGGTCCTCTCCAGCCCCATGGGTAATCACTATTCTTTTTGACAAGTGTGTTGCATGCACCTCCACTGCCCCTGACTGGGTTACTGTATTTCTCAAGCTTAGTGACAAGAATATAAAGATGCAAGCAAGAAAGAAGAGCCCTCAAGTTTCACTTAACTTTTTATTGCCTGTTTTTTCTTAATTCAGGAGCAGATTGTGATGTGAATGCGGCTGCCAACTACATCACTACCATGTTTTCATCGTGTAACACTAATACTGACAAACATGTGTATCATCACTTCACAACCGCCACAGACACTGACACTATGCATGTGGCCTTCCAGATGTTCACTGAACAGATTTTAATGGAAAATATTGCAGCTTTCCATTTGCACTAGAGGTGAGATTTTTGTTATGGGTTTTGAATTCTGCCCAGTATATTTTTTTAGAATGTAATCTTAATATTTAAATAAAATGTTTTTTTATTTAAATTGTATACATATAACCATCTTCCAACAAAATATTTCTTTATTACATGTAAAAAATGACTTTTGAATTGAACAGGCTATAAAATAAATTGCATATAGCCTATATTTATTTAATGAAAATATCACGACATTCAATGACAAAATAAAAAAAAATCTCCGTGCAACAAGTGTATAAACCTCAGAGTTGAGGTGTTTTCATGCGTGGAACATGCACCTCTGGGCGTGAGCCGCTCAGTCCGCTCCACAGTCTGCGGAGTCCAGGGAGAGGAAGACTTCAGCCGAGCACTTAAACGAGCCTTTCAGTTCTTGAAAGAGTTCACAACTCTGCAGGTTTGGTGTAATTTCTTTGATGCAAACAGGCTGTGTGGGACAGAAATATTTGTAAGTAGCCAAAGACGTTTTGTGATGAGCTTTTAGGCCTATAATAGTGATTTAGTTTAAGCACAGACATTGACTGACCATGGTCTTGAAGAAACTGCGTGGCGTAAGTTCTGAAAGCAAGTTGGTCGTCGTCTCTGCGCTGTCTGTCCGTTGCGTCCCGCCTCTTTTTGCGTATGGAGACCTCCGAATCCCGGACAATAAACCAGATGCTCTGCCCACTGAGTAGTAGCTTGGTCCGCCGGCCATCTGTTTGTACCACCCTTCCGTCGGACTGCTCGCCAAAAGCACGAAAAACACTGTGATACAGCAGACAAGTTTGACTGACATCTCCATGCTGTGGGCTGGGAGTTCTTTGTGAGTCCTTTCTGTCACCGCTCAAACTTGCCACACTTCTTATAGGTGAGCATCGTCATGATTTCGTCAGCAGAAGTGCGAATGATGGAGATGGACTTGACGCACGGGTCCCACGTTTATTTTTTAGTAGCCCAGACCTTATGACAAAAAGCTTACTTAATTTTAATCTTAGACATTTCAACCAAATACGCAAATTCTTAAATGTGTCGCTCATGGAACAAAAACTAAATTTAAAGTCTGCGCACTGCACAGGCCAACATTTATATAGAGGAGAAAATTAATACAAAATTTCTTTGGCACTGAGGAGGGTAAAATGGGGGGAAACAAACTGAAGAAGGCTATGATCTGTGTTAGCCATCAAAACATGTTCCTTTCCTTCTCATCACAAAACTTTCCAAACTGATGATGACCTCAACACTGCCCTCATGACAGCGCTATGTCCCGCACTCCTGACTGACTTCTACTTACCTGCTGCAAGACTGCAATTACCCCGTGGTGGACAAATAAAGGTTCTCTCGTCTTAACCCTGGACTGTTAGAGATGTTTTCTATTATAATAAACACTATAAAATTGCCCAGTTAAAACAGAATACTCCAGATATATGCGTATCATCAGAGCCACTGTTTGCACAAATGTCCTAATGGAATATTATAGGCTGATCATGTAACGCATGCACACAATTATTTGCCTATAGCCTGTGACTGGCCTCTGCAGGAACGCACTTAAATGTGGGGAAATCTTGGCATTATTGCAACCAATGGGCGCCAAAAAAGCCTCTTAACATGTGAAAACACCGACCATTAATCATACCAAGTAGTTAAGATAAAAAGTAATATAGGCCCTCTGATTTTGATAAATTGTGCTGGATTTTGTCCAACAGAAATCACCCGTATCAAAAGTATCCACTAGCCTTTAAAATGTACTTAAGCACAGTACTTTACTATTTTAACTTTGTTACGTTCCACCACTGCTGATATAATCCCGCATGAGGCCCACAAACTGACACCAGTCATTCAACGCTCAGACCTCAGTCGCGCTTCTCTCTACTTTCTGATCAGCTCTGGAAAAAGTCTATAACTTAGAATGGGACTGGTGAGAGCAACACCGCCACCTGGTGGACATTACTAAAACCACATTTAAAGTTCCACTTGAACTCATTAATTGCCATGTTAGTTTTATCAATATAGCATGCCAAGGCTAATTTGTTCTAAACTTGAGGTTCATCTTGGTGTCTGACTTTTTTAACATTCTGCATTCAGAGACTTCATCGAAACTGAATCTCGCTAAGAGAGCTCTGCTCGTAGGCCTCTTCTGATGTATTGAAATTGAAAGTAAAATCCCTGCTATATTCCAGCAGGGACAGCACCAGACAGTTGGTGGCGTCTTTACCAAAAAAGGCAAGGGCAAAAGGCAAATTTTCATATCTTAATTGCAAAATACAGGATAAACACACTAGAACATAGAGGCCAAGCAGTGTGGGCTAATTGGCTTTAATTGGGCGTAGTTTCTGGTGTCGGGCAAGGCCAAGATTAGGCTAAATGTTAAGATTAGCCTATGCATAGGCTATATTTGGGCATATATATCTATATATATATATGCCCAAATATAGCCTATATATTCAGGTGCTATGAGTATTGGGCAGCAAGCTGCCCCCGCGACCCAGCTGGATTAAGCGGGAGATGATGGATGGATGGATGGATGGATGTCTATATATACGGTCTTCTCCAAATCATAGTCTTTGACAAAACATTTTGTGGTTAATAACTGAATAAAAATACCCAAACTTCCACAATGCAAATCCCAGTTACAAAACCGTTATTGAACATATGATTTAAGGGAACTCCCACTCTGAAAAAACGAAACTTAAGAGATCTACAAAAAAGGCGGAAACGAAAGCGGTCGCCAGTGCGTGTGGACATGAGATGTTTGGACGCTCGGTGAAAGGGCTGCTCAGAGGACGCACGATCGCGCCACTGTCCCGAGGTGAGTTTATTTCTTCTCGTTTAATCCGCCACCTTCACCTGTCCCAGAAAAGCTATCGTGAAGGTTTGTCTGGCATAACGTCCAACAAATCACATCGAGCCAATGTAATAAAGTGCTGCAACAGCGAGTTTGCACGCTGACGCTTTCTCTAACCTTTTGTAAGCCGTACCAATGTTCATTAGGGTCCATTAAACGGCATTGATGAAGTTTATTACAGAAAGTTAGCCTGCATGTAGCGCTCATGTGATGGGGCACTACCGCTCCTTTACGCTTTTATGCGTAGACGATCTATCAGTATTGCAGCCTATCTTACATGAATCAGCAGATTTACACAAATACAAATAATAATAATAATAGGCTTATAACTGTAGGGTATGTAGCCACAATGTTGGAGCCAGAAACAGGAAGTGTGTTAATGTTTTGTGTTCCGTCATTGGCTGCGCGCATAGACGCACTCTTATCGTAACATGTAGGCAGTGTCCCAAACGTTTTCCACCACATCATTATGTATTGTAGAAAAAAATTATGTAATTAAAGCGTGTCTTCATTAGGCAATAGTGTAATAGACTTTATTTTTAAATGCGCGTAATACGCAACTGAACTGTCTGTGGAAAATGAGTCAATTTTGTTTATCCTGATGAGGAGTGAGACCTCTTGTCTTCCGATTGTTTGACCAGCGAGGAACGAGAGCCGAGAGCCGTGTACATGAACGAGAGCCGAATACTCAAAGCGTTCCCCACCAGGCGAACCATTTGATTAAGTTATTATACGCGTAAACCGTGCGCACACTGACTTTCGGGAATGTTCTGCCTATCTTCACTTTTGTTTTTTTTTATTTAACGCCATTGGTAAACGCCTTGCTCATGAGTAAAAGTGAAAGTAAAGTTGCTTTTTTCTGAGCATAATGTTTTACCTACAGATACCATTTCGAAATGAAGTGTCCAAGCTGTGAACATGACATTGTGGAGAAGAATGCAAACTTCTGCAGTCACTGTGGTAATAAGTTACAGCCAATACAGCCTGCTGTCACGCAAGGTAAGTGAAGGACGGACGATTATTAGTGGGCGTGTTAGAATAGTATATGCTGTGTTGTAAAATTATTAAACAAAAAATACTGAGGTTAAAATAGTCACTTGAAAGTAAAATAAAGTTCAACAATGCTCGCTACATTTTATGTTTTAACCACAAGAGGGCAGCATCCCATCACGTACACCTGCTATGATGCATAACGTGAGACTTTTTTGATAGATCCAAATACCGCTGCCACTGACAGCACTGCAGAGAACAATGACAGATCTCCAAAGCGTCTTAATGAAGAGACGCATGCAAAAAGAAAGGTAATGGCAAACAAACCACTTTTCTGTATTATTTACTTTGTATTAATTCAGTTTTCATACAGGTTGCTGTTAGTTTCAGTCTGTCCATGGCTTGTAACGTAAAGCATTTTTTCATAATATTCATTTTGTGATGTTGTGTAGAAAAAAAGAAGGAAGAAAGGCAAGAAGAAGAAAGATGACAATATATCAACAGACCCTGACCAATCAGATTTGTCGCTTGTTCGAAATGATGACAGCAAAGACACAAAACAAGGAGGAAATAGGTCTGATAGTGAAAGCTCAGTATCAGTCCAAGAGTTCTCATCTTTAGAAGACCAGTTCAATTCAGGAAAGGGAGACACTGGGGACGTACCACAAGAGAATATGGAAGTCACTGAAACAAGCACTGATGTATCAATGAAAAATCCAGAAAATCCACTCCCACCAAGTGAACCTATGGAAGAAGATAAAACCGAGCCAGATGATAATAGTGGCAGTACATCTGACGATACACAAGATGTGCATGAAAAAGTTACTGTGGTAGAAGAAAATGCCAAAAGACATGCCCAGGGTGATCAGAAGCAAGAGAACACTCAAACCCAATCACTAGCTGACCTCAAAGCTGTACCAGTACCACAGCCTGATTCTAATAAAAGCACCAAGACTAATGATCAGAGTGGTAAACAAGCCAAGACAAACCAAAAACAATCCAAAAACAAGAAGGCTTCATCCACCTCCGATCAACCACAACTCGATAAAAATGCAAATGAAGATGCTAATGCAAATCTGACTCAGGAGATCAAACCACAAGAGGAAGAGCAAGTGCTAAACCAGACAGAAACGCAGCTTCCACCAGGTCAACCACCAATAAAAGATGAAACCAACATGGATCATAGTGCGCCAAATGAAGATAGTACTACTGCTGCAGCTAAAGAAACACAAGCTGCTGACAAAAAAACATCTGCACTTGTAAAAGGAAATGCAGAAAAACAGAGTAAACAGGGTGACCAGACACAGAGCCAAAGCAAAGGGTCTAGAGTTGATGAGTCTAAAAAAGCACAAGGCAACACTTCAACGCAAACTGCAACTCGCAATACAGCTCCAAAAGTAACACAGCCCAATTCTGATAAAGGGACCAAGTCTAATAACCAGGACCAAGGGGCGAACAAGAGGAATGCCATAAACAAGAACGAGTCTGACTCCAATCAACAGACACTGGACCAAAATGCAAATAAACCAAGTGAAAAACAAATCAAACAACAGGAGAATAAGAGAGAAAAAGAGCCAAGTCAGACTCACACTAGGAAAACTCAACCAAGGACGGTTTTTGGTCCATACCCAGAGGTATTGTTTTGATTCATATATATGCTGTATAGCAGAAAAACACTGTAATGTACATAGTTATTTATTTTTTATATAGAATAAAGGTTCAGGCTCAAGTGTGGACCCACCATTGACCACTATAGAGAAAATGGAGGTACAGCAGACTGGGACCAGTCAGGTCTCAACAGAAGGACAACCAGCAGAACCACCCGACCTAACCACTGAAGCTGCTCCAGGACCAGAAAAGTGATACACATCTCAATTTGTGCATATATGTATTTCTTAATCTTTATGCATAATACTAATATAGACTTGTATTTTTTAGGCCAAAAAAGATCAAAACAGTTGATGCTAAAGACAGACTGGTTGTATACTTTCATGCAGTTCTCTCTAAGGACTTTAAATTTGACCCAAGCAGGGATGAAATCTTTATCCAAGCAGGAGCACGTATTGGTTCATGGGGAGAGAACATAGCTGAGATGAATGTGACAAGGTATTATTGCCCTAAAAATGTATTTATGTTTGTAGTTCATTGTGATTTTTCACTTTTTTCATTGTTCTGATTTTATTCAGGGACTTAAAAGAACATGGATTTCTAGTTGAGGGTGAATTGGTGACAACCAAATCCAAAGCTGCAAATGTTTCCATACCCTACAAATACTTAATCTTCAGAAGTAAAAAGAGGAAACAGGAGTATGAGTACATCTATAAGCTGGACACCCGTGACGTGACCAATAGATGTTTATTAGTGAAAGACAATCTCCTCAATTCTGATGGTAACGAATTATATTCTTTGTTATTGTGACTGCTATTCTGAGGTTTCTTAACCATCTCTTTACATTATTTACATACAGGAGCTTGGCATCAATATGATGACATAATTTGTGAGGAGCCCGATAAAGGATTTTTAAATTCAGTCAAAGAGAAATTAAGCAGCATTTGGTCTCAACAAAAGAGGAATTTGATTCAAGGCAGAGAAATTGCTGGAAGAATAATGCTAGAAACTATTTTTGATCTTCTCAAAGACTGGTCTGATGTTAATTTAAAGAATTTTCTGGGACAGCTAAACCAGTTTTTTGAGGTTTACTCTGATCCTTGTGTGTATGAGAAGAAACGAACCAGGTGGGACTCCTTAGACTTTGGAAAAGAGCAGGCATGTCTTTTTTTTATAATGATGTTTAAGTTAGAATCTATTTGGTGTCAGAAGATCAATCCTTTTTCCTTTTTTGCTTTAGGTCAAAGAAATGCTAAAGAATTTTATGCTCTTTAACGTGATCCCTCAGTTGCTGAAGAACCAGGAGGGAAAAAGCCTCTATGTGCAAGATCCACTTAGGGCGGCTGTAATAATGCTTAGTGTGTGCAACCGATATGGCATTTTTCTGGATATTGGCGAGCTTAGTCGACTCTGCACTACTCTGTGTTTACCCAAACTCAACCAAGAGGACTTTGTAAAGTACTGGGAACAGTTTTCACTTGATGCTGACATTTTCCCAAAGTGGGTACACTTATATAGAGTTCTTAGAGGAGCATTTTTTGTTGTTACTGTCAAATATTAAAATTACTGTTGTTCAGTTTAACAGAAATGTTGATTTTGTTAATGAATACTGCAAAGAGTCACCACTTGCCCCATTGGATTTTGGTGCTGCCTATGGTCCACCTTCTCCAAGGCCTCACCAAGCCATATGAAGTAATTGTTTCTGCCAACAAAAAGGCTGTGCTTTCATGGGCAGGTTTGCAGAGGATTGACAACCTTGAATACCCTCAATACATGGGCAGTGAAGTGAGACGGTAACTTCCATTCTTAACTTAACTTTTGTTCAACAGCATTATTAAAATGGTGATTTAATTATTTAACATGGTTGTACTTTTTAGAAGTTTTGTTAACCAGATGAAGAGTAATCTCCATCTTAAAGAGATAGATGTTCTTGTGGTGCGCTCCTGGTTGTACTTGGTATCAGTTAGTGAACTTTTGGAATGCAGCATCACATTGAAACCAGAACTTTTGGACATTCTTCGGATTTTTTATTTAAAGCTCCCAAAGGACATCCGTTATTCAGACTTTGAGGTAAGTACATGCATAAATGACAAAAAAAAAGAGAAAAGCTGTCAACAGTGGTTACAGTGCTTGTCCACTGTTTTCGCTTGGACTTGTGTATACTGTGGTTATGTGATTTGACTACGGGCAGAAAGTGTGGTGAATTAATACACAGTTTTAAAATGAAAAAATAACTTGAACTTCTGCACGATGCTATATAAACTGATACATTATGATCATTATTAATGTTTTTATTTTATTTTACAGGATGTCTCTAACACAATAGCTCACATACATGCAAACCTCATAGAAGAGAAGTACAGGTGATTTATGCTTAACTAATTATTTTCAGTTTACTCATAATCATTGTGTATCTTAATCGAAACCTTTTGGTTTTTTACAGTGCCTTTACAGAGACTTACAGAAAGCACTGCTTGAGTGCAGCTGTAGATCTATTGGACAAAATCTGCAAAGGGTCATCTTATTATGCAAACTACTTTGATATCCTTGTGTCCTGCGTTCATCTTGTTGTATCAATCTCAGACTTTGTTTCTGCTAAACCTATGGTATAAAATTCAAACAGTGTATCATTTTAAAATAATATTGTTCAGCATGATCAGAAATGTAAAATATGCTCCACAGGAAAGTTCAGAAACCACAAAAGAGCAACAGTCTACAAAAGACTACTTGGATACTGCTCTGGACATCATCAGAACAAAAATCAGCCAGAGTTTCAGAAGCAGACTACTGCTTAGGGATGCACAGGAGATTGAAGTAAGCAATACAAATACGGCATTGGATTAGGTCCATCAGAGCTTTAATGGAATCGTTAAACTATTTAATTTGCTTTTTCAGATGTGGAACAATATCCTCTCTATTAAGTTTAAGGATGACCTTTGCACTGCAGAGTGGAGGGATAAACTAACAAAAGACTTCAAGGACAGATACAAACAGGTATTATAGTATATGAATAACTACTGGAAAAAATAGTCAAACAATTTTGTAAGTGCATGACCAAATTTGTTTGTGCACCTGTAGGAGTCTCCAACGGAACAGATTGATTACTACTGCAAGCACATTGAGCACCTCAGGGAATCACATCCATATGTTACTTCTTGTATTGAAGTGTGCGCTCTAGATGCTGTTACGCTTTTATGCCAGGTATTTAAAATATGAATTACCTAATGCATTATGTAAATACATAAAACACACTTAAACTTTTTTTTGTAATCAGACGAAATCTGAAGGAAAATTTCTTGAGAGGTTTGCCTTGAATTGGTTTGGGAAGTTTGGGAACTTGATCTCAGCCATTGTTGAGAAGTCATGGCCCAAACACTGTGGGGGTGATTATAGTGATGATGAAGAGTCAATCTTGCGCCATCTCCTTTCCTGGTCTGCTTCGAAAAAGATTTTTCAGCTCTATGGTATTTTTCCTTTGCTCTGAAAATCTTCATTTTGGACATTTGTCTAAATATGCTTTAAAACATTATCATCACAGTTGGTGAAGAAGGGGTGACTGTGAAGCTTTCTTCCACTGCAAGTGAAAGAATTGTAATGGCAATGTCTGGATTTGCCAATGCTGTCAATATGTTGGTTCATGGAAACATCAAGATTGCCTTGCTCAACATCATTTTGGAGAAAAAAGATGCTTTTTTAGAATTAATCCAGATTGGTAAGAGAAACCAGCTTCATATTTTTTAAAACATGTCTGATAATTTAAGTTCTAAAATGTTCCCTCTACTTATAAACAGATTGCCTCACAGACAAAGTGCAATACAAAAATGCTGCTAAAATGAGAAGGCTGTTGCAGCAGAGGCAGAATGAAGTCAAAGCTGTTTACCATGAGAAAGAGTTGGTGGATATTTTGGTAGCGATGTGCAGCAAGCTTGAAGAATTTATAAAAGGTATGTGGTTACTCTCACCGCTTGCATCCGTCGTAGAACCACCATTCTAATTTGGGGTTTAATGTTGTTAATAGTTGACGTGTCTGACATAAAGGAAAGACAGCATGTTAACATTGAGGAAATGCCACTAAATCATTTCATGGAGGAGGTTCATCTCTTTGATCAAATATCCTCGGACAAGGCCGGTGCTGTCACCTACTTTCATTTGGATGAAGATATCAGAGACATGGCACAAAAAATGTACACATTCAAAGACAGTCATCTCTTCAAAGTGTGTTGGGACCAACATGTGAGAGCTTTTGTGGAGGGTGAAAGTTCTGATGATGAAGAAGAGGAGGAGGAAGATGTTTCACTGGAAAGAATATATGAACAGATTTTTTTGTACTGTTTTGATGAGTATAAGGGAATCTATGTTTCTCTTAATAATGGCAGCATTACGCTTGAGAGGGTCAATAACCTCTTCATAGATTACAAAGGAAAGTATGAAGAGTTGGTACAGGACCTGGAGATCATGTGTGGCCTTGATCGATCTGATGACAAACAGTGGGTCCACATTCGAGTTCAACAGATTGAACAGTTCCATGAGCTTCACCTGGCTGTGGCTTCAGCAGAGATCATCATGAGAGTGAAAAACAGCCTTCGCCTCCACGGTGATTTCAGCATTCTTGAGAATCTTATAAAAGTTGTAAGCTTCAATTCTTTATAATTTAAGTTTTTATAAAATGATCATAAATGTATGTTTAACAATTTTTTTTCTGTTTGCATTCAGAATCATGAAAACTTAAATAGAGTGGAGCTTAGTCAAATTGACAATGATTTGATTCAAGCAAAAAAAGATCTGGTGGATATAACTGAGGCCCGCAAAAACTGTCTGCGTGAGCTGGGACTCAGGATGAGCTTTGTCCACTGGGTCAAAGAGGCACTTGAAGGTAAAAACTCATTATTAAATTTCACCCACGTGTTAAAAGCTAATAACTGCATAACTGTATTTCACTGGCAAGGACTAGAACCTCAGAATAATGGTGTAAATCTAAATTTATTCTGAGTAAATCCAAAGGTTGTTGTAGACAAGCTGATAATAAGAGGACGGTTTTGGGCTTCCGAAGGGAATATTCAGTTCTTGGGCTTTGAATCTTTTATACCTGAAATTTTAAAGGAATGAGGGTCATGTGAACGAGAAGATAGGGTGGAAGGGAGTGGTATAAACAGGGTATTGTGAGGAAGAGGCATGCATGAGGTGTGGTTCTGCTCCCAAATTTAACTTAATGTGCCTTAACATGACTAAACTTTTCTCCATATAAATTTCATTTTTCAGATATCAATGAACTGAAGGTGTTTGTTGACCTTGCCTCTATCTCCGCTGGAGAGAATGACATGGATGTGGATCGGGTTGCTTGTTTCCATGATGCTGTCCTTGGATACTCGTCTATGCTTTATGAACTAAAGCCAGAGTCTGATTTTCGTATTTTCAAAATTGTGGTCCAAAAGCTTTGGAGGGCTTTGGAGAATGATAGCAACCTGCCTGACAAACTGGTTTGATACCTCTCTGTTATGCTGTAGTAATATTGTGTAAAAATGTAAAAATCAAAAAAAAATTTTTTTTAATTTTTTATAGCGTGATAGTGCTCGTCATCTTGAATGGCTGAAAACTGTGAAAGACAGCCATGGTTCAGTGGAGTTGTCGTCTCTTTCTTTAGCTTCATCCATCAACAAAAAGGGCATTTATGTCATCAGTGCACAAAGTGGAAAAAAGGTTAATGTTACAATTCAGCCATTTGTATTTATTCTTTTTCACTCTGTGTACAAATAATAATGCCGATTTTTCCATGCAGCTAAGTCTTGATGAGGCCCTAAAGCTCCAGATCCCAGAGGACCATGATGGTAATCGACAGATGAGAAATTATTCTCTTGATGATCTGAGAGAGCTGCAGAACAAACTTATGCTTATGTCTGGGAAGGGGGATCAGGGACAGCATGAAGTGGATCATTTTACTGAGGTATTTTATTTGAAGTTTTTTTTTTCTGTTGTGGTCACTGTAGTCTAATACCTCTAAATTTTGTTATATTTTAACTGTATGTATTGTCTTGTGTTTGTATTATCCAGGTTTTTGATAATGTCCAAAGACTGTCTGAGGCCTTCATTGCACTGTACACAGCTGGTAATCCTCTCTTCAGATCCTGGGAAGCACAGATTTGTTGCTGCACAAATAGCAATGACCCCAGTATTATGATGGACTTCCACCTCGATGGTGCATTCAGTGTGGTTATTATTGAAGGCAGCCTCGAGGAACAGCTTCCAGAACTTTGTAGGAGAATTGAGAAATGTCTTCAATTCTGGATGGATTTTGTGGATAAACAAAGATCACAGCACTATTATCTCAATTACTACACCGCTGAACAGATAGTATACCTATGCAGTCACCTCTCTCAACAAAACGTGTCCCGTGTAGATGATCAAGCTCTGATGATGCTCTCTTTTGTGAAGCCTGACTGCTCCACCACAGACCTGAGACAAGTGTGGCACAAGCTCCAGTATGACATTCTTAATCAGCGACAAGAACAAAATGAGGACATTGAGTTCCAGACATTTACAATGGTAGAAAGTGTTTTTTCTGATATTAACAGTGACTTTGACCTCCTACCATCACTAATACAACAAGCCTGTGGGCTGCAGAAATTTGATGTAATATGGAATTCTTACATGAAAGACATGAAGGGTTCACTGCCTGATGTTCTTGACTTGCGGACACTTGGACGACTGCTGGAAATACTTGCAAACAATATGACAGAGAGTGAAAGCGAAGATATTTCAGATGAAAATGTTACAATGTTCATTTGCAGAGAACTTCCAAATGGGTTAAATGTTGGAAAACCAAATCTGGTTGTTTGTCCGCACAAGGACATCTTGACATCTTGCATCTCCACCTACATGAGCAGCAAAAATGAGTCGCTACCAACACATGATGAAGTTCTCCTGTGCACTGCCACTACACCTTATGAAGAAGTAGAGCTCTTCCTAAGACGCTGTCTCAGCCCTGGATATAGAGGATACAAGATCTACTCACTGCTATATGCAGATGTGCTGACATATGATGTAAGCTCTAAAGTTGAGAGCTTTTTTCAGCGCATAAAAATGCAAAGTAGGACGGACTATAGGCTTGTGATGTTCTGCAGCTCAGAAAGAGAGCATGCTTATCTTCCATCTGCCTTTAGCCAGTACAAAGTGCATATGGTGCCCCAGGCTCCACTAGCAAAGATTCAGGAATACCTGTATGGCCATTATGTTGTCCCTGAAGTCCAGTGTAGCGCTGCAGCTGTGTTCAAAGACAGGCTATGTGTTGGTATTGTCTCATCTGCAAGAGCTGGTGTGGGTATGTAGTCTTCAGTTATTCTTTGTCACATAACTTTATAGTTAATTTTTGGTCACAATGGGTTTGCTTTATTTTAAGGCAAATCCCTTTATATTAAGAGGCTGTATCAAAAACTGAAGCAGTCAACCAAGAAGACTACAGTGATGAAATGTATTCGCTTGATTGAGCCCACTGTCGATGAGGATGCTGTTCTCCAGTCTCTTCTGAACCACACAGAGAGGAGTGCCCTCACAATGTTTCATTTTGATGTCACATCATCGGTAATAATGTTTTAAAGCTTTTGTTATTTAAAAATTATTATTAACGATGGTTATGTTGTGCAACAGGTTCAACGTGGTCTTCATGAGTTTCTTTTCAAGCTGCTGTTTTTGCGTTATCTCATGGCCTCTGAGGGGAAGGTGTGGAAGTGCAATGAGAAGCAGCTTTATGTAGTGGAGATCTTGGAGCAATCCAAAGCCACAGCACGCCAGGTAAGCCCTTTTCTGTTCACATTTAATTTTATGGAGCCATATGGACCCATTGACATTATCCTATTTGTATTTGTTTCTTTTAAAGCCTCAGAAATCATCATTCACAGATGTGTTTCCAAATATTTTCTGCCGACCTCCGAAGGATGTACTAGAAATAGAGCTGAGGAAAACTGATGACCCCACTATTTTTAATAGTGAAGATCCGTTGATGGATGATGAAGAATTTAGAAGTGCTGCCTTTCAGCGACCTTATCAATATCTCACTCGATTTCATAACCATGCTGATCTGGATCGGTTCACGTATAATGGAGTTGAAGGCTCACATGGTGAATGTCTTCAGATGCTTCTCATGAATTGTGGAATCATGAACCCATCCTGGGCAGAACTACGGAACTTTGCATGGTTCCTCAATCTTCAGCTCCAAGATTGTGAGACATCCGTCTTCTGTAATGCTGAGTTTACTGGAGACACTCTTGTTGGATTCAAAAGATTTGTTGTAGACTTCATGATTTTGATGGCTAAAGATTTTGCCACTCCATCACTTAGTATTTCTGACCAGAGTCCTGGCCGGTCACATGTGGATCTGACTGGTATAAGAGAAGAAGACCTGGCTCCTTTCCTTATTCGAAAGAGATGGGAAACAGAACCACATCCATATATCTTTTTTAATGATGACCATGTGTCCATGACCTTTATAGGTTTCCACCTTCAGCCCAACGATCACAACTCTGTTGATGCCATAGATCCTGCTTCAGGAAGAGTCATTAAGAGAAGTGTTATGACTACACAGCTGTATGAAGCTCTAAGACTGCAGAGAGTACCTTTTAACATTGACTTTGACCGACTTCCAAGAGGAGAAAAAATCGAAAGAATGTGTAATGTTCTTGGTATCCAGTGGCCTCTGGACCCAGATGAAACTTATGAGCTCACAACTGACAACATTCTGAAGATACTTGCAATCCACATGCGCTTCAGGTGTGGCATTCCAGTTATTATCATGGGAGAGACGGGATGTGGGAAAACAAGACTCATCAAATTTCTTTGTGAATTACGAAAATGTGGAGTGGCTACAGAGAACATGAAACTGGTCAAAGTCCATGGTGGAACAACTTCAAACATGATCTATGCCAAAGTCAAAGAGGCAGAAACTATGGCTGCTATTAACAAACATGACTATGGCTTTGATTCTGTTCTTTTCTTTGATGAGGCTAACACCACCGAGGCCATCAGCAGCATCAAGGAGGTCCTTTGTGACAAGACTGTTCAAGGAGAAGCTCAGACATCAGGCTGCGGTCTGCAGATCATAGCAGCATGCAATCCATACCGCAAGCACACAGATGAGATGATTGAGAGACTAGAAACTGCTGGCCTAGGATACAGAGTTAGAGCAGAGGAAACTGATGAAAAACTTGGATCCATTCCTCTGCGGCAGTTAGTGTATCGAGTTCACGCTTTACCTCCAAGCATGATCCCTCTTGTGTGGGACTTTGGGCAATTAAATGATGACACAGAGAAGATTTACATTCAACAGATTGTACAAAGAGTGGTTCAATGTCATGCCATCAGCACAGATTACATAGAAACAATTGTGAATGTTCTGTCAGCCTCACAGCAGTACATGCGCAAAAGAAAAGATGAATGCAGCTTTGTGAGCCTCAGAGATGTGGAACGCTGCATGCAGGCTTTTGGTTGGTTTTTCAACAATCATGCCTCATTCTTTGATGAGATTGACCAGTTTAATTCTAATCAAAGCAGTAAAGACAGAGATGCTGTGCTGTGGTCGTTAGTTATGGCCATAGGAGTGTGCTATCACGCCTGTCTTGAGGACAAAGAAGACTATAGGCAGAAAGTCTCTAGAAGCCTACCACGAGAATACACAAAACAAAAGATCAAACAAGAAATCATACTCATGCAGGATCTGCTTCTCAGTGGGGTTCCAATGGGAGATACAATTGCAAGAAACAATGCTCTGAAAGAAAACGTCTTCATGATGGTGCTATGCATTGAGCTTCGAATTCCTCTTTTTTTAGTTGGAAAACCTGGAAGCTCAAAATCTCTTTCTAAAACATTGGTGGCTGATGCAATGCAAGGACAATCTGCTCATTCCGATATTTACAAAAGGCTCAAACAGATCCATTTAGTGTCATTCCAGTGTAGCCCACACTCTACCCCAGAAGGAATTATCAATACCTTCAAGCAGTGTGGACGCTTCCAGGAAGGAAAGAATTTGAAGGAGTACATTTCAGTTGTGGTTCTTGATGAGATTGGCCTGGCTGAGGACTCGCCAAAAATGCCTCTTAAAACTCTCCATCCATTGCTTGAGGAAGGCTGCATAGATGATGAACCACTGCCTCACAAAAAAGTTGGATTCATTGGGATATCCAATTGGGCTTTGGATCCAGCAAAAATGAACAGAGGGATTTTTGTTTCCCGGGGTGATCCTGATGAGAGGGAGCTTGTCGAAAGTGCCAAGGGTATATGCTCATCCGATAAAAGGGTTCTAGAAATGGTCAGAGACTTCTTCAAACCATTTGCCAAAGCCTATTTGGAGATCTGTCAAAAGCAAGGCAATGGTTTCTTTGGTTTGCGCGATTACTACAGCCTAATTAAGATGATTTTTGCTGTTGCAAAGGCATCTCAGAGGAAACCGTTTCCACATGAAACCATAAAGGCAGTTTTACGCAATTTCAGTGGAAGAGTTGATGTAGATGCAGTCTCTGTTTTCAAAAATGAACTGCAAATTGCACCCAACCTGGAAGACATCAGTTCAATAGAGTTTGTGAAAGAAAACATTCAGGCTGCTGGACAGGATGAAGAGTGTCGTTACTTGCTGGTACTGACCAAAAACTATGCAGCTCTTCAAATCCTTCAACAAACTTTCTTCAAAGAAAGTGGTCAACCAGAAATTATCTTTGGCTCTAGCTTTCCAAAAGATCAGGAATACACCCAAATCTGCCGCAACATCAACAGAGTAAAGATCTGCATGGAGACTGGACAAACTGTTGTACTTCTGAATTTGCAGAACCTCTATGAAAGCCTCTACGATGCTCTGAATCAGTACTATGTCTTCTTGGGTGGACAGAAGTACGTAGATCTTGGATTAGGGACACACAGAGTCAAGTGCAGGGTCCACAAGGACTTTAGACTCATTGTCATTGAGGAAAGAGAAATTGTCTACAAACAGTTTCCTATTCCTCTCATCAACAGACTGGAAAAACACTTTCTGGACATCCACACTGTCCTCAAAGTTGAACAGAAGACAATTGTCGAAGAACTGGAGAAGTGGGTGGAGCTCTTTGTGTCTTTGAGCAGGCAGCAGAGAACCATTGTTCAGGTGCACAAGTACAAACCAGCAGAGGTCTTTATTGGCTACCACTCTGACACATGTGCTTCTGTGGTGCTCCATGTGCTGGAGAATCAAAATGACACATTGGAAATGATTAATCTAGAAAAGAAAGTTCTGGATGAGGCTAAACTCGTACTCCTTAAATGCGCCACACCAGATTCAGTGGTTCGTTTGGACTGCAGTGAACTTCCCCGAGGAGAGAGTGAACATCTAGCCAAAGTTTACTGTGAAGAGCAGAATAATGGATGTTTATTGGAATATATACTAGCTCATGTTAGGGAGGAAGAGCTTGGCAGCACCTTCTTCACAGAGGTAGGCAAGGACTACAGGCACATCTATGGATCTTATTGTATATTTAAATATGTTATGTTAATATGCAATTTTTAGGTGACAACATTTTCAAGACTTCTGACAGTATCTGATTTAAAATCACTGGAGCAACATGGTTTAAGTGCTGAACTTCTGTCGGTCCAACAGTTTGACACTGAGCACTCCTTCTTAAAAAAGATCAGGTTAGTGAACAGCTCTGCAGGTTAGATGCAATTATTGTCTCAAAACTATTTGGTTAATTTATTTTAAAATCTTTTGTATCTAGAAATTTCCTCACAGCTGGTCGATACAATTCTGAACCAAATGTCAAGATAATCATCATTCAGTGCGATTATGATGAAGCTTCTCACAGTGCTAATCTTATTGCATCAGCAAAGTAAGTTGTCAATGTCAGTCTATCATATATGTATGAAGAAAAACCTGTTCTCTTACCATTGCTCTCTTTTACCAGGTACTCGTCCATAAATGAAATCAGAAAAATTGTCTTAGGGAACACCGAACACAAAGTGTTTGTATACTTCATTTCAAGACTACCAAGAATGATTGGAGGAACTTCCTATGTTGGCTTTCATGGGGGTAAAGTTTATACCATAGTTCTTTTTTTTCCTTCTTCACACCATTGTATTTCATGACACTTTGTCATTATGTCTAGGACCTTGGAGGTCAGTTCATATTGATGACCTTAGAAGATCAAATGAAATGGTTTCTGACATCAAAATCCTGCAAAAAATGACAATCAGCCAGTTGTTTGAGACCAATATTAGTGAACCTGAAGGTATTTTATACTTAAGCCTCTATTTTTTAACTGTCCTCAAATTCATTTCTCTGATGTTGTACTGTATGTCCATGTTGCAGCCATGGAGGTAGATGATGACATGTACAGGGAGGTAGAACAGGAGAACACAGACTCTGAGAAGAATCCAAATGTAAGTAGTGTCTCATTACATTCAGGTTTCAGAGGTGCAAAGATAATACACTTCCATTAAGTGCAAACATTTTTAACTGATGTTGCAATGCACCCTTTTGCCCTTCTGTAGACATGGGCCTGGGAATAATACAGGATTACTCAAACTTATAGAATTACTATAATTCTGAGTAAGATAATGATGGATGAACATTTTAAAAGTTTTACATAATATATGACCCCTTAGCCTTTACTGCCCTTATACCCTTAACTGAAGGTGATAACCCGAGTCACTGTAAACTTGTGTTAAATTCAGCAGGGTCTGGATTCTGTCCTGGACACGACGACGCTGTTGCGGAGCTGTGTCCAGAGTGCAGTTGGGATGCTCAGGGATCAGCTGGAGAGTGGTTTCCGCAGCATGCTCAGAGTGGAGATTCTGCTCACTCTCCTTGATGGCGATGATGAAATTAAAGGTACCTCAATGAGCTGCTAGTTTTTGCCTAGGATCTAATGTGAACAATTCACTAGTTTTACCCATGCATCACATTAATTTTCATCACTTTTTTACCTCTTACAGAAGGGTTTAACAAAATAATAAAGAGACATCTTCACAACTTATTGGCCACTCATGGTGACAGCACCGTCTTGTCCATTAAAAACAACTGGGTCATGAGGGAGGCCTCCAACATTGATGCCTTACAAGAAGGAGGGACATTCAGGTGAGAACACCAGAAATTCAAGCATTAAAGAGCAATAGAATGAATGTGTTTTCATTTTTTTGGCAGGAACACTTTATGGAAACGCATTCAGGCTGTGGTAGTCCCCATGATGGCTCACCTAGTTGCACTCAGTGATCGTGACCAAAACATGGATTTACTGTTGGATGTAAACAGTGGAACTTCTCTTAAAAAGTTGTGGTTAGACATTTTTGGTAATGATAAGTTTCTTCAAATCTCACCATTAAGCCAAGACCCCAAGTAAGTTGTGCTGTTGTAGTTTGTATAAGGGCAAGTTTGTCAATGTGATGCATATAATATTTTGTGTTAGCTCTGACAGCAGAACTATTCTGGTCCAAAACTACATCACCCCAAAGATAAGGACTGGCTGCAGCATGCCCTTTAGCTGGAGGATCAGAGATTACCTGGAAGACATGTGGGTTCATGCTCTCCAGCACGAAGGTACAAATTTAAATTAAACTAATAAAACTAAAGTGTGTAATATCAGTGATGGAATGAATAATGAAATGTTTTCTAATGATCATCAGGCCAAACACAACTGCAGTTTGATGATTTCTTTTGGAAAACTCCATTGGGGCTTTACATTGCTAAAGAAGACCATGACACACAGACAGAATTCTACCATCGATATCTACAGGATTATGTGGCATTGTCCATGAATGTAACCTGTGAAGAAGAGATGCAGGTTTTTATTTTCCATTACTGTTTACACGTAACTATTGCTGTGTGACCATTTGAGATACTCATTACATTTTACTAGCTCCTGACTGGTGCTTTGAACTGCTGTGTGAATGAACTGAAGAGAAAACTGGAAGCCACAGATAGACCTACATCTCTGTCCTGGATCCATTCTGCTTATCACGAGTTCAAGAACAGACTGCAGAACCTCTCCAGGATGATCTGCTTAGAACCACGAGTCACTGAAGACCTCTTAAGAAATCCTAGTTCCAAAGATGGACCTGAAATGGTAAATTCTATATTAAATTTGCCTTTTACCGTAGCATACTAGAACATATAATGTATGCTCTTTTGTTCCCTCAAGGTTCTGGATGTGTATGCTGCTTTTGCTTGTGTGGAACATCTGGGGCCCACAGTTCTGAACACAGATGTACAAAGACAGACTTGGCTCAGGCAGGTTCATAAACTCCAAGTCCCCATTGAACTAGTGTGCTCTGAAGACAGTGTGAGATACTATGGAGAGAGAAGCAAGAGATTTGTCACTGAAGTGCAGTAAGACATGATGATTTTGATAATTTTTTGCACTGGACATTTAATTTACCAATCATTATATTATTTTTGTCAGGTCTGCTTGGAATCGGATCTTTTGTCTCTCTTTATTTGTGGAGCACATGTTGCTGAGCATTGAAGAACTAGAGGACAAGCTGGTCCCTATAGTTTTAGAGCACACGCAGAGACTTTGGAAGGTTAGTGAGTCTAAATTAGCAAATCATTTTAATTGTCATTTAAATGACAATTAATTCAGTACTTTTCTGTTTTCAACTGCCTGTATGTTACCACTGAATACTATCAAGATCTTGGAAAGGAACACAAACCTGAAAACAAAAGACGCATTTGAAGCTGTGATTGGTTTACTAAAAAGTTGCAAAGATGGAGCTGTTGAGTGCATCTTCAGGTAAAAATAAGTTGCAATATTAACTCTTTCCATATGACTCTATTTTTATTTCATATTTTACAGGTTTGGTCTCCCTCGGTGTTCAGTGTGTATTGGAGACCCTCAGGACCCAATCTGTCTTCCTTGTCAGCACATTTACTGTTTGCACTGCATCAGACAGTGGCTTGTCCCAGGGCAGATGTACTGTCCATTATGCATGCAGCAAGTTAACGATGACTTTCCAGTAATTCCCTCGGATGAGATAAGGTTGGTTACAAATATTATGAATCAGTTCTTCTTTTTGGCTTATTGTAAAACTGACTGATGGTCATAATTTTTATAGGAATAAAATAGACACACACGCTCGGTTTAGAAGGCGTTGCAATGCTTTTTTCGTGGAGTTGGTGTCATCCACGTGTTTCAAAGATAACTCCCCACCAAGTCAAGAGGTCATTCATGATCTACTGTCGTTTCTCATGCACGAGGAAAGTCCTGTGCCAATAACTGGAGGTATAATGCTGTTCTTAATTGATGGTGTAAAACTGTAACGTGACTTGTAACGTTTTTCTTTTTTTTTTCAGCACAAAGGACGACACAGATAGTTACAAAAGAGTTTTCACCATTTGCCGAATCGCTTGATAAAAGCCCAGTGGTTCGGTCAGTAGTGCTCAAACTCCTTTTGAAGTACAGGTAAGGCAACTTTGGCACATAAACTTACATATTAAAACATAATAATAAAATATTACTTTTACGATTTTGTTTTGTGTGTTAAGTTTTGATAAAATCAAGAAGTACTTGAAGCGTCATCTCCAAGTTGTAGAGGAAAGCATCCTATTGGACAATACAGAAAAGACTGAACTCTACTTACTGTACATAAATTGTTTTGAGGTATTGTATTTTGTAGTTTATTTAGCTTAATTAATTAAATATGCATTTTGAAATGAATTTTTGGGCATGTGATATGTTTATTCTTACAGGACTCCATGTTTGAGAAATTGTGCATAAAGGATGAAAGTGACTTCCTTGATTATGTCTGGCGTGCAGACCCCCAGTCTCTCAATACAGCCACTGTAGACTGCCTGCAGCAGGTGGCAAGAGTTCGTTTGGACCTGGATCTGGCTGCTCGTCTCATCATTGAAGAAACCACAACCACAGGTGAGATACAAATAACTGGACAATAAAGTGTGTCTGTCTTTTTGTTTCTGATGTGTTGATTCTCATGACCTGAATACTTTGTCCGCAGAAACTCAGGAACGCCCAGCAGCCAGTGTCTTCCTGAAAAGTGTGAAGCACTTGTGCACCCTGAGTAAGAACAACTGGTACCGTATTTATTTAATTCGGAAAATTGGAACTCAACATGGCTTTGAGCACGTTCAGAACCTCCTTAAAATGGATCAAATGAGTTGGCTTTTCCCTGAGGAAATACAAAAGGTATATTTGCCAAACGGATTTTTAAAAATCTTTTTTTATTTATTAAGACAGTTTTAATACTTATTTACATTCTACTTTACAAAAGGCTGAGGAGGCCCCAATGGACCTGTTTCTTGTGTGTGGTACTGATTACCAAACCATTCGGAATGCTGTTGCAAAGGTGGTTATGGATGGCACATTTGCTGATCTGGATGAGACTTGTGAGGTAAGATCACATATTTTATGTTGCATTGTGATATACTAATTCATTAGATCTGAGTAGTTCCAGTATGAAGCTTCTCTTTGCTCTTTTAATTATTTATGATAATGTTTCTTGCAGAGGTGCAGATGTGCAAATCAAAGCAGAGCAGTTTTGCTGCTTCTAGCACTGTACAGAGAAGTCACCACATGGTACAGACAACCCAGTACAGCTTTTCATCCCAAGCCTGAGGTAAAATAATGAAGAAATACAAAATCTTACTCTGCATAGCTAACATTACAGTTTAAAGAGTTATTGTATTCATTTATGTTTTTAGCAAGTAGACCTATGGATGCGCTACATTCAGAGCTCTAAAGTGCTCACTACCCCAGAGTTAAAAGGTTTTGCCCAAGCTCTGGTCACAAATCAGCTCGGACCTTTAACTCTCAGACCTGCGCTCTCGCGAACTCACGTTGTCTTCATTGAACTCACTGTTCATCTGGCTGCTGTGCTGCTCTGTGGAAACCAGCACATTGTGGGCCCTCTGAAGCAGCTGGCCCTTTTTCCTGCCACCATGCAGGTAAACACATTAACCTCTCTGCTTACGATTAAAAGAATTACCTTTCTAAACATGTTCTTTTATTCAAGATGGCGTTTCTACCCAGCATGCCAGAAGATAAGATTACAATGGCACAACAAGCAATGGGGCAGGGCCTGCGGTGGTACAGTAAGTATCAGACAAATATTGCCATTTTATTTTCCATAAAAATACAAGAGGGATCTGGTTGCAAACCTCCACCCAGAGGACCCAACCCGCAAGAAGATTCTCACGTGACTTAACTCCATCCACATCCCGCGGATCCCTGTCCGTGTCAGTATATCTGGTGCTTTGGGTCTCTCCTGCCGCTCTGCTGTGTGGAGGTTTAGATGAAAGTAGCTAGTAGCTAGTGGCCAGTGTGTGAATCAAGAGCTGTAGGATGTCGCCGCAGACAGATGCACTCATTTCAGCTCAATGCCTCTTTTCTTACTCGGCTGAAGGGTCCTGCTGAAGAGAAGACATATTATATTACTCCCTAAACACTGTTCCTCGGACGCACTTTGACTGAAGTTGAACCTGCCATAAATAAGTTTATAACATAGCACACAGCTCTGTAGTTCTCCATTCATTAGCCTGTAGCAGTAGAGGCCAGTGGAGTTGGTGTGAGGCGGGGCAGAGCAGCTGAATCCTCATAGGTCAGAAGTGTGATAATGTTTCTAAAGACCAATCACTTGATTTGAGTTGTCCCCACCCTCCACCTCCAGGACATATTTCAGGGCTGTAATGTAAAGTAATGGGTCAAAAGCAACATAATGACGTCAAATTTTCTGAAAAGTTCAGCCTCTTCCGTAGAGCTCCATCAGGGCGCTCTGACCGCACACTCAAATGGCCAACGCATGACTCAAATACATTGATATGAGCACATTTAACATGATAAAAATATGTCTATGCAGGAGCACGTTCAATTTTAAACAAAAAATATTAAACATATAGCCTAATATAACTTCATACTTTAAAAAAAAATTGTGGTGCTTGAAATTCTTTCGCTTGAAAAATGGTTAGGCACATGTGGGTGGAGTTGTGGGTGGAGGTCTGCAGAAAGACTCTTAAAAAATAGAAGATGCACAATTTCTATATTATATTAACTTTCTTTTCCTAAAGATTGTCCAAATGGCCATCCATGTGCTATTGGCGAGGTAGGTAGTGTTATGTGATTAATATGATCTGAGACATATAAGGACATCTAATTTTAAGTCTTTTAGTGTGGTCAACCCATGGAAACAAGTCGCTGTGTGGACTGTGGAGCAGAAATAGGTGGAATCAATCATAGGCCTGCGGAAGGGTTTCAGGCTGCTCAATTACAGTAAGCAACAAAACCTTATGATTCTATTAAAACAAAATGTAAAAACACACATATTTTTACAGTTCTATCTTGTGGTATTTTATAGGGGTGACCATACTCAGAGTGGCCACGTCCTTGGTGACCCTGGGCGTAGAAACAGTCCTGACATGTTGGACACAAAAAGCCTTTCGCCTGTTTCCTTTGCTATCGTCCGTATGGTCACACACATGACTATGCTGTTTGGTCTCTACAGTAATGCACAGGTAACTGGAATGGTGTATTTCCCTTGTAACCCACACTCGCAACCTTAAAAAGTAGCAGTAGAAAGTTGATGTTTATTAAAAATTAGAACTTCAGAAATGTATAAAATAGAGATGAGACATAAAATGTTCCATGGGACGGCCTTAGTTTAGGAACAATCTCTTCTCTTACCCCATTCACTGTAGCTGTGTTTACATGCTCACTAAAATCGAATTCCTGAACCTTTAAAATTATTTAAATGACATACAAATAGCAAAATCTGATGTGAGTATTCAGGGGGACCAGAAATTGGACATTTTTTCTTTTCACACGTCATTTTAAAAGAGTTTTAAATCCAAAAATCTGATATACATAAATGCTATGTATTGAAGTCATGAAAAAAATGGCATATTTTGCATTTATTTGAGTGATTCAACCTTGAATAAAGTCGTATGGGCATATTTGCATAAAATTGAAAGCCTTCTATTTAATGATGAGCTAGCCACTAAATCAATTATTGATGTAAATGAAAGTTCACCAAATGTACACTTGTATTGCAAATAACAAAGGTAATAAAAGTAAGCAATACTACAGTTTGAGACAGTTTTTGGGGTGTTCCCAAAATGTGTATATATTTTTATATATATTTTTTATCAACTGTATTAATTAATATTGTCTCCAATTATAGAACATCTCCACCATGATCAAGCCCCAAGTTGCTAACCCAGAACAGTTTCTCTTTGCTCACCTGAGTGAGGATCAGAAACATCTGATCAAGTCTCTTGGAAAAGGAGCAGATGATACAGTCACCTCTGTCCATCTGATCATCAGCAGCCTCCTTCATCCGCCACAGCAACAAGCATGTATGAACTGTACTCATATACACTGTGTGATTAAAGGGTCATTTAGTCAGACAGAAATGTATTTCGGTTGTGTATGTCACATGAAGAGTCTCTCTGCCTGTTAAATGTCTTAAAAAATATAATTGTTGAAATTGATTACAAACTGATCATCTTTCATTTTAGGGCCAGTTGGTTATGACAATCACCTCTCCACCAGTAAACATAGAAGTAACTGGGAAACTGAGATGAGCAACATAATTGCTTCACAATTTAAGGTATGGTTAATTCTAATTGCTTTTTTCATCTGTTATTTCTCTCATTTTGATACTTTATACTTTAAAGAACCTGGACAGGCATCTAAAGGAAGTGAACACATTCATTCGCTCTGATGATCGCATTTCTGCCAGTCCTATCATGAAAGTGATGTTTGGAGACCCTCAGCTGTTTTTGGGCTCTCTGCCTGAAAAGTCTTTGATCCATTGTTCCACTGTGTGGAGCTGTAGGGAGAAGGTGTCTCTTTTAGGACTCACACACATTTTAGAGCAGAGCGATGGCAAAGACACATTACCAGTCCTCTGGAAATTCTTGCATAGGGTAATGAATCAACAAGCAAACATACTTTCCTCATGCAAATGTGGTGTTACACAACTTATTTTGTTTTATCCAGGAGGCTGAGTACAGACTGGTGAAATTCCTCCCTGACATTCTAACTCTTCAAAAAAATCTGGTCAAACAGTTTCAAAACATCAGTGAAATCTATGGAACAACTGCTGAATTTCTCCAAAGCCAAAAATCAGGTATTCCACAGTTAAGACCCCAAAAATGCACAAATAGATATTTTGTTGTAAAATATAGGTGATACAATTTGTGTTTTGATTTAGATTAGTTAAGAAAATGAAATATCTATTCATCATTTTAGTTGTATTTTATTCATTGCAGCTCCCCTAAAGGCCTGGTATGAGAAACATATCAATATTGTTTTGACTACCTGGAATCAGCTCAGAGTGTTTCTGGCAACCAATGGTAAATCACAATTAAAGACAAGCAGTGTACTGTTCACCCATCTTATAATACATGGATAAATATATTGTACCTTCTAATATTTTTCAGGTGAGATTAAACTTCCACCTGCTTTCAGCGAGATGGACTTGGACCTTCACTGTGATTTTAGGGTGCTGTTACCCAGTCGCCGTGGACCAGGACTCTGCTCCACTGCCCTTGTCAGTTATCTCATCTCCCTGCACAATGACTTGGTTTACAGTGTGGACAAGCTCACTGGAGAGGACACCAGGTGGGGTCCTCATGTCTCGCTTTAGGCATATTGTGCTAGAATTGTGATTTAAAAAGAACAACTGAAAATCTGGGTAATTATTTTTTACTCCAGTTACAAAGTGAGTCCAGCAGATCTGACTGACCTCCATGTGGTCCGGTATGACCTGGACCGAGACTTCATGCCCCTGGTTCTGTCCAACACACAGTACAGCATTGAGAAAGGCCAGGAGACACTGCACGAGTATGACCTGCCTAAAATCCAGCAGCAGATTGTGTCACGCTTTCTATTAGGCAAACCTCTTATCACTCTAAATGTGAGAAAAATCAATAATAAAAATAAAACCGTGACATGTAGGATTACACAAGAGTTAATTATTTGTATCTTGTTCATAGGGCATTCCTACTTTAGTAAACAGACATGACCGTAACTATGAGATAATCCTGAAGGATGTAAAGGAAAAGATCAAACAAGTAAGTAACAGCTGCCTTTTGCCACCCTAAAGTAGTTCAGTTGTGTAACAGTATTCATTTGTCCCAGGAACCTCTCCAAATCCTCATGCAGTGTGCTGTGAGCACAGAGCTGGACTCTTACAGTGAGGTGTGTGAGGCCTTGTCCACAGTGGAAATTGCTCTTGGGTTTCTTGCCATGACTGGGGGAGATCCCTGTGTGCAGTTATCGTGTTACCTGGAGGATGTGCTGAAAATGGCAAATCAAACCCCTCCACATATCCTCAAGGTATGACACTTTAGTTACTTTGTATTGTCATTTTATACACTTGGATTTGAGTTAAAAGAAATCCTTTTTTCACAGGCCTTGAGTATGTGTTCTCTCAAGCATTGTGCTGCACTATGGCAGCTGCTTGGGTCTCTCAAATCACAAGGCCTGCTCAAACTTAAGAGGGTAAAATAGCGCTCATGGCTCATACGTTTCAGTGTGAGTATTGGTGTATAACTGATATGTGTGTTGTAGGATCCGTTTGGAGACGTTTCTAAGGAGTACAAGCAGAATCTTGGAGTGGACGAGCGCAGGCTGCTGACTGGCTTCTTCTCTAAAAACAGTGCTGACTCTTTCCTGCTGGAGATGCATGAGTTTCTGGTACTAGTGCTTAACAAGCCCAGGGCTACAGACACCTTCAAACCTGAGTGGGGGTAAGATGGTATTACATAATTTAACTTCATATTACTACAGAAATGATTTAAATGTGTGCTTTTCCTCTAGCCTAAAAGACACACTGGTGTCCTACATGGAGCGCAAAGACATGGATGTTCCTCCTGATGTAGAGGAGCTGTTCCCGGAGGAAATCTGTCTGTCTCATTACGTCGAAACCTGGAAATTCTGTGTCAGCTTCAAACAGGAGCGGACATTAAGAATATAAGACAAAATGTACTTGATGTTAATATTCCTCAGGTCATGTTTACAGTTACCATGATTTAGACAAAAGATTGTGGGATAAGTGGCCATGTTTTTCTTTCCTAATTTTGTTCACTCATGTTTTCATTTTTGCACTTTATTTGTATTGTTAAGGTTGTTAAACAACAATTAAGAATTCTTAACTCAGGTAAAGATGTTTGACTTATATTCTTACTATGTTTTCCACCTATGTCTTACTTTTATGATTTAGCCAACTTAAAAAATGTGTTTTATGTATCGTACTGTAATTGTACTTGCTTGTTTTTTGACTTTACTTTACTGATTGTACTTTTTCTGTTTTGCTTGGCACCACTAATACCGCATCCTTCAATGCTGCAAGAGCAGTGGGCAGCAGCAGCCACAGTGCAGTGTCTGTGGTGGCCTATTTCTAGATTTTGAGTTAGGGTTGGTCAGGATGTGGATGTTAATGTTTGAAATGTATGGTTTACTCAACATGTATAGAAACATTCAACAAAAAGATCATTAAATTAAATTTCGTACACACCAAATGTGATTGGAAGTAATCCTTTTCCCACTGTATAACCATCACCTCTATTGGCAGATTGATGATGACATAGCTCTACTTGAGTTCTGTTTATTTTCTGTCCATCCATCCATCTTCTGCTTATCCGGGGGCGGGTCGCGGGGGCAGCAGTCTAAGCAGGGGCTCCCAGACTTCCTTCACCTCAGACACTTGCTTGTATCTGCGCTTGTATCTTATTTTATCCTTTCGGTCATTATCCAGAGCTCATGACCACGTTTATTTTCTAACGGCAGTACAAAATGGTGTGAAATGC
Organism: Odontamblyopus lacepedii; assembly: GCA_034769755.1. Classification (NCBI taxonomy): domain Eukaryota; kingdom Metazoa; phylum Chordata; class Actinopteri; order Gobiiformes; family Gobiidae; genus Odontamblyopus; species Odontamblyopus lacepedii. The sequence goes on along the minus strand of CM068351.1, from coordinate 32,442,985 downwards.
CCAAAGTGCATAGCATTCATACTTAGCAAACAAAACCATTTTATGAAAGGTGAACCCCATAACATGACCAAGTGCAAAAAGCAACACAATAAAGCGAATTACAATAGATGTCATAGAAGCTTATAGATTAGCTCAATAGCGCCTCCTAGAGAGAAGACGCACGATGTCTCTGGCAGGAATGTTATTTTCAGCACTACACACAGTTAGGTTACTTGATTTGAGTGTTTTGATCCCGTGTTGATGAGTGAAGAACACACGTGTAGCCTTAGGCCCAGTATAGGCCTAATATACTGTGTGGTTCTGGCGAATGGCTTGGAAAAGAGTTCAGAAATGGGCCAATAATTTAGAACAGAATTTAGACTATGTAGACCTCAGTATTCAGCAACATTGACCTGAGGGTTGGAGATGTGCAGATTGGACCATGCACTTTCTCACCAGTGGAGCAAATCACGCTCCATGTGGCAGCCCTCCTTGGCCAAGCAGCCTGGATGGCACATAAGGTGACATCTTATCGTTTTATTCCAAGGTAGGTGTGTGCTCTCAATTTTATAGTGTTTCCATCATAATTTTATTAACACACAACCCATGACTTTTTGACTATAAGTGCTTCAACTCGTCATCACCTGGTCATCACAATCAAAAGGCTATGCTTGCAATAGTTTTGCAAAAGTTGTACTGAAGATATGCAATATTGTTACCGGGAAACCAAAAATATCAAGATATGCCCTTAGCTGTTGAGATGCTAAAATCTATTTCAGTACAAAGGGAAAGGCTCAATACTGATGTACCCCAATGCTCCAGTTCTGATTTTAATATTATGAGACTGTACAATAGAATTCGATACAGGTCAAAGCATTATTAAAGCATAAATATTCTTATCATTATTATTTATGTAATTTTGCTCAGTATTGTTGCGGTTATATTATGTAGAATAGATGGTGACAGATCTGAACACAGCTCAGCCATGTCAGGATACACCCCAGAGATGAACAGAGGGGAGGAAGGATCAGGCTAACCTTTGACCTGTAGTAACTATGTAAGCATTTACTCCTCTGCACTATTTCATTTAGTGCCTCAGCAATGAGTAAACGTTACATAGAGAATCCCTGAAGCCAAATTTATATAATTTTTCAGTTTGTTTCAAGTTGTTTTGCCTATTTATGCAGGTAAAATGTATTTTAGAGCTTTATAGTAAAGCTGTTATATTACTAAAATTTGAAATCTTTGCTAATGACCCATATTACACAATTTTCTAATTTATGTTATAATGTTGTGTCCTCATCAAAAACATATCCAGAGTTTTGTTTTGTTTTATTCACACATTTAGTACACACGAAACCTTATTATATCATGTGATGAAAGAGGATCGACTGCTATGTTATTTGTTTGTTGCTCTGCTGAAATTTGAATTTCCTTTGGGATCAATAACGTATCTATCTATTTATTTATCTATGCGGTAATACAGTAAGTGCTTCATTGTGTTTTTAACTCTGTACAACTTCACTAGAATCATTTGGATAATTTCAGCCTGGGAACTACCGCTTCAAGGCCTTACAAGGGAGACAGACTATTAATAAAGGATTACTCAGACATGTGTGAATGAAACAAAACACAACTTCAGGTATGTTTTTGGTGAGGCAACAGCATTATAACATGACTAAAAGCTCATTATAGTCAATTTTGCATAAATTAGGACCTCTTAAAGGCTTTCCCCTCGGGGATAAATAAAGTTTTCTGAATCTGAATCAATACCAATTTGGAAAAAATTAGAGTGTAATTTTTAACACTTAAATCATAATTTTCACACTTGCTCAAGATCATGTGGAACTATTCAGAAAATAACACAATTTTGCGTATTTTATGTATTGTAAAAAGTATCGACCAACATCTTGTCCAAATGAGCACTGTAGTTTTTGTCGATATATCCATCCATCCATCCATCTTCTCCTGCTTAATCCGGCTGGGTCGCCTGCTTAATCCGGCTGGGTCGCGCAGTTTGCTGCCCAATACTCATAGCACCTGACCCCCCCTATGAACCCCTCTGCAGGTGGTGAGCCCACAGGAGGGTGGACAACATGGTCCTTGATGTTAGTTCATAGGGGTGCGGGCATGTTTTGGGTTGATGGGGGAAACCGGAGTACCCGGGGGAAACCCATCCAGACACGGGGAGAACATGCAAACTCCACACAGAAAGGCTCGGGCGACCCAGGGATCGAACCCGCAACCTTCTTGCTGTGAGGCCTGAGTGTTGCCACTCAGCCACCGTGCCGCCTAATAACACTGTAGTTTAAAAAAAAAAAAAAAAAACACTGTAGTTTTTGTCGATATAATTTTTTTATTTTAATTTTATTTTGATTAATTTGTGGATTTCCCTTTTCGGTATATTTATTAACATTTGAGTGTATTTAAGCGTAATTATTGGGGAACACTGTCTGCATCCTTTTCCCGAGTAGAGAATCTCATACCATGTCATTCTTGTACCTGAAAATGAGAATAAAATACCAAAATTAAGGGACTAAAATCTTTGTAAATCCGTTTTGTGACAGTATAGGGCTGTAACCAGCTCGATGTGTTGGAGCTGAGAGGGTGACGCTCAGAGGAGGACGACCAGGTGATAACCTGCTGTGGCCCCTGCCCACGCACACTGCACTTCCACAGCACCTCTATGGTTCAGCTCTATCTCACTGATAATAGCCAAGGTTAGCACACTCAAGTGGGAAACAACTCAAAAAGCATAACATTCACCAATATATTGTGCTTGTAACTTCTTGTCTCTTTTGGATAGTTTGTAAATGATGGTAAAGGCAGAAAAGGCGACTAATACATTTGATATGAGCTGAACTATGAAGTGATAATGTAATATCCACAGCTTTGAAATGTGCCTGACCTGCAACTATTTGAACCAACAAAGCATTTTTATATAAATGCTGGGCTGGGTACTGTTTAAAAGTGTCAGAGAGGTACCAAAAATGATAAAATACTACTGGTAGTTCCACAAATCATGTATAAAAACTATAGCAAAAGGTATTGCTCAAAAAGTTTAAAGGTACTCTGCTTGGTGAGTATGCCTTTAAATTTTACCCTAAAAACTTAAAGGTCATTTACAGAAGCATTTGTTAAAGTATTTAAAATTTTACAGTGCAGAAATTGAAACTTCAAAACAAAATACGATACATCCTTTGATAATTCTCTGCCACAAATGCTGTGTCTTTCATATGTGTGTCTTGGCTTCACCAGGTTGTGTTGTCTGTGTACATCAGAGGGAGTTGCTAATTGTAATTTCATAGTTTGTTTTCTCATTCAATAACAATAAAGGAATCAGTCAATTAATAAAGTAAAGGACATGACGCAATCTTTGCTGAAATTCGTGAATTCAGCTTTTAATTGAGCTTTGGTTCCTATTTCCAGAAATTCCATATCATTCGCTAACCACAGGCTCAGATTGCATGTCCGATTTCCTAGGATAAATTACTGTTGCGTGACCCCACACACCACACGTGTCAGTTTGAGATTCCTCTGAAAAGCCTTGCCATTTGTCTATTCAAACCTTTGTGGACCCTCTTGATCTTTTTAAAACTTGTGTGTCTGACCCGGGACGCAGAAGTTCTTCCAGGCAGGATTCTTACATCAGACCTTGACATTAAACCAACCTTCACCCCGCAGTGTAAATCTGTAACATATTTTATTTCAATGATCTCAAGAATAACAAGCATAAATCGGAGGAGGGGGGTGTCTCGGGCTTGACAAAGAAGTGAAACTAATCTCTGGTAAAAAAGTAGGTTACTGCATGTGGCTGTTTTGCATTGAGATGTAATGACTTTAGCACACAAACTCTCCTCCTTTTGGCCTCATTAATCTGCAGGTGTCTGATCCAAATGGGCAGGTGATATAGGGTCAAGGTGCATGCAGAGGTGGTTATCTGTCGCATTGCAAAGGCTTCATATCATTTGTTTTTCATTATAATAATATAATAGATTAAGACAGGAGAAAAATCACTTAAAAACACTTAAAAAGACACAATTTGTCCTTTCCTGAATAGGTTTAGTCTTGATCTAATATAGAACTAGAATAAGACCACATTAAAGTACTTTGTTTTGAGTTTAATTTTAAAAAAAATAGCTATCAAACCTTTCCTTTAGTATCAAAATTGTTTAGTAACAACACAAAAACAGAATATCAAAATCACAGGAGAAAAACTTGCCTTATTAATGTGTTTTTGTTTTTATTTGGGCTTTATTGAAGTGAAGTTATTTTCTTCTTCATACATTCTTGGTTTAGCTATTTTTATCAAACAGAAATTTGCTATGTATTTCTGCATGTCAAATAGAGCTTAGAGGAAACCAAAGGACTCCAGAGAGAGGTCACACAGTTCATTATTGGGTGCCCCAGTGCATATGCAAATGTTTATGCAAATGAATGCAGCTCTCTGAAATAACTAGACATTTTGCATAACTGTCATAAATTTATACAATCACATCCAGTGAAAGTATTAGACAATTTAAATGCCAGTCTCCTACTTAAGGATTGAATCAACCTGAGCCAGTTCTCTTTTACGTGCACACACGGGGGAGCCGAGACCAGATGTGCGCTTCTCTGAGCCCGTCCACATCCAGACTCCCAAAGCTCCCCCCCTTCCAGCACGGCTTTTATTCACTTTCAACAATTCATCATGTCAGTACAAAGACAGCATGGTCAACGTATACATAATCTTGTTAAGCTTACCACAGATAACATAGTGAGGTATATCATGACTTGGTTTACATTTGATGAGATAAGCACAGAAATATGGCCTGCGAACGAAGCCGAGTACGAAGCAAGAGGTCACAAGAGGTCACGCATCTGGTTTCTTAACAGATAGCTGCATACCTTTCTCTTAACAAAGAAAGACCCTCTGCAAATTGAGATCACCTCTTAACTTACATGTACATTTTTTAATAACTTCATCATTATAAGCATTTTATTCTAACAATAACTTACTGTTACTACTGAGAATTTAGGTTAATTATTTAAGTAATTCGTCAAGCTGACTCTGAATAGCATGAAGTATGATAAGATTACATTGCTACAAAGGGCTCAACTGTCTCCTGTGTTAAGACCGCGGACAGGAAAACATCTGACTGGCCAACCAAGGATCCACACAACCCAACTGCGAGAGCCAGAAGATGTACATTTCTAGACATTACTAAATTTTATAGTTTGTTAAATTATTGCATCCTCATTGCCCATCTCAATATAAACTGCTCAGTGAGGTGTGTAAAATGGCTGTTTATCATTTAAATTAATCAAGAGTGCTGAATAGGTATAGAATATTATAAGCATACTATATTGTAGAGTTGTGATTAGGGTTATGTGCAATCTCACTGATATGGCTGGGGTTTTGTCAGTCCTCAACACTGCCCTCATGACAGCACTATGTCCCGCACTCCTGACTGACTTGTACTTACCTGCTGCAAGACTGCAATTACCCCGTGGTGGACAAATAAAGGTTCTCTCGTCTTAACCCTGGGCTGTTAGAGATTGTTTCCATAATAATAAACACTATATTGCCCAGTTAAAACAGAATACTCCAGATATATGCGTATCATCAGAGCCACTGTTTGCACAAATGTCCTAATGGAATATTTATAGGCTGATCATGTAACGCATGCACACAATTATTTGCCTATAGCCTGTGACTGGCCTCTGCAGGAACGCACTTAAATGTGGGGAAATCTTGGCATTATTGCAACCAATGGGCGCCAAAAAAGCCTCTTAACATGTGAAAACACCGACCATTAAAAAAATATCAAGTAGTTAAGATAAAAAGTAATATAGGCCCTCTGATTTTGAAAAATTGTGCTGGATTTTGTCCAACAGAAATCACCCATATCAAGAGTATCCACTAGCATTTAAAATGTACTTAAGCACAGTACTGTTGTGAGATGTGTCTATATTGTGTCTATAGCTCAGTGCAGGAGAGAGAGAGAGAGAGAGAGGGTGAGCGATTGTGTGCGATTGTGTGCGCGCGCCCGATGTATGTCTGCGCGGAGCAGTGGAGCCGGGTCTCGCTCCGTGGGTGTGTCCGCGTGTGCTCTCAGGGAAAGACAGAGACGGCGATCGGGCAAGTAGAGGGTAAAAGGTGCTACTCCTAGAGTGTAGTGAGCTAATAAAGCCCCACTCTGCAGCAAAACTGCCTCCCTTTATTTACATTTTCATACACCGCAAACGCACGAGGTCCTCAAGGGAGTTAACCCCGGAGGGAAGCAATCTCCGGCCCTGGAGAAGACGATCTCCCCTGTGCTCCCCAACCACGGTTAGGGGGCGAGAACAGGAAAGGTTAACACTGGCGACCACGAAGGGACCCTCGCGCCGTTAAGAAGTGGTGAGAAACGAAAATAAAAGGATTGTGCAAGTAAAAGCTGAGTGACTGTAATACCACTGTAGTAGCGGCGTAGCTAAGCTAGCACAACATGGCGGCCGCTCGCTATCTCCCCGATGATTACGGACAAGCAACAAACTACTCAAACCCGTTCATGTCTCTAACCAATGTTCAGGAAAACATACAGGACATTATGAAAGCTTGTGAGAACAGGGCTGTGCGGAAATGTGAACATTATAACCCGTTTCGGTGTGATGAAAGTTATGCTAACACGCCTGCTAATGGAGACGATTTGTTCGCGCCGTCCCACAGTCCCACTCAGTTCTCCCCCACGAATCCTTTCTTTGGAGCGGAGAGTCAAAGTCAAAGTCGCGACTCCGTGGGAAGCCCAAACCAATTCATGTATCCTGTGTCATTTAAAGTGCATTATGCAGACACTAACCCCTTTGCCACTGCTCACATGGGAAGTTTTGTACATAGCACGCCAGCTACTTCCAAACCAGAAGCAAGTACACTTCTCCTGGCTCCGGGCATTAATGAAAATGAGACTGTTAAGCCGGTGCACTCCTCACTGAGCCGTCCCGGTCACTCATCTCCACGTAAGAGTCGCCCTGCGCCCCGCCAGCCCCCCCCATCGGATAGTGATGAGGACTATGACCCCAAAGAGAGAGTCCCCACACTGCGCCCTGGTCAGTACGACGGCAACACACCATGGAGAGAGTTTCTGCATAAGTTTGAGAGCTGCGCAGAGGCAAATCGCTGGTCAGTAAAGACAAAGGCTATCCAGCTGAAATTCTGCCTTGTTGGAGCTGCAGGTGCCATTGTTCACAGAAACCCTCGTTCATCTAAATGGGACTACTGCCGCCTGCTGGAGGAATTCGAAACTGCATACGGCCCTTCTTCAGATCATGCTGCGGCTGTGGCAGTGGAGTTGAGGCAACGAGTCCGCAAATCTGACGAGGCCCTTCATGTATTCAGAGATGACATCTATGGAAAAGTAGCTGTAGCTTATGGAGATTGGTCAGAGGCTGAGCAGGATGCTATAGCTGTTGAAGTTTTCACAAATGGTTTGGGTGATGCAGATCTAGTCCAAAGACTGTTAGAAGAACGTCCAGCCACACTAGCCAGGGCCTATGAGATAGCCCATCGCCATGAGACCACAAAGAGGGCTGCATCCTATGTCACAAGCCTCATGCAGTCAGGGTCTCGCAGCCTCACCGAACGCCGACCCCGGGCTGCTGTTGTCCGAGAAATCGACAAAAATAAGACTGTGTCTATTAATACACCTGCCACTAGCCCTTCATTTAGCTACTCTGTTCAACACACCCCTGCAGAAACGTCAAGGCAGCACAAGAACTTTAATAAGGGTGGCCTACGCTGCCATAACTGTAATGGCTGTAAAGTCAGTGCTCGTCCCCTCAAAGAAATGCAAAGACTTTCGTTCCCAGGACTCCCCGTGAACCGCCGCAGACCACTGTGCTCCACCTTAAAGGCCAAAATCGTGAGATGAGCATCCACCTGCGCATATACGAGCTGGAGGTGTGCGCTGTCTTGGGACAGTGGAGCGCGGAGGAGCGTGCTACCCCTTCACCATTACAATGCTATTAACCAAGACATGAGACCGGCACTCCAGTCATCCATCGTAGAGACGTTGCTCGGGGTGGGACCAGGAGACGTGCCGGTGCTTGGTGAGGCCAAAATACCTGTCACTATCAGCAACCGCGAAGTTGAAGTGGACTTTCTGGTGGCGGACATAGCAGGCAATTAAGTGCTGCTTGGACACCCTTTCCTCACTCAAGCTGAAGCTCGCCTTGATTTTGGTAAGCACCGCATTGTTTTGTTTGGAGAAGAAGTGTCCTATTTCCACCCAGAGACTGTCAAAGTCACATGCAGTGAGAGTCGCTAGAACTATAGTAGTTGAGCCTGGACAAGAGTACCTAGTCAGGGGCACAGTGCACTGTAGCAAAGCAACTCAGGGAGACATGCTGCTCAGCCCCACCAAAGGCTTCGTTGAAAAGCACAAAGTACTCATCGCCAGAGTTCTCGTCCACGTTCAGCCGACAAACGTCCCACTGCACCTCTTTAACCCTGGAAACAAAGCTGTCATCATTAAAGAAGGTGCAATCGCTGGACTCCTCCAGTCAGCTGAAGCTCTGCCCTCGTCCAGTGCCCCTTCAGCGGCAGACTTTCCAGCCAGCTTCCCCGCAGTCCCAGAGCACCTCCAGGAGCTCTACGCACAGAGTTCCACTGACCTTAATGACAATGAAAAACTTGAACTGTCTAACCTGTTGTGTACATATGAAAGTGTCTTTTCCAGGGGACCCGGTGACTTGGGCCGGACCAGCCTAGTGCAGCACGATATCATAACCAGGCCTGGAGCTCCCGTGAAGCAACCTCCTCGTCGGATGGCTGGGGAAAAGCAGCAATATGCCGACCAGCAGATCCGTGAGAGCCTCCAGTCCGGTCTCGCCACCAGCAGCCACAGCAGCTGGGCCTCACCGATCGTCATGGTGCGTAAAAAGGATGGCACTTACCGCCTTTGTATCGATTACAGAACACTCAACGACCGCACCATCACCGACGCATATCCGCTGCCCCGGATCCAAGACACCCTGGACACTCTCGCCACTGCCAAATGGTTCAGCACTCTGGATCTCGCCTCAGGTTACTGGCAAGTCGAACTAACACCAAGAGCACGCCGCGCAGCCGCCTTTTGCACCCGAAATGGACTATTCGAATGGAACGTCATGCCGTTCGGCTTATGCAACGTGCCAGCGACGTTTCAACGTCTTATGGATCGCGTCTTGGCTGGCATGCAGTGGGAGACCTGCCTCGTCTACCTTGACGACATCATTGTGCTGGCCAAGGACGTCCCGGAGATGCTGCAGCGACTGGACCAAGTGTTCCAGAGGCTCAAACAGGCAAATCTTAAACTAAAACCTGCCAAATGCTGTCTGTTTCGCCGTCAAGTGTCCTACTTAGGCCACATTGTGTCTGAACACGGTGTGGCCACTGACCCTAATAAAGTACGCAAAGTCCAAACTTGGCCCACTCCCACATCGGTCCAAGAGGTCAGACGTTTTATTGGCCTTGTGTCCTACTACCGGAGATTTGTGAAAGACTTTGCCTCCATCGCTGAACCTTTACACAACCTGACTAAGAAAAATGCACACTTCCAGTGGTACGCTGAACACCAGACCGCCTTCGACACGCTCAAACACCGCCTCACCACTGCCCCCGTCTTAGGCTACCCACTGGACTATGGTGAAATGATCCTCGACACCGATGCTAGTGACACAGGCATTGGTGCCGTCCTGTCGCAGATGCAGGACGGTGCAGAACGTGTGCTGTCATACGGGAGCCGTAAGCTAGCCAAGACTGAACAAAACTATTGCACTACAAGACGGGAGCTGTTAGCCATTGTTGATTTCACGTCACATTTCCGTCAATATCTGCTTGGGCGGCCTTTCAAGGTACGTACTGACCACAGCAGCCTGCGCTGGCTAACACGGATGAAAGAGCCAGAAGGTCAGTTAGCCCGGTGGCTTGAGAAATTGGCAGAGTACGAGTTTGAAATCATTCATCGCCCAGGTCGCTTACATACTAACGCCGATAGTCTCTCCCGCAGGCCCTGCCGCCAGTCTTGTCCTTGTAAACTGCATGACCCCTCCTCACAGCCGAGAACCACGTCTCACCAAGCGGTTCAGTGTGAATTGGACTCCGACACCACATCCCTGCTGCTGAGTCCGGTGGGGGTGGAGACGTGCCTGTCAACTGCACTTGTGAGTCTGGTGGGGGTAAGCGCAGACAACTTGACCGATTCAGACACTTTAAAACAAACAGAGACAATCTATGTGACTAATGTGAACGAGCCCACACTGTTTCCTGGCTGGACTATGGAGGAGCTGCGCCAGGCCCAAGCCGCTGACGTGGACATTGCACCAGTAAAAGCTTGGTTAGAGTCCAGCAATGAGCGCCCCCCATGGACCACAGTCTCCCCATGCAGCCCAGTCACCAAAACGTACTGGAGTCAATGGAAAAGACTGTACTTCAGAGATGGAGTTCTACTCCGTCGCTTTTACTGTTTGAATGACACACATTTCTACCCCCAAATTGTCCTGCCACGCAAAATGCAGCCTGACGTTATGCGCCAAATGCACGAGGGGCCAGTAGGTGGACATTTTGGTATTGAACGGACTGTGGCCCGACTTCAAACCCGATACTACTGGTACCACATGAGGGAAGATGTTGCCCTCTGGTGCCGCACTTGTACTAACTGTGCATGCAGAGCCAGACCCCACAAAACTCTGCAGGCACCCATGGGAACTGTCAGGGTTGGAGCCCCCATGGAGCGCATTGCACTGGACATTATGGGCCCACTCAACGAAACAGATCGTAAAAACCGCTACGTGCTCGTAATACAGGAGTACTTCACCAAATGGACTGAAGCATTTCCAATCCCAGACGAAAAGGCTGTGACAGTGGCTCATGTCGTTGCAACGGAATGGGTGTGCCGCTTTGGGATGCCTCACTCTCTGCACTCTGATCAAGGGCGCAATTTCGAATCGGGTGTTTCAAGAAATGTGCCGTCTGTTTGGCATCGAGAAAACTCACACTACGCCATTCCGACCACAGTCCGACGGCCAAGTTGAACGTTTCAATGCCACACTCCAGAAAATACTCGCTTCTACCGCAGAACGCTGTCACTGGGATTGGGACTTGATGATTCCATATGCACTTATGGCCTACAGAGCGACCAAGCACAGCGCTACTGGCTTCACTTTCAACTACATGATGTTCGGACACGAAATAAGTGAGCCAGTGGACCTTGTAGCTGGCCTGCCCCCAGACTCTGACCCTGTGCCTTCAGCTCCAGAGTATGTGCAACAAATGCGTGAGCGGCTGGAATTAGCTCACAGCATCACTCGAGAAGCTCTTGGTGAGTCAGTCACACGTGCAAAAAGGCAATACGACAAAAATGCTTGCCACACACAGTACAAAGTTGGAGACGCAGTCTGGTATCTTGTCAGAGGAACACGTCATGTCAAAAACAAAGTGAAAAAGTTCCTCCCCTCCTACGAAGGACCTTTCTTCATCACGGGACAGCTGGACGATCTTGTTTACCGCATTCAAAAGAGCCCCAGAGCCAAAGTAAAAGTCGTCCACCACGACCAGCTGAAACACTACCGCAGCCGTGAGCCTCTCGACGACTCCTGGGTCCTGGACCACGCCCAGAATTGGACACCGTCCGAGATTCCACCACCAGCTGTGGACGGAGACCCAGCTGACCAGAACTTCAGCCTGCATCTCCTCTTCTCTACTGCCTCCAGTGACGACCCCACTAACTCCCAGCTGTCGACTCCACCTGCTCCTGACTCTAATATGCCTGGGTCTCTTCCATCCACTCCTTCCCATGTGATCTCTAACTATGGTGGGGGTGCGGTGGGAGAGCCACACCAGCCGGCTCAGCATGACCCACGGCCCAAACGTCAGCGCAGAGGACCGGACCGGTACGGAGACTGGGTCACCTAGAGTAAACTGTCTGTTCCTATTTGCACTAGAGGCTCTACAGTTTAGATTTTATATTTTATATATATATATATTTTTTTTTTGAGTCTGCAATGTTCAGCACATTTGTTCAATGTTAAAAAAAAAAAAAAAAAGAGAAAAGCTGAAGAGACAATACTTTTACATGTACACTTTCTACAATGTATGTATTCATAACTAGTTAGTTAAGTATTACAGCCCGGTCGCCAAAGAACAGGTGTTTTAAGTGTAATACACTCTTTTGCTAAGATAGAGTTAATTGCGTTGCAATGCATTTGTCACTCACATACATTTACTGCTAAATGAGCTACTGTAATCACGTAATAGACACTTATAGTTAACCTACCTACTAAAATGTTTTAATTGTTGTAATGTATTGGACACAGCTCTCTCTTCAAAATTTTAGGCCTACAGATATGGAGATTGTGTACCAGTTGTATATGGAGATATAGATGGAATGGAATTTCTGCTAATTGCCAGTCCATGGTGGGGGTAGTGTTGTGAGATGTGTCTATATTGTGTCTATAGCTCAGTGCAGGAGAGAGGGAGAGAGAGGGTGAGTGATTGTGTGCGCGCGCCAAGGGGCGCGCGCTGGATGTATGTCTGCGCGGAGCAGTGGAGCCGGGTCTCGCTCCGTGGGTGTCCGCGTGTGCTCTCAGTAGAGGTAAGATCGGGCCTAAAAAATCCAGCCCGACCCGACCCGACCCGCGGGTATTAAAACCCGACCCGACCCGAGCCCGACCAATTAACTTGATTTGCAGGCCCGAGCCCGAAGCAAACCCGAAATTTCATGCGGACCTGCGGAGGGGAAGATTATTAAGAGGGCGTCGTTCACGTGCGCAGAGCATGCGCTGGCTCTGCGGCTCCTGTTACAGGAGCTCTGGCTCATGCTCTGCGCACGAATTTAACTGTTTATTTATTTAAAAAAAAGTCAGCGAGAGAGAAGCCCGGCCCGACCCGACCCGACGCAATGATTGACATTTTAGGCCCAATTCGGGTCGGGTCGGGCTCGGGCTTAAGATCTTACCTCTAGCTCTCAGGGAAAGACAGACGGCGATCGGGCAAGTAGAGGGTGCTACTCCTACAGTGTAGTGAGCTAATAAAGCCCCACTCTGCAGCGAAACTGCCTCCTTTTATTTACATTTTCATACACCGCAAACGCACGAGGTCCTCAAGGGAGTTAACCCCGGAGGGAAGCAATCTCCGGCCCTGGAGAAGACGATCTCCCCTGTACTCCCCAACCACGGTTAGGGGGCGAGAACAGGAAAGGTTAACAGTACTTTACTACTTTAACTTTGTTACGTTCCACCACTGCTGATATAATCCCGCATGAGGCCCACAAACTGACACCAATCATTCAATGCTCAGACCTCAGTCGCGCTTCTCGCGACTTTCTGATCAGCTCTGGAAAAAGTCTACAACTTAGAATGGGACTGGTGAGAGCAACACCGCCACCTGGTGGACCTTACTAAAACCACATTTAAAGTTCCACTTGAACTCATCAATTGCCATGTTAGTTTTATGCATACCAAGGCTAATTTGTTTTAAACTTGAGGTTCATCTTGGCGTCTGACTTTTTAACATTCTGCATTCAGAGACTTCATCGAAACTGAATCTCGCTAAACGAGCTCTGCTCGTAGGCCTCTTCTGATGTATTGAAAATGAAAGTAACATCCCTGCTACATTCCAGCAGGGACAGCACCAGAGCCCTGCTCGGACAAGGCCTGTTGGTGACGTCTTTACCAAAAAAGGCAAGGGCAAAAGGCAAATTTTCATAGCTTAATTGCAAAATACAGGATAAACACACTAGAACATAGAGGCCAAGCAGTGTGGGCTAATTGGCTTTAATTGGGCGTAGTTTCTGGTGTCGGGCACCGCCATGATTAGGCTAAATGTTAAGATTAGCCTATGCATAGGCTATATTTGGGCATATATATCTATATATACGATCTTCTCCAAATCATAGTCTTTGACAAAACATTTTGTGGTTAATAACTGAATAAAAATAGCCTAACTTCCACAATGCAAATCCCAGTTACAAAACTGTTATTGAACATATGATTTAAGGGAACTCCCATTCTGAAAAAGCGAAACTTAAGAGATCTACAAAAAAGGCGGAAACGAAAGCGGTCGCCAGTGCGTGTGGAGATGAGATGTTTGGACGCTCGGTGAAAGGGCTGCTCAGAGGACGCACGATCGCGGCTCTGTCCCGAGGTGAGTTTATTTTTTCTCATTTAATCCGCCACCTTCACCTGTCCCAGAAAAGCTATCGTGAAGGTTTGTCTGGCATAACGTCCAACAAATCACATGGAGCCAAGGTAATAAAGTGCTGCAACAGCGAGTTTGCACGCTGACGCTTTCTCTAACCTTTTGTAAGCCGTACCAATGTTCATTAGGGTCCATTAAACGGCATTGATGAAGTTTATTACAGAAAGTTAGCCTGCATGTAGCGCTCATGTGATGGGGCACTACCGCTCCTTTACGCTTTTACGCGTAGAGGATCTATCAGTATTGCAGCCTATCTTACATGAATCAGCAGATTTACACAAATACAAATAATAATAATAGGCTTATAACTGTAGGGTATGTAGCCACAATGCTGGAGCCAGAAACAGGAAATGTCTTAATGTTTCGTGTTCCGTCATTGGCTGCGCGCATAGACGCACTCTTATCATAACATGTAGGCAGTGTCCCAAACGTTTTCCACCACATTATTATGTATTGAAGAAAAAATTATGTAATTAAAGCGTGTCTTCATTAGGCAATAGTGTGATAGATTTTATTTTTAAATGCGCGTAATACGCAACTGAACTGTCTGTGGAAAATGAGTCAATTTTGTTTATCCTCCTGATAAGGAGTGAGACCTGTTGTCTTCCGATTGTTTGACCAGCGAGGAACGAGAGCTGAATACATGAACAAGAGCCGAATACTCAAAGCGTTCCCATATACGCGTAAACCGTGTGCACACTGACTTTCGGGGATGTTCTGCCTAGCTTCACCTTTATTTTTTTTATTTAACGCCATTGGTAAACGCCTTGCTCATGAGTAAAAGTGAAAGTGAAGTTGCTTTTTTCTGAGCATAATGTTTTACCTACAGATACCATTTCGAAATGAAGTGTCCAAGCTGTGAACATGACATTGTGGAGAAGAATGCAAACTTCTGCAGTCACTGTGGTAATAAGTTACAGCCATTACAGCCTGCTGTCACGCAAGGTAAGTGAAGGACGGACGATTATTGGTGGGCGTGTTAGAATAGTATATGCTGTGTTGTAAAATTATTAAACAAAAAATACTGAGGTTAAAATAGTCACTTGAAAGTAAAATAAAGTTCAACAATGCTCGCTACATTTTATATTTTAACCACAAGAGGGCAGCATCCCATCACGTACACCTGCTATGATGCATAACGTGAGACTTTTTTGATAGATCCAAATACCGCTGCCACTGACAGCACTGCAGAGAACAATGACAGATCTCCAAAGCATCTTAATGAAGAGACGCATGCAAAAAGAAACGTAATGGCAAACAAACCACTTTTCTGTATTATTTACTTTGTATTAATTCAGTTTTCATACAGGTTGCTGTTAGTTTCAATCTGTCCATGGCTTGTAACGTAAAGCATTTTTTCATAATATTCATTTTGTGATGTTGTGTAGAAAAAAAGAAGGAAGAAAGGCAAGAAGAAGAAAGATGACAATATATCAACAGACCCTGACCAATCAGATTTGTCGCTTGTTCGAAATGATGACAGCAAAGACACAAAACAAGGAGGAAATAGGTCTGATAGTGAAAGCTCAGTATCAGTCCAAGAGTTCTCAGCTTTAGAAGACCAGTTCAATTCAGGAAAGGGAGACACTGGGGACGTACCACAAGAGAATATGGAAGTCACTGAAACAAGCACTGATGTATCAATGAAAAATCCAGAAAATCCACTCCCACCAAGTGAACCTATGGAAGAAGATAAAACCGAGCCAGATGATAATAGTGGCAGTACATCTGACGATACACAAGATGTGCATGAAAAAGTTACTGTGGTAGAAGAAAATGCCAAAAGACATGCCCAGGGTGATCAGAAGCAAGAGAACACTCAAACCCAATCACTAGCTGACCTCAAAGCTGTACCAGTACCACAGCCTGATTCTAATAAAAGCACCAAGACTAATGATCAGAGTGGTAAACAAGCCAAGACAAACCAAAAACAATCCAAAAACAAGAAGGCTTCATCCACCTCCGATCAACCACAACTCGATGAAAATGCAAATGAAGATGCTAATGAAAATCTGACTCAGGAGATCAAACCACAAGAGGAAGAGCAAGTGCTCACCCAGACAGAAACGCAGCTTCCACCAGGTCAACCAACATTAAAAGATGAAACCAACATGGATCATAGTGTGCCAAATGAAGATAGTACTACTGCTGCAGCTAAAGAAACACAAGCTGCTGACAAAAAACCATCTGCACTTGTAAAAGGAAATGCAGAAAAACAGAGTAAACAAGGTGACCAGACACAGAGCCAAAGCAAAGGGTCTAGAGTTGATGAGTCTAAAAAAGCACAAGGCAACACTTCAACGCAAACTGCAACTCGCAATACAGCTCCAAAAGTAACACAGCCCAATTCTGATAAAGGGACCAAGTCTAATAACCAGGACCAAGGGGCGAACAAGAGGAATGCCATAAACAAGAACGAGTCTGACTCCAATCAACAGACACTGGACCAAAATGCAAATGAAGAATCAAGTGAAACACAGACTGAACAACAAAACAAACAGGAGAAAAAGCAACCAAATCAAACACAATCAAAAAAAAAAGACAAACAGAAGAAGGTTTTTGGACCACAACTGTACACAGAGGTATGTGACAGCTCTTCTATATCTTATATATATATATATATATATATATATATATATATATATATATATATATATATATATATATCTGTATATATGTATATGTATATGTATATGTATATACATATACATACATATACATATATGAATATATATATGCTACAATACTGAATGCTCAGGGAAAATGGTAAACAAACCCAACCCTGAAAATAATAATTAATAATAATAACTAATAATTATAACTATTATAATTATAATTGTTTCGTAGATCTGGTTTAGACCTGATTTAGCCCTGGTTCACTCCTGGTTTAAACCTGGTTCACACCTGTTTCCCTGCCGAATTAGATGCTCTGATGAATGGCTCGCTTGCACTAATTCAACACGCTTTGTATAGAAGCATGATGAAACTGAGTTATTATGTGTCTGCCATGGAGTGCAGTGAAATTTCATTCAGGGTCCCCCCTTGAATGAAATTTGACACCCTCATGTATATGTATATGTATATGTATATGTATATGTATATGTATATGTATATGTATATGTATATGTATATGTATATGTATATTTTTTTGTACAGATGCAAAGTTTAGGCTCCAGTGTAGATCCACCAACTACAGAAGTAGAAAAGATGGAGGTACAGCAGAAAACAGACCATCCAACATCAAACCTCCCTGACCCAAGCAAAGACAGTGATGCTAAGCGCAGAGGGTCCACTGGAGATGCTCCAATACTCAAAAAGTGATGACAAAACAAGTTTTTGGAATTTATATTAAATACAATGTGGTTTTTTTTTTTTTCATTTTTTTTTTCTTTTTTAGGCCAATTGGGACCATGACTGTTCCTTCCCACAACAGACTCACAATATATTTTCATGCAATTCTCTCAAGGGATTTTAAATTTAATCCTGATGAGGATCACCTCTTTATCAGAGGTGGAAAATGTCTTGGTACTTGGAAGGAAAATATTACTGAGCTCTGTGTTACCAAGTATTTAATTCCTAATAGTACTATTATTTACTTCAATGGCAGTGGTAGGTCTGAACTAACATATTTTTCTGTACAGTGATCTTGGAGAGCATGGTTTTCTTGTTGCTGGAACTTTGATAGCCCCTAAATCTGAAGTTTCGCGTGTGTCCATACCATATAAGTATGTTGTTTATAAAAACCAAAAGTATGAGTATGAACACATCTACAAGATGGATTCACAAGAAGCAAACAGGTGTTTGTTTGTGAAACCACACCTCCTCAATGAAGATGGTAATGCACAGATTAAGATGAATACACTAATTTGAATGTTGGTAACTATTTCTTTGTATTATAAAGGGGACTGGCATCAGTATGATGACATCATTTGTGCTCCACCATCCAAAAACTTGTTCAGACGCGTTAGAGATACATTATGGCCTGAACAAAAGAAGGATCTTCTTAAAGGCAGAGAAATTGCTGGAAACATAATGTTGGAAATGATATTTGATCTGCTCAAAAGTTGGTCTGACAAAAATGTCAAAAGTTTTCACTCACAGTTGCTCCAGTTTTTTCAGATTTACTCTGAACCATTTGTATTTGAAGAACAACAAAAGAGATGGTACACCTTAGATTATGGACCTGATGATGTAAGTTGCTTAATATAAACAGGAAAACATTATAAACATTGCATTTGGGCTGTTGTGACTTTGCTAACTGTGGTTTAAAATTTCAGGTAAAGAAATTGCTCAAGGAATTTATGCTGAACAATGTAGTTCCCCAGTTACAAAAAGGTGTGAAAAAAGATTCCACCATACAAGACCCCTTGAAGGCGGCTGTTATTATGGTCTATGTGCATAAGGAGTTTGATATAAAACTAAAAAATGAGGAACTATGTTGTCTCTGTCATCTACTGTGTCTCCCGAATTTAAACAAAGATGATTTTCTTCAATATTGGACCACATTTTCCCAAGATTTCTGCTTTTTAAAAAAGTGAGTGCATTTTTATTATGGTCCAATTTTTGTGCTGCACAACTCAACAGTTTAAATTATTGCAATTTTGTAGGCTTCCAGATATGTTATTGTCCCTGATAAATGCAGTGAAAGCAGAGGACATGCCTCATTGGATTCTAGTGTTACCAATGCTTCACTTGCTTAAAGGAGCAACTAAGCCATTTGAAAATCCCTTGTATCGAAACTTGAATCGTTTACCATCATGGACAGGCTTGGATGGAGTTGATGGTTTTAAATACCTACTGAACATGAACAGTCAATACAGAAAGTATGTTTTTACTGTAATATAATGTTGTCCATGTGACACACTTTTACAATATTTATTTATTTGTCAGAGCTATACAAAACCTTTTGAAGAACCATTGCCATCTGTTTGAAGTGGATACACTTTTGGTGCAAACTTTCCTATATTTGATGTCACTTGATGAAACTTTGGCATGCATCAACTTTGTGAAGCCTGACCTACTGGTTTTGCTTCAGCTTTACATTGTCAAAAGTCCACAGGATATTTCCTTGACTAATTATGAGGTTAGTGGGAACTTTTAAGTTAACTTCCAATTTTGGAGGGATTTCCTTCAGTTCAAGTTATCTCATAATCTTTTGCAGACTTTGAAAGCTATGATAACGTATATCACACAAAATCTTATAGAAGACAAATACAGGTAACATGTTTGTCTACACTAACATTATTTACTTCCCTTTTTACTTCCTTCAGCACTACACACTAACAGTACTGTTGTAATATTATTTTTTAGTCTCTTTTCTGAGGATTACGGGAAAGAATGTATGACTACCGCAATAACAATGCTGGATCAGATTTGCAAAGCAGTTAAACCAACAAAATATGGCCCAAACATAACAGATATTGCTGTTGCTTGCATGAATCTAGTGGCTTCAGTATTCGACTTTGTTTTCTCTAGCCTTCCACAGGTATGATATGTCTCATATAGTTTGTATAGTCGTGTGGATTTGATAATGTGAAAAATATAGTCAGGCTATGGCCATATGCTGAATCTATAATAATTTAAACATTCACATTTTAGGAGACAAAAGAAGTGAAGAAAGACCAGCAAATGAGAAACTTGGTACTCTCTGCTCTGAACACGACAAGAGACTGGATGAGTCGATCCTTTGGTAACAGCCTCCTAAACAGTGGAATTTCCTCTCTCTATCAAGTGAAAGGGTCAAGAGAGATTGAAGTAAACCACAGTTTTTTTTAAAAAAAGGCTTTGCTCAGCTTTCTAAAATACACACTATACTGTACAGCTACAGCTCACCAGTCTTATGTTTTCGTTTTAGATGTGGAATAACATAATCTCCATCCAGTTCAAAGATGACTATTGCACTAGAGAGTGGAGAGAAATGTTATTAAAAGATTTTGAAGACAAATATAAAAAGGTATGTGAGACATTTTTGACGCGTTTAACTTTATTGTTGTACTTGTGTCACTTTCTCACACATCATTTTGTGGTTGCAGGAATCTTCTTTAGATCAGATTGAATACTACTGCACTAACATAGATGAACTGCCTTATTCACATTCATACATTGCTTCAAATATTGAACAGTGTGCTCTGGAGGCTGTAACTTATTTGTGCCAGGTAGGACATTACTAAACTTGAGGGGGAAAAAATAAATAAATAACATGTTTTTCTCTTCCATAGCACAAATCAGAGGGCAAATTGTTTGAGAGGTTTAAAATCAGTATGAAATTCAGCAGACTGGTCACTGCTATAATTGAGAAATCATGGCCATCCAACTCTCAAGGAAAAGATGTGGAAAAAGAAGTGATCCTTAAACACCTCCTCTCATGGACTGCTGCCAAAAACATTTTTCATCTTTATGGTAATATACCAAAACATCAGTTTGAAATAATGAAAATGTGTGTGTTTATTGCAATAAGCCAAACACCATAGTAACTGCAAAATGCCACTTTCTGATGGCAGTTATATCTGTAAAATAGAATAAACCCTGGGACCATTGAAGTATTTGTTAAAAACAATAACTTGTTTTTTTTATAGTTGCTGAGGAAGGAATGACTGGAAATCTTTCAACAGAAGCTAACGAAAAAATCGTTCTAGCCATTTCGTTATTTTCTGCTGTTGTAAATCAGTTGGTCAATGGAAACATTAAAATGGGCTTGCTCAATATCATTCTGGAAAACCATGCTACATTCTTAGAATTGATAAAGATAGGTAAGTTAATCATTGTTGTTTTCTTTTCTTCTATTTTGTAATAGTTTTTTTTGTTTGTTTTTTGCTATGAACAGAGTGCCTGTCTGAGAATGAACAATACAGAGATACAGCTAAAATGAAAAGGCTGTTGCAGCAGAGGCAATGTGAAGTTAGAGCTGTGAACCATGAGAAACACCTGGTGAATATTTTGGTAACAATGAGCCAAAAACTTGAGGAATTTATGACAGGTAAATGGAAACACTTGTGTCTGTCTTTTGTGTCATTTCAATTGCTCAATGTTAAACTCTTGACAGTGGATGTTGATGACATGGGGAAAAAACATCAGGTCAACATCGAGGAACTGCCTCTAAATCATTTTATGGAGGTTCATCTCTTTGATCAAATATCCTCGGACAAGGCCCGTGCTGTCACCTACTTTAATTTGGATGAAGATATCAGAGACATGGCAGAAAAGATGTACGCATTTGGAGGCAATCATATCTTCAAAGTGTGTTGGGACCAACATGTGAGAGCTTTTGTGGCGAGGGAAAGTTCTGATGATGAAGAAGAGGAGGAGGAAGATGTTTCACTGGAAAGAATATATGAACAGATTTTTCTGTACTGTTTTGATGAGTATGAGGGACTCTATTCTTCTCTTAAGAATGGCAGCATTACACTTGAGAGGGTCAATAACCTCTTCATAGATTACAAAGGAAAGTATGAAGAGTTGGTACAGGACCTGGAGATCATGTGTGGCCTTGATCGATCTGATGACAAACAGTGGGTCCACATTCGAGTTCAACAGATTGAACAGTTCCACGAGCTTCACCTGGCTGTGGCTTCAGCAGAGATCATCATGAGAGTGAAAAACAGCCTTCGCCTCCACGGTGATTTCAGCATTCTTGAGAATCTTATAAAAGTTGTAAGTATTTGAGAATGTAAATGGTTTTGCAAAACATTTGTAAATGTTTGATTCTTAGAAGATTTTTTGTCCCTGTTTGCTTTCAGAAACCGTCAAATTTGAAAAGAGTGCAGCTTAAGCAAATTGACAATGATTTGATGCAAGCGAAAAAAGATCTGGTGGATATAACTGAGCCCCGCAAAAACTGTTTGCGTGAGCTGGAACGCAGAGGGAACTTTGTCCACTGGGTCAAAGAGGCACTTGAAGGTAAAAATGCTTATGCTACCGGTAATTTGATTTTACAATTAGGTTAAAAACTATATTTCAGCAGTGACGAGAACTTCAGAATCTGGTGTAATTATGAATGTAATATGTATAAAGACAGGTTATTGTAGACAAGCTGATATACAAAGGCTGGTATTGAGCTTCTGAAGGGGCAATTGGCTCTGGGGCTTTGAACTCAATCCATACCTGAAAGACTGAAGGAATTAAATATTAATAGGGTATTGTAAGCAAGAGCATGAGGTGTGGTTCTGCTCCCAAACTTAACTTAATGTGCCTTAACATGACTAAACTTCTCTTCATATAAACTTAATTTCTCAGATATCAATGAACTGAAGGTGTTTGTTGACCTTGCCTCTATCTCCGCTGGAGAGAATGACATGGATGTGGATCGGGTTGCTTGTTTCCATGATGCTGTCCTTGGATACTCGTCTATGCTTTATGAACTAAAGCCATATGCTGATTTTCGTATTTTCAAAATTGTGGTCCAGAAACTTTGGAGGGCTTTGGAGAATGATAGCAACCTGCCTGATAAACTGGTTTGATACCTCTCTGTTTTTCTGTAATGGTATTGTGTAAAAGTGTAAAAAATGACATTTTTTCTGTTTTTTTTTTTTTTTTTCTATAGCGTGATAGTGCTCGTCATCTTGAATGGCTGAAAACTGTGAAAGACAGCCATGGTTCAGTGGAGTTGTCGTCTCTTTCGTTAGCTTCATCCATCAACAAAAAGGGCATTTATGTCATCAGTGCACAAAGTGGAAAAAAGGTTAATGTTACAATTCAGCCATTTGTTTTTATTCTTTTTCGCGATGTGTACAAATAATAATGCAGATTTTTCCATGCAGCTAAGTCTTGATGAGGCCCTAAAGCTCCAGATCCCAGAGGACCATGATGGTAATCGACAGATGAGAAATTATTCTCTTGATGATCTGAGAGAGCTGCAGAACAAACTTATGCTTATGTCTGGGAAGGGGGATCAGGGACAGCATGAAGTGGATCATTTTACTGAGGTATTTTATTTGAAGTTTTTTTTTCTGTTGTAGCCACTGTAGTCTAATACCTCTAAATTTTGTTATATTTTAACTGTATGTATTGTCTTGTGTTTGTATTATCCAGGTTTTTGACAATGTCCAAAGACTGTCTGAGGCCTTCATTGCACTGTACACAGCTGGTAATCCTCTCTTCAGATCCTGGGAAGCACAGATTTGTTGCTGCACAAATAGCAATGACCCCAGTATTATGATGGACTTCCACCTCGATGGTGCATTCAGTGTGGTTATTATTGAAGGCAGCCTTGAGGAACAGCTTCCAGAACTTTGTAGGAGAATTGAGAAATGTCTTCAATTCTGGATGGATTTTGTGGATAAACAAAGATCACAGCACTATTATCTCAATTACTACACCGCTGAACAGATAGTATACCTATGCAGTCACCTCTCTCAACAAAACGTGTCCCGTGTAGATGATCAAGCTCTGATGATGCTCTCTTTTGTGAAGCCTGACTGCTCCACCACAGACCTGAGACAAGTGTGGCACAAGCTCCAGTATGACATTCTTAATCAGCGACAAGAACAAAATGAGGACATTGAGTTCCAGACATTTACAATGGTAGAAAGTGTTTTTTCTGATATTAACAGTGACTTTGACCTCCTACCATCACTAATACAACAAGCCTGTGGGCTGCAGAAATTTGATGTAATATGGAATTCTTACATGAAAGACATGAAGGGTTCACTGCCTGATGTTCTTGACTTGCGGACACTTGGACGACTGCTGGAAATACTTGCAAACAATATGACAGAGGGTGAAAGCGAAGATATTTCAGATGAAAATGTTACAATGTGCATTTGCAGAGAACTTCCAAATGGGTTAAATGTTGGAAAACCAAATCTGGTTGTTTGTCCGCACAAGGACATCTTGACATCTTGCATCTCCACCTACATGAGCCGCAAAAATGAGTTGCTACCAACACATGATGAAGTTCTCCTGTGCACTGCCACTACACCTTATGAAGAAGTAGAGCTCTTCCTAAGACGCTGTCTCAGCCCTGGATATAGAGGATACAAGATCTACTCGCTGCTATATGCAGATGTGCTGACATATGATGTAAGCTCTAAAGTTGAGAGCTTTTTTCAGCGCATAAAAATGCAAAGTAGGAGGGACTATAGGCTTGTGATGTTCTGCAGCTCAGAAAGAGAGCATGCTTATCTTCCATCTGCCTTTAGCCAGTACAAAGTGCATATGGTGCCCCAGGCTCCACTAGCAAAGATTCAGGAATACCTGTATGGCCATTATGTTGTCCCTGAAGTCCAGTGTAGCGCTGCAGCTGTGTTCAAAGACAGGCTATGTGTTGGTATTGTCTCATCTGCAAGAGCTGGTGTGGGTATGTAGTCTTCAGTTATTCTTTGTCACATAACTTTATAGTTAAATTTTTGGTCACAATGGGTTTGCTTTATTTTAAGGTAAATCCCTTTATATTAAGAGGCTGTATCAAAAACTGAAGCAGTCAACCAGGAAGACTACAGTGATGAAATGTATTCGCTTGATTGAGCCCACTGTCGATGAGGATGCTGTTCTTCAGTCTCTTCTGAACCACACAGAGAGGAGCGCCCTCACAATGTTTCATTTTGATGTCACATCATCGGTAATAATGTTTTAAAGCTTTTGTTATTTAAAAATTATTACTAACGATGGTTATGTTGTGCAACAGGTTCAACGTGGTCTTCATGAGTTTCTTTTCAAGCTGCTGTTTTTGCGTTATCTCATGGCCTCTGAGGGGAAGGTGTGGAAGTGCAATGAGAAGCAGCTTTATGTAGTGGAGATCTTGGAGCAATCCAAAGCCACAGCACGCCAGGTAAGCCCTTTTCTGTTCACATTTAATTTTATGGACTCATATGGACCCATTGACATTATCCTATTTGTATTTGTTTCTTTTAAAGCCTCAGAAATCATCATTCACAGATGTGTTTCCAAATATTTTCTGCCAACCTCCGAAGGATGTACTAGAAATAGAGCTGAGGAAAACTGATGACCCCACTATTTTTAATAGTGAAGATCCGTTGATGGATGATGAAGAATTTAGAAGTGCTGCCTTTCAGCGACCTTATCAATATCTCACTCGATTTCATAACCATGCTGATCTGGATCGGTTCACGTATAATGGAGTTGAAGGCTCACATGGTGAATGTCTTCAGATGCTTCTCATGCATTGTGGAATCATGAACCCATCCTGGGCAGAACTACGGAACTTTGCATGGTTCCTCAATCTTCAGCTCCAAGACTGTGAGACATCCGTCTTCTGTAATGCTGAGTTTACTGGAGACACTCTTGTTGGATTCAAAAGATTTGTTGTAGACTTCATGATTTTGATGGCTAAAGATTTTGCCACTCCATCACTTAGTATTTCTGACCAGAGTCCTGGCCGGTCACATGTGGATCTGACTGGTATAAGAGAAGAAGACCTGGCTCCTTTCCTTATTCGAAAGAGATGGGAAACAGAACCACATCCATATATCTTTTTTAATGATGACCATGTGTCCATGACCTTTATAGGTTTCCACCTTCAGCCCAACGATCACAACTCTGTTGATGCCATAGATCCTGCTTCAGGAAGAGTCATTAAGAGAAGTGTTATGACTACACAGCTGTATGAAGCTCTAAGACTGCAGAGAGTACCTTTTAACATTGACTTTGACCGACTTCCAAGA
This sequence comes from Odontamblyopus lacepedii, assembly GCA_034769755.1. Classification (NCBI taxonomy): domain Eukaryota; kingdom Metazoa; phylum Chordata; class Actinopteri; order Gobiiformes; family Gobiidae; genus Odontamblyopus; species Odontamblyopus lacepedii. The sequence continues at coordinate 32,417,194 of CM068351.1, read as the reverse complement.
GGAGAAAAAATCGAAAGAATGTGTAATGTTCTTGGTATCCAGTGGCCTCTGGACCCAGATGAAACTTATGAGCTCACAACTGACAACATTCTGAAGATACTTGCAATCCACATGCGCTTCAGGTGTGGCATTCCAGTTATTATCATGGGAGAGACGGGATGTGGGAAAACAAGACTCATCAAATTTCTTTGTGAATTACGAAAATGTGGAGTGGCTACAGAGAACATGAAACTGGTCAAAGTCCATGGTGGAACAACTTCAAACATGATCTATGCCAAAGTCAAAGAGGCAGAAACTTTGGCTGCTATTAACAAACATGACTATGGCTTTGATTCTGTTCTTTTCTTTGATGAGGCTAACACCACCGAGGCCATCAGCAGCATCAAGGAGGTCCTTTGTGACAAGACTGTTCAAGGAGAAGCTCAGACATCAGGCTGCGGTCTGCAGATCATAGCAGCATGCAATCCATACCGCAAGCACACAGATGAGATGATTGAGAGACTAGAAACTGCTGGCCTAGGATACAGAGTTAGAGCAGAGGAAACTGATGAAAAACTTGGATCCATTCCTCTGCGGCAGTTAGTGTATCGAGTTCACGCTTTACCTCCAAGCATGATCCCTCTTGTGTGGGACTTTGGGCAATTAAATGATGACACAGAGAAGATTTACATTCAACAGATCGTACAAAGAGTGGTTCAATGTCATGCCATCAGCACAGTTTATATAGAAACAATTGTGAATGTTCTGTCAGCCTCACAGCAGTACATGCGCAAAAGAAAAGATGAATGCAGCTTTGTGAGCCTCAGAGATGTGGAACGCTGCATGCAGGCTTTTGGTTGGTTTTTCAACAATCATGCCTCATTCTTTGATGAGATTGACAAGTTTAATTCTAATCAAAGCAGTAAAGACAGAGATGCTGTGCTGTGGTCGTTAGTTATGGCCATAGGAGTGTGCTATCACGCCTGTCTTGAGGACAAAGAAGACTATAGGCAGAAAGTCTCTAGAAGCCTACCACGAGAATACACCCAACAAAAGATCAAACAAGAAATCATACTCATGCAGGATCTGCTTCTCAGTGGGGTTCCAATGGGAGATACAATTGCAAGAAACAATGCTCTGAAAGAAAACGTCTTCATGATGGTGCTATGTATTGAGCTTCGAATTCCTCTTTTTTTAGTTGGAAAACCTGGAAGCTCAAAATCTCTTTCTAAAACATTGGTGGCTGATGCAATGCAAGGACAATCTGCTCATTCCGATATTTACAAAAGGCTCAAACAGATCCATTTAGTGTCATTCCAGTGTAGCCCACACTCTACCCCAGAAGGAATTATCAATACCTTCAAGCAGTGTGGACGCTTCCAGGAAGGAAAGAATTTGAAGGAGTACATTTCAGTTGTGGTTCTTGATGAGATTGGCCTGGCTGAGGACTCGCCAAAAATGCCTCTTAAAACTCTCCATCCATTGCTTGAGGAAGGCTGCATAGATGATGAACCACTGCCTCACAAAAAAGTTGGATTCATTGGGATATCCAATTGGGCTTTGGATCCAGCAAAAATGAACAGAGGGATTTTTGTTTCCCGGGGTGATCCTGATGAGAGGGAGCTTGTCGAAAGTGCCAAGGGTATATGCTCATCCGATAAAAGGGTTCTAGAAATGGTCAGAGACTTCTTCAAACCATTTGCCAAAGCCTATTTGGAGATCTGTCAAAAGCAAGGCAATGGTTTCTTTGGTTTGCGCGATTACTACAGCCTAATTAAGATGATTTTTGCTGTTGCAAAGGCATCTCAGAGGAAACCGTTTCCACATGAAACCATAAAGGCAGTTTTACGCAATTTCAGTGGAAGAGTTGATGTAGATGCAGTCTCTGTTTTCAAAAATGAACTGCAAATTGCACCCAACCTGGAAGACATCAGTTCAATAGAGTTTGTGAAAGAAAACATTCAGGCTGCTGGACAGGATGAAGAGTGTCGTTACTTGCTGGTACTGACCAAAAACTATGCAGCTCTTCAAATCCTTCAACAAACTTTCTTCAAAGAAAGTGGTCAACCAGAAATTATCTTTGGCTCTAGCTTTCCAAAAGATCAGGAATACACCCAAATCTGCCGCAACATCAACAGAGTAAAGATCTGCATGGAGACTGGACAAACTGTTGTACTTCTGAATTTGCAGAACCTCTATGAAAGCCTCTACGATGCTCTGAATCAGTACTATGTCTTCTTGGGTGGACAGAAGTACGTAGATCTTGGATTAGGGACACACAGAGTCAAGTGCAGGGTCCACAAGGACTTTAGACTCATTGTCATTGAGGAAAGAGAAATTGTCTACAAACAGTTTCCTATTCCTCTCATCAACAGACTGGAAAAACACTTTCTGGACATCCACACTGTCCTCAAAGTTGAACAGAAGACAATTGTCGAAGAACTGGGGAAGTGGGTGGAGCTCTTTGTGTCTTTGAGCAGGCAGCAGAGAACCATTGTTCAGGTGCACAAGTACAAACCAGCAGAGGTCTTTATTGGCTACCACTCTGACACATGTGCTTCTGTGGTGCTCCATGTGCTGGAGAATCAAAATGACACATTGGAAATGATTAATCTAGAAAAGAAAGTTCTGGATGAGGCTAAACTTGTACTCCTTAAATGCGCCACACCAGATTCAGTGGTTCGTTTGGACTGCAGTGAACTTCCCCGAGGAGAGAGTGAACATCTAGCCAAAGTTTACTGTGAAGAGCAGAATAATGGATGTTTATTGGAATATATACTAGCTCATGTTAGGGAGGAAGAGCTTGGCAGCACCTTCTTCACAGAGGTAGGCAAGGACTACAGGCACATCTATAGATCTTATTGTATATTTAAATATGTTATGTTAATATGCAATTTTTAGGTGACAACATTTTCAAGACTTCTGACAGTATCTGATTTAAAATCACTGGAGCAACATGGTTTAAGTGCTGAACTTCTGTCAGTCCAACAGTTTGACACTGAGCACTCCTTCTTAAAAAAGATCAGGTTAGTGAACAGCTCTGCAGGTTAGATGTAATTATTGTCTCAAAACTATTTGGTTATTTTATTTTAAAATCTTTTGTATCTAGAAATTTCCTCACAGCTGGTCGATACAATTCTGAACCAAATGTCAAGATAATCATCATTCAGTGCGATTATGATGAAGCTTCTCACAGTGCTAATCTTATTGCATCAGCAAAGTAAGTTGTCAATGTCAGTCTATCATATATGTATGAAGGAAAACCTGTTCTCTTACCATTGCTCTCTTTTACCAGGTACTCGTCCATAAATGAAATCAGAAAAATTGTCTTAGGGAACACCGAACACAAAGTGTTTGTATACTTCATTTCAAGACTACCAAGAATGATTGGAGGAACTTCCTATGTTGGCTTTCATGGGGGTAAAGTTTATAGTTCTTTTTTTCCCTTCTTCACACCATTGTATTTCATGACACTTTGTCATTATGTCTAGGACCTTGGAGGTCAGTTCATATTGATGACCTTAGAAGATCAAATGAAATGGTTTTTGACATCAAAATCCTGCAAAAAATGACAATCAGCCAGTTGTTTGAGACCAATATTAGTGAACCTGAAGGTATTTTATACTTAAGCCTCTATTTTTTAACTGTCCTCAAATTCATTTCTCTGATGTTGTACTGTATGTCCCTGTTGCAGCCATGGAGGTAGATGATGACATGTACATGGAGGTAGAACAGGAGAACACAGACTCTGAGAAGAATCCAAATGTAAGTAGTGTCTCATTACATTCAGGTTTCAGGGATGCAAAGATAATACACTTCCATTAAGTGCAAACATTTTTAACTGAAGTTGCAATGCACCCTTTTGCCCTTCTGTAGACATGGGCCTGGGAATAATACAGGATTACTCAAACTTATAGAATTACTATAATTCTGAGTAAGATAATGATGGATGAACATTTTAAAAGTTTTACATAATATATGACCCCTTAGCCTTTACAGCCCTTATACCCTTAACTGAAGGTGATAACCCGAGTCACTGTAAACTTGTGTTAAATTCAGCAGGGTCTGGATTCTGTCCTGGACACGACGACGCTGTTGCGGAGCTGTGTCCAGAGTGCAGTTGGGATGCTCAGGGATCAGCTGGAGAGTGGTTTCCGCAGCATGCTCAGAGTGGAGATTCTGCTCACTCTCCTTGATGGCGATGATGAAATTAAAGGTACCTCAATGAGCTGCTAGTTTTTGCCAAGGATCTAATGTGAACAATTCACTAGTTTTAACCATGCATCACATTAATTTTCATCACTTTTTTACCTCTTACAGAAGGGTTTAACAAAATAATAAAGAGACATCTTCACAACTTATTGGCCACTCATGGTGACAGCACCGTCTTGTCCATTAAAAACAACTGGGTCATGAGGGAGGCCTCCAACATTGATGCCCTACAAGAAGGAGGGACATTTAGGTGAGAACACCAGAAATTCAAGCATTAAAGAGCAATAGAATGAATGTGTTTTCATTTTTTTGGCAGGAACACTTTATGGAAACGCATTCAGGCTGTGGTAGTCCCCATGATGGCTCACCTAGTTGCACTCAGTGATCGTGACCAAAACATGGATTTACTGTTGGATGTAAACAGTGGAACTTCTCTTAAAAAGTTGTGGTTAGACATTTTTGGTAATGATAAGTTTCTTCAAATCCCACCATTAAGCCAAGACCCCAAGTAAGTCGTGCTGTTGTAGTTTGTATAAGGGCAAGTTTGTCAATGTGATGCATATAATATTTTGTGTTAGCTCTGACAGCAGAACTATTCTGGTCCAAAACTACATCACCCCAAAGATAAGGACTGGCTGCAGCATGCCCTTTAGCTGGAGGATCAGAGATTACCTGGAAGACATGTGGGTTCATGCTCTCCAGCACGAAGGTACAAATTTAAATTAAACTAATAAAACTAAAGTGTGTAATATCAGTGATGGAATGAATAATGAAATGTTTTCTAATGATCATCAGGCCAAACACAACTGCAGTTTGATGATTTCTTTTGGAAAACTCCATTGGGGCTTTACATTGCTAAAGAAGACCATGACACACAGACAGAATTCTACCATCGATATCTACAGGATTATGTGGCATTGTCCATGAATGTAACCTGTGAAGAAGAGATGCAGGTTTTTATTTTCCATTACTGTTTACACGTAACTATTGCTGTGTGACCATTTGAGATACTCATTACATTTTACTAGCTCCTGACTGGTGCTTTGAACTGCTGTGTGAATGAACTGAAGAGAAAACTGGAAGCCACAGATAGACCTACATCTCTGTCCTGGATCCATTCTGCTTATCACGAGTTCAAGAACAGACTGCAGAACCTCTCCAGGATGATCTGCTTAGAACCACGAGTCACTGAAGACCTCTTAAAAAATCCTAGTTCCAAAGATGGACCTGAAATGGTAAATTCTATATTAAATTTGCCTTTTACCGTAGCATACTAGAACATATAATGTATGCTCTTTTGTTCCCTCAAGGTTCTGGATGTGTATGCTGCTTTTGCTTGTGTGGAACATCTGGGGTCCACAGTTCTGAGCACAGATGTACAAAGACAGACTTGGCTCAGGCAGGTTCATAAACTCCAAGTCCCCATTGAACTAGTGTGCTCTGAAGACAGTGTGAGATACTATGGAGAGAGAAGCAAGAGATTTGTCACTGAAGTGCAGTAAGACATGATGATTTTGATAATTTTTTGCACTGGACATTTAATTTACAAATCATATTATTTTTGTCAGGTCTGCTTGGAATCGCATCTTTTGTCTCTCTTTATTTGTGGAGCACATGTTGCTGAGCATTGAAGAACTAGAGGACAAGCTGGTCCCTATAGTTTTAGAGCACACGCAGAGACTTTGGAAGGTTAGTGAGTCTAAATTAGCAAATCATTTTAATTGTCATTTTAATGACAATTAATTCAGTACTTTTCTGTTTTCAACTGCCTGTATGTTACCACTGAATACTATCAAGATCTTGGAAAGGAACACAAACCTGAAAACAAAAGACGCATTTGAAGCTGTGATTGGTTTACTAAAAAGTTGCAAAGATGGAGCTGTTGAGTGCATCTTCAGGTAAAAATAAGTTGCAATATTAACTCTTTCCATATGACTCTATTAGTAATATTTTTATTAACCTATTTTTATTTCATATTTTACAGGTTTGGTCTCCCTCGGTGTTCAGTGTGTATTGGAGACCCTCAGGACCCAATCTGTCTTCCTTGTCAGCACATTTACTGTTTGCACTGCATCAGACAGTGGCTTGTCCCAGGGCAGATGTACTGTCCATTATGCATGCAGCAAGTTAACGATGACTTTCCAGTAATTCCCTCGGATGAGATAAGGTTGGTTACAAATATTATGAATCAGTTCTTCTTTTTGGCTTATTGTAAAACTGACTGATGGTCATAATTTTTATAGGGATAAAATAGACACACACGCTCGGTTTAGAAGGCGTTGCAATGCTTTTTTCGTGGAGTTGGTGTCATCCACGTGTTTCAAAGATAACTCCCCACCAAGTCAAGAGGTTATTCATGATCTACTGTCGTTTCTCATGCACGAGGAAAGTCCTGTGCCAATAGCTGGAGGTATAATGCTGTTCTTAATTGATGGTGTAAAACTGTAACGTGACTTGTAACGTTTTTTTTTTTTTTTTTTCAGCACAAAGAAGGACACAGATAGTTACAAAAGAGTTTTCACCATTTGCCGAATCGCTTGATAAAAGCCCAGTGGTTCGGTCAGTAGTGCTCAAACTCCTTTTGAAGTACAGGTAAGGCAACTTTGGCACATAAACTTACATATTAAAACATAATAATAAAATATTACTTTTACGATTTTGTTTTGTGTGTTAAGTTTTGATAAAATCAAGAAGTACTTGAAGCGTCATCTCCAAGTTGTAGAGGAAAGCATCCTATTGGACAATACAGAAAAGACTGAACTCTACTTACTGTACATAAATTGTTTTGAGGTATCGTATTTTGTAGTTTATTTAGCTTAATTAATTAAATATGCATTTTGAAATGATTTTTTGGGCATGTGATATGTTTATTCTTACAGGACTCCATGTTTGAGAAATTGTGCATAAAGGATGAAAGTGACTTCCTTGATTATGTCTGGCGTGCAGACCCCCAGTCTCTCAATACAGCCACTGTAGACTGCCTGCAGCAGGTGGCAAGAGTTCGTTTGGACCTGGATCTGGCTGCTCGTCTCATCATTGAAGAAACCACAACCACAGGTGAGATACAAATAACTGGACAATAAAGTGTGTCTGTCTTTTTGTTTCTGATGTGTTGATTCTCATGACCTGAATACTTTGTCCGCAGAAACTCAGGAACGCTCAGCAGCCAGTGTCTTCCTGAAAAGTGTGAAGCACTTGTGCACCCTGAGTAAGAACAACTGGTACCGTATTTATTTAATTCGGAAAATTGGAACTCAACATGGCTTTGAGCACGTTCAGAACCTCCTTAAAATGGATCAAATGAGTTGGCTTTTCCCTGAGGAAATACAAAAGGTATATTTGCCAAACGGATTTAAAAAAATCTTTTTTTATTTATTAAGACAGTTTTAATGCTTATTTACATTCGACTTTACAAAAGGCTGAGGAGGCCCCAATGGACCTGTTTCTTGTGTGTGGTACTGATTACCAAACCATTCGGAATGCTGTTGCAAAGGTGGTTATGGATGGCACATTTGCTGATCTGGATGAGACTTGTGAGGTAAGATCACATATTTTATGTTGCATTGTGATATACTAATTCATTAGATCTGAGTAGTTCCAGTATGAAGCTTCTCTTTGCTCTTTTAATTATTTATGATGTTTCTTGCAGAGGTGCAGATGTGCAAATCAAAGCAGAGCAGTTTTGCTGCTTCTAGCACTGTACAGACAAGTCACCACATGGTACAGACAACCCAGTACAGCTTTTCATCCCAAGCCTGAGGTAAATAATGAAGAAATACAAAATCTTACTCTGCATAGCTAACATTACAGTTTAAAGGGTTATTGTATTCATTTATGTTTTTAGCAAATAGACCTATGGATGCGCTACATTCAGAGCTCTAAAGTGCTCACTACCCCAGAGTTAAAAGGTTTTGCCCAAGCTCTGGTCACAAATCAGCTCGGACCTTTAACTCTCAGACCTGCGCTCTCGCGAACTCGCGTTGTCTTCATTGAACTCACTGTTCATCTGGCTGCTGTGCTGCTCTGTGGAAACCAGCACATTATGGGCCCTCTGAAGCAGCTGGCCCTTTTTCCTGCCACCATGCAGGTAAACACATTAACCTCTCTGCTTACGATTAAAAGAATTACCTTTCTAAACATTCATCTTTTATTCAAGATGGCGTTTCTACCCAGCATGCCAGAAGATAAGATTACAATGGCACAACAAGCAATGGAGCCGGGCCTGCGGTGGTACAGTAAGTATCAGAGAAATATTGCCATTTTATTTTCCATAAAAATACAAGAGGGATCTGGTTGCAAACCTCCACCCAGAGGACCCAACCCGCAAGAAGATTCTCACGTGACTTAACCCCATCCACATCCCGCGGGTCCCGGTCCGTGTCAGTATATCTGGTGCTTTGGGTCTCTCCTGCCGCTCTGCTGTGTGGAGGTTTAGATGAAAGTAGCTAGTAGCTAGTGGCCAGTGTGTGAATCAAGAGCCGTAGGATGTCGCCGCAGACAGATGCACTCATTTCAGCTCAATGCCTCTTTTCTTACTCGGCTGAAGGGAAGACATATTATATTACTCCCTAAACACTGTTCCCCGGACACACTTTGACTGAAGTTGAACCTGCCTTAAATAAGTTCATAACATAGCACACAGCTCTGTAGTTCTCTATTCATTAGCCTGTAGCAGTAGAGGCCAGTGGAGTTGGTGTGAGGCGGGGCAGAGCAGCTGAATCCTCATAGGTCAGAAGTGTGATAATGTTTCTAAAGACCAATCACTTGATTTGAGTTGTCCCCACCCTCCACCTCCAGGACATATTTCAGGGCTGTAATGTAAAGTAATGGGTCAAAAGCAACGTAACGATGTCAAATTTTCTGAAAAGTTCAGCTTCTTTCGTAGAGCTCCATCAGGGCGCTCCGACCGCACACTCAAATGGCCAACGCATGACTCAAATACATTGATATGAGCACATTTAACATGATAAAAATATGTCTGTGCAGGAACATGTTCAATTTTAAACAAAATATGAAACATATAGCCTAATATAACTTCATACTTTTTTTTTTTTATTGTGGTGCTTATAATTCTTTGCTTGAAAAATGGTTAGGCACATGTGGGTGGAGTTGTGGGTGGAGGTCTGCAGAAAGACTCTTAAAAAATAGAAGATGCACAATTTCTATATTATATTAACTTTCTTTTCCTAAAGATTGTCCAAATGGCCATCCATGTGCTATTGGCGAGGTAGGTAGTGTTATGTGATTAATATGATCTGAGACATATAAGGACATCTAATTTTAAGTCTTTTAGTGTGGTCGACCTGTGGAAACAAGTCGCTGTGTGGACTGTGGAGCAAAAATAGGTGGAATGAAATATGTGCCTGCGGAAGGGTTTCAGGCTGCTCAATTACAGTAAGCAACAAAACCTTATGATTCTATTAAAACAAAATGTAAAAACACACATATTTTTACAGTTCTATCTTGTGGTATTTTATAGGGGTGACCATACTCAGAGTGGCCACGTCCTTGGTGACCCTGGGCGTAGAAACAGTCCTGACATGTTGGACACAAAAAGCCTTTCGCCTGTTTCCTTTGCTATCGTCCGTATGGTCACACACATGACTATGCTGTTTGGTCTCTACAGTAATGCACAGGTAACTGGAATGGTGTATTTCCCTTGTAACCCACACCTGCAACCTTAAAAAGTAGCAGTAGAAAGTTGATGTTTATTAAAAATTAGAACTTGAGAAATGTATAAAATAGAGATGAGACATAAAATGTTCCATGGGACGGCCTTAGTTTAAGAACAATCTCTTCTCTTACCCCATTCACTGTAGCTGTGTTTACATGCTCACTAAAATCGAATTCCTGAACCTTTAAAATTCTTTAAATGACATACAAATAGCAAAATCTGATGTGAGTATTCAGGGGGACCAGAAATTGGACATTTTTTCTTTTCACACGTCATTTTAAAAGAGTTTTAAATCCAAAAATCTGATATACATAAATGCTATGTATTGAAGTCATGAAAAAAATGGCATATTTTGCATTTATTTGAGTGATTCAACCTTAAATAAAGTCGTATGGGCATATTTGCATAAAATTGAAAGCCTTCTATTTAATGATGAGCTAGCCACTAAATCAATTATTGATGTAAATGAAAGTTCACCAAATGTACACTTGTATTGCAAATAACAAAGGGAATAAAAGTAAGCAATACTACAGTTTGAGACAGTTTTTGGGGTGTTCCCAAAATGTGTATATATTTTTATATATTTTTTTTTATCAACTGTATTAATTAATATTGTCTCCAATTATAGAACATCTCCACCATGATCAAGCCCCAAGTTGCTAACCCAGAACAGTTTCTCTTTGCTCACCTGAGTGAGGATCAGAAACATCTGATCAAGTCTCTTGGAAAAGGAGCAGATGATACAGTCACCTCTGTCCATCTGATCATCAGCAGCCTCCTTCATCCGCCACAGCAACAAGCATGTATGAACTGTACTCATATACACTGTGTGATTAAAGGGTCATTTAGTCAGGCAGAAATGTATTTCGGTTGTGTATGTCACATAAAGAGAGTCTCTGCCTGTTAAATGTCTTAAAAAATATAATTGTTGAAATTGATTACAAACTGATCATCTTTCATTTTAGGGCCAGTTGGTTATGACAATCAACTCTCCACCAGTAAACATAGAAGTAACTGGGAAACTGAGATGAGCAACATAATTGCTTCACAATTTAAGGTATGGTTATTTCTAATTGCCTTTTTCATCTGTTATTTCTCTCATTTTGATACTTTATACTTTAAAGAACCTGGACAGGCAACTAAAGGAAGTGAACACATTCATTCGCTCTGATGATCGCATTTCTGCCAGTCCTATCATGAAAGTGATGTTTGGAGACCCTCAGCTGTTTTTGGGCTCTCTGCCTGAAAAGTCTTTGATCCATTGTTCCACTGTGTGGAGCTGTAGGGAGAAGGTGTCTCTTTTAGGACTCACACACATTTTAGAGCAGAGCGATGGCAAAGACACATTACCAGTCCTCTGGAAATTCTTGCATAGGGTAATGAATCAACAAGCAAACATACTTTCCTCATGCAAATGTGATGTTACACAACTTATTTTGTTTTATTCAGGAGGCTGAGTACAGACTGGTGAAATTCCTCCCTGACATTCTAACTCTTCAAAAAAATCTGGTCAAACAGTTTCAAAACATCAGTGAAATCTATGGAACAACTGCTGAATTTCTCCAAAGCCAAAAATCAGGTATTCCACAGTTAAGACCCCAAAAATGCACAAATATATATTTTGTTGTAAAATATAGGTGATACAATTTGTGTTTTGATTTAGATTAGTTATGAAAATGAAATATCTATTCATCAATTTAGTTGTATTTTATTCATTGCAGCTCCCCTAAAGGCCTGGTATGAGAAACATATCAATATTGTTTTGACTACCTGGAATCAGCTCAGAGTGTTTCTGGCAACCAATGGTAAATCACAATTAAAGACAAGCAGTGTACTGTTCACCCATCTTATAATACATGGATAAATATATTGTACCTTCTAATATTTTTCAGGTGAGATTAAACTTCCACCTGCTTTCAGCGAGATGGACTTGGACCTTCACTGTGATTTTAGGGTGCTGTTACCCAGTCGCCGTGGACCAGGACTCTGCTCCACTGCCCTTGTCAGTTATCTCATCTCCCTGCACAATGACTTGGTTAACAGTGTGGACAAGCTCACTGGAGAGGACACCAGGTGGGGTCCTCATGTCTCGCTTTAGGCATATTGTGCTAGAATTGTGATTTAAAAAGAACAACTGAAAATCTGGGTAATTATTTTTTACTCCAGTTACAAAGTGAGTCCAGCAGATCTGACTGACCTCCATGTGGTCCAGTATGACCTGGACCGAGACTTCATGCCCCTGGTTCTGTCCAACACACAGTACAGCATTGAGAAAGGCCAGGAGACACTGCACGAGTATGACCTGCCTAAAATCCAGCAGCAGATTGTGTCACGCTTTCTATTAGGCAAACCTCTTATCACTCTAAATGTGAGAAAAATCAATAATAAAAATAAAACCGTGACATGTAGGATTACACAAGAGTTAATTATTTGTATCTTGTTCATAGGGTATTCCTACTTTAGTAAACAGACATGACCGTAACTATGAGATAATCCTGAAGGATGTAAAGGAAAAGATCAAACAAGTAAGTAACAGCTGCCTTTTGCCACCCTAAAGTAGTTCAGTTGTGTAACAGTATTCATTTGTCCCAGGAACCTCTCCAAATCCTCATGCAGTGTGCTGTGAGCACAGAGCTGGACTCTTACAGTGAGGTGTGTGAGGCCTTGTCCACAGTGGAAATTGCTCTTGGGTTTCTTGCCATGACTGGGGGAGATCCCTGTGTGCAGTTATCGTGTTACCTGGAGGATGTGCTGAAAATGGCAAATCAAACCCCTCCACATATCCTCAAGGTATGACACTTTAGTTACTTTGTATTGTTATTTTATATACTTGGATTATAGTTAAGTTTTTATATACTTGGATTTGAGTTAAAAGAAATCCTTTTTTCACAGGCCTTGAGTATGTGTTCTCTCAAGCATTGTGCTGCACTATGGCAGCTGCTTGGGTCTCTCAAATCACAAGGCCTGCTCAAACTTAAGAGGGTAAAATAGCGCTCATGGCTCATACGTTTCAGTGCGAGTTTTGGTGTATAACTGATATGTGTGTTGTAGGATCCGTTTGGAGACGTTTCTAAGGAGTACAAGCAGAATCTTGGAGTGGACGAGCGCAGGCTGCTGACTGACTTCTTCTCTAAAAACAGTGCTGACTCTTTCCTGCTGGAGATGCATGAGTTTCTGGTACTAGTGCTTAACAAGCCCAGGGCTACAGACACCTTCAAACCTGAGTGGGGGTAAGATGGTATTACATAATTTAACTTCATATTACTACAGAAATGATTTAAATGTGTGCTTTTCCTCTAGCCTAAAAGACACACTGGTGCCCTACATGGAGCGCAAAGACATGGATGTTCCTCCTGATGTAGAGGAGCTGTTCCCGGAGGAAATCTGTCTGTCTCATTACGTCGAGACCTGGAAATTCTGTGTCAGCTTCAAACAGGAGCGGACATTAAGAATATAAGACAAAATGTACTTGATGTTAATATTCCTCAGGTCATGTTTACAGTTACCATGATTTAGACAAAAGATTGTGGGATAAGTGGCCATGTTTTTCTTTCCTAATTTTGTTCACTCATGTTTTCATTTTTGCACTTTATTTGTATTGTTAAGGTTGTTAAACAACAATTAAGAATTCTTAACTCAGGTAAAGATGTTTGACTTATATTCTTACTATGTTTTCCACCTATGTCTTACTTTTATGATTTAGCCAACTTAAAAAAAATGTGTTTTATGTATTGTACTGTGATTGTACTTGCTTGTTTTTTTACTTTACTTTACTGATTGTACTTTTTCTGTTTTGTTTGGCACCACTAATACCGCATCCTTCAATGCTGCAAGAGCAGTGGGCAGCAGCAGCCACAGTGCAGTGTCTGTGGTGGCCTATTTCTAGATTTTGAGTTAGGCTTGGTCAGGATGTGGATGTTAATGTTTGAAATGTATGGTTTACTCAACATAATAATAATAATAATACATTTTATTTATAGGGCGCCTTTCTGGGCACTCAAGGTCGCCTCACAACAAGTTTAAACATCAATATGTATAAACATTCAACAAAAAGATCATTAAATTAAATTTCGTACACACCAAATGTGATTGGAAGTAATCCTTTTCCCACTGTATAATCATCACCTCTATTGGCAGATTGAAATGACATAGCTCTACTTGAGTTCTGTTTATTTTCTGTCCATCCATCCATCTTCTGCTTATCCGGGGGCGGGTCGCGGGGGCAGCAGTCTAAGCAGGGGTTCCCAGACTTCCTTCACCTCAGACACTTGCTTGTATCTGCCACTTGTATCTTATTTTATCCTTTCGGTCATTATCCAGAGCTCATGACCATGTTTATTTTCTAACGGCAGTACAAAATGGTGTGACATGCCCAAAGTGCATAGCATTCATACTTGGCAAACAAAACCAGTTTATGAAAGGTGAACCCCATAACATGACCAAGTGCAAAAAGCAACACAATTACAATAGATGTCATAGAAGCTTATAGATTAGCTCAATAGCGCCTCCTAGAGAGAAGACGCACAATGTCTCTGGCAGGAATGTTATTTTCAGCACTACACACAGTTAGGTTACTTGATTTGAGTGTTTTGATCCCGTGTTGATGAGTGAAGAACACACGTGTAGCCTTAGGCCCAGTATAGGCCTAATATACTGTGTGGTTCTGGCGAATGGCTTGGAAAAGAGTTCAGAAATGGGCCAATAATTTAGAACAGAATTTAGACTATGTAGACCTCAGTATTTAGCAACATTGACCTGAGGGTTGGAGATGTGCAGATTGGACCATGCACTTTCTCACCAGTGGAGCAAATCACGCTCCATGTGGCAGCCCTCCTTGGCCAAGCAGCCTGGATGGCACATAAGGTGACATCTTATCGTTTTATTCCAAGGTAGGTGTGTGCTCTCAATTTTATAGTGTTTCCATCTTAATTTTATTAACACACAACCCATGACCAATGACACCATTCGTTATTTTTGACCCTGGAGTTAGCATGATCGCCTGTTGCTTTTAGTCTATGATCAATAGGCTTTTTAAACCAGTCTAGGTTTCTTATTTATCATTTGTTTACTTTGTATTCTGTAAAAGAAGAGGACACGAGGCACAGTTACAGCCTTTGGCCACAAGAGGACAGTATTGTCCAGAGTTGGGGAATGGAAATACCACATTGATTGAATATATATGGACTAGTTATGTTTCTTCAGTCAATACACGCTTTCAAGATATACCGTGCAAAAACGTAGGTCTTCCTATTAAACAGCCTAATAGTTGAATAGTTGATGATAATCTTTATGAGATCGGTGAAATGTATTATATTTTTTCCATCAACTTCACCTTCATAGAGAATTTGCAGTAAAGGGAAAATGGTCTGTTTACAGTATTTCTCAATCGTTTTAGCACTTGTTATCAACTTGTTTAGTTTGATCATTTGACTCAAACGTGTAGGCCTATCTGAACAGGGCACAGGTGGGGAAATCCACTGGAACATTTCTCTTCAGGTCACAGTGACTATGGTGGCACAAACAAACCATATTTGAATCATTTATTTAATACAGTATTTTTGTGTATATATGTCACTTATTGTGTATACATGTCACTTATTACAGATGCAAAATAGTTAGTTATATATGTTTATGATAAGCACAAAGTATGCGTTTCACCTTTGTTTTTGCTAGATTTGCTAGATTTTACACTATGGGTCTGAAAATTAAACTCAGGGGGCCCACTGTAGTCTCTTGTATTAATGGGACACACTGATTTTATGTGTAACTGTACTGGGTTTTACGGGGCACTGTAGTGATGCTCACAGATTTCATGTCTTCACCACCAGATCAGCTGCACATTTTCCAAATTAAACATGCACAAAATCTCACTGCAAATTGGGTTTAGACTGTTTTGAGGTTTTGAAATGTCCTTGTTTTAATTATAGGAGGCCTCTGTGTTTTATTATATTCTCACAAAGTAGTGTTGGCTTTGAAAAATAGCCTGTTTACTTTACCTTGCATTGCCCTGTAGGCTTGATTTCCAACACGTATACACAAAGTTTCCACAAACAATAGTGCCTAATTACAAAGTGTCTTGAATTACATGTTTTAGATGGTGATAACAGGAGAGTCACATGTAATTAAATGTTATTTATGAGCGTAGTGACTAAAGTGAATGTTGTTTGTACATATGCAGTCATCAGAGTGTGTTGTTTAGCATGTGTTTGGAGAAGGATGAGGTCATTGTATGGTCTGATAAAAATATTGACTTACAAATAATGTCAAAATCCAAATTGTTGGTTAAATTAGCTGTAAAGGCTGTGGCCCCTTAAAACATGTTTTAAAAGTCATGTTTTTGACTATAAGTGCTTCAACTCGTCATCACCTGGTCATCACAATCAAAAGGCTATGCTTGCAATAGTTTTGCAAAAGTTGTACTGAAGATATGCAATATTGTTACCGGGAAACCAAAAATATCAAGATATGCCCTTAGCTGTTGAGATGCTAAAATCTATTTCAGTACAAAGGGAAAGGCTCAATACTGATGTACCCCAATGCTCCAGTTCTGACTTTAATATTATGAGACTGTACAATAGAATTCGATACAGGTCAATTATTAGCATTATTAAAGCATAAATATTCTTATCATTATTATTTATGTAATTTTGCTCAGTATTGTTGCGGTTATATTATGTAGAATAGATGGTGACAGATCTGAACACAGCTCAGCCATGTCAGGATACACCCCAGAGATGAACAGAGGGGAGGAAGGATCAGGCTAACCTTTGACCTGTAGTAACTATGTAAGCATTTACTCCTCTGCACTATTTCATTTAGTGCCTCAGCAATGAGTAAACGTTACATAGAGAATCCCTGAAGCCAAATTTATATAATTTTTCAGTTTGTTTCAAGTTGTTTTGCCTATTTATGCAGGTAAAATGTATTTTAGAGCTTTATAGTAAAGCTGTTATATTACTAAAATTTGAAATCTTTGCTAATGACCCATATTACACAATTTTCTAATTTATGTTATAATGTTGTGTCCTCATCAAAAACATATCCAGAGTTTTGTTTTGTTTATTCACACGTTTAGTACACACGTTCTCAAACAGAAACCTTATTATATCATGTGATGAAAGAGGATCGACTGCTATGTTATTTGTTTGTTGCTCTGCTGAAATTTGAATTTCCTTTGGGATCAATAACGTATCTATCTATTTATTTATCTATGCGGTAATACAGTAAGTGCTTCATTGTGTTTTTAACTCTGTACAACTTCACTAGAATCATTTGGATAATTTCAGCCTGGGAATGGCAGGTTTTAATGTGAGAACTACCGCTTCAAGGCCTTACAAGGGAGACAGACTATTCATAAAGGATTACTCAGACATGTGTGAATGAAACAAAACACAACTTCAGGTATGTTTTTGGTGAGGCAACAGCATTATAACATGACTAAAAGCTCATTATAGTCAATTTTGCATAAATTAGGACCATAAATTAGGCTTGCCCCTCGGGGATAAATAAAGTTTTCTGAATCTGAATCTGAATCAATACCAATTTGGAAAAAAATTAGAGTGTAATTTTTAACATTTAAATGCTATCATCATTTTCACACTTGCTCAAGATCATGTAGAACTATTCAGAAAATAACACAATTTTGCCTATTTATGTATTGTTAAAAGTATTGACCAACATCTTGTCCAAATGAGCACTGTAGTTTTTGTCGATATCAATTTTTTTATTTTTTATTTTATTTTGATTAATTTGTGGATTTCCCTTTTTGATATATATTTATTAAGTGTATTTAAGCGTAATTATTGGGGAACACTGTCTGCATCCTTTTCCCGAGTAGAGAATCTCATACCATGTCATTCTTGAACCTGAAAATGAGAATAAAATACCAAATTTAACCTGACTAAAATCTTTGTAAATCCGTTTTGTGACAGTGTAGGGCTGTAACCAGCTCGATGTGTTGGAGCTGAGAGGGTGACGCTCAGAGGAGGACGACCAGGTGATAACCTGCTGTGGCCCCTGCCCACGCACACTGCACTTCCACAGCACCTCTATGGTTCAGCTCTATCTCACTGATAATAGCCAAGGTTAGCACACTCAAGTGGGAAACAACTCAAAAAGCATAACATTCACCAATATATTGTGCTTGTAACTTCTTGTCTCTTTTGGATAGTTGATAAATGATGGTAAAGGCAGAAAAGGCGACTAATACATTTGATATGAGCTGAACGATGAAATGATAATGTAATATCCACAGCTTTGAAATGTGCCTGACCTGCAACTATTTGAACCAACAAAGCATTTTTATATAAATGTTGGGCTGGGTACTGTTTAAAAGTGTCAGAGAGGTACCAAAAGTATTAAAATACTACTGGTAGTTCCACAAACCATGTATAAAAACTATAGCAAAGGGTATTGCTCAAAAAGTTTAAAGGTACTCTGCTTGGTGAGTATGCCTTTAAATTTTACCCTAAAAACTTAAAGGACATTTACAGAAGCATTTGTTAAAGTATTTAAAATTTTACAGCGCAGAAATTGAAACCTCAAAACAAAATACGATCCATCCTTTGATAATTCTCTGCCACAAATGCTGTGTCTTTCATATGTGTGTCTTGGCTTCACCAGGTTGTGTTGTCTGTGTACATCAGAGGGAGTTGCTAATTGTAATTTCATAGTTTATTTTCTCATTCAATAACAATAAAGGAATCAGTCAATTAATAAAGTAAAGGACATGACACAATCTTTGCTGAAATTCGTGAATTCAGCTTTTAATTGAGCTTTGGTTCCTATTTCCAGAAATTCCATATCATTCGCTAACCACAGGCTCAGATTGCATGTCCGATTTCCTAGGATAAATTACTGTTGCGTGACCCCACACACCACACGTGTCAGTTTGAGATTCCTCTGAAAAGCCTTGCCATTTGTCTATTCAAACCTTTGTGGACCCTCTTGATCTTTTTAAAACTTGTGTGTCTGACCCGGGACGCAGAAGTTCTTCCAGGCAGGATTCTTACATCAGACCTTGACATTAAACCAACCTTCACCCCGCAGTGTAAATCTGTAACATATTTTATTTCAATGATCTCAAGAATAACAAGCATAAATCGGAGGAGGGGGGTGTCTCGGGCTTGACAAAGAAGTGAAACTAATCTCTGGTAAAAAAGTAGGTTACTGCATGTGGCTGTTTTGCATTGAGATGTAATGACTTTAGCACACAAACTCTCCTCCTTTTGGCCTCATTAATCTGCAGGTGCCTGATCCAAATGGGCAGGTGATATAGGGTCAAGGTGCATGCAGAGGTGGTTATCTGTCGCATTGCAAAGGCTTCATATCATTTGTTTTTCATTATAATAATATAATAGATTAAGACTGGAGAAAAATCACTTAAAAAGACACAATTTGTCCTTTCCTGAATAGGTTTAGTCTTGATCTAATATAGAATTAGAATAAGACCACATTAAAGTACTTTGTTTTTAGTTTAATAAAAGAAAATAGCTATCAAACCTTTCCTTTAGTATCAAAATTGTTTAGTAACAACACAAAAACAGAATATCAAAATCACAGGAGAAAAAATTGCCTTATTAATGTGTTTTTGTTTTTATTTGGGCTTTATTGAAGTGAAGTTATTTTCTTCTTCATATATTCTTGGTTTAGCTATTTTTATCAAACAGATATTTGCTATGTATTTCTGCATGTCAAATAGAGCTTAGAGGAAACCAAAGGACTCCAGAGAGAGGTCACACAGTTCATTATTGGGTGCCCCAGTGCATATGCAAATGTGTATGCAAATGAATGCAGCTCTCTGAAATGACTAGACATTTTGCATAACTTACTGTTACTACTGAGAATTTAGGTTAATTATTTAAGTAATTCGTCAAGCTGACTCTGAATAGCGTGAACTATGATAAGATTACCTTGCTACAAAGGGCTCAACTGTCTCCTGTGTTAAGACCGTGGACAGGAAAACATCTGACTGGCCAACCAAGGATCCACACAACCCAACTGCGAGAACCAGAAGATGTACATTTCTAGACATTACTACATTTTATAGTTTGTTAAATTATTGCATCCTCATTGCCCATCCCAAAATAAACTGCTCAGTGAGGTGTGTAAAATGGCTGTTTATCATTTCAATTAATCAAGAGTGCTGAATAGGTATAGAATATTATAAGCATACTATATTGTAGAGTTGTGACTAGGGTTATGTGCAATCTCAGTGATATGGCTGGGGTTTTGTCAGTAAATGTAGTTAATATGATAAACTTAGGTTCGGGAGCGGGACCACGCCTCACCCGCCCTCGACTCCTCTCCAGGGAATCACACATAGAACTATGGTCATAGTTCACTTCTGCCACGCCTCAATTTCCCAAGAAGCCTATTTATAGGAGCTTAACCCGGAAACCCAGTTCGTTCCGAATAACAACGCGTCAGATTCACACACTGACCTGTCACACGTTTCCTTGTTCCACTTCACGAATTCCTCAGGTCGTGATGTTTCCCACGAGGATCTTATCCAGGGATCTGTGAGCCGGAGGACCTTCAACGCACCTGCCCGCTCCGCGGTAGGACCCGCCCGCCGGCGCCCCAGCGCACACCGCCCCAGCGCACACCGCCCCAGCGAACTCCAGGCTCGCATTTGGTGCATCCCGGCTCCGGCATTCGGCGCTTCCACCCCTAGACTGCGGCGCTCTGCATTACACTCTACTCACTTCAAGCGTCTCTCCTTCCTGAGAAGGCTAATCTCCCTGCTCCCCTCCAACTTCATTCCAGCAACCTCTTCTTGGTCAGTTCGCACAGTCTGTTTCAGAGGTTTTACCAGGGAGGTGGTTAACTTCATTGTGGCCCCTGAGCTCCTCTCTCAGGCCAGCTGTCAGCTCCACTGTCTTGTTCGGACTCTAACCAATCACTATCGCAGCCATTCTTTGGGGGCATGAGTGGTCTAGTAGGCACATCCTTATCCTCCAGCAATGCCATGATCCTCAACAAGGGAAGATCTCGCTTCCCCGTGATCACTCAGTTCCTCCGAATGCTTACCTTGGTTTCCACTCAGAATCAGTTCGTCATCCATACCACTCATATTCATTCCAGGTCACTTAAACTCCATCGATGATTCTTTCTCACTTTCAATATCCTCGGCCTCTGCATTTACACTCTTTGCTCCAGATATCTCTCACCACTCATGGACCTGACCCTTGAATGTATGATCCTCTTGGCATTCTTTGGCTCCTCCAAGGCTCAGAATTCGCTTCTTGGTCAAGCTTTTCAACCTGTCCGTTCACCCCAGGCTTTCCGATCTCTCCATACATTCTCTGGATTCACTTTTCTCACTCTCCACAGGAGTAATGGATCAGTTGGGGAAACTCTTTGCCTATCCACCTCTTCCACCTCAACTCATCGCTAAGTCCTTATGAACCTTTCATCAATATCTCGCTTCACGTCATGCCTCCTATTCCTCCAACAACAATCCGCTTTTCCTCATGGAAAGAAGATGGCTTCCAGGTTCTAGTTCACTAACATTTCCGAAAAGCTTCGCTCTTCCGGCATGTCTCCCCAATCATTCTCCATTCACTCCTTCTGCATTGGTGCTGCCACGTCAGCCGCCAAGGCTGGGTTACCGGAAAATAAAGATTCTTGGTCGCATCTAGCACTTACCACTTCTATCTTCGAGACGACCTCGATAAGCTCCACCAGCCATTCCCTCTCGGGCTCGCTCTAAATTTTGGGGGTCCCGTCCTGCTGGGCCATGTGAAGATTGAGACTGTACCCTGGTGATGGCGACATGAAGCCCTATGAAGCACTGAAGCGTTCCATCCAATTTCTTGACTCTTGAGCCGATGCTTGAAGGTGCTTAATTTGCTCCACTGCGCCATCAAGTGGCCAAAAACATTGTATGTATAACTGTATAACAGGCAGAGTGATAATAGTACAATCAACATGATCATCGTGGTTCTGAAGGAAACATTTATATTGAACAAATAAATGATTAAATATTTAAATGTTTGTGATATCAACATAAATTGAGAATTTATTATTTTATTAACATGGGGTCTGTTTTCATGATACAATGGTCAGGTTAAAAGAAAAAGTAGGAACAAAACTGGAGATTGGGATGTAATGTAATGACTCAAAACCACAAAATGTGAGGGGGAGTCCATTCCGTTTCACTGGCCCTTATGTTTCAAATCGCGTGCTAAATCTGCGAACCATTTCTTGAACCAGTCACGTGGTACGGCTGTTTCGCGAGGCTTCAAACGTCACCACACGTGTCACCGATACGAGCCTCGATGCGCGCTTCACCGAAGCCTTCCTGGGTTACTCGGCACACGCTTCAAAGCCTCGACAGGGAGGACACATCACTACTGTACCCCCACCCTGAGTCTCAACCCAGCCAACCTGCCTCATTTCAATATAATAAACGCTTTTCACTTCACACATACGTTGTTGGCGTGGTCCTTGCTAGTGAAAAGCATGTTGTTAGGAGCAAAGTTCATACTTTTGAGGAAGCATTTTTTTGAATTTTTTATGCTAAATGGCACTGAATAAAAGTCTGTATTGTTCATATTCATGAAATCATTACTAAAAAACATTTTTAAAGACTAAATCACATTGAAAATCAAGCTGAATCAATATGAGAAAAAAAAGATTTTTTTTCCCCCCATATTCTCCAGTCCTACTATATTGACATCTTCAAAATAAAAAATAAAAATAAACGTTATGTAAAATTGTTTTGCCCAAATGAAAATACAAAATACACAGCACAACAATAACTGGAAATTAAAATATTTATAATCACTTTTCCCATTAAAGGTTCCATGTTGCGCTATTTTCTGGTCTGTTATAATGTTTTCTCATCACAAACGTATCTGGAGTTGTGTTTTGTTTCATTCACATATGTTAAACACACATACTCTGTTCCACCTTGTGATATCATCTGTGTTTTTAAACTACATGCACCTTCACTAGAATCATTTGGATATTTTTAATGGTAAAAGGTAGCTATTAACTTAAACAACAGCTTCATGACATCACAAGGTGGAACCGAGCATTTTGAATTTTGGAAATGTAGACAGACTAATAATAAAGGGTTACTCAAATGTGTGAATGAATCAAAACAACTCCAGATATGTTTTTGAGGAGGTAACAACATTCTAACATGGTTTAAAGCTCACAAGAGTCAATTTGATGTCATTTGTAATTTTTTTTTCTCTTTTTTTCAGGACAGTTTGTGTGCTACTCATCAGCAGGACAGAGGAGAGGAGCTGTTGACCAAGCTATGGGCCTGTGTCTGAGCTCTCTTGTTGTTGATGGAGTGTTTGCTTGGACAGTGCTGCTGCGATGGACACGCGATGATGGCTGATGGGAAGTTGTCCGTCAGTGTTTCCAGCCTTAACAGGTGTGAAAATGTCCCTGTTTATTTGAAAATCTTTTCGGAAAATAGCACATGCCGCCCAGCTGTGGTGGGGAGTGTGTGTATATGTGTGTCTGTTCTAATCTTGTATCCTGTGAGCACTGACTGGATATTTATCGGTGAAAGGAAGTGCAATAGCCTCCCTTGGATTTTCTTGAAGGCTCCTCTGGGTGCCACCACTCATGTCTGTGTACAGGGTTTTTGCATGTGAGCATAAGGTGTATTAAGGATGAACAATAATTAATGTAGCTCTGTAAGATTCATGTCGACCAGAATGCAAAGCTACTCAATTATATAAGCACTAAGTAGTTGTACATATATGTAAATTGGAATTGGTATTGGTTAGGGTTGTCAAAAAATGATGGAGGGACCACTACTTACTTATCTCCAGTGAAATGTTATGGCTTTGTCTAGAATATTCAGACCTATCACGAGGGAGCAGGGCTGAAAGATTTTACGAAAAACTTGAATTGCGATTTTTCTGGCAGATATTGCGATTTTGATTTTGTTTACGATTCTTTTCAAATCAAGTTTCAGCACACATGAACATTCGCAAACCTCACAGAAACTTACATCGTACCATTCAAACATTAAATTCCATAATTCTAATGCGAGAATGAAAACTAATTTCAAGAATTTAATTTAAATGTTATCCTATTTATTAGCAAGAAACATGCTTTACATAGGCTACATCGAGTGCTTGAGCAACAGCAATTATTATAACTGAAGAAATAAAAGAGCCTGTTAAAATAGGTGGAGCAATCATCGAGGGCTCAGCAGCACCAAAACATTGCACTTCTGTAAAAATATAGCATTATAAATACATGATAGCGAAATCAGTGAAAACCTTTTTAAACTTACACCATAAGTCAGGACTAAAACAGGACTAGACCAGGACAAAACCAGGTCTAAACCAGGACTAAACCTGTACTGAAGCGGGGGGTGAGCAGAGGATTTATGTGGTTCGGAGGGACGTAGGGGCAGCCACCTTAACTATAAAGCGCTGTGGGAACACAGCATGTGTGAAATAGTTGTCGAAACAAAACCTGGGTCAGATACGAGCACTGCAAAAAAAGAAAAGTGTCTGAGATTGCGATTTTCGGTCGAAAACGATAGATAGTTCAGCCCTATGAGGCAAGGCAATGGAAGTTTATTTGTATGGCACAATTCAAAGTAATTCAAAGTACTTGACAGAGTAAGAAATATATTAAAATCACAATACAAACAACTCAAAACAGAAATCATCATTATAAAATTAAAAAGAGAGAGAGACATTAAACTCGAGAGAAAAGTGCGGAATGAGAAATGAAAACCTTTCAGTCATATGCACAGCTAAACAGAAACGTTTTGAGCCTGGATTTAAACAGCGTCAAAGTAAAGGCCTGTCTCACATCTTCAGGAAGACTGTTTCACATATTAGTTGCATGAATCTGAAACGCTGACTCCCCGTGTTTAGTCCTGACTCGGGCTCCAGAGGGATACAAGCAGGTCACAGCACTACGCTTTATTACAGTTCAGATCTTCCTATTCACAGAAGGAATGATTGTATTTTTAATTTAATAAATAAATGTTAGATACACACAACACTGTAATACCATGAAACATTCCAGGGAAAGCAGTAACATCTCCATGGAGGCATGCAAGCAGGTAGAGGATCCTCCACCAGAAAAGTTACACAGTGCATCTATTTAGTATTACTAAGTACTAAACTAAATATAATTTGAACAGCTATTTATTAAAAATGAAAAAAAAGCACCTAAATAAGACCAAGTTGGATAGTCTTTATCAAACCACAGACTAATTGAAATGAAAACTCTACTGGCGCCTTTTTGGTACTTCTGCTTTCATTACCTACTTTGCATCTGATGTCAAAACACCTGTAGTTTTACTTTCCACTTGACTTGGTAATAGGATATTGTACTGTGGTAAACATTGTCTTATCAGCATCTTGTCTCAAAGATCTATTGGTTTGGGCCAGTAGTAGTCAGTGGGAACTCTATACTGTCTTGTTGAAGTAAGTGTACAGCAGCTTTTTACGTTCATAATTACTTTTTACTATGAAGAGTTGTTGTTCTTTTTTTTTCTTAATAATATTCCATTCGTTTTATAACTATAAATGTTTTGACAGTCTCAAGGCAGAAAAACATCAGAGATAAATTATACCATAGTTTGCTTAAAATAACAATGTCTGACAGTAGAAGACTGTTTTCTGTTTTCATAAGCGGTGTCCAAGCCCAAAGTTCTGATCTATAAATTACACAATGGATAGATTTACACAGCAAGTCCCACAAGATCATATTCTCCAGTACAACCCTCACAGCTTTACACACTCTTTTATACATTTTGAAAGAGTTGCATGAGTAAACCCATTTAGAGTTTCTTTTGTTTTAATCTCAATTTTCTATGGTCCTTGAAATTCCAATAGCATTGTCAAAGTATCCTTTTTATAATTATGTTAAAGTTAAGCCTTGTGAATGTATTAGCAGCATTTAGAGCGATCGCCATTTGAATCTTTATGGAGAAAATAATGCTTTAAAGAAGAGAACCCTTCAAACCTTAATAATAATCTGAACCATTTTACATAAATGCAGCAGAGGAGAGTGAGTGCTCTCAAATATATTATGTTAATGTTAGCTGTTATAATGCTGTGATAATTGGCTTCTAACTCAATGCGTTGCACCATTGTCAGCCTGTTAGGTTTAAAATATGTTTGCATTTACAGTGCCAGCTAATATCCAAATGATCAGCATCAGTATTTTAGCACTCAATGCAAATTATTCCAAGAAGTTTACTGTTGTACTTTCCTGTACCACCTAGTGGGGGCAGTCTTAGTCCATCATATCTGTTAGTTTGAAGCTTTTGGACTAAACGTCTTTTGGGCTTCTCTCCAAGCCTGAAAAAAGCAAATGACAAACAGTTATTAGGGAACAATGTTGCCAAATGTGCCCTTCTTTCATTTTATAAATAAATTCAAATACCTTACACTAACTGGTCAGTCCAGTGGACTAGTCACATATAATATATAATAATGTGTATATAAATTTAAGCTTTAGCGAATATTAGATATACTGCTTAACAAAACAATTATTGTATAGTTATTGTGGTATCTAGTAGCAACATGTACAATGCAATGTTTGTCCAGACAGATCTGCATATTTGTTAATCCAAATATATCCCTTGGCAAACATTTTTGCCTCGTTTTAGAAAAGTTGTGTTGATGTGTGTTCTGTTCTTGTTAGAGACTCTGTCAGTGTAATACAAGCACTGGAGAGAGGTGGTTTTTCTGCTAAGATTGTACAGATGGAGTCCACTTCATTTTCAAGGCATTTCTCTGTGCCTCAGAGGATAAAGAAGGAAGATGAGGCTGTTTAAAGGCCCACCTGAATAAACTTCCTGCTCTATCTGCTCTAATTATAGGATTATCTCAGAGGAATTCTCAGAAGCACCGTAGAGTCAGAAATACACTGATACTAACATTTTAGATCTTTAACAATTAGATTTTCAAAACTGCTCTGACCTCATGTTATTGCAGAACACAACCTCCAAATGCACTCCTCGGTTGACCAAACTTAAATGACCACCATTCTGTGTTAAATTCACCACATCTAATTAGCTGTATAAGATTGAATTTATCAGATTTGTGCTGTTATTAGCCAATCTAGCCATGCATATTTTCCCCTCTGCTTGACTCAGCATAGACATGCTCTCTTAGGCCTGTACATTGAAACCAGGGTGGTGCAACAGTGACCTAATCTGCTTGTTGTTGGCTACTCTTTGAAAAGAAATGGGGCTAATGGCTTGTAAATGTAGCTTGTTGTGTTATTAGCTCAAATGGGCATTTCTTCTGCAGATTACTGAAGTTGTTCGATATCTCTGTGATTCCTATCTTTTACATTTGTTATCAATTACGTTTAGTCCCAAAGACATTTTTGTATTTGTGTATTTATATATTGTATACTATATATCGTATTTAGGTTTTTATTAGTGGAAAAAAGAATCACATGCAATTGAATGAGTCACAGTCCCAATACTGGATCAACAAGTTGTGTCAAGAACAACTCAGCTCAACTTTTAGGTTAGTTAGGTATTAGTTTAATATATATATATATATATATATATATATATATATATATATATATATATATATATATATATATATATATATATATATATATATATATATATATGTCATATCATATATAGTTTAAGACAACATTCAGGATTATTTGATTAATTGATCAATGTCTTAATTGACCTAAAATGTTTTAATTGGGAAAGCAGCATAAAAAAGGTTTGAAGTAGTATTTAAATTTAGATTAGATACTTTCATTGTACTGAAGAATACAAGTTGAGGGCACTACTGTGTTGCACACTCAGTTTCAACAGAATATTTAAGATTAAGCATTTCTTAAAGAATCAGTCATTTCAACATTAATGAATTATTAATTAATCATTGCGTTTATATCGTGCCTTTCAAGATACACTAAGCGCTTTACAGTTCATTATTCATTCACTCCGCACTCAATGGTGGTAAGAGACTATTGTAGCCACAGCTGCCCGGGCAGACTGACAGAAGCGAGGCTGCCAATCTGCACCATCGGCCCCTCCGACCACCACCACCATCACTCACGCACACTCCACTTTCATACTAGGCAATGTGGGTGAAGTGTTTTGCCTAAGGACACAATGTTTTTGCGACTGGCGCCCCCCTGTGGCACCTGGAATTCCCAGTGGTCTCCCATCTAAGTACTAACCAGGCCCGGCCTTCTGATATCTGACGAAATCAGGCTTTGACAAGCCGGTATGGCCACATACCAGCAACACACACTCTCAGTCACACAGCCATCTCCAGGAAAATAGCAACATGATCATGAGACAAGAATATTTTATCTCATTGTGTAGTTATAATTAGGTGGGATTTTGCCAGTGCCATGTCACACCCCCTTTGTCAATTGCAGGAGAGAAGTTTATGGTTATCCATGATTTTTTTTTTTTTTCACTACAGCCCTAGATTGTGTAAGACATGTATCTATCAATCTGCCATGTGTGCTCTGACTCCAACAGCTCGGTCTCATGGGAAATTCACTGTGGGCCCTGACCATTCCGCTTCCTTCTTTTTCCACGCATGTGCAGCAGTCTGTATATTTCCAACACGCGACAAAATTGGGGGAAAGCATGAAGATCTAAATATTTTCCTAACTGATTTTCTGTCAGCGACTTTCTCCAAATTATGCGTCTGATTCATGCTGTCACGGATGAAAAGGCCTTTCAGTGTGAGCACGGGCCAGTCCCGAGCCAAGAGACTGAACCAAAATGGTCTTGCCTTTGTGCATTTTGTTATTTTTATTTCTCTGAAACTATAAAATTATATTAAAAAAACCTAAATGTTTCCTGCAATAGGGAAGCATACATTTGCTCAGAGGGATAGCTAAATGTATTAACCTCAAGTATGCATACTGAGATGCCATTTCCTCTAAACTAAGATACTTTTGATCTTGTATGGCATGCTAAGGATGTTATTGCTTTACATTCAGCAACAAGATAAGACACTGGCTTTAAGATACTGGATTGGAGATGGGTAGATCTACCACTAAGGTTATTAACATTGACATTTTGAGGTATAATAAAATGTTTATGTGCAAGTCAGTATAAAATGGTTTAAATTGTTGTCTCCCGATCCTCATTTAATAACCTGCACCGTATGGATGTTTATGGTCTCTTCGTGCTTTGGCAATGAATGGTACTGCTAGCATAAAGTACATTCCTGTGTTGGAGAGAATAAAAGGGGTCATGGCCTTGTGTCTCTTCATGGATGAGTGAAAGCATGGATTTACACAACAAGTCAGCGTTTAGTTTACACAGATACTACATGTGATGGACTGTGTGTCCATAATCCTATAGTAACTTTGGTCAAATCAGTTTAATAGTGAATGTTGTTTGTTCAGAAGTACTTCAGAACAATACTTTTATTGTTTACTGGTGTTGTCCACCAGATTGTTCCCACCTTGCAAAGAGAGCAAACATGTCCAGTGGTGCTCGTGAACCAGTGTTTTGTTCATTTGAAATTCCCAGGGCTGTTTGGATTTGAGGCGTGTGGCACAAGTGGCTCACAGTAGCTTTTGTTCAGTAGCAGTAGTGGAGATAGTATTGAGCTGCAGTAATGTTTTAAGGATTGCATGTTACAAGCTGTCGAGGATTATTAGCCAGGACACTGAGTAATGAATGTAGCAATTAACGCCCTGTAAAGTGGTGTTGTCAATGTTATGAGGTGAGTGACATGAGGCAGGCCAGGGCTAAAACAGGTGGAAGCAAAGGTCAAGAGGCAACTGCCTTCTGGAGCAGACCTTTATTAAACATGCTGCACAGAAAGGGAAATTCAATTTCCTCTCACAGTAGCAGCAGATAACCAGGCTACCAACAAAAGTAATGTTTAAAAGGACTGAGCGAGAACCCAGTTTTGTTTGTTTGACCACCTGGTATGTCTGTGCAATCCCTGTATCATGTAGGTAGGTACATAAAGGCAATAAAAGGTTATAAAAATACTATTTTCATACTGTCTTCAAATAAATACACTGTATACCAGTATGTACACAACATTCACCTGAAAGGTAAGGGTTTAAACATACAACAGCCCTCGTCCATACACTGAACGTCTCCTGTCGCCAGGTCAGCCTGAGTCTGGCTGATGGTGACCGTGGGTTCAAAAATAAACAGAGTTGGATTATGATAATTGCTTGGCTATGTCCAGCACTGAGAAGAAATGACTCGACTCCTCTGCTTAAACCTGTAATGACACCTTCAACAATGAGCTCTTAACAGATGGCAATCATTTTCTTAATTAAAAAGAAAATAAAGTTCACCTCTAGATGTTAGACACACTTCAATGTGATTTTTGTTGCTAAGTCAGGGCTACTCATGCCCTTTGCACAGACACAAGTGACAGGGCAGACTTAACAATCAAATCAACTTCCTCTTTAGTGCACATGTCATAGACTTAACATTGTAAATGTACGAACAGACTCAGAGTCAAACCTATCGCACACGAGTTTAAACTGGACTACGAAAATAAAATGCATATTTTTGTTCTGTACATTACTATTCCCATCAGCCCTTTTTAATTTGTTATGTGTCTCAATCAAACCCTGTTCCCTGTACGCTCCATTAAAGCTGAACAAGCGTGCGTCACTCTCGCTCTGATTAGTGGCCCATTTGAAAGAGCCTCGTTCACTCACACTGTTTCTGTTCGGACGCCTGGCGCTAGGGAAGTTTAACATAGACTTTGGGAGGAGACAGACTGTAATCTTAGCCCTAATCCTTTTTAATCAACAATAACACTCTACCTTGAGTCTCGGGGCAAAGCCACACATTTACATCCCACTGAAGCAATGCTGAAATATGGCTTTGATTTATGTTGGTTTTATTTGGCACAAATTGGACACATTAAAAATCGCATCACTCAGGCATGTATGAGAGTAAAAGGATTTTTACATTTCATTTTGTTTAGCTTTCACTTATTAGCGCTAAATCAGTTTTGGTCTAATCTTATGGCATTAATTTAGAGAGTTCAGCAAAACAACACTGTTTCTGTATCTATGAATATTTGATAGAATGTATTGCAGGAATAGATCTCAGGGCTGCCTGCAGGGTCAAAAATTGGAATATATATTTAAAATAATTGTAAAAATCATATTCAAATGATAACTTAATAACCATGTTAGAACTTCCTTTAGCAACATAAGGATTTTCTAAAGTTTTCAGTTGGTTTATGAAGTTGGTGATGGATTGGCATGTTCAGTATTCTGATTTTGCACAATATATTCCACACCTCTAATATTGTTGACAACATTGCAAGGAGTGAACAGTTCCTCATTCAATCAATGCAAGTTTTTGGTAAATGCAGAACAAGCTCTTTCAAATACTGTATTTGATGCACAGCCCACAAATATTTTTATCTCACAATACACAGAGGTGAACTACACTTGTTGAAGCTGTAACCTTCATTTTAAAACCCTATTAATGGCGCCCTGGACAGCGCCCTCTTTGTCCAGTGGGTGACAGGATGTCTTCATATCACATGCTTGATTAGACCTGATAAGTCTTCCCCCACTACTACAAGTTTTGTCCTGCAGAAAACATAGGCCCCGTCCCAGTGGAGGCAGTGGGTGAATTGGCCTCTTTGTTTGGGAGATATGGAACATCGCACAATGGGGCACTGAGCAGTTTGATGTTTGCTTAGTGTGAAAATCTAAACTAAGAGGAACTAGAGAATGGGATTAAGTTCGGACAAGAGATGATAAATGCATGTATTAATTCACTTGTTTTAATATATAATTTTAAGCAATGCCAATGCAATATTGAAAAGTTTACAGATTTATACAACGGCAAATGTATTTAACTATTTTAAGCGTATAAATGTAAGATATGTTGAAACATGTTAAATATTGTATGTACCGTAAATAAGCAATTAAGTCAAAACTACTCAAAGATTCATACTTTAAATTCAAGTCATTTTAAATAAGGCCAGCTATAACTAAAGTGTGTTACAATGGTTTCACCATAGTACCATATGTATTTCTGATAAAAATCGACATGCAAAATATTGATTTATTTTTACCTACTGCATGCTTTAAGAATTGGACATTGGGCATCCTTGTTAACTTCTACACCTTCATAATACCCACATCATTGTGGAGTTTGCTGTTGTAAGCCGAAAATCTTAAGTAAACAGCTTGATGCTCTAAATGTGACAATATCAGCTGCTGTTTAAAGATCAATACGGGTGCTGTTCACAGACTGGAGCTGTGTGGATTGTGTTACATGCTCCTGTGTCCAGTGACAGCTCCACTTGTGTTATTACAGAGAGGCCTAATCACTTGTGAAGCAACTCAAAGAAAACACACTATTATACACCTAAAACCGCACCATGGCCATTTTATTCCCCACTGGATCACACAGGGCAATTTCATACAGAGAAGCAGCCATTCATATGCCAGTTCATCAGGTGCTGAATTCAAATGCATCACCAGCAAACGTTGTGCAAATAAAAGTTATCGCTCTTTGGACCACAGATTCATATTCGATCGACAAGGCCATTTATCACTGTCAGAATTACAGCTCACTTAAAGGCCATTCCACAAACCAAATCCTTGTTTTGACAGGCATTTGGAGGGTAAGGGCAGCTTGGACCGGGACTTGCACTGTAGGGGGTCTTCTGCCGTACATGGTTGGGATGTCCCCAGGCCCGCTGATATGTTCAGGTGGAAAAGCCCTTGGACAGTACAGCTGATCCAACAACTGCCCGCTAGAAGCAGCGCCACACAGTCTGCTCTAGCCCCCACACCTCCAGCCCTGCCCCAAAATAGAAGAATTAGAGAGGGCTTACCTCACACAGAGACAGGGCTGTACCCAAGGAGGAGAGCAAAATCTGAATATTTCAAGGGTTTTACATCTCATCAATCATTTTCGCACCCCTCAGCTGAATTTACGTGTTGATTTTTTTAGAGTCACTAAATTGATATTATTGTCTAGAAAACTTGTGGTCCTTTTGGCGAAGACATTCTCTGCGTGACAGTTTCTTACAGTGTGATTATAATATAGATTCATTATAGACTGAAGCACTGACTTTTTTTTCTTGTGTGTCTGTGTGTGGGCAAAGGGCTTCTCATGACCTGAGCTTAATCTGACTTGGCATAATAAAAAATCATATGCACTCTCTACACAGCGGGAACAGCTCCAGCCTAGACAAGATCCAGAGACTCAAGTGTTTACTAAAATAAATGCCAACATACTGCAGGGTCATGACAAAGGAGGAAGTCAGGATGTGCATGTTAGCGTAAAGGAGACATTTGATTGGGCGGAAGATCGCAGGAAACTATTTGACAGTGTTGCCTTTACAATATGCCATTGACAGACACAATTAGCTTCAAATGATCCATCCTCACAGATTTATTCATGTAGGATTTAGCAGGATTTCAGAGCCTTTTCCCTGGTCTCATTAGTGTCAAGACGTATTTCCTGTCTAATATTGAGCTGAGGTCTCCTTGAGAGAGTCTTTCACCATGTGAGCGGATCTGTGGACTGGAGTGACGATGATGGCAGTGTTTGACACATGCTTACTCTTACAGTGTGAGGACATGCATAATGCATGGAGCTTTAGCCCTGCTTCTCTGTTATCTGGAGTCTCACTCCTGGGCTCTTCCTGAGTGGGATGCTGTATCGAATTCCTGGAGGCCCTGCTTCCTCAGTACGAGCGTGTAAATCTTTGCAGGCAGCCTGCACATGCACGTACACACGTGCACACAGCCCAGACCTCCTGCTACACTGCTCTTGCCTCATTAAAGATTTTCTATTGATAATAATTACCCAAAATTATGTTTATACAAAGAAAATTGTCACATTGTGACCTCTGCTGGAGAAGCTCTGCACATTTCACAAAATCTATACTTATAAAGAGCATTATGACATGCTAAGTCAGTAGAATTTATTGGCTCTCGCCAGTAGGGGTATTGTTCTTTGCCAGTTTCTTACATATTATTATTCCTTTTCCCCACATATATTCACATTTTTGACCCACTGAATGTCGACGAAAAGTCCCCAAACTGGGTATGAGATCAAACAGCCCAGCATAAAATTTGATAAAATGGGCATCGCCACAATGCCTAAAGTGTCCCGACTCAAAGGCTCCAGGAGACTCTTCCAG
The DNA here is from genome assembly GCA_034769755.1 of Odontamblyopus lacepedii. Taxonomy (NCBI): domain Eukaryota; kingdom Metazoa; phylum Chordata; class Actinopteri; order Gobiiformes; family Gobiidae; genus Odontamblyopus; species Odontamblyopus lacepedii. The sequence goes on along the minus strand of CM068351.1, from coordinate 32,383,225 downwards.
CTCCTTCTGACCCAACTGACTTACACTGGGATCTTGTCTTCCCTCTCTCTGTAACTGCTGCAGTGAGCCTCATCATTTTGGTCTAAAATGTTTGTATTACCCCGCTCTACATGATCCTGAATTTGATTTTTCGCTATTTTGTCCATCAAAAAAATTCTATTCATAACATAGAGCCTGGCTCCAGATTTGCTCTGTAACTGTTAGCATCACGAGCCTCATTTGAGTGGTGTTGAACGCTATGGGTGACGTCACACTCGCTTAGTCCACTTCTTTTATACAGTCTATGATTGGAGTATGTCCCTATGATAAACAGGAAGTCAGCCATATTGGATCAAAAATTCGCTGCCGTTTTGACTGCGTTTGCAAAACAATGTAAGTCGCTGGTTTTAGTCCAAGTGAGCTCAGATTTGACATGTTACATCTATAGGCATTTGTAATTTTTTTGGGATACTCCTCACAGTTTGGCAGTAGCATGTCAGCAAATAACAACTTAATTTCCTGTTCCTTTGATGACTTCTCGCAGCCACAGGCATTGACCTACAGAGCTCAAACTCAAATCACAATTGGGGGATCCCGGCCTGAATGTGATGAAATATGAAATCTAATAAAAGTTAACTCTATAGTGCCATACCATAGACATGAAACATCAGCATTATCAGATTTGTATCAAATTCAGGGATTAAATTTTATGCATGATCACAACCAAAAATATATTCATCGTCATTCATCATTGTTGTCCAGCAGGGGTATACTCAGTGTTTTACAGCTCCTTTGTGATTTAAACTCGTGGACTTGTGGACGTCTGACACATATGGGCCAATAAGCTTCTAAAAAGTCTCTCTTAACAGTTTAAGAATTATATTTGTGTTATTGCCAATAGTGCAAGGCAGCATGAGATCATATTGCTTTGGACTTAGTAAATTTGTGAATTGGTTTGTGAGGCATGAAATCCTAATTAGGTGATTTCTTTGTTTTAATTTTGTCAAAATCTGTTTGTTTTTTTTGTAAACTGTAAATTCAGTGATAGTACTTTGAAAAGTCCAGCAACAAAAACCCATTTAAATATAAGCTGCCAAACTGTCTGCTCATATGGGATATTCATACTCCATCTCGGTGACAGCAGGAGAAATATAGTCGTGTAATTGGCTCTTGTCTCCAGCATCAGTCTGCCTTTGTCTGAAGGGTGTGGGTGGACAGCCAGAAGCCCACAACTTATTGTTATTTAGTGCACTTTCTGTTGGAGTCCTGGCCTGGCTTCGCTCACACATTGCTTTTGGACATGGTGAGCTCACACAGTGGGTCTACAGCTTGGGCCTCTGTGTATATCACCCCTGTACAGTGGAAGAGTGCTCCTGGGGCTGGACCTGCATCAAAGAGCCGGAACAAGGAGCGGAAATGATTTGGCAATCTTTGAATGTCTCTTTGGGCTATCTTCAAAGGAAACCTGTGAAGATAGTGTGTTGTTTTGGAATTTTTTCCTGTAACACAAAACTGAAAGTTATGAGATTCAGACTTCAACTGGCTTGTCATAGGCCTACAGTATTTAATTATATATCTTTTGTGAAAGAAAATTAATCATAACATACATTTCTACTTTAGTAAACTACTAGCATTAGTTCTAGTTTGTTTACTTGAGTTATTTTATGTTTATTTGAGATTTTTCAGCGCTGTCATTTACCTGTTATGTTATTCTTGCCCAAGGAGACCTGGTCACGCTTTAACAATTGCTAAAAACCAACCGACTCCAAGACACACAAAGTGCTGCAGAGGAATGCGTCTCGTATCACGGAGTCTTTCTTGGGTAGCCCAAGAAGTGTCATGTTATTTAATTACATACAGCTTGCTGGCCCTCTCTGTTTATAGGCCACCCGTGTTGCATATGTGTAATATTTCTACTTTTAATGAAACAATATGGATACAAGCTTTTGTTTTCATAACTTTAATTAGTCTTTAATTAATATTGTCATCTCAAGAGCAGCCCTCAAATTCGTCTGGAAAATGTAGCCGACAGTGTTTGTAGAGGTTTTCACGGCTCAGTTTCAAGACAAACTGAGGTGAGAGTTTGCGAGACAGGAGGAGGGGAGATCTGAAAACACAATGAAATAGATCTACGCCTCACTGGAAGCACTGCTAACATGACAAGACAACATCTGTTTTCCTAGGCCTCGCTTCTGTGGCTGCTGCCGAAATGATGTTTTATTAAGAAACTAATATTTCCTCTGCAGTGGCCGCTGATGGAGGGAGAGGTGTTGGATCACAGAAACCATATCCTTTAGCTGGGACTTACCTTGGTGATGGCCTTGTTTTTTGGCCATGTAGAAATTATGGAAAACTGAAACTAAGAGCCTTTCGGGGAATTCTGTGCAAGCTCGCCGGACAAAACACGCTTCAGCCCACTATTATCTAATCTTGAATTGTAACGGATACGTGCATACGATCCAGTTGCAGAAGGAATGAAGGACATAGTGACGACTAGCGCTCGTACAAATCCCCTGTGCTTGATTTCAGGGGTAGATGGCGTCGCTCTGCCACCTCACATTCTGGTTTCAGACACACAAAACCTGAAGGAGTCTCCTGGGCTGAGTGAACACCACATGAAGGCGCTCTTTGTCCTCTATGTCCGTGCTGCTCCATTGCACCAGAGCTCTCAAACACTGCTGCAGAGGCCCGTAAAGTGCAGCGTAACGCCTCTCCAGGTGTGGGCTCGAATGTAATGGTCACACAGTTTGAACTATCATAGGTTTACCTGTAATTTATTTGTGTTTGTTTCAATTGTTGGATGTTGGATGTGGACTGCTTTTTTGTGTTGACGTATAGAAGCGAAATCATTGAAAAATAGAAGTAATAGAAGTAATCTATTCTAAATGTAATGATAAGATAGTACTCAACTTGTTGTAAATTGTCAAACTGTTTTTCAGTATTTCACTCATTTTTTGTAGGGTTGACAGCCACTAACCTGCCTCATGCCAGATTGATTTGTGTTACTGAGTTCTACACATTATCAATCCACTGAAAGCAACGGGTCGAAACGTTTTTTACATCCAGTTGACAAAAAAGCATCTTCCCTGTCCACAAATGTGCAGTGCTTACTTTCTGCAGGTTTTTCAGAAACAAAATAGGCCATACTGACGCTGAAATAGGCTGAAGTACCTCTATCGGCGTTGCCATGTAAGTTTTGGTTCGCTTCAGTGCTTTGCCTTTGGCTTCCACACAAACCTCAGTGCTGCTCTGTGATTGGTGCATCTGTCAGGCCCTATCACACCAGCGGGGGCCAAGCTGGATTCTTGCTGTTAGACTGCCACACCAACAATGTGAGTTGGTTCAACAGGTAATATGCCAGTACTCTCTCTTTAAAATGTATACCTTGATAGCAAATCTAATTGTAAAATCAGTCGAAATAAGTCAAAAAATGGATATTTTCTTTGTTAACTATTTTCCCCAAATGTATTCATAATTAACACTAAATATTTGTAGTATAATATTAGTGGTAATATGAGTATTTTTTTAAAGAAATTCCTCTAATTTACCATATATGCCCACACCCAATTCTATAAACATGAGTCTCCATAAGCACACTGAATCATTCTTACCTGAGCTGTACTGCAGTGCTGCCAGTTTCACAGTGCTATAAAGATGTCAGTGTCAGGATTGGCCCCTGTGAGTCTGAGCTCTAATCCCTCTGTTGGCAGGGGCCTGTGTACAGGTCATTGACTGTATATAACCATCACCACAGGTTGATCAGGTGAACTGTCACCTCTGCGGGTCACTTTACAGCTGAGTGTACTCAAACTGGATTTCAAATGTATTTCAACTTGACTTTGACCCATTGCTAACATATTACTCCATATGTTAAACCAGACAACTTTGAGCTTCAATTAGTTCCAAACTTGAAATTTTTTAACCATAATTTGATATAAACTAAAACGTAGTTTTGAGGTTTTAGTTTTTTTCTAAAACTAAAATGATGTTTTGTTGCTATATATCTTTATATTAGCATTGTTCATGCTATTTTGTAATGTATGAGATGGAGCTTTTACATTGCTCTGTGGTCCTATAGTTATTAATTACCCACTTGTAATATAAAGGCAGCAACTATAAATGCAGCAACTTGTTTGTTATGAACAGTAATAACTATTCTGCGTGACTTAGGTTTGGCATGTAGATATAATAGTTGTGGGAACCGCTCTTTCTCGAAGTCACATGACATGTTTCCAGTCTGCTGGCACTGCCAAACCAAATAGCCAGGCCAGCCAGTAGAGCCAGTGGTACGAGCAGTCGGTCTACAGAGCTTCGTTGTGTCCATTTGTCCATTTGACATTCTTTATTAATAGTGCTATATTATGTTAACTCGATTGTTTTGCAATATTACCTCTGAAATGTAGTTTCTCTTCGCAAAACACAAATTGTGTTTCTTCGTTTAAGCATGTTTGATTAAGTCTGCCTATTTAGAATAAAACTAGTATAAAAACGTAATACCTGGTCAATATTGATTAAAAAGTCTGTTTTTTCACAGTGCCAAGCTTTTTCCTTAGTATCAAAATCAAGTTTACACTGTTTTTCTGAAGGGCTCCTCACAAAACACAACATCACAAAAGAGTGTTTTATATGCTTAGAAATCAGGATTACATTTCTTTATTGTTGTCCATATGTTATTTAAATCTTAAACACATGGAAGTAGACAGATGTTCTACTTGATAATTGGCATAGACATAAAAATAAAGCCCTTTGGTTACTAATTGTCATACAGCAAGATAAAAAATAAACTACTTTGATTAATAATTCTTATATAATGTATACATTACATCTACAGTGTGAAGTATCTGAGAACAGATATGAGAAGGAATTTGAGCTGGAATATTTGCTGTTCTACTAAAGCTGTGTTGGACTTTCTTTTCTGTAATTTCTAGAGGAACATGACGTCTTTTGCCCAAACACCTGACCTCAGCCTTGCGCTCAGTGGCAGTGCAGATTGTTGGGATTTATGAGCCAAGGTGAGAGGTTCTGGCACCAGGCATTGCCCCTGCACTGACCCCCGCAGGTCCCCTCTCCCCTGGGTGCTGACAGTGTTACTGCAAATTTGGACCACTGAAGGATTGGGTGTGCTTTACCCCCAATTGTTGTGACCCCCATAAACTGCAGCCTGACTACCAATAGGCCTTTCCGCTTGGAAACTCTCACCCTTTAATGGTCTCTCTAATATTAGGGCCTCTCCCACGTAACAGTAGCCCCCATGACTTGGTTTAGATGTGGGACTCTGTAAAGCACAATTCACAGACCATGCTGAGGCCTCATCGTTATGTTGTTTGTGCTTTTTTATGTGTTATTTGTCTACAGTAGCAAATAGCCTGATGGGATTAAGACCCTATCTAGTTTGGGTTTTTTAGGTGAGCGAGCTTTTGCTTGCCTGACCAGCCAGTCTCTTCTATGTTCCGTTTGAATCCATAAAGGTCTGAAACTGGACAAAAGAAAGTGAAAAATGCTCTGTCCTAACTTGAGATGAGCCAACCACAGCCGCTAATTTGTATCACGTCTCATAAATGTGTCAGATTTCTCTTTCAAAAAGTCTTATATCATTCAGAACAAAATATATAACTTATTTTACCTAAATTTGGTGCTTCGCTTGATTCTACAGAAATCTGGACTGTTTCTGTTGTTGTTTTTTCCCCTTTTTTATGTATGAGCATCTCTCTGATTGGTTAATCTGCCTTGCAATCACACCCTCTGAAATCGGGAAGACATGACATGGCTCCATATCCGCTCATCATTGCAAAGTTTTGTGAAAGGATAAAGTTTTAATTGGCCAGACAAGTCCCAAACACTTTTCTTATATATTAGAGATTTAAACTGTTTATTTGCCTGCTGAACTGAACTGACTAAAACTGCAGTAGTTTATCAAAACCTAGAGTATATTGTTTCATTCTGGGCAGTACATAAAATACTAATATTGATAAATTTGTGTTTGTGGTGGTGTAGCATCATTGTGTCCCTGGATAAGGCGCTTAACCCCCAAGTTCCAACAACAGGCACATTCATCTTAAAAATCTAGAAATTAGTGACTGCTGACGAAAAAGGGAGTGGTATTAAAAAGTTGTGTGTGAGTTAAATATGAATATAGTTGTCCATTACCCACGTAACTATGAACAATGAGTGGCTGTTGGGTATTGACACATGTGTTTGTCTTGGTAAAGTCATTTAGTGGCCCCAGCCCTTTGTAAGCACAGGGCACATGTTTCAGACCCCTCCCTTTTAATTAGGCCCGACTGGAAAGACTGACCCCCACTCCTTGATTTTCTGCTGGACCTCCAAAAAGGTGAGTGGCTGGACTGAGAAATGAATGTAAGCATGGCATCTCCCTACCTTTGGGATTTATGACCAAATATACTGGACGCACCACAGTGGTCAGCTAAAAACCATATTCAACAAGGCTTAATTTCAACGGCGGACAGTTGCTTATTAAGGCATTGATTAAAAAGCGTGCCTTTTCTGGAACCAAAATATTCTCCACTGTGGATTCCAGCAGCATTTGGTTTGAATAAGGCACTTCATGTCTGACTACCATCTCAACCAAAACTATGCCTAAATTTGTGCTGTACACATTAACATTTCATATTCACCGCTCATAGGTGGGTGGTAATATCCCAAATTACCATATTAGAAGTAGACATAAGTATGTCCCTTTAAAATCATCTTTATAATAGTGTAATATAGATAACGCACACAACTATTTATCAGGAATCAATAAAGAAATAGGAATAGCTCAATAATTCAGTAAAGTTGTACACGATAGCATTTATGGAGAAAAAGCAATTAGAAATCCAAATTTATTTTAGGTTTATATTGATAAATTATTATTATTATTATTGGTTTTTTTTTTGGTTTTTTTTACTGTGTCTTGATGCGATGTCCTGGTTGCCATTTCAAATCAAAAGTAGTGCAAGCCATGTGTTATTGATTTACTTGCATGAGGCAGAACAAGAGACTATGTGTATGCCAGGTATGTCGAATAAGTTCAAATGTTTATTTTAAAAGTCATGTTTGAGTATTGTTGTATTTGGATTACTTGCTCAGCACCTCTCTGTCTCCATGCATCACTATACTGTGTCAATACATCAATCTAAAGTCGCAATACTCTATGTATGTATGTATGTATGTATGTATGTATGTATGTATGTATGTATGTATGTATGTATGTATACCAAACTTGGTCCAACAATGTGCATTATTCATCCAGTGACCCTTAACCAGTGGTGTATGTTAAAGTAAAAGTAGTTAAGTACTGTACTTAAGCATACATTTTAGGTATCTGTACTTTGGACACTTTTTACTTTAACTTCACTATACCTGAGAGCAGGTATCTCTACTTTCTACTCCACTATGTTTTTGAACTGCACTGAAAAGTAAAGTATTTTTGTGAGTGTTTGAGACCACCTGAAAAGGCTGAGGGTTTAACACATTTAACACATTTGTAGTTTGAGCAAACTAAATTATATTATATTAATAAAAACAGCTGATTCACTTGTTTTAGCTGAACAAAATTCGGCACAAATCTTTATCAAACTCTACATTTAAAGCGTTATAAGAGCTCAAAATATGTGTTAAAAACTTTTACTTTTTACTCTAAGTACATTTTTACTTAAGTAGATTTTTCATATAATACTTTTATAATATTTACTTGAGTATTTTTTTACTCAGGTATCTGTACTTTACAAAGTAACAAAACTGAGGTATTCTTCCACCACTGCCCTTAACCAACATAAAAAGTGTATTTACACATAAAAATTGTGCTAAATCATCTTTAAGCTGAAACTGCATACAGATCCACTATACTGTATGTGGGACTACTGATACATGTGAATTATGTGTGCAGAAGTGTGATCCGGAAGACACGTCATGAGCACAAAGCTGAACAAAGAAGCCCTTTTGTGGCTTATAGGTGCTGACAGGCTGGGGCGAGGGTGGCACTGTGGGGTGAACACCAGTATCAGGCTGGAGGGGGGGTCATACATGTGGGGCAAGTGATAGAACCGTGTCTTACACCACCACGCTGATAATGTAATGTGCTGAGTGTTGTGTTGTTGTGTTGTCATGGCCAAAAAAGTGCATGAGTTGAAATTTCTGCCACATTTTGAGTAAATAATGGGATGTTTTAGTCAACTTGATGCTCCATACGTCATTGGAACTCAGTGCCACACTTTTGAACAATTATAAATAAAGTGTAACGTAAAGTGTATGGATATGCCTTCTACAAAACTGAACAGTTTTGTAGAAGGCCCCCGTGACCCAGCTGGATTAACCTCCTGAGACCCGAGCTTTTGTCTGCTGTGCATTTTTCATTTCTTCTTGCTATTTGGGATAAGTAGGACCTACTAAGTAAGTCTTCTGTATGACACCATTGGTTCAAAAATGTAAAAACATTAAAATGTATAAATAAATTACAAAAAACAAACAAACAGCAATTAGCTGTTTATTTCAAGCCCTAAACCTGCCAAATGTGACGTAGGTCGACCGTGAGCGGGTTGGGGTTCAGTGAGTGAGGTTAAAAACACACAAAAAGGCCTGAAAATGTGGTCCACAGTTTTAATTTTTTCTGGTTTTCAATCGTTACAAAAAAAAGTAGAGGTGCAAAAAGTGGAGACAGGCAGCAGTTTCCCTATAGCAGCAGAAACGTCCAGCAATTTATAACTGTAAACTGTAAAATAATTGAAAATCATGGTGCTAAGAGGCAAAAATGTAATGTCCTCGTGTGGGGCCACAGGGTCTCAAGAGGTTAAGCGGGAGAAGATGGATGGATGGATGGAAAACTGAACAGTACCACGTAGACCAATGTATATTTCATTCCATAGTTGGAGTTGTAAGAACTGATTGGTGTCATCCCTGTCTGCATCGTGACTTCCTCTTTATTTCACAGTTAACAATGAATTATATGAAATATAAATAACAGTTTGTTAATATAATTTATAGCACTAAGGTATCACTTCTCATAACTGGATTATAGCTGCCACCATCTAAAGGCCGCCACACACTACAGGAGAATTTGCCCGATTTGGGTTGTGATCTGCTTCTTCCCGAGTTCGGGGAAGCACGACCCGACTTTGTGTCTTTGTGTGCATTTTTGAAGCTGCTGCTCCTCGTGTGTGGTGTCAGTGTCAGATCGTAACTACCAAACATCAGCAACGCTACAGCAACAGCCAATAAAACAGAGCGTCAGGGGAGGAGTGACAGACACAGAGGCACAAGATAAAAACTCGGGATATAGCGAAAATAAATACTTTATTACTCACCTCTCATAAAGTGGAACATTTGAATTACAGCATCTGATCCACATTATCCAAAGAAATTGTCCTCCGCAAATAATGACATCCCGTCCACAAAACTGTGCTGTTAATTCAGTTTGAAGCGTTCTTTGAAAGTGAAACAACAAAAGTAGTTCCTCACGTGTGTCTGTTTTTTTCAAGCGCATGGATCAAGGTGAAACTGAAGATTAGCGATAGGGACTCTACTTCCTGTCTACTTTATTGCCAATCTTTTATGCTTTAAAAATCATGTATCTGAAGTATTGCACCACATTTCACAAATAATAATAACACAAGTGCTCTGATCTTTGAACACTGAAGAGACTCAAAGCCAGTGGGTTTACTGTAGACAGGAAACAGCTGACATGATTGCGCTCACAACTTTATACCTGTGGTACGCAGACATATCCCGCTGTAGTCGTCGCGATTGGAGATTTTAAGTTTCATAAGATTCTCCTTGTGTCAGTGGTGTGTGCTTTTTGATGCACGTTTAAAAATCATTTAAGACCGAAAAATCCTGTAGAGTGTGGCGGCTTTACAGTGTTTGTATAATGAAGCAGAAATGTAGTTATACTTTATTTTCTCATTGGTGAGTGGTGGACCCATTGTGTAATATCAGTGAGAGAAGTAGCCAGTACAGTCAGTGTCGGTTAAATCCATGGTTTGTGAGTCATCAGTGACTGCAACTAGTGGATCCTTTTCATTTTGATAGCAGAAACAGTCTTGAATTGTCTTTGCAGTCGCCCTCCCTGCACTTATATGTGGGTCAGTGGGATAATGGGTGGTCAGAGAGTTTTCCTAAGTGGTGATTTGGGAGAGCTGAGCGTGCAAACCCAGGGAACAGGCTGCGGGCCACGCGACAGGAGCAGTGGAGCCGCTCATACAGTGTGCCTTTCACCTCCTCGCGTGCTATGCACAAAGGACAACTTATCCCAGAGCCCCTCCCCTTCACCCCCATCGCCCCCTTCACCCCCTGCCCTCCTGCCCCTCTGCCCTTGATATGGACTCAGCCCCTGCCACCCCATTATGAAAACTTGGCTCTGTTTCTAAACAATCATAGCAGCCCACAAAGAACGTTACATATTCAACCAGATAATATTATGCTTATATTATACCTTGAATTGGATTTCCATGATTGCGCCCTCATACAATAACACACAGAGTTGTTTAAGTTACAAGGGTTATAAAATTAGACTTAGACTTTATTAATCCACAAGGAAAATTATTTGGGCCCAGTAGCTCAGACATAATATATTATAATAAAAAAAAGCAAAAATATAAATGCTAATAATAAATTCTAAATAAGTAGCAAAAATAGGAAGAGACTGTATGCCAAATTTGTGTTGTATTTAGATGATCTGGTAGAGTCTTCATTATGTAATGTGATACCTAAATAGCTTTGTAAGTTCTAAATTAATAGTGAAAAGTTTTCTTTAGTGGAAAGACAAACAAATTTGTAAACCACATATGTCATTAATGTATTTAAGTATATGTATATATGTTTGTTAGCAGTTTTTATTACCAATTATAGGTAAAACTTTTGAGCACTAAAGCTTTACTATTAGACATTCTTGAAGATCTCTTAGCGAGTGTTTGCAGCGTCTTTTTGACCTGCATGTAGCCTGGGACAACAGTGGTCTGATCGGATCTCTGGAGAAATTAAATAACTACTGGATAAAGAGTGTACTCTGAGTAATCTGTTCAGGTCCATGGTGAATGTGTTTGCTGTGTGTGCTGGATCTCTCAGCAGAGGAGCACAGTAAAGCCTGGCGTTTCCTCTGGCACAGCTTTACAACAGTAGCACCAGGGCCACACACAGCTCCACAGATCCAGTCATTCTGAGGGTAAATAAACGCACTGGACCATCCCTGACATCACGAGGGGCTGCGTACAGTGCAGACACAGAGAAAACAAAGTCCCGTCAGGCATGAGCGCTGCCCAACTCCATAGGGATTCCCTGTTAACTTTTATATGAGGTGGACCCAAGGTGAAACATGGCATATGCAGACAGACCAAATTCAGATACATAATTATCAAGTCTTAATATCAGGACAAGGAAAATAGAAAAATGTCTTGATAATATAAAATTACTTGAATTAACACCTTTGATTTGACGTCCGTTGACCGTGTAGTAAAATTTTATGTTTTTTTTGTGTGTATTTTTTTCTTTTTTCTTTTTCAGAATAGATTAAAATAAAAGCATTTTTTTACTTGCTTGTCTCCTTGAAAATGTTGTTTCTTTGGCTATAACATCCCACAGTATGAGGCATAAAACCTATCTCACCACAAAGATGGTTCCAAACTGATTTTAACTTTCTGTTTCCATGGAACAATGCGGGTGATGTGCCACCTCCAGAAATAGCAAAAGAAATTCAATTCTGTCAACTGGACAAACGTTTTTAATGGAAGACGACTGTCCAGTTGACAGAATTGAATTTCTTTTGCTATGGAAGACTGAGGGATTACACAGACGCTTCCGAGGTTATACGGTATTGCTTTAAAGTTATGAAGAATACATCCATTCTTTGGAGATTTTCTAAACTTGAAAAACCAGAAGAACTCAAGATTCTACATTAAAAATCATTAGGATTGTTAATATAATTGTAAGATATGACCAAACTCCAATGACTAGGAGTCAGAAAACCCCAGTAATTGCTTGTTTACGTTGCTTAGTCTTATAAACAAACATACATGATTTCAACTTCTCTACAGGTTTTCGACATTGACTTTACAGTAGTCCAGAGCAGAGCATGTTCCTGTCACCCATATCGAGAGTGGCAACGCTGACAGAGGAGCCAAATCCCCATTCCTTAGTGGGATTTGCCTCTAATTTTGCCTCTCTTGCCTGTGGCCCTCATGTTTGTTGTTGCCCGTTGTCTTGGATAGACTTTAAATAAACACAGCTTTGATAGGGTAAAGGCTAGACTGTGCCCTTTGACCTCTTAGCAGAACCTATCTACATCCCAGCACATGAGCTTCACCAGGTGACACCAGTGTAACTCTACATTAGTGTCAGTTTTACAAGTGGATGAGGGAGTAATGCTTAGAAATAGATTTTTAGAACAGATTTGGGGAGCAGAGGTGAGTAGAATGATATAGTATACTTGTAATCGCAAATGCCCAAGAAGACAGCAGTTGTTTGAAGACATAACAAAGCACAAATCAAGTTCATGTTCAGACATTTTTCTAAGTTGAGGAAATTATATTAAAGGCTCCATAGTACTTCATTTTCTAATCTATGCTATAATGTTGTTTCCTTGTCAAAAACATGCCCGGAGTTATGTTTAGTTTCATTCACACACCACCTCTGCATATTTAGACTGAGTTCTTCCCTCCAACGGAAAACACTTGTGATGTCATGTCACACAGGAAGGGCTCCATTATGTTTTACACTCCATATACTTCCATTAGAATCATTTTGGAAGATTTCAGCCCTGGAATTGCCAATATATACTGAACCAAATGTAAAATGTAGCTGTTAACTTGAAAACTACCACCATATGACACCACAAGATGGAACAGAGCATTGATGCGTAACATTATAACATTTATTCATATTTTTCATTCATATTTCATTCATATTTATTTATTTCGAGCAGTCAGTACAAAGAAAAATAGGCTTGAACATAATTTACATAGTTCATATGATTCACATGCTCGAAAAGAAGTGGGAAGAAGAAAACTTATTAAATCCCACCCCTGTCTTACCCACAAGACATTTGACACAAACAATGCTTATTTAGGCCTGCTTTTCAATTAGGACAAGAAACAAAAAAACAAAAACATTGACAGTAATATGCTGCATTTCAATTAATGCTTTAATGCTTCAGTGTATGTTGGAGAATTAAACTTTTTGTGAAGACTTCAGGAAATTTTAGGTTAAGGAAGATTTTGCTTGTGGTGTGATTCTGAAACAACAAACTTCCTTTGCTAAAATAATTTAATTAACATGAAATAATGAATCTACCATGTGTCTTTGGGGCTAATTACTTTTTATTCAAATGAGTCAACTCATGTTATGAATGGTGAGCTTTTGGTGCTCCAGAGCTGCAGTCAGTGGTGGTCAGAGGGGTCTTTGTAAGCTGTCGAACATGCACCAAAACCACAAATTATCACTGGAGCAGGTCAAGCCCACCGCGCGGTTACCAGGCCGAGCTCTCCCTCCCCCCGAAAAAACCCACGATTTATGGCATATGTCCAAATAAACATGTCTGAAGGCTGCGGCGGAGAGGAGCGGTCGGCAAAGCTGCATGTTACACCTGTATGACTGATGTTGACCCATGCCAGCAAAAACGGCCACACACTTTCCTAAATAAATCCTAAAACTTTAACAGAAATGATATTCAGAATCACAGACAGTTTTCTTTCTATGCGTTCGTTGTTGCCTCTGCCCCTCTTTTTACCATATTTTTTGCTTCGTTTGCTAAAAGAAAGTTTCATAGTAAATGAGGTGTGCTATAGGTAAACCCGACTTCATCACAATGTTTACTTTTGTTTTTGTATAATTTCAGGTCCGTACAGTAGTCACAGTATGTAGGCTGGGGGCTGAGCAGAAACCTTTCCAGTCGTTGTTCAGCATTTGCATCTATCTACCAGGGTGGCACTGCTGATTTTAGCACGTGAAACCATAGAAAAGTTAGATATATTTAGGTATACTTGTTTTATGATATTCCCTTTTGCATGAGAGGTTATACGCGAGTCAGTTGTAGTTAATTATTGCTGCTGTTTCAAATTCATCATTTTGATTTGTAGGACTGACCACTTAATAACATTTTATTGAGATTGAGTCATTTCTAATCATTAATAATGAGCTATGTATTTTTAATCACAGGGTTTACAGTCAATCCTCTGTCAGTAAAAGCATGTGGTTTGGAGAAGTTTAAGAGTTTAGACTTGAGAAGAAGAAATTTGGCTATTTTTGTGTTGAATCAGATTCATTAAAAGTCTGTATTGTTAATGCTCGGGTAGTTAATATTGAAAATCATTATATATACAGTATTTTTAAAACAAAATAAAATTGAAAATTGTTGTAGAGCAATGTGAAGTAATTGTTTATTATTACTTTTTTTTTAGCATATTGCCCTACTAATTGTCTAAATTATTAGTGCAAATGAATATGAATAAGCAGTGGGTGAAGTATAGCAGACTTGACAATGAAATGATGGATTTTTTCCTTGATCACCTTTTAAAAGCTGTATTCCCCCCTTCTGTATATTTCACTGTTTCCCCGGAGCTCTTGTGAAGGTTTTAAGTTCTGAGTCCTGTGGCCTTGTTTCAGAGGTAGTTTTTGGCAGGTTGAATCCGTGACATCAGTAATTTGTCACTCCGCAGACCCACCGTGATTTACGACTTTTCTCAAAACGTGCTCACGGTATTTATTACATTTAAAACCTATTACTGTAAAACAGGGGAGATTATAACAACTTGGAAAAGAGCTGCAGCTTGAGCAAATCTGCCGGGCATTTAGACTAATAAAGTAGCCATGTTTAACTAAATGTTTATATTATTTTACAGTGTGCCTTCAGGGGAGACAAGCTTTCCATTAATAACCGCAGATGAATGTGCGTAATTACCTTGTATTGTAGACCATAGACTCCCCTCCCTAAAGGTTCACACAGTTTTATAATACGGGATTTCCCACTCGTACATTTGAAAATTTAACAGCTCATGTGTTTCTCACCTCATGCTCAGAATTCAGTATAAGTGGTTTTGTGAAAGGAAAATACTACAGTCTTAAAACAATAAATTGGAATTTAGTTTGAAATATATTCCCGTAGTTTAGATCAGAAAGTTAGTATTTTAATTAAATAAAATGCTGAAATCATTTAAATGTTTAGTTATTCTAAGATTTTTGTTATTAACCTTCTGCTGCTCTTTTAAATGTAATACAAAATTTGGTTTCATTTTAGTTGAACTGAATCATTGAATCAATAGAAATGCTTTAGGCATACTAATGAAACAATAGAAAATATACAATTGACTTGCTAATGACTTTGCTAAAACAACCTTTTCTTTCAATTAATCTGGAACGATGATTTATTAGAGTAATAAGCATAATGGCACTTGACAGACAACCTGTTTGCTAGCCAGTGTGCACTATTGTGTATATTTTCCCAGTGAGAGATCTGCAGAAAGACGTCCATGTTAAGGCCACCGGCAGCGCTCTCTGGGCACCCCTGAGTGCTGACACCTCGTGTCCATCAACCTCCCCATCCTCCGCACCAGTCTCCACTCTAAGAGTTACTGCGTGCTGCTATTGTACAGTACTGGCACTGCACCCTCCAGACAGAAAACTGATCTTGTCCAGAGTTACCGACACACACACTTAGTTTAGTTGCATTAAGGTCAAGTGCTGAAGGATCACGGCCACAGGGGAGGTAAATTAAATAAATGTGGGACATTGTTGCACGTGGATCCTGCTAAGGGATGTTTATGACTGTTTATGTTCCTATATGGAAGTAGTCATTGGGCAATTAGGAAAACAACCTGAAACCTGTGGGTGACAGAGAAAACATCCTTTTAAAATATGGCCCCACTCTGGAAAAACCTCATCAGCTTCTTTTTCCCGCAGATCCTGGAAATCCTGGAAAACCTTGGAATTTTTAAAACTGTCAATTTCGGTGAATGTGTTAAATCCTAATTTTAGTAAAATCCTACATACATTTTTTAAAATAAATAATTGTTACAAATAACAGTAATAATTGTAATGCCTCTTAATAATGTTTAAATTTATGGATATGCATCTAAAATTACATCACATTTTGTGTATTTATGCAAGACAATATCTTGGATCTTTGGCAAATACATGAATCTGAATTAAGGAGAAAGCTAGAAATTTGTATTGAATTGCAGATTATACAAATAAAAATCAAACAATAGTAATATATTAGACATGAACAATAATTACATAAAAAAGATATTTAAACATTGGTGTATAATGATGTTTGGATTACTTTATGCTTTTGGATAGTTTCTGTCCTTGAGCTTAGGCTGGAGACATTTGACAAAGATTTAGTTTTGGCAACATTATTTTTACAGACCCAAACAAATAAACATAGCTGACCGTCCTTTAAGACTCGGTGACAAATGGACAAAATCAAGTGCTCTGGCTTCATGACTTCATAGGGGATGGTCTGGTTTCTTTCCTCTTTGGGTAATAACAGCATTTTACATTATATAAATCTACCGACCTAGGAATTAAACCAAAGAAAACAGTGCAGCTGTGCTCCCCAGTGAGCTTTAGCAGTTGGCTGGGCTCAGTCAGGGCCAGCCGCAGTCGCATCCATCTCCAGAGCTCTACCTAAGTCACCAGGTCAGAGCAGCAGCATGGAGGAGTGTTCTCTTCTCAATGAAAAACTGATGAAATGATAATTAAAACAGTTTTTATTTAATTTAATTAGTCCTGCATGGAATTAGATGCCTTAAAAATGGCTTTAAGTGGTCCTTATTTAATAACTTTCAATCACTCGGCAGTGTTGGATGAAGTACTCCATTGTTACTTAGGTAAAAGTAAACCTGCAGGCTAGGGAAAGTCCTCCATAAACACTCAACTACCCAGTCCTCAGGCCAAAAAATGCAGGCGTGATGAAGATGAGGATGAAGCTTTAGTACACATTAAGGCCCCTGTGGAGCCTAGAACCATGTCCAGTCCTCGAATGCTGACGAAGGCTTGTGGGCTGAGCAATGGAGAGAATAGGCCCTATCCATCCTTACCAGAAGACGTTTGGAAACATGTGGATGATGACTTCGGTGTAGTTTGGGCATGTGATAAAACCATGGATTCAGCAGCAATGATCTTCACAACTTGCCAAAGCTTTCCATGGGGATGTGACTCTATTCGCATCAGTGTCACTTACAGACTGGTTATCCAAAGGGTCTCAATTTGTTCTGGAATGTTTCACAGTGAGGCATTAAAGTAATCATCTTCATGGAGACAAGCAGGTGACACACCTTAGGCCATTTCTGAGCAATAAAAACACCTGTAATTGAATTCATCAAATACATTTCTTTGTATGCAGATTGAAACACAATCATTCGTGTGGGGATTTAGTTTTAAGGCAAAAATAATGACCAGTCTGCCATTGCTATGTTCTTGCAAAACATATATATATATATATATATACACGCACACACGACATTTTACTGAAGGTCCTTTCAACTCATTGCTAAACAAAACATTCAACTTAGTTGAATGTTACGATATACAAATATGTAGGCTCAGGCTTCTCTCATTTGACTCCAAGGCTCAGTATTTATATGCATTTTATATGTCAGTAAAAATAAATATACTAATTTGTAATGTATCTTGTTTAAAAAATAAATAAATAAATAAATATTACAATAACCTTGTAACTTATCCTCCTTGTGGAGGGAGTCCGTGACTGTTTTCTGGACATGTGTCCAGTCAGCTGCCTTCCCCATGATTGTGTAGCCCACTGACCCAGACTGAGAGACCATTTAAAGGCTCAACCTTTTCAGGCGTGTTCAGTTAAATCATTGATTAAAGTCACCATGACTTCCCAATATTGAGCTTTTTAACAGTCACAATCATCAAAATGTTAAGAAATAAAGGCTTGAAAGCTTCACTTTATGTGTCCATATAATTTATGGGTTTGACAAAAAATGTAACTTTAATTAACTTTAGAAGATTTTTGTATCTCTTAGGACCTAATGTTATTGTCCTACATCTTTCTAAATTCTAATAAATCCAATATGTTCAAAGCACGTCAAGATTTTATAGTAACCCGTGGTATGTTTAAGTTCAGTAAAAGGCCTTTTTGTTCAGCTTCTCCAGTAGCAGATAAGGCTAAAAGTTGCTATAGAAACACAGCCACCTGGAGCCAGAGTCCAATTTAAGAAAACCACAAAGTCAACACGGACATGCGCTGCGCTCGGGGGAGAAAGAAGGAGAAAAAAGTTGTGATTATGTGGGCCATAATCAGAAGTCAAAATATATAAAGTCCGGGGCTCTTGGATAGTGTGACACATCGCCATTAATTTCCATCAGTTGAGGTAAACTCTGACTGTAGGGCGCACGCACAGCCTCGATGACACATTTACACTATTATAGTATATATAAGGTAGGACTGTCACTACTGCAGAAACTCTATCCTTTTATTTATCCAAGCCAAGGCCAAATCCTGCTATGGGTACATGCTTCCTCTAGTGCTAAAATCAACCACATCTTTTGGTCCATAACATTAAAGCTAATATATTCAGAGGGCAGAGAGAAAGTCACTGAGCTGTCTAGAAAGTCCAGATTTGTCTTTCACATATACTGTATAACACTTTGAATGGTAAGATATTAACATGACAAGACCAAAGAGAAATGATTGAAACTTCACTTTAAAGGTCATATATTATGCAAAACTGACTCTTGTGAGTTTTAAGATAAGTTAGAATGTTGTTACCACATCAAAAACATACCTGGAGTGTGTTTTGTTTCATTCACACATCTGTCTACATCTCCAAATTGACAATTCCAGGACTGAAATTGTCCAAATGATTCTAGTGAAGGTGTATGGAGTTTAAAACACTGTATATAACCACATGACATCAAAAGGTGGAAGAGTGTTTTCTGTTTGAGTGAAGAACACAGCCTAAATATGCAGGGTTTGTGTGTTAAACTTGTGTGAATGAAACAAAACACAACTCCAGGTATGTTTTTTTATGAGGACACATTATTATAACAGATCAGAAAATGGTGTAATATGGGCCTTTTAATTGCTTTTACAATAATTAACCCAGTATATTCAGTGATCATGACATCTGTATCTTGCATATGTTTTACTAATTCCCTTATTGGAGAATCACCACATTGCAAGATCTCTTTACCTATAAAGTTAAATTATAGTGTATTTATGGTCTCACACACATTTGGGTCTGTTTCAAACTAATGTCAGGTTACTTTATGAAAACTCTATTTTTATTCGGACATCTGTGAAAAGCGTGTCTGAAATATGTTCACTGTCAGGCAGGATTATCATTTATATAGACATTGACAGCTGGGTAAAGTTTTGTGAAACCACTTGCTCCTCTTTTCATGACACGTGCCCTGAAGCCCAAGTTCACAGACAAAATCACGTCATGTAGCACACCACAACAGCCATGGTAATGTCATTATTACTGCACAACAAGAAGCCAGGTTACAGAGGGGCCCGTCTCATAGGGGGTTAGGGTTAGGTTTGGGTATTTTTTACATGCTTACTGTACATATTGCACTGTACTAGTATATTTTGTATTTAACGGCATTTCGTTTTTATATTCTAACACCTTATTTATTATTTATTCACAGTTTTATGTTGTATTACTGTTTATCACCAAAGAACATTCCTAATTTGAATCATGAAGCATCACTAGTACTGGATAAATCTAGGGATGTACCGATCCAGGTGTACCTGACATTAACCGATACCAGTGTTGAAAATGGCATTTTTTTCTCTCAAAATACAGTTAACTTATTACAAAATTCCTCCTTGTGTTAATTGTTATGTATCCTTCAAGTAACAGCTTTGTATGAATTAAAGTTCAAACATTTTGAGTTGTCCTGGGCCTACATCAGTCAGTAGAGTCTAACAGGATAGCGACTGAACCGATATCATACAACCGCCAAAGTTTTCCTGGATCTGCACCGATATTTGATACCAGTATAAGTATCGGTGAATCCCTAGTGTCTCTAATATGCATTTTAAACAGAGAAGCACTCCTAAAATGATCATCACCAAACCTGATATCATCACAGAATTCAGATCACAACACATTTTTCATCTACGTATTTCCCAGCCTTACCACCAACAAAGCCTTTTTTAATTCTTTGCTCATGTGACTCAATTTTTAAAAGCTTGTGTGCCGTATGTAAACTCTTGTTGAGTGGTTGAAACATGACAAACATAATTCATGTCTGCGTCCAAAGCTGTCATCACAACTTGTTCAAATTGATCGTCATTTAGTCTGAAGAAAAGCCCTTTGCACTTGCTCTGCTGGCTCGTTTGACTCCTCTGGTGTGGTAACTGTCCAAAAACAACTTGTGTGAGGTGGGCGCGTGCAGCAGGCTGACATTGGGATTATAGGTGGTGTGGCGGGTGAAGAAAGCTGTGGTTTAAGGCCGAGTATCTGAGAAAACCATTGTGAGCTTCACCTTTTCTGAATTAGCGCTCCCTGAATTATTCGCCCCTGGGAGGAAGTGACTGCTCCCTGCTCGGTTATAGGGTGCTATATGTCAGACAAACTTGTGCTTTATAGGCATGTACGCATCTGTGATATGCATTTTCCTGATATCTATTTGGTAGTGATGCAATGAACATATCAAGTGGCAAAAAGGCTGTGGAAAGCGTCAGATTGGACACAACCATAATATGCAATTCAAAAGAGTAGGAAAATCTCCCACATCTCCATCTAATAATGAGAATCCTAAACTTTAATAACTAACAGTACAGTATTAATTGTTTCAAATAATGATTTAAATTACGTTTGTGATTTTAGATATTTTTTTCAGCCTCCAGTCAGCTCATACAAGTCATACATTTAACATGCAAAGTTTGAGTTGGCTGTTTTTCTTAGCTGTTTGCGAATGCGTCACTGCATGTTTTAGGGAGAACCTGGTCAGTGTGATGCGTGTACGGATTGTCATGACGTGTTTGGAGCGGCTCATGACACATTGTAAAGCGTATCTCTCACCCAATAAATCCTCCGACTGAGAAAACACGCCATGAGATATACGAGTGCTTAATGAATGCGCGCGGAGGTGGTGCGGCGGTGGACTGGCCTAGGCCTGAACAGGGTGCGAGGGTTCAGGGGGTCCTATGGGAGAGCAGTGGGCATGCTCGCTCTGACACAAGGCCCCAGTCACAAGAGGGTTAATTGTGGCTGTTTAAAAAGCGCATGTCGTTAAAGCACCATTGGGTGGAAAGGGCTCTATTTATACATGGTGAAGGTAATGAGGTGAAATTATTCTGTCCGACAGAGATGGGATGTGACCGCAGCGCTGTGTGGAGACTCCGGCTTTACCTAGACCTGCTCACAATGTTTTCAGTCCAAATACGGACCACCGACGCTTGTTAATTAATTCCCATTTACATACACGCAGCCGTGGTTTCCATTGCAGCCTGAAGCCTCGTCACAGCAGCACCACGGATTGACTAATTAATGACTCCCCAGATGCAGCAATTAAATGGAAATGAACTTAATAAGTGTGGCCCAGGCTTTTATTACTCATGTTTACACATCTGTATGTAAATACAGCTACGCATAGAGCAGGGCTTTTCTCTGACCTGGTCCCTCTGACAATGTGCGACCTCTTACTGTGGAGATTGTGTCAAATGCACCCCACTAGAGGGAGCAACTCCACAGGGATCTAAAGTGAAGTAATCCTGAATGTCTTTGTAAACAGATGGCTTCCTAACTTTCAGATCATTTTGGACGCAGTAACAGTGACAGTAAAATATAGTTATTATAGTCTATTTACATATATGATTCTTTCTACTTGGGTTATATTATCCTGAAATGTCCTGTATTATGTTAAATCAATTGCTTGACCAGCCAGACCCTTCTACTTTCTGTTTGTCTTTGAAAACTATTGTAAACGTTTGTGGCTTTGGCTGATCAGGCAACTAAATCCATGCATCCCAGCTTTGAAGCTAGCCAGCTATTGTTTTTAGCCTAATTTGAAATCCTTCAATCTTCAGGTCACCAGCAGAAAACTAGTTCTTGCGTTTTGCTTTAAAAATGCGGGTTGAAGTACTTAATATTATAGGAAACACCTAAACTGAGAACACAAGTCTGTACTTACTAAATCCAGTCGTGCATAGTTTATTTAAATTGATAGACAGATTTAATTCAGATCTCTGCAGTATGTATTTAAATAGTTTTATTTAATTTTTTAAAATCAAGGTTCTGTCAATTGTTCAACAGTGTATTTTAAACGCTCATTTAGCATCAGTGGCAATTTGCACATTGTGGCCTCTGTTTCATTACATACCCCTGAATCCTAAGAGCCCTGCTTTTCCACCGGCGCCTGCTGTACACGCCAAGGCACGAGGACAGATGGTCAGATACTGTAGACTATGAGTGCCCACCTCAGTATTATAAAAATCTGACTTTTCATAAATGTTAATTTAGCCTCAAACTTAAATCTCAACTGACTGGGATGAAAAGTGGGTGAAAGCCTAAAATGTGAAATTGCCAAATAAAATGTGCTACTAGTCTGGACTTTTCATTCTGGGATTTCCACATGGCAAGGCAGAGGGTAGAGCAGCATGTGGATATGACTGAATGATTTGCATACAGTAGCTCTATACAGGAATAGATCTTCATATGTGTGTGTATAAATTGGCCTGCTCTTCTATGACATTTCAAATAGCTTGTGAGATATTTCATTACGTGTGCATTTGATTTAAGTGCCTAGCCTCAGACAAACCCCCTCTAATGGTGATATAGTGACTTTGTACAAATATTCCTCTTGGCTCTATCTAGTGTTGTGCCTCCTCATGACTTTTCCAGAGAGAGGATGACCCTATGTCCTCTAAAGACTGAACTTGAGGTGCATTTCACACATAGCAAAGCATCCTTAAATGCCCATTTTAAAAATGTGTTTTCGAAATGCCTGCGAATTTGGCATGAATGAAATGCGATATACACAATATGATTTTCTGCCAAGTGATGAATAACAAAGATATTAAACATCCTGACCAAGCCTAGAGCTCATGATCTGGAGATGGGACCCCCTACACTGCCTTATGGCTGCTCCCACTGATCCCGACAGGCTTCCCCTTCACCATTGAAGGATGGGTCAAATGTAGAGAGTGAATTTACCTCTGGGGATTAATTAAGTATCATTTAAGCTTGTTATAATGTATGTTTACCATTTTCATGCATTTACAATAGTTGATACTGATTGACCTGTCTTATCTGATCTGTCTTCCTGTTTATTGTATAATGTGAAAATCTAATTTGCACAATTCAGAGACAAAAATGCTAATAAGTCTGCAATAATTTGCCCCCACCATTATTTTGGGAGTTCATTGCATGTTGGGATCCCTGTGTATCTCATTCAGAGCACATTTCATCATGACTGCCTTTAATAGAAATGCTTTGTTTACCAAACTATGCCATGGCCTTTAGATGGGAATCCCAGATCTGCAGCTGGAGTTATCATCGTCTGCCTTTGCATGGCACCCGCTGTGAGCGCTGAGCATCATGGGAACAAATTCTCCCCATCATTTCCATATATTTGACTAATGTTCTTCTTTCCCACTTTGGTTTAGCCCCCTCAGGAAGGACACAGGGATAAATGCGTTTATCCTGACATCTCAGACTCATCAGTTAGGCCCAAATGTGTTTCTGGATCTACATGAAGACTATGAGGTTGTGAAGGTATTAAGAGACCAACAGTTGGATCAGAATTTTAATGAGATTACTTTATCAACATTCAAAACAAATGCCCATAAACATCCACATAGGCCTGTCAGGATAACACATTTTGAAGTGCGATATATTGCTAAAGTAAATAGACGATAAATGATAATATTGAAACCAAACTATAAAACTGAATGATCCTACTGCAAAAAGTACTTTAAATGTACAGTTTTATTAAACGGCAGATTGCAACATTTTCCTAATTAGTTTATCATTTTAGTTTATAATTCAATCACTCAAATCTTATCACACTGCAGAAAAAAAATAATAAAAAATGTGCCACTTGTGCAAAGAAAATGTACACACGATAAATACTGACCCTCAAAAATGATACAGGACATAGTAATTATCGTGGCAGACCTACATCCGCATAATCTATTCTAATTTAATTCACGTGTTTTGTTCATATTAACACGTTCTTCTTATCTTTGTGCTTGCTCTTTCCTTTTTTGGTAACAGCTTTCACTTGGGTATTACAATTGGATCTTACAATTCACCTCTGGACAGGGTTAAGAACTGTAGATTTAACACGTATATTATGATAAGGCCCCGAATTTGATCAGACAGCACTATCCCACTTTGCAGCAGTCCGTGTGAGGCCTCCATTGTGAACATGATGAAAGACAAAGTGCGTAATGACTTTAGCAGTGTTTTGTGCCGTTGCCTCGTGCAGTATTTCTAGCAGGTGGTTTCAATGGCATATACAGGAATAACATATAGAATATAAAACCACTATAGGGGTCATTGTTATGTCTAAAAGGACACATTGAGGTGACTGGTACCCTCATCTAAAACAATGCCCCTAACCAGAATGGCATTTTACTCATGTAGAGGTCTCTTGAAAGTAGGTTTTGAAGCATCATATATAAAGAACAAAACCCTGTTGTCTATGGCTTCTTGAAATCTTGTGAAATGAGGCATATGTTTGAACAGATAAATCAAATTGGCTGGATGTTCATTGCAGTAGACTTTTCTCATGGAGTTAAATACGAAGCCACATGTTCATAAAGTCTTAGGGAGGTCAGTGAACAATTGAAACTGTATCTATATGATCAATGTGATTTACTACACAAAAATAAGAAAATACAACTTTTGAAAATATAAAAAACAGGTTTCAAGAGCAATGTATAGTCTTCTTAGTTATCATGAACACTTTTCAAACAGTCGTTAAGCAGGGGATGATATTGACATTTGGTATCACGATTATCATGGCCAAAATTATTTCCATTCATAATTAGATCACGATAATCATAAAAGTTGCGGACAGTTTTGAAATATTATGAATATGAATAATTATACATTTTAATATTAATGAATGAATAGGTTCCATATTTTAACAACTTATACTTTGTTATAAGTGAAAGAAAACAATGATCTAGACCATCATGGATAAGTAGCTTTATTCAGAACATTTTGGTGATACAATGGTTGGGCCTGTCATGATTTTCATGATAACCAATTTTAAAAGTGTGATATATTACTGAAGTAAATATACATGCTAAATAATAATATTGTCACATATAATTTATTCACTATTCACAATTTCACTAACACAAAACCCAAGAGCAGATTTAAACCACAAAAACTATATTGTAAGGAATCATGAGCTGCAATAAATAAACATCTGAATGAAACACTTTAGTACTTAGTTTGCAGCTGTAATGAGTCTTAGAAGTTATTAATTTAACCTTTTGTGGCTCAAAAAATAACAAAAAAATCCCAGTTGTGCAAAGAAAAAGTACACACAATAAATATTGACCTCCCAAAAAATATTGTTCCATCTATCATATAGTGAATGATAAGTTGATATAGTAATTATCATGTGATGATTTTTTTTTGGTTGATTATCACTATTCTATGAAAAGTCCCATGAACGATTACTGATTCATTATTGGCCCTTTCTATCACAGTACTGTCCCATTGTTAATGGTGGGCAGCTGATTGCGTTCATTTCTTGCATATGCATCTTTTATTGTCCTGTGAAGCTGTGAAGCGATGGTGATGAAGAGTGGCACAAACTTTATGCTTGTCAGGATGTGTAATAACTCTGAGCAGCAGGTCTCACTATGGGGTGACAGGTGGCCCCTCTCTGCACTGTGTCATTGTAGATGCTTCAAGATGTCAGAGCCAGATCTCCAGCCAAGCATGTTAGTATCCACTTTTAATGACAGTAGCTTAAGTAGAGCAGTGTAGTGCATGATTCTAAACCATGTCTTTTTACACTGTTATGGCGTCCTTGAGCAAAATACTTCACCCGCCTGTTTGAATGTGGTATATAAGTGGGTTGGCACATAGAGTGGTTTAAAAGACCATTTAATCAGGTCCCTGTCATACCTAGGGCAGCTGCGACTTACACACTTTTAATCATGTGAGGTGAACCTTCCCCTTCCAGTATGACATGGATTCCTTACAGAAACTGTACACTGTAGACAGCCACTGGTCAAACTGCTTTGTTCAATGTCTTGGTGAAATCTTATATGACAACTTCCTCTCTACACTAAATTCCTTTTCTGTGAGTCTGTCTAATTTCTCCTATAAGAACAGGTTTTGCCAGATATTTATTCAAGTCATACGCTAAAAATAGCAACAAAAAAAACATTGCATTTGACAGGGGCTTATTGGAGTATTTTTACTGTCATTTTAACATGTGTGACAAGTGACTCCACAGTTTCACCTTTTTGTTTACCTGGCCTCCAGTTGCTACTCCTGGTATATAACCCAGGAACCTATAGGTTCATTAAAAGGGTGTTAACCAATTAGTCACAAGTACAAGCTGTAGATTTCATGTTGCAATTAAGTAGAAGGCTTTTCCAAATACATTTTATTTTCCAGGTGCGCTAAGCCACTTTTACACAGTGTGGCCAGAGCCTGCTTGTAAACAGCTATGTAGAACGTGTGGGCACAATAAAAAGGACCACCAGAATTTGTAATGGGATTTACCTGACCTGTTACTCATAAAAGATCAATGGTTTATGCAAATTTTAAATTTTTATCTTTTGAAAAGGCTGCTGTTAGACTATTTTCTAAACTTTTGTATACAATTTTGTGAACAGTTTTGTAAACAGTTTAAATTTTTCATTGTTGGTGACACAGTAGTCAAGACATCTGCCAAACAAGATGGCCCTGGGTTTATTTTGGGACTAGATTGGGCTAGTCCGTGTGGAGTTTACTTGTTCTTTCTGTGTCATTGGATTTATGAAATCTCCTTGTACATGTTTAATGATATTTGAAGCCCTTTAAGTTAACCAATAAAAACCTACATAGGTGTATAGAGGCCCATTTCCAGCATCTATCACTCCAGTGTTCTAATGGTACAATGTGTTTGCTCATTGCGTCAGAGGCTAATGGATGATTAGAAAACCCATGTGCAGTCATATTACCACAGATGAAAACAGTTCAGCTGGTTAGAGAAGCTATAAAACTGACCTTCCTTTGAGTATCTGGAGCATCACATTTGTGGGGTCAATTAAATGCTCAAAATGGTCAGAAAAAAAGAACTTTTATGTGAAACTTGACAGTCTATTCTTGTTCTTAGAAATGAGGGCTATTCTGTGCAAGAAATTGCCAAGAAACTGAAGATTTGCTACAACAGTGTGCACTAGTCCCTTCAGAGAAGAGCACAAACAGGCTCTAACCAGAGTAGAAAGAGAAGTGAGAGCTGCTGCACAACTGAGCAAGAAGATACGTACATTAGAGACTCTAGTTTAAGAAATGGACACCTCACAGGTCCTCAACTGGCAGCTTCATTAAATAGTACCCGCAAAACGCCAGTGTCAACATCTACAGTGAAGAGGCGACTCCGGGATGCAGCTTCAGGGCAGAGTGGCAAAGGAAAAGCCACATCTGAGACTGGCCAATAAAAGAAAAAGATTAATATGGGCAAAAGAGCACAGACATTGGACAGAGAAAGATTGGAAAGAAGTGTTGTAACCCCACTGAGCTGTTGTGGGAGCAGCTTGACTGTCTGATACTCAAGAAGTGCCCATCCAGCCAATCCAACTTGTGGGAGAAGCTTCTAGAAGTTTGGGGTGAAATTTCTCCAGATCCTTAACAGCTAGAATGCAAAGGTCTGCAATGCTGTAATTGCGGCAAATGGAGGATTCTTTATCAAAAGCAATGTTTGAAGGAAAAAATATATAATTTCAAATATAAATCATTATTTCTAACCTTGTCAATGTCTTGACTATAGTTTATTCAATTTACAACTCATGGTGATAAATAAAAGTGTGACTTTTCATGGAAAACACAAAATTGTCTGTGTGACCCCAAACTTTTGAACGGTAGTGTATGACTCAATCTAAAAAATGTGAGAGATTGAAGTCTTGGCTCAGTCTGGCAAAGTTCTCCACAGAGCATTTGTGATTAAGTGTCTTTATTTAAAACCTCCAATCCAAATGAGCAATCAGAGCCAAGCGGAGGCCCCGCGCTCCCTCAGAATCATGTAACTGGAAGCACTTTAGCATAAACACTCATCACCAGGTCTGCCCAGTCAGCTGCTACTGTCCTCTAGTGAGTGGGGCCATTTTGAAGTCCTCACGTGTGCTTGGTGAAATGGCATTGCATTTGCTGATCTAATCTTTCAAGTGATGTCATCAACAAAGCATTAAAGTTGCAAGCGAACATAATCCAACTATTTGAAGGCAGGTCACACACACCCTTTTGTTTGGATATGCCTTAACAGGACCATGAACATTCATATTGATCACAGGTTCTAGAAAATGTATTGTTAAAATCCATTTTGTATTTTCAAGACCATCTGAACCTAATCTGGCTCTGTTTCCAGACTTAATGTAAGCATTGTGTCACTATGGTAGCTGTGTGACTGCCTCTTCCCAGTGCAGATCTTAATGTGTCAATGAATGAGACATGTTTGGTAGCAAATGGTTATGTTGGGGTTAAGTTAAGGTCTTAAAGTAAGATTATGTATGGGCAAGTGTGACAACAGTTTGCAGTTTGCGTTTTAAATTTAAAACAGATTTGGCTGTTTCTTTGTAACTTTAATCATTTTAAAAGTCAGTCTCATAATCCTCATAATAATTTTTTTTGCGTGCCCATGTGAGCATAGTGACTGTTTTAACATTATAATCGCTCAGCCTAATCTGTGCTGTGTGTTTGCAGATGAATCAAAAGTAGAAAGTTATAAATGTGCTTTTGCTTCCTGTTTTATGAATGAATCCAAGTTGTTGTTGCGCCGCTGGAAACAGTCATGTCTCCACCTGCTTGAATGTGAAATTCCCACATTCTCCATGTCTAGCTCACATCACTAAACCTGATGAACTGATAATGTCAAGGAGGTTAGATCATGAAATGTCTTTATTTAGTCTTTCAAGATTCATGTTGATTACGTGGGGTTTGTAGATTAAATGACCCATGCCATTTTCTCTTTCTAGTTAAAATAAACTGCTAGCTTGCCAGAGGAGGGACATTCTGTTTAGGTAGACACTGACTGGGCACTGATCCTCTATGAGTTTGGTCCAGTAGACGTGTTAAATCTCTATTTTTAGAAGTACTTTAAGGCATGAGGTCAGAGGGAGTGGGCTTTGCATCATACACACCTTAGGGTGGTTTGGTGTCACCCACATGTGAAGACCAGACCGGCTACTCACAAAACAGACACTGAATGAATCACCTATGGCATATCTATGCATGTTCATGCTGTGACCACAAGGGGAGCCAGAGGAGCATGAGGTGGATGAGCTGGGGTAAGGGTGGTTTACATGTGGACTGAATAGAAAGGTCTGGAATAGGGATTCCAAAACTTTTCACAAAGCACCTCTGCACTTTTCTAGCTATACAATTAAAAAATCAGCCAAATAACATGAGAAAACAGGATAAACAATTTAACCTTAGAGCAAAAACAACAGTAGATCTAAATCTTTCCTGGTGGAGGGTCCATCACCTGCTTTGATTAGAATGTTATATAACACAATATGGCATAAAAAAAACAACCTGGTGATGCCACCAAGCCAAGTTACAGCTCACATCTGTGGAGAGGCGACCCCTCTTACAGACATATGAATCTATATGTTTCTCAAGATATTTTTAACAACAAGAAAAGTTTAATTAAGATATATTAAGATATACTGTGGAACATTCCAGGCAAAGAGATGACATCTCCATGAAGATAAGCAGGCTATGGGTCCCACATAAGACAAAATAATTAATGCACATTCATCAGTGTTGGAAAAAATAACTAATAATAATGTTAACCCAGCTATAGAAATTAAACAGAGACATATTTCCATAAATATTGTTATTATAAATATGTAATGCCACGATAAAGTCATCTCAGAAATCCGCCTGTGGTGAGTGACTGATGCTGCTTAGAGATGCTGTCTTGACCCATAGACTGTGCACTTGAACATGTGTGCACTGGGGCATACTCTGGGGCATACTTTTCATTAACACGCGCCTCGTCTCCTGTTCCTTAGAATGCAGCAGAGCATGTGTGTGTCTGTATGTATGTGTGTGTGTGTCTGTGTGCTCTGAGCAGGTTCAGACAGCCCTATTCTCACAACACACTAACCTGTTTAACTCACCCGGCGCCTGCTTCCCTGATGGGGGGTGCTTTTACTGCTCCAGCCCCTAAAACAAGCTCTCCGGCAGCCACAGCGGTCAGCAGCCCAAACCAAGCCTCCATTCACCTCCGTGGGCCAGCTGTTTATTTTCAGAAGCATTAGAGGAAACACTCGGCAGGGCTTATCAGATCCAAACAGTCGCACGTCGTTGTTATTTTACACACAAGCCTCCTCTCAAGCCGTGCTCATTTTCACTAATTGTTTTCGTACTTTGGCGGTGAAATAACATGACGGGCTGCCTTTAACACCGGCGGTAAGAGAATCCATCAGTGTAAACAGAGCAGATACAATGCACAGTGGGAATTTATCTCAAATGTTGTTTTATGTTTGGGAAGTCCAAGGCTGTGGCTATATACAGGCATTAGGAGCACTTGTCTGACACTAGGGGATATGCAGTGTTCCCACAAAAAAAAAAAAATCCTAAAAATACTAGGCATAAAATAAAAATTTTAGACCTGCCATCTTAATAATAAAATTCAATTCCAGTTCAAGCTTGTTTGTTGGCTCCGTCCAAATGGATGTTTTTTTTTTCTTTAATTTTATACCATCTTGGCCATTTTTGGACTTGCTCTTTCTCCATGTGACTGAATGCAGCCAAATTTTGTATAATTTTTTCTCCAAGAATATTTCCAAAACAGTAGTGTAACTTAAGACAGAATGATATAAGATTTTCACATGCAAAGGGTCCATGTTTTCAGTTATATTTGGTGTTAAGGTGTTGGAGAGGTGAAGAATGCAGGGGATGTTGTGGCTTTCTTTGTAATTCCCAGGGTCAACATGGGGGCAGTGTTGCTCTGTGAGGGACATGGGCTCAGTGGGTGACATGCAGTCGAGTCATAGTGTTGGGTGAATCACAAAACCACTCATCAGTAACGGTGTTATCCAAATGAGATTAAAGGGGGAAATATTGTGCAAAATTGACTTTTAGGAGTTTTTAACCATGTTATAAATGTTTTCCCTTCTCATTTATCCACTTGAAGTTCTATTCAGAGTGATTCATACATGTTTGTCTAATTTATATTTTCCTGCACAGCGCTCTGTTGTGATGACGTTTACATCATGACATAGGTAGAACTCACCAAAAGTCAGCTGGCTCGTTTTGATCAATATTGAGATTTCAAATGTCCAAAGTATAAAATAATGGTTGATTGGTGTCATAGTCACAATGCAGTAACACAAGCTTGAAACTATTCTCACAACTTTTACTGATGAGTTTTAACTAATGGATAGATGTTTAAATCATCGAAATATTTTGATAGTACCAAGATATTACTACTTGGTAATTTTTTTTATATTGACAGACACTCAAACCAATATATAAAAAAAAAATCAGGTGGCTCAATATTCAGGGGAAAATACATGCAAATTGGTGCATAATTGATGATTTGTTTATTTTGAGCATTGATTTAGGATCATTTTTTGTCCAAGAAATGGAGAAAAAGAAAAAAACAGAACAATATCAACTTGGAATGTATCACATGTAAATGGCTTTCAAGTAAAGTCTCTTTGCTGGAAAGGGATTGGGATAAAGTAAAACTTATTTATTCCCACCCCCATGTTATGCACGGAAAATAAATTTCTAGTATGCTTCCTGTACATGCATTATAAAGTTGTACAAATGCCCAGTAAATAGAAAAGATAACAGATCCTTTGCATAAAACCTTTTGCTTTTTGCCTTTTGCTGTTTACTCAATAGAACCCATAGTTTTTTGGTCTAGGAAAGTGTTACAGCATACAGTTTGTATTTAGTGAATAATATTTGTAGGCCTTCAAACCTGACAGCACCACCTTTGCTCAGATGGATATCAGCAGACAGGCTCCAGATCTCCGGTCCACGTCCTGGTGCCAGCAGGAGTTCTGTAGATGGACTCTGGAGCTTGAGCCAACAGCGCCATAGAATAAACACACACTAACTACTTTTGTACCTTTTTTCTGTCTAACATTTACTATGGCAGACATAGCTTGACTAAAAGTTCCCACAGGACTTGTAACTTATTGTGGGGGATTGGATTTCAGCTAAAATTAGCCACACAGTCCAATTTATTACTCTGATTGAAAACTGTGAACTGTGAAAAGGCTAGCATGGTCTGAGCCCCAGCATTAAGATATAATGTTGCCATTTTAATTTGGTTCACATCACTTGACTGGCAAATGTGTCAAATATCCAATTATTAGCAGCTCAGTTTCACTGTATTGAACCATCTTAATGAGGCGGAAAATACGACCAAATCACTTTTTTATTGAGGGTTTGGGACTTAAGTTCAGTTAATAATTTAATTCAAGTTTTTTAACCACAATTTATGATCTCAAGCATTATTATTTATTCATTTTCCCAGGGCTAATGGTTGTAAAGTAGATTTCACTTAAAATGAGAATCTCTCCTTTTTAACCCAAATCCAGATCATGTGCAAACCAGTCCTGACTGAACAAGGTCAAACCAGGCCTAAATAAGCTTAGAATTTCACTTCCTGGTTGGCAGGGCTACAGATGTTAAATTAAGTAGCAACATAAGGTAATATTTGATAAATAAAACACTTTATTTTGTTAAAATTTTAAGTTACTGTTCATTAAGTGATGAATGACATAGAGGGATTCCACTGAAAATTCCTGTAATTTTCCCCCAACTTTTCGTCACAAAATGCCACTTGTATTAAATATGTATTACAACTACTATCTCACCAAACAATAATAATAATAATTTAATAAACAAGAAAACCAGACTTGTGAAGAGGCCCATGCAGCAGCACCACCATTACCATTTACCATTTACAGGTTGAGACCTTCTGCCCTGTACCATTGTACCGTCCAGACCTGAACAGGGCCACAGTGTTTCTGCACAGGTTTGCACACAAACTGGGCTGGAGACAAGTGTCCTTTTGAGGGAGAGTCATTTGCTCCTCTCTCTTTAAACACAGGTGTTGATCCAGTGAAAATGACCGCCCCACGTTCCTTCCTACGTTTGCTTGTTTTTTAAATATGAAGTGAGTACACTGAGGCAGGCCCTATACACACTCCAGCAATTGTCAAGGAGTATTTAAGTACTACTGCCACACCCCACCCTACCATACATACACATGTTTTAGTTTTAGCATTAGTTAAATGTAATATGAGTGTAGGATTAATGTTTGTTTGCATGGTAAGAGGCAAACAACTATGTTATATTATAACAAGGGTTAGTGCCAAGGTCATTTTGAACTGTTGTGGTTGAGTATCCAAATGTAACAAGAAATTATTTTTGAAATTTGAGGACATGAATCCCTTCCATCATGAGCAGTAGCAATTGCCATTTATTTTATTGCAGCTGTAGTTCAGTTTAATCCTTCACTTATAGTTTTTAAATCATTTTAAAGCATTATTTTCAAGATTGTAATGATGGTGGACTATAATTCCCATGTATAATAATAAATTCTATATACATTTTCATTTCAAATTCAACCGTTTCTAATACAATGATGTCGTGTTGTAATAAACCACATGTTGTTAATAAAACAGTATTCAGGGCATGTGTGTCATGGCCAGTGGAGCAGGAGATGGACGCTGGCAGACAGATGCTAACTGACAGCTGTAGTTCAAGCCCTGTGACTGCTCCTGCCTCCAGCTACAAATGCTCTTCCTTGGCCTCTGGAGATACTGGGTCACTATCAGATAATGGTTGACAAGGACAATGGTCACTTATTGGTAGTTTGCCACTGTGGATATGTATTGTTTTTCATGAGAATGCCCCACACAGCTAAAACAGTTGAAGAACACCTTAACTAGTGGCAAATTAGGGGACAATACTGAGCAGTAGTGGATCAAGTCTTTTTTGAAATATTGTGACTTTTTCTCTCTCAATTGTTTATTTGGCCTATATAAGCATTAAAGTGTATATATGCATAGTGATGGGTGATATGGTCAAATAATAGGATCGCAATTCTTATTATGGCTATTAGTTCCTTATTTCAAGTTCATCTCAAAACCATAATTTGACACGGTGTATAGTTTACACATTTACTGTACTCTTTAATCTGTGAAACTGTTTTGAACATCAATGCTATGATGCATGACTTTTGATTCCTTATGTGCTTCCTGCTAAGCCTGTTTTTTTCTGTCAGTCATCACAACTGCTGTCCATGTTTGTGGATTTTCCCTTTAAACCGCCAAAGTGCTAAAATACTGTACTATAACAAGTGCCCATTGAAAAGATGTTGATCTGTGTATTGCACATGCAAATGATGTTTGTTCTGTTTCCTTCAATAGAGTCGGCTCTTCTTTTAAGGGACATTTGACTAACAGTAGCAATGCCGTTGCCCGTCACTATCTATATAGATCTATAGACCAAACCTGTGCTTTTGCTTCTAGTCGTTATAGACTAAGAATCCAGCAGTTACTGTGTCAACATGCTGCTTGTGACTAAGACACACAGAAGGTGGTGGGAAACTGTAGCTGCATTGTTGTCAGACATTGAGTGTGCACATATCGTTAGCACAGTATCTCTTTGGACCATTGTCTTGTGTCTTGTGGAGCCTCTTGGCAGTTTTTTTTTTTTTCCAATAATTTTAGTTTGATCATTTGGTTGACACCTGTATCTGACCGGGTGCTCAAATCAATTGAAACATTTCTCATCAGTTCACACAGTTCTCAGGCTCTTTCCCTGAGCATCTGAGAAACCTGATCAGTGAATTCACTTGACTTTAAACTCTTTCAGTATAGAAGCTCAAACATAACAGCAAAAATACAATTTGTGAGCACCAAAAAATCTAAGGACCTAAATGATTTCATACATGAATCAAACAGGGTGGGTGGCTTCAGAGGGTACAGAATGTGTGAATATTGACATACATGCAGTATACTGTATAGTCCAGTGTAATGTTGGTGTAAATGCCTGATTGTCCAGAACACATTACATATCGCAAAATCAGTGTTGTTGTATCTGCTACTCCAACATTTTCAGCATAGTCTATCTTTGATCACATACTACTAAATCAAGTTTGCAACTGGTAATGTGTAGATTTGTTTTTAATTTTAATTTGTTTTATAAAATATAATACAGCTTTTCCACGCCAAATTCATTGAGTGTGTAACTGTACTTGATCACCAGAATATCTCTAGTTTTACTGGTGTTACACAAGCTTTGTCATCCTCAGGGATAGGTACCATTATTGTACTGTATTATTTACTTTTATTTTTAACTCAGTGCAAATGATCCCTGATTCACAATGCATAAAAATACAAGAAACATAAAGAGTCAATTCTAAAATACCTTAAATGTGTTGCCACCTCAGATGCACTCTAACCATGCGTACTATATAGCAAGTACCAGCTATTACTACTATAAATGGAGTTCATTGAGACAAAAATATTTTATCGGCCAAATGAACTTTTGCACTGAGCTGTAATTCCTGTTTTGTATTGCCATATATTATTATTGAGTACATTAGGACTGCTGAGAAGACAATATTTGATAAATGCAACTAAATCTCAACTAAAGTAAAAGCATCAAAGCAGTGACACTAATAGTTTTTACAGGTGATGGATTATAAATAGAGAATCATCCAATTCCATGCTGGTATCCATCTGGATTTGTACTTCTCACATTATTTAGTGTTGTCTTTCACCTTGCTGCCTGAGTACACCCCTTGAGTCTTCCACATCATTGCTCATTTTAAAAGGCAGAATTAGCCAAAGTATACGAGAAGAAAGATTAGGCTAATGAAACAAACCCTGATAATCTGATGTCTGTAAAACTCATATCTCTCCCTCCATAAGTTATGTATTTTCCCCAACATACCAGGAACAGGTGCATGATTTGTTGTTATCCTGTTTGTGTATGCAAAAACTGCTGTATAATCCGAAATGTACCCGTGGTAATATAAGTGTTCCATCCAATATTTCCAGTGATGGTGGAAATATTTCCTTCAAAATGTGAAGTCCAGAGACTCCTGTGTACACTTCATGTTATCTTACAGCTCATTTGCATAGATATCCTCAAATTTGAATGTTTCCTCACTGTTCCAGACAGGGCCCCAAAATGTCACAAACACACAGCAAACACACACACTTTGACCCTGATCCTAATTTATTTCTGTGGCTAAGCAAATGCTGCTCGTATAATAACTGTTGATAGCGACGCATATCTAAATAGAACCCGTTATGAAATATATATTTTTAAAGAATTCTGTTAACTGAAATAATTGAACCAAGCACCTCTGTTCATAACACTTAAAGAAAATCAGCACAGAATGTATTACACAGAATATTGTTGTTAAAATGTATGTGGTTCTTAAAAATAGTGATATAGTTCAGCATATATGTACAATATACCGATCATCGCCTGTATTTCCATATCGTAATATCGCATCGTGAGCCGTGTATCAAATCATGAGAGACTTTGCAGTTCCCAGCCCTATTTCAAATGACCCAAAATAGTCTAAATGCAGTGTGCAGATGCAGAGGAATGTAGAGAGACCTGTTAGTGACAAACAGAGGAGAGATGGTGAAGCCAGCTCAGCTCATCCAAGAATGTTTTGTCTTTGATGTGAGGATTACAGCTCTCATCCCTCTGATCCACAGGCCCCTGGATTCTGTTGGCGTCTGTCACTAAACACAGATTTTATCAGACACACCAGGAGAGCCTGCAATGAAATCCTACTGCTTGCCTTTTCTAGTAGTAGTTGTTTAATTTTAGTTAGTGTAGTAATGCATTGAAATCATTAAATTCAATTAAATTTATGCTCCAAGAAAGAAAGTGTTTTTTTAACTGGTGGTTTATATCATGTCAATATCAGAAAGTTTGAGTTCATAAAGAGTGGTCATTGATTAGACAATGTGAATAAAAGTGAATTAAGGAGTTTCATTATCGTTTGATCATGCTGTCAATACTTGTGAAAAAAATCTTTAAACAGCTGTAACAATAACATTTTATATAAGTACATCCAAATATACGCAATTTTGGACATACACATAAAATGCCTCTATTATATTATAAGTATGAAAAAATGATAATGAAATACTTACAGAAGTTTCAAATTCATATATGCAAATTTAAGATTTTTTTCCTATCCACCTGCAGTACCAAAAATACTGTACTTTTGTGATTTTTTGTAAACCGACGTTGAACTTCCAGATCTCATGCAGGTCTTGGTGAATGAGATGGTCCCTGTGGTGGAGCAGACGGTTCTCAGTGCGGTGACTGATGGACAGGCTGTTTTGCATGAAGTACAGACGACATTCCTTTAATGGGTGAGTCACCACTGTCTGTTCTCCTCTGTCCCATAGTTAGTTAATTGCTCAACAAGTTTAAAGTTTTTTTTTTGCAATGAAAACACTTTAAATTTAAAATGAGTTTATACCGAACTGTGGAACATTCCAGGCAAGGCAATAACATTTTCATGAGTCAAGAGGTGATGCGCACTCCACCAGAAAACGTTCATAGTGTTAACATTTTCAACAGTAGCTCATTTGATAGCTTTTGTACGCTGATTTGAAGGTTGGCGGTTCAAATCCTGATCTCAACATAAACGCCATTCTGAGAGTGATCAGATCTGCGTGTATACTGGTTTATGAATGTGTGTGAATGGGTGAGTGGTTTCTTGATGTAAAGAGCTTTGAGTGCCTTAAGAAAACATGCTTAAAGTTCAGAAGAAGATTTATTTATTACACATTACATCTGGTACATATTTGGACACAGAAAGGGTCACAGCACCAAACCCTTATGCCTGGAGTCTGAAATTTTACACAGTTGTTGCCAACAACTTCAGCAGTGAGTGTAGTGAGTCACAAATACCTAGGATGAAGTATGCCCAAGTTAGAGCCTTTATTTATTTATTTATTTTTTCCCGAGGCAAAAATAAATAAACATAGACATTTTTGAATGTCTGTACTGTAAGTTAGCCTGCACTCACAGTCTTCATATGTATATCTACAGAAACTAGAAAGTCTAAGCTTTAAAATGATGTATCACACAAGCATGTGGGGTCTAAGTTTTCTTTTAATAAGCTATGGCATTTGGGTATGTGTTACCGTTGTGCACACACCAAAATTAGGCGGGTGGCAACAGGTTAAAGGTGGAAAAACGCGATAAAAAAAAGAAAAAAAGCGACCAGAGGCTTATTACATTTCTAAATAATTTTGGATTTAGTTGCACAGTTGTTTCACCATGTGTAATTAGCTCGCCAGCATGGGGGAAAACGCTGCTTTGTAAATAACACAAAATTAGACAAAATAATACATACATTTACAACACTAAAACATGTTAAAAATGGGATCCAATAAAAAAGTAATGACATAACTAAATATAAATATATCTTTTAACTAGCAAATTACAACATGCTCTACAAAGTGATGAGCGTTTATTCCATTGCAGTTGGACAACCCTTAGCCTCACCACAGCACTGAGACAATAATGACAGGCTTTTGGTGTTTCATGTGTTTTAAATTTCCTCCTTTACATGACCGTGCAATGAGCCATTTCCCCACAAGTCCCACAAAGTTTATGGACGTGCCAGTTGGAGGCTCAAACTCCTACCCAAACACCAGGAAATAAAAATTGGTCTGTAACATGATTAAACTGCATATAGCTTAGATGGCTCATATGTGATTGTGTTACAATTCACACGGAAAGTATTTAAATCTATTATTTAGTGGAAGGAAACTTGTTTATGCAATACTGAACACTTGACACTGTTTTGATGATGAAAATAGATGTATTTCATATTAACTTTGCACAAGTTGTGATTTAGCATAGACATATTGTTGCTAAAATGTGTTTGGTTCTTAAAAAAACAGCAACATATCACAGAATATCATGTGCAATATATCGATTATTGCATGTATCTCTATATTGTGATAATATCGTATCGTGAGCCATGTATAGTGTAATGTATCGAAACGTGACAAATCCTGTAATTCCCAGACTTAAAATACACAGACCCTTCTACATTTTAAATTAACCAAGTCACAGTTGCACATTAGTGTTTGGTCATGTGGTTTTGAAATAACATTATTCTTATTAGAAAGATGTCTTCATAATCCCTCAGTCGCCCAGGGAGGATCCATAGCAAAAGAAAAATTCAATTCTGTCAATTGAACAAATGTTTTAAAACTTCTGTCAACTTTTGTCCAGTTGACAGAACTGATTTTTCTTTTGTTATGGATCCTCCCTGGACGAGTGAGGGGCGGCAGTTCTATATCCTGACAGTTCGAATCCTGCTCTTGAAAACATAAACATCATTGGTTGAGCGGTCAGATCCACCAGCTGGTGTGAGCTCCCACAGATGTATGCTGTTGTTGTGTCCTTGGGCAAGACACTTAACTCACCTCACCCCCAGTGCTTGCACATGCTGGTGTATGAATGGGGGGTTCCTTGTTGCAAAGCGCTTTGAGTGTCCTGAAGGTGGAAAAAAGCTTTATAAAAATGTGAAGTTTACCTTTAGCCAGACATTATTCTTATTACAGTAAAAATGGCTTATACAACAACATCTTTACATGATTGTTATAAAAGCTAGTTTTAAAATACCAAAAATGTCTTTTTCAGTCATCAAAACTAAAACTAAATTAAATCAGATATAGTTAGTCAACAAACTGGTAATATAACTTTTATAATGTGTGTCTGATTCTTACATTATTCAATACAGTCAAATAAGCACCATACATTTAATGTTTTACTCTCCTGTCTGTGTGTCCTTCAGACTGTGGAGCTGTGCCAAAAACACTGTAGTTCCAGACACAGCAGTAAAGCATGCAGGCTCGACTAATACTCAAATGGATACATTTCACACCACCTCTGATTCACAAAGTTTGGTCTGTGGATGAGTCCTCCCACAACTAAGGTACAGTTACAAAAGGTACCAGAAACAGTATGCAGGTGACTCAATGTATTTTCAATAGTAATGATGGTATATGATACACATATGAAAAAAAAAAAACCTGGCTCAGAGCTTTCAATAATGTGAAAGACACAAACCCCCTGTGGTATGAATGAACAAAAAATAAATAAGCAAACACATTAAAACAGATAATAATATCACTTATATACAGGACGGGCAGCCAATCGGGGCAAACCGACTGACTGCAATTTCATCTACATCATTTGGTAACATTAGCAAGTCCACATATCAAGCATATACTAGTCACAAACCTAAAAGCGATTAGTCATTTTGTATCTGTGTCTCT
Source organism: Odontamblyopus lacepedii (assembly GCA_034769755.1). Lineage (NCBI taxonomy): Eukaryota > Metazoa > Chordata > Actinopteri > Gobiiformes > Gobiidae > Odontamblyopus > Odontamblyopus lacepedii. The sequence goes on along the minus strand of CM068351.1, from coordinate 32,342,790 downwards.
CTGACCCCTAAATACATCCATTTCCTCTTTCCCCTCCCACACATTTGACCTCTGACAAGTCGGGTCCCTATTGATTCCTTGGCATTGAACTTGAATCTGGGGCCCACAGAAACGACAATCAAAGAGCCATTGTGTCTCTTGAAGACAGATTGCAGACCAAACAATACTTGTTCACTTTCCCTCATTTTAGCCATTCATTAGACAAACCACTTGTCCAGGGGCTGTCTAAGGCCTTTTCACTCATTCTGTTCATGCATAGAAGATGTCCTATTTGTCTGACGGATCACCGGATGACAACAATCTGTAACTTATGCCTCTTAGTGTAACCCAATCAGTGCAGGAAGTTGGGGCACTTCCAAAATCTTTCCTAACTTATGAAGCTAGTGGAAATTTGTATTTGCATAAGTATATGCCATTATTTTCCATCTTCTATATATATTGATATATTGATTCCTAACTAGAGTGGGGGCATCTAATGGTAATGCATTTGCATGATAATAAGTTAACAGTAGCAGTAGCAAAGGTAATGTGCTTTATTTGTCATTACAAGTGGTGGAGGAACATAAGCAGAACATGCAAAGTCAGTACATCCTGATATAGGAACAGAACATCCATGCAGGGCCGTCTTGGGGGAGAATCTCAACCACTGCTTCCCCTCATACTGAATCATCACTTAAGTATAGATCCTGTGTATTGCTTTTGAGAGCACAGCAACAGTTTTGTGCACTGAAATGGAAATGATTATGAATGGTTGGACTAATTGGACAAAGTGACGAACAAAATGGCTTTTAGCTTTTAATGATAGAGAGCACATATCAGGCGGATTTTACCTCAAGCGCTGTTTGATTAAGAAATCCATTCAGTGATTTGAGTGGCTGTAAACATGCAGCATCTGAATACCATTATAATTAGTGAGTGGGGTAAACAGTGAGTTGGAGAACACTGGGGTTCACATGCTTCATTAAAACCAGTGTTGTTCCAGAGGGCTTTATTAACAGGGCTGCCCATTTGGTCGGGCTACTGTAAATATACACATTAATGAATATGGCCAGGAAGGTGAGGGAATGAGCCAATGCAGCATTATGAGTAGTGTGAAGAGATGGAGGTAACACAATAAGTACTCAAATAATTTTTGTAGTTTTGTTACATTTTAGACCTGTGTCATAGTTCAGTGTCATTACATAACAGTGTCTAAGTTGCTCTTTACTTTGCAACATAGCAATAACACGGGTGTAAATGAAATGTCATAAATATTTTGCGGCCCTCTAGCTTCCTATATTTTCCGGCAATTACTTAGAATGTTACTTGTAAATTTATAGTCTGGGGTTAAGATTGATAACATTAATCATACAAGTGAAAAAGTTTTATTTCCATGGGTATTTGTCATACAATTTTCTTTTCTTTTTTTTTTTTTTTGACAGAATTTGTGCAACATTCCTGCTGATCTTGAACTTTTTGAACCCTCTTTTGGCAACATTGTACAAGAGAAGATGTTCTTATATTATCAGTTGCCCTTAACACAGTTTTGCAGTTAAACTTGTAGCTAGATCACTGACACTATATAGCAAAACCAGAGCTGCAGATGCTTCTCGATACAGTGAACATTTAACATTTAAATAATTACTTTATGAACTGAAGTAAAAACAGCAAACCAGAAACAGAATTATTGCATTATTATCAGATTTTCTTAATAGACTGAACAAAACTGTTGTCAGATTTACTTACTGCAAAAAACTTTTAATAGGAGCGTACAAGTGTTAGTAGTATGGGTTGATGAAAAACTTTATATTGTAGTATTTTAACTTCTTCCACCTTTTATACTTTTTACACTTACTGTCACTGATCTATGTTTTTTCTTTAGCCCACTTGAGCCATGCCAGTCCTCTGCAGTACGCGCTGTCATCTTCAATCGACCAGTGCTAAACAAACTACTTTTTTGCTGGAGGGTCCGACTTGTTATTACTTTGCCTGGAATGTTTCACAGTATGGCATTAAACATATTTTTTCTTGCATTTATTCAATTAAAGGCCAACGCTAAGGAAAAAAAACATGCATTCTGGTTGAAAACAGACTTGCCTCTCCACAGATCTAACATGTCTAACGTGTAACTTGGCCTGGTAGAGTCACCTGCTTGTCTGTATCAAGCTGGATATGGGTAGGTTTAATGCCATGAAGTGGGACATTTTAAGTAGAGGAATAAAATCTCCATGGAAACAAACATTTGATAGACCCTTCTCCAGAAAATGTCCATAATGCACATAACAAAAAGAGATTAGATTAGGATTTTATTGACATTTTCTACCTGTATATTTTTTGTTTGGTTGTTGATTTGTATACAAAAAAGATCAATGAGAAATACGGATGATGCTTTCTTGGAATACAAAAAAATCCACCTTTACCAACTAGACTTACTCAAATAACATATTACAGAACTCCCAAAAGCTACACTAAAAGCATTTGAAAAGCAGTCCTGTTTTTGGGGTCCTCATAATTGTATTTATCTTGTGTAAACTTGGGATTTGGCCGATGATGGCTCTGCTGCCGGATCACCTTTCAGGGAGGCCTGCAGTCTCAGTGTCCTGCCTCCATGCTTGGATTAGACTGCTCTAAACAAATGGGCTCTGGGCTTTGTGAGGCCCTTCCACACACAATCACTGTTGAGTGGCCAATCAGACACTTGTACCTCCAGCCATACTGCTCCGAGGGGGAGAAAAAACAGTGAAGCAATAGCCATGATAGGTGCGCATGGCTTTGGTTGAGATTTCCAACGTCTCAGAAATAAATATTGCTTATGTGGTTTGCTAATCATATGAACTTATTTGTTTGAGTCTGATGAGTCCACACAAAATGTTTTAAAGCTGCACAGCAAAATTTCTGGTGGAGAATGACTTAAACTTGATCCACAAGGGAAAATATTTGGACAAAATAATATATTACAATAGCAAAGAGCAAAAATATAAATGGTATAATAAATGCAAAATAAGTAGCAAAAATAACAAGAGACAGAGCCACCTGCATCACCCTTCTATGCAAATGTCATTTCCTGAGATCTCTATGCAGGTGACACCAACATGCCAAGTTCCAGGTCAGATCTGTGGAGAGGCGACCCCGGCTCACAGTAGAATGCAGAAGATAGAGCACTTTAGAAAATGATTAATGTCTCTTTCGATAACATGTCATTATACCTACAACTACTTAAATCCAGAGATGAGAGATGAGAGATTTTTTTTCTGTTTTCTTTTTAGTAAATAGAAATGATCCATCTGTTAGTTAATAGATTTCACATCGTCTCCGAACTTCTTGTATGGTTTTATTGCATCGCTAACACTCTTGGGCATATGATACGCTGCAGAAAAGGTACGCTGGTCAAACAAATGAGCAATATTTCAAAAGCAAAACAACGCAAATGTCTTGAGACTACTTTGTGTTTACTTTTGTGAACTTTGCTAATTTCTCTCCTCTACTCACACACGTCACTAAGGCACTTTATTTCCTGTCCAAACATGCCAAAATATGACGATTTTGATTTATCTTAATGCGTGCGTGACTCGTGTTCTTAGCTTCCATGGCGCCACTAAAAACTCAGCACATTACATTAATTTTGCTTTATTTACACTTCTTTACTTGCACTAATGTAAGCTTTTGCATAAGTCAGCCTTTTTAATTATCACTGAATACCAATAAAAATGGCCTGCCAGGAAAAGTTGGCCACTGTTTGGTTTGCTCCTCGTCCAACACAACAGCACCATAAAAGCATAAACCATTATCCATTTACATTCTGTTTTCTAACACCTCGAGGCATTTCATTTCACATCCAATGTTTTTAAAGCAGTTTCGAAAGTGTGCATTTTAGCCTGAGGATGAGTACGGCTGACTTAATTACAGAAAATTCAGCACTCAGCAACTTTTACATTTTATAGTGAAAGTTTTCTTACAAGCATTGGAGAACTGGAGAGCAAACCTCCATGGCTCTTCCAAAAATGTCCCCTGCATATCCTCTAGGGCCCAAGTTGTTTATCAAAACCAAAAGCGTGACTTCGCTAAACACAATCCATCATCCCTCAGTAGATTAGTCTTCTATTGGTGCGGTGACTGTCCCGGGATAATTGTGGCCATGTTGCGTTTGATGCTATGCAGATGTCATTGTAAACAGCACTGTCGTCACTTACAGAAGGCATATGAAACAGCAGCATGGAGCTAACAAATACAGGTAATGGAGAGGAGGAGTAGTAGTAATGGTATTGTAAATTGATCTGCTGCAATAGATGTAATGTAAGTAGGTGGATTACATATTTTTTCAGGGCACTTTTCATCTTTATCCAGGCTTTGGACTTACAGAAAGGGGATTTAATCATTAAGGCAATTAATCAAATTCTGTTTTTTATAATCAAGATTTTGAAATTGAGAATTGAGAAATTAAGGATTATTATGAAACATGTTTACACCTGACTTTCTGACTTCCAAAGCAGGGTTATAATGGAATTACATTTAGATATCTATACAAATGTAACTGAAGGCTGAAAATGTAATCGTAATTGTCCATCTTGTGCAAAAAATCCAGATTTTAATTCTGGCCATATTGCCCAGCCCTAATTGTCATGGTTAAATCAAATACATTTGTATATACTGCATATTTACTTAAAATATAGTCACTTTCTAATGTCCCCTTCACATTCACTTGTAGCAAACACAAGTTCAGTTACTCTTTACAATAATTTGGCATGACCCAGGACAACAGTTGTTTTAAGACTTAAACCTTTAGACATGCCTTTTGCATTTTACCATTCTCACCTTTTATAAATCAGTCTTTTTATAATCAGAGGGTGAAGACAAGTTGATGGCCAAATTTACGGCCAATTACCATCAGCAGTAGTGCTTTGATTAGAGCTGTAAATCTTAAGTGTAGGTCTATCCTGCTGAGTGGAGTGATGTCTTTCTGTAATACTCAGACTTTTATATTCAGTCTCACATAACTCTTATTCATGGGTTTAACTTCCTGATATAGGAGACATTTTGAGGACTTCTGACCATTCAAAAGATAGAATATTTGGTTCTGCATTGTTAATTGCTATGGCAACGGTGCGCTGAACGTCCGCACACAGGGGTACTTTCTGGTTCTATTTGCCAACTTGAGAATCAAATTTCAAGAATTATATTTTCAAGAACTGACCTGGAGTTTACATGAGGTCATGGAGAAATAACTTTTGCTTTGTGCGATGAGGCGAGCAGGAGGAGGTGCTGTAGTCACTTAATCAGGTCTTTACAGTGGGCTGACTAAAGTCTAAAGAGCAGATGCAAATGAGGAGCATAGTCCACACACTGTATCAAGGACAGGTTAGGAACTCGACATGAACTTGGATTTCACTGAAGCTGATCAAATAGCTAGTTTTGGTTGTTCAGGAAAAGCTATTGTACTCTTCACATTCTTACAAAAACATTTCAAGACAGGTAATTACTGCATAAAGTACTTATTTAGAAATATGTCTGTAATTTGTAAAGATGTCTCATGTTCAAATATTTTAAAACCCTATTTTATTTACAATACCTAAACATGCTTGCAACTGTTGATAAATGTGAAATTGTTGAAAAATGCTCAACATTACTCATTTTACAGCAATTTGTTCTTGATATTTTAAGTGTTTTACCAAGAATGTATTGAATCAGATTTCTTATAAAAATGTCAAAAACACTGAATTGACTTTTTTCTTTAATTTCTGTCTAGTGTTCCAGATGAACTAAACCTTAAAACAATTAGTGTTTAACCCAATAACCCTCACCCTGGCTTGCATCTCCTCCTGTAGTTGCCTGACCATCGCGTATGGGGCTCTGTGGTCTTAAGTGCTCGCCTCCTAAACAAATCTGCGTTTATTAAATACACACTTGTCACTCCCCACTAGTCGTGCTCAGGACCATTTATTTTGACAAATGTTACCCCACAAGACTTGAGTGTCCCCGCCTGACGCCAACAGATAAATACCCCTGAGTTGGGACATGGATTGAATTTAGCCTCAGCAGGCTTTTAGAACATGGATTTCTCTCTATCCCCGTGACCTATCTAAGGTCAATAAACAGCCAATGAGTGACACATCGAAGAGCGTAATCTAATTGTGTAGACCTTGGTTTAAAAGTCAGACTACTGTACATTAGGGGTCAGTGCTTATCTCAGTGTAAAGTCATGACCTGTTTATTTACAGGTGCAATTCTGTAGAAGCTCTGGGAAAGGAAAAAGAAAGTCATGGACAAAAAAAGAGGGAGGGGATCTTCTCCCAACATTCACCCGAACATGCTATGCTAAGTGCTCATGTGTGTATCATACTAGACCCCCCCAAATGAATTACACCTTAGTTGGTGAAATTTTTAATGCCATAATAGGGAACAATTCTAGACAAAGCAATAACATCTCCATGGAGACAAGCAGATGTTGGAACTTCCAACAGGAACGTGTGTGCATCTTTAAAGGTCCTTTAAAGGTCCACTGTGTAACTTTTCTGGTGGAGGTTCCCTCAAATGCTTCTCTCCATGGAGATGTTATTAGTTTGTCTGGAATGTTTCACAGTGTGGTATTAAACCTTTTTATCATCATGGAGACCAGACCAGAGTTACAGGTCAGATATGTGGTCAGCTCAGATATATCCATAGACATACATATATCCAGTACATTTGTGTTCAGTCTCCAAAACCCCCTAATATTATTGCTCATTTTAGTATTTTTTGTGTGCCGTATGTTAATTGTATAACTACTCCCTGGGCCACTCTGTGAACATGCATACACATGAACAAAACAGCTGGGAATGAACAAATGGGAAATGGTTACTCATGTCTGGACTGCAGTGCATACACTTCACATTTAGGTGACACTTTGCATACATTTACTATAAGTGAGGTCAGGAGAGTGAAAAATGGGCCTTTCGTAGTTGATAGTTGTCAAGAGTAATGGCCCACACAGAGTTCTATCTCAAAGTTAAGTGCTCTGCCTAATTTTGTCATTGGATACAAGGGGAAAAGATGCAAAAAAAAATTAAAAACCAAACTATTTTCCATTTATACTGTACTTGTTGCACTTGCTCATTGATAGTGCACAACCTTGTGAGCTTTGATAAATCAATATTACACCGCAATTCTCATGTTACAGATTTTATGTTTGCATTATACCCACTGTTCTTTGTCATGACTCACAAAGCTCCTGACGACTCTTATTTGGCTACGACAAACTTTTTCTTTTTTTTTTTACTTTGCTAACTGATCCCATATGTCCAGTGTCACATGTAATATTTCGTTGGTGGTCCTCTGAAAGCACCCAGGTAAACCAAGTGTCCAACATGGCTTCTACACTGCTAATGAAGAGAGAGAAACTTGGCACAATTACATTCACATCTAAAGCTATTTACATTTAAAACCAGCCCACCCTCTTCTCATGTAAAGAAGACAACAAGACAGGCTCATTTGCATAGTGTGTGTACGCACCACAGTGTGTCTTATAGTCTGGCTTTTTGACTGCGAGCAATGACTTTTTCAATGGAACTCAATAATTAATTAAAGATTCTTTTATATTCTGCCCTCGCTTTTGTTTCCTATTTGATTTTTTTCTTTTAATTTCACCAGCAATCAACTATTAACATGTCTTTTTTTCCATTGCTCTTCTAGGCTGGGTCATTTGCATTACAACAAAGCTTGGTGCACAAAAGCCCTGCGGACATGGGACAGCCTAGCCAGCGAGACGGGGGCGCTGGGGGGAGAGGGCAGAGGGAAAAAGAGAGGAGAGGGAGAGAGAGAGGGTCTGCCCATGCTAATATCTGCAGCTGTGGTCTGGTTTTGTTCTCCATGCAGCTGGGTAAGGACAGGATTCCAATACACCCCACCAGCATAAATCTTGCCATGCTTGAAACTTGAAGATTTGCAACAATGCTCCTAAGTCATTCTCTGCCAAGTCGCGCACGGTCACAAGTCAAATGTTATAATGTGTAGTTGTTTGTAGCGACGACTGGGCTTTTTGTTTTTTTGTTGCGCAGTGTGCATATATTAAGCGTTTATCATGCAAGGCTAAATGAATGCCAAGTTGCTAATTATTCTATTCAGTGTCATTAGGATTGTCTAGAGGGGCAGACAAGCTTGCGCAGTGTTCATAGGTCAAAGGTAATGCTAGGAAAGGTTGCTGTGTAGCAGTCTGGCATATCAACAAGTAGTCACTCTTTGTCCTTGCATCTGCGTTTGCTTAGATAAGTTGTTTGGATGATACCTTTGGAAAAAGTCACAAACACAAATGAGACAATGTAATGTCTTCCAGCCCTATCAAACCAGTGTAAGGCAGTGATGTGCAGAGTTGGAAATGTTGAGTAAAAGTATTCCTGCTAAAGCTCCTATGTGTTGTGTGCTAGAAAAAGAACTATTAGGACTATCATTATTACAAGTGCCACAACTGAACTGCTACTATGATTTCAATGAATACTCTTAACATTCTTCTATATCACTAATATAACTTATATTGGGAATCACAGGATCCTTCACGATTCGATGCAAAACACGATACATGACTCACAATACGATATTATTCAAATATGGTGATATATGCGATAATCGATATATTTCACATGATATTCTGTGAACTAAACACATTTTAGCAACAATATTTTTTCGTTAAATCGTCGCTTGTACAAAGTTAATATGAGATAAATGTATTTTAATAATGAAAACAAAGAATAGTCAAGTGTATTGCATAAATAAGTTTACTTCCACTAAATAACCAACAAAATTGTAGTGAGGTCCCAAAAAAATTGCTAAAAGACACCAAAAATTACTGTTAGTGATATATCGATTCAGCAGCCCATAATAGCAATACTGTATCACCACATTTAGTCTAACGATATATATCAGTATTGCTGTTTGCTATTATTGTTATTATATGTTTGCTAGTAATACAAGTAGTAACTAAAGGATCACTGTCACTACTCATTAGTGTTTTCATGATGCTAAAATTTCAAACTCAGTTTTGATACTAACGAAATGACTAATTCTGATATTTGTACAATAGAATGCAATTTGCAACACTAAAATAGTTTCTAGTAGTTGGGTCTTCTGCATCAAATGAGTATCTAGTTTCAATATTGGGTAAACATAGCACTACCACTATTAAGTTTACCCTTTTAATACCTCTTGTTGCTTTGCATTGAATACTGTTTGTAGTTTAACTTAAAGCAAAATTCACAGATTTCTTATTGCCTTGAACATTATCCCACAGCCTTAGGTCTCTCACCGCACTTCCCATAAAGGCCTCTTTATGTGTCAGCAGCCATGTCAGTTTGGAGCCCACTTTGATGAGATGAATGTGTGTGGTGGGACTGCTGAATGCCTTGCAGCTGGGTGTGCGCGGCCGATGGTGACAGCGGGTACCAGGGCACAAGTCCCCGTGGGCAGAAAGGGCATCTTTGTGTGGCCCAGGTGCTCTCTGGATGCACAGCTCTCACATCCTGTGCTGCCTCATCCCTTATGCATGAGGCTATATTTCAAATCATGGACTTCCTGTCAAATGCCAGAAAGCGTTTTCTGTGGTTTTGGATGGAAATAGAAAGAAGTTATATTTTCAGTCAGTATGTAAATAGTCCTTGGTTGTTGTAGTTTATACACTGTGTTGCTTAAAAGTCACCATTATTGTATTTTCACTTTTTTTTTTTTTTTTTTTTACATATTTTGTAATTTGTTTACAATAGTTTATATGTGACATACTTGGCAATTAATCGCTTTTAAAATTGTGATTTGACTGTACTTATCAGTCAGACCATCATTATTACCTTATTCAATTACAACAATTTTGCAATTGATAATACAATTAATTACCTTCTGCTTGTTTGGCCACTCGAACCCAGGAGAAAAGCCTAATTTACATAGGCCTATACATAAAAGTATCACAAAACAGTACTTAAATACATTAGGTCTATACTTTTTAATAATAATGAGCCAAATAATTGTGATTAGAATTTCTGCCGTAATCAAGCTGCTCTAATATGGCTTAGGTTAGACTATTTTACATGTTATGTCAGTGTCATTGTAACGACTTATTTAAGTTAATTTAAATTCAACCCATATCACAACAGCAATAGTCTTAGACATACTCTTTACCTTAGGGACCGTGTGGTTGAATCATGACTGTAAAATGTGTCCTCACCTCTCTTGTGCCTCTCTGCTCCCATGAGAAGACACGGCTCTGTAATTACTGAAGGATTACAATAATCTACATGTGGGAGCGTGACATCCCTTTGGCCTTTGTAGCTCAGTATGAGGTGAATCCAGTACAATTAACCCTTTTAGTTTCACCACAGGACTGTCCATTAGTATTACATAGTTGTATGCAATGGCTACATCATTTACACCAGGCCTATTTCTTGTCATTGCTTTTTCCTGCACAATGAAAAAGCATACTAAAACTGATCATTATAATAAAAAATGTAATATATTATCCAATGTATCTCAATTAAGAGCTTTAACCCTACCCTGCTAGTTAATATTGAGTCTACTCATCTCGTACCCCATCCCTAACCAAGTAAACAGGATAAAAACAAGTTAGATTAAATAAAACAAATCATTATTTGCAGACTGTTAGGAAGTTGTATTTGTTTGCATTAGCTGGGCACTGGGAACTGTTTTTATTTATTTATTTGGGAAGAGCAGTGCATATTAATGAATTCTGTAATTACAGTGTAAATATGGCAGATTATAGCAAAAATGCTAATTTCTGTCTGTTGTCCCTAGGGAGGTGACATAGAAAATTATTGCAAAATACAAATCAGTTGAGAAACAGTATATGATCTATCACCCTCTCTGTAATGTTTGGTGTCACACGACAGGTTGTAAATCAGAGCCACATATGACTTCCATGTGATGACCTGACGGCTGTGAGCATTGGGCCAGCAGGGGTCCACTCAGCCACTCAAAGGATCATAACTGTTAAAAAGGAGCCATAGCCCCCAGCGCCAGGTCAGAAATGTGAGCAGAGAAATGGGCTCATGTGGGGCATGGTAGGAGGGACATTAACCAGAGTGGAGACGTTTTAGCTGAACATTTGAGAAGGAACCAGTGCCCTGTGTTTTCCCCCAAGGCCTTAAAATGGTCATCTGCAGCAGATCCACACAGGGCAGCTTAAGGAGGATTGAGAGAGTGAAACCCCTTTATCAGGACTTAGATGGATGAGACCCCCAAGCACCTTACGGCGATCCCATCCTGCTACCAGAAGTTCTCATCAAATTATAATCTATGCCACTTCTGATTGTCTATATCTGATATGGTTATGAACTCTTCGGTTGTTTTGTATTTATTGGAACTTATAGATTTCCTTCCAATAAAAAACTGAGTTAAAAAGTTAGAACCAGTTAGTGTCATGGAGGCCCTTGACATTGTTCCGGTGGTCCCTGAATCAAATCCTGATCCCTTTTCTTCTTAAGATTTAACCAAATCTTCTGTTTGACACAGACTATTGGATGGTGTTGAAAGCATATACTAGCCTGTATTACTGGTGTAGAGTTACCAATGACTTGTTCACACACATTTATACACAGGGCATCCATAATATTGTGCGCTCAGGAGATGAACCACACCTGAACACTCATTCAAATGCACTCTCACATTCTAAATAAACTATTAGCTGTTGTGTTTCCAGCTCATATGGGCGCGTCATTATTTAATTTCATTTGCTGCACTGACGGCCTGTCATATTAAAACAGTTATTGGTATACACTGAGATCACCATTTGTGGGCTGGAAAAGTGAATTTTGCTCTGTGGCAAACTTTGTGGTGAGGTCAGTGTCTGCGAGCCTGGCCTGAGGACCTGAGCGGCCTGCTGTGGGGCAGTCTCTACCTTTTATTAAGCCAACATTTCCCAGAGTGCTGTGGGCTATGTCCAGTCATAAGAGGCTCCAAAATGGCATCAGTCACACTTTAAAGGATCCGGGATTCTGGAACTCCACATGTTCCTGCAGAGCTCAGAGCGGGAGGTTGGCTCCGCTGCTGTCTTCAGAGACTGATCCTGGAGCCCTGAAAACAGCCTGCAGCAACGAACAGCATGGGGCCATTAAGCACAGGGTCAGGGCCTGCTGCGTCATGCTACTTACCGGCCCCAGTTTTGTCAAATTAGTAACCAATCTTAAATCACTTGTCCTGGAAACTACCTCTAATCACACTGGGACCGCAATGACCCACTACTGGTGAGGGTTACCCATTTAAGTGAATGAGGATGAGAAACAAATATGCAGTCTTATGTAATTGTGTTATGACATACTACCTTTCGTGGTACACGCACGAGGTACCATCCAAACAACAGATCTGTAGTCCATAAGCACTGTCATCTCTGTATGGGCAGCAATGAGCGCAGGCTCTCACTGGGCATGAGTGAAATCAAATTCCCTTGCCAATGATAAGAAGATTTACATGACGCCATGAGCACATGGGTTAATCTTCTTGGCCAGTCTTTGGTGTTCCTGTGTTGAAATAGTCTCTTATATTCTCATGGTTGGCTGGTGGCGATGAGATTTGCTTCTGTTTTCATATGTTTCTATAGGCTGGCATGCCTGGAGCTGGACTGTGTGTGAGCATCCTGCTTATGGAACATAACTGGCACCCAGCCCAATCAGGAGGACATTTGACCCTGTGGATTTTTGGTCTTCTGTGTGGTTTTTTGGAGCTAGCACTTTTCCTTTAGCATGAACTAAAAGGCTTAAAAGGGTGGAAAGCAAAATATTATTATAAGTTTCCTGGACGCCAGGTTGCATAAAAGGTTCCACAGGCGTTAGCATCAAACCTGGTCTGTTAAGACCACATCTTCTGTTTGTGTTACCATAAAACTGCCCTGTCCTGAAAAGTGCATGTATGTATATTCCATTTGCTTAACTATTATAAATTTAAATGAACTGAAAAATCAAATTGGCTTTCCAATGCAAAACATAGAGCTAAATAAATTTAATAAAACACCTAATTCTGCTGGACATGTCACATATTCAATGGAGAAGGGATACTATTTCTAACTGCTGTTTTGCACACACACACACATGGACACACACACACACGCGCGCGCACAGATAGTCATTTAAAAGACTTGTACAGTTGTTAGAGGCAGCAAGTAGATTAAATGCACCATATATTTGATTTAACAGGATATAGTACGTGCAGATCTCAGGTCAAAAGGCTGTGTTTGCAGTCATTGCCACAGATACAATAGCACCTTGCTTTTACAAGCACTGATGAAGCTGTCCGGACTCCCTTTGACTCTATAGAAAACTAGTGGAGGCCCTCTAAGGACCAAAAGACCCCCCCCTGTTTACTGATGCAGGCCACTTTTCACAGCATGCCTTTGGTCTCAGGGGTGGTGCCCCCACACCCCTCACCCTCCTTTGGCCTGTACCAATGATTCCAGGTGGTTTGTTGGGGTTGTCTGGTCACAGTAATAGCAGGTTAGTTTTCCATCACTCTAGGTCTGTTGGCATAAGCTAATAGACAGTGGCAATTATTGAAAAGAAAGGAACTATTTAATCAGTAGAAATTAGCTAAATGGAGTAATAACTACCTTAGAGTGAAATTGCGTTTTGGTTAGCTATATGCCTAGAAAACAAGATCATCAACTATATCTGTAGCCATAATACAGAAATAAATGCCTGTGTATTGTAAAAAAAAATGTTACTGTATTTTCTAATGGACAAAATACAGTGAGTAACATGCTTTTACTATTCTTAGGAGCACAGTTTAGCCATCAATCATAGCAGTAATGAAGTTTAGTGGTAACCTAGAGGGTGAAGAACCAGTTTTAATGATAGCTAAGTGTGAAGTTATATAAGGCTGTCCATAATGTACGGCTTTATTCAGCAGTGGACCTCAGAGGTGGCTGTGCACCGCCACTGGGGAGAGGCCTGCACTGGAAAAGCTATGAATACCCTTTTACCACAGTCACATCTTGTAAAGCAAAGCCACAATATGGACATACATTTGTTAGCCTATGGGAATTCACTGCCCATTTATAGATCCAAAAATACAAGTGTTTATGGTATTGATGAATTGGTAAATATTGGCACTACGTGTGTGATGTTTCCTCAGTAGTTTTATCAGTGGCTGGTGTTAAGTCTATTTGCTTATGTGCAAGAATGCTATTAGCGAAGTCACACTCACTGATCAATGCTTGACATATCGCTAACCGCTAGCCGAGAGCAAACATGTTTTTTCCATTTCAACAGATAGGGAAAGAATGTCAAACACCAGTCCAGATAGAAGTTGTTTTCGTTATCTAAGTGAAATTATTAATACATTTTGAAACGTAAAGTACGCACTCATCTTGCATGTAATTTTTCACCATCTCATTTCTCATCCCGGTATTCTTTAGGTCAACAACTTTCTTCTGTTTCCACTCAATGCTGTTTTGCTGGTGACCTCATCGGACCAGCACCAATCGGACAAACAAAGACGGGCTGGAGCGAAATGCCAGTGTAGGTTCTCACAGTCCCCCCGATAATATCTCCACCCCCCCCACCTCTGCTCTAGTCCTGCATGCATTGACTTAGACACAGATAGAGTTGCAAATAGCCACTTCTATGAGTCAAAGCAAGGCAGGGTGGGACACTGGACATCCCCCCCACAGACGCCTTTTTTCTCCCATTAATTGATCGCTACTTGATCTCGGACGGTGATTCAGGGCTTCTCTCTAGGGTGGGTGCCCAGTCTCTGTGATATGTGTGGGAACTGTGTAGAGGCTGCGAAGGTGCACCTGCTAAATGGCTATTTCGGCGTATTCCCCCAGCACCCGGCCCATTGTCAGCCATTTATATTCAGTTTCCTTCTCAGGTAGCCACACTGTGTTAGGGGGCTCTGCTGAAGTGGGCTTTTCAGAAAAAAGGGGACTTGCTTAAAAAGCCAGACTGGACTAGAATGGAAAGTGGGGAGGGAGCCACACAGGAAGATTGGAGACAGGGAATCCATGGGGGATTAGTTGACGCAATAACTTAGGTCTCTATTTATTGATTTATTTCATTAATTTACATACTGAATTTAATTATTTCATCTTATTTTCTTTCTCTTACTAAACAGTACAATGCATGTTTGAGGACTTACATTGATCATGTAATGATGATGGTTTCAGGAAGATGAATTTTAGGAATTATCTTCTATTATGAACATTATTGTCATTATTAGTTGTATTTGATATAAATGTGATGCATAAATAAAGTTGCAGTGGCCCACACACAACATTTGTTTTTCAGAGGAAGGAGGATGATCACAAACCAACAATTAGCCTAATGATAGCCTGATGTCCTATAGCCTGTTTACTGACCTGCGACCCTCATTTGAATGAAGGCCCTAATAAGGAACATTACTCTGTCAGTCTCTTGCTTTGAGGAGGATGGGGAGATGAAAGCAGCCCAGTGAAGTGTGGCTGCAGGTGGGACGGCAGGTGCACCCAGCATGCACAAGCGTTACTGTAAAGGACACCTGTGGACTACTAGAGTATCTTTTAGTATTCCTTTTGTATTTTTGTTTGCCTGAGATGACATTTTACATTACCGTTGTGAAATTTCCATTTTATTCATTCTTAGAGATTTTTGAGTCTTATTCCTTAGCCAATTTTTTGTTACAAACATTTGTACTTGATCTGTTTTTGAGGCTCATCTCTTCAGTGTCACTATCACAAGGCCACTCTACACTGTGGCACTCTACACTATATACTGGCATACTCTGGTCTTTACTCAGCAGATAGAGCCATGGAAGCTGAGGGGGCAGGGACCAGCTACCGGAATTAGCAGATTGAAATAAGTCAACTTTCCGGCCATCTGGCCAGTGTTTGTGATAGAGAGGAGCCTTGAAGCTGTTGGACCAGATCCAAGACAAGAGTTACAATGACATACCTTTTTTAAACTCTTTTATCTTTAATAACTTTTGGGAAATTAATCATCATAAAATATATTGTAGAAGTTTATAGTTGGTAGTTGAATACACATCACATTGATTATGCAGATGACAAGCCTCAGATATTAAGACATGCATCATGTCCCAGGAAAAGTGTTAAATTGGTCGCTAAGAGGAAATGGCACATCTGAAGTGAATAAGACGACCACAGGGACACCACTGCATCCAATGTGTCAGCCATGATGGATCAGTCTACAGGGTTTTGTCAAAATTCAGCCGTCTCCCCAAGCCCACCCCAGGCACTTCCTATAATCAAAGGCCATGCCCACTCAGGCTAATTAGACATTAAGGAAACGTCAGAGCGATCTTGATTTAAAGCAGCCACCCCAGACCTGGGAAAAACAAAGGGAACCGAGCAGGGAAATGGGACAGAGATCCAGATCAATATGAGGCGGCACTTTTGTTTGCTAAAATGCCATGAAGGTTAAAATAAATCAGATAGAGGAGGGGAGAGAAGGCCTGTCCATGTGTGTTCTCACGGCTCCCGGGCACAGCACTAAGAATAGGCACACCTGGCCCAACAAAGAGGGAGGGATGAGCGGGCTCCACTGAGCTGCACGCACTCACGCAACATCCCATAAACAAACCCCGACTTAACCAGCGTCTTATAATGGACATCTGCAAACTCCTCTTTAGTGAACTCGGAATATTGGGACTACAAAACCGAGCAGCCACAGTTTATATGTTTAGAGAGCATGTTGTGGGGACTGGGTCAAAAACAATAAAAAGGCATTGGGAGCTAGTTAAATTTTATGTGCTAGTTTAGATAATGCAGCTTTAGAATAGGAACACTTAAGAAGGCCAAGTATTCTAGGAGGGCCAGCTACTGCTTTGCTCATACATTTGGCAGAAGTATTCTTGCTATTGTGAAACCCAGTTGACTGTATTTTTGCAAAACATGTAAATATATAGACTGCAGTTTCGGTTGCATCCCTTAGATGTTTTGTTAAAGTCTGACTAAAGAAAGTTATTTAAAAGTATTTCTTCCTCAACCAATTTTCATTTGGCTGCTGGTTTCTAATTAACTGAATTAGGCACAAATTGCCCCATGCCAGTTTTATTAGACACTTTTCCATTGTTTTTTTTTTTTTTTTCAACACGGTGTTTGGTGTGTGGCTCAAATCTTTACTACTTAATAATAAAGAATATTTTCAGTTTCCTATGATTTGATCAAATACAGTTTTATGGGAGCAACTTATTGGGTACTCCTCAAATGGGTGCCCTCTAGTCTTTGAAGACAATTACAGATAGACTTCCTCAGAAACATTTTGACTAACTTGAACACATAGAAATCAATATCCCAATAACTCCTAAAGCCTTGGAGTTGCAGACCCCCTGTCTCTCTCCCTCTGTAACTCTCGCTGTCACTTCTCACTCTCAACACCTCTGGAGCTGGTTTCAATTTGAAGCAGAGTTAATAAGTTTGGGATCGATTCGGCTGGCCTGGAAGGAGCTGATTTGGTGACGGGTGTACGCTTTCGCCCCCCTGATTAGGTCGACTTCTAAACTTCATTGGCAAAGCACAAAGAAAGAGTCTGTTTCGCCCTGACCCCTAATGCAGACTGACCCCGTGCAAAGAAGCCTGTTATCATTGCTATGGAGAGAGTTCATGTTTCAACCAGGACAGGTACTAAAAGATAATGTGCCTCATTCTTGCTTTTGTTGACTTATGTTAGAAGAATATTGGACAAACAAGGAAAATATAGTTACATTAATAGAGCATGAGTGGAAAGTTGTATCATATCGTTTAGAGTTGAAAGTGGTTTTGTAGTTATGCAAAATTACTTTTGCCCCATGTATTGCAAAAACAGCTCTTATAGGATCAAAATGAAACAGTTGAACCAGGAAGTGTTTTGTTAGCATGGTAGTTGTTGTTAGCTAAAGTGGTAGCAAAAATGTGCCCTTAATTTAGGATGCCAGGAATGCAGTAAAAAAGTGAGGAATTACGCTTCAAACTGTGGTCTGCACAGGCTTTTTCCCCAATGGATAAAAATCAAATAATATTTTTTTCAAGACCGTTTCAGATTTGGATTTTTTAATGATTATACTGAACACTTTTGAAATAATTCTCTAACCCAAAACATTCAGAGTCACAGTCTTATCAGCACAACATAGTCTTTATTGTTAGTCTGTCTGCATCTCCAGAGTTCAAATTGCTCTGTTCCACTTTGTGACGTCATGAAGTAGTTTCCAAGTTAACAGCTACCTTTTCACTTTTGTCCAGTAGAGATGGGTAATTCCAGGTCTGAAATTATCCAAATGGTTCTAGTGAAGGAGTTTAAAAACACAGTGGAGCACTTCCTGTGTTACCACATGACACCACGTGTTGTCTGTTTGAGACTCGGCCTAAATATTCAGGGTTTGTGTAAATGAAACCAAACACAACTCAGGGTATGTTTTTGATGAGGAAACACCAATGTAAGAGATAAGAAAGTATCGTGATATGGGCCCTTTAACACTTACTCATTGTATTGTGAGTCAAATCCATCATACTCATTACGCAACATAAGTGCTGATGCCAGTTAGTAAAATAAACCATACTGGGCCTTTACCCGCAGTGACCTATGTAACGATGTTGGTAACTCTTTTGAGCATCATTAACCAGATGGAAATGACTAAGGTCCACCGCATACTAGGAGCTTCCCCCAGTAACCTAACGCAGGCCTCAATTATACATAATTTTAGACTTAAGCAATTTGGACAGATTTCTGGAAATTACTGTAGAGGTCTTGTTGCCGTTGCTTAACATATACAAGAGTGGGATATTTTGACAGCTTCTTACCACAAACCAGGTCTGGCATACACAAAGGCAGAGGTTACATTGGGCCTAATATCCACATGTTGATTGGGGGCTAAAGTCAGGAGGTTAAGGAAGGTCTAGTTAGCCAAGTTCTGCCTTTCTACACTGAAGCTAAAGTAAAACAACAGACCTCCATCCCACCTGTCCACCAATTACTGCTACATAAACATGACGCTCGGCTGGCCACATGCACGTGCAGAAGATACATTTTGCATAGGTGGTCGGATTTCCCCAGTGATGAATTTAGAAACATCAGACACACACCAAAAATATATTTACTTCCTACATGAGATCTTCTGTTACCGTCCACTGTTTGGACTTGGAATGATCAAACTTCTGGGCAATGATGCAGGAAAAGGCTTCATACTGGGAAAGTTCAATGCTTTTGGTGAGTTAAAATTAGTAAACACAAACATGCTGTATTCTTCAGCACAATATCAAATTATTCATTGTTACCACCAAAGCAAGTTCTTAATTTGTAAATTTTGTTCACTGACAATGGGAACAATTTCTGTGAATTTAGGAATTTGATTTCTAATTTGTCATGATACTGCATCACATCTTGACTTTTTTCTTTACTAAATATTATTACTGAAGATTTTTCTTTTTAAATTATTTTTGAGCTTGCCATAATAAATTATCTATGTGTTAGTTTGCATTATTTTGTGCTCTTTCAGTTCTAACTTTCTTTCTTTCTGTGACCTGGCGGTTAACAGGTGGATTCTCCAGTTTTTCTTCTTGTTTGTCCAGGACAGTCAGACAGGAAGCTGGCCAGACTGCGGTCAGCCAGTGCCAGCGCTGCATGCTTTCAGGTAGGTGTGAGAGACATCGGTGACATCATTGGGATGGGCGAACCCTCTGACGAAGACGTGGGGAGTGGCAACACCAACCTGCTTATGGCTTATTATAAAAAGGTAAAGTTTCCAGCTGTAACATAGAGTGACTGTTTCCGTTTGATTCAGAGGTTTGAAAACCTTTTATTTGACATTCAAAGCTAGCTTTCTTTCAACAAGAGACTGAAAAGTTCTAGTTATGGATTTCAGAATGATGACTTTTTCCCACTCAAAATATATAATCATTTATGTAAATTGAAATATGGCAACGTTCCTAATTTTTCCATTCTGAAACCAATACTGTAACATATGGAAGTATATTCTGTTTGATTTAGAGGTTCTTGGACCTCTTCACCAAAGTGAGATTGAACTGTACTATGATTCACTTGTAGTATTTTCCTTGCTAAAAGCTTAATTGAGGTCATTTGTGGACAGCATTGAGTCATATTTTAATCCCAGGGCCTGAAGTTGTGGCTTCATAAAGTGCTTTCTGAACCCAAGATCCTAAAGTCATGTTGAATTTAAGCTGCGATGGCTGCTCACAGAAGGCCATAGTCTTGGTGTATTAATGAGTCCATGAAACTGCGTGTGGCCTTATTCACATCACACTTACATTTCCCTCTCAGCGCTCCTTCCAGAGACACAATTAGGAACTTTGGCCCGACAGCGACCTGAACGGAGTCGGGCTGTGAGACGAGGCAGGCTCAGTGCACTGCTTTCCCCCATGTCTATGCAGGCTGCTTGGCAAGATGCAGGCCGCCCCAAGTGTCAGGGCCAAGCAAAAGTGTAATTTGTCTCCACACACAGGGAGCTGAGAGCGGCCGCTGCTCCTGCCCTGAACACGTCGTATCTCTGTGCTTTGCTTTGCACTGAGCCGTACAGCCTCACAGACAGAGCCAGCCTCTCACCAGCTGTTCACACGAGTGTGCTTGTCTGGACCAGCTGCACAAGTTGTAGTACAAAACTGCATGTCCTTTTCAATTCAAACTGAGACTGAAACCTCATGCAATAAGTGCAAGATATAGTATTTACAGTGAGCAAAATGAATACCCTTTATTCAAGCTATCATTGTTTTTTGCAGTGTATTCAAGATGCCTTTTGGTCCACTTAAAGGTGCACTATGTAATTTTTCAGATGGCGGGTCTGCTACCTGCTTGTATCCGTAGAGATGTTGTTGCTTTGATTTTTATGTTGATGACAGCGTGACATTAAACTTGTCTTTCTTACATTTGTTAGTATTGCTACCTTGAAAAATACTTTACTGTGACCTTTGTTTTCTCCACTGGTCTGATGTGTAACGCCACCTGCATGTATCCACGGAGATATATATTTAATGCCATACTGTGGAACATTCCAGGCAAATCAATAACATTAGTGCCCCCCTCAGACAAGTTACATAATGCCCCTTTAAATTTGTAATTGTTCTAATATATTTCACCACTTTCCTTTGAATCTATTACTTCTCACAGAATGCGTTCAACTGTGACCTAGTTTAACTGTTTTACATGTGAGCCATAAATTAGCAGAAATAAACTATAATTACAGTGTCCATTGTCAAGAAAATGAGACTAATCCTCTTTTAAACATCCACTGCATAGTCTCTGGAGTAGAATGACAGTCCGAGCTTCACACAAAGGACTATATTTAAGACAGTGGCTTGTATCGCCTCCAGCCCCATATTAACATTTGACCTTTAACTAGGCTCTAAGCTTCTGCAGGTTCACAGCTGGATCAACCACTTACACAGCCCTGCTCATTTATTGTCTCCACTGGCTTGACCATGTAAAGTTAAGGTCTTTAAATCTGTGTAATTTCATATGCAACTCAAGCCACGATACTGAGCTGTTATGCAATCAATAAAACACTTAAAGGGCCCATGTTACACTATTTTCTGATCTGTGTTATGATGTTTTCTCATCAAAAACACCCCTGGAGTTGTGTTTTGTTTCATTCACACATGTTAACACACAAAACCTGCATAATTAGGCTAAGTTCTTCTCTCAAACTGAAAACACTCCTTGTGATGTCATACAGGAAGTGCTCCATTGTGTTTTAAAACTCCATACACCTTCACTAGAATCATTTGGATAATTTCAGCCCTGGAATTTCCCATCTCTACTGAACAAAAGGGAAAAGGTTACTTGAAAACTATCATATGGCATGACATCACAAAGTGGAAGTGAGCATTTTGAGCTTTGGAGATGTAGGCAAACAAATAATAAAGTATTAATCAAACATGTGAATGAAACAAAACACAACTCCAGGTATGTTTTTGATGATGTAATATACTAACATGAGTAAAAGCTCACAGGAGTCAATTATGTGTAATACAGGACTTTTAAATATCTGCATTCATTACACTTATTATTAACTTATTTACACTGCTATTGACATTATATTTTTAATCCCAGGATGCTTTGCTATAGGTTGATAGCCAAATGAGCCAGCTGGTTAGCAAAGTAGATTTTAGATGATTTCGCCCATATGTTTACACATGGTACCTTTTCAGAAGCAGCACCCATTTCGTGAGACTGCAGATTGGCAAGTGATGAAAAAGGCTGACAAGCTTCCCTTTTTGTTGAGGTAAACTTAATGATTGGAATCTAAATTTTAAGACCGGTGTTTTGGCGCATGCTCTTACATCCCTGAACCATTTTCGGATGTGTACCCTGCAAACAAACAGATTTACGGCTTGGAAAAGTAGAATGTTTGTGCTAAGTGAGAAAGGGCCCCCTCATAGACTTTTAAGTTGACTTCCTTTTCATTCTTTTTTACAGTCTTGCATGTTTGTAGTCTCAAAATGTGTCTAAACCTAACTCACCAAAATTCAGCAATTCGTAAAATATATTGCCGTAATCTCCCTTAGCATCTAATAGATCGCCTGCGTTTAACACTTAGTTGACAGATGTTTGTATTTCCCCCTCTGAAACGCTCTGTAGGTTTATTTAGGTTTTCACACATGGACACTATCCACCGCCCTAGCCCTGTGTACCAGGAGGAAGGCATCATCAGCGCACATGCATCTGTACTGAGGCCCAGGGTGTAATTTGAGCTGTCTCTTCTCAAGCTCCAGCTGAAGAACGACACATTTTGCATTAAGTTTTAAAGTAGCTCCACAGCAGCCATCTAATCCTCTAGTGGCTGATAAAGTTCACTGATTCAAGGCCTCACCTTCACCAGCTCAGACTTGTGAAACTAGAAGCTATAAAACTGCCACTGGACCTATTCTTGCACTTTGTATTTCCACATGCAATCAATATGGACTATCTCTGGTATCTACCTACAAAATATAGTAACACTGCTAACGCATAAAGCATTTTGGTGCATAGTTGTACTCGCATGCACATGATGGTCCAAAACGTATTTTCTAGAAGAGGGATTGGGGCACTTGGGATAGGAACAGCTAGTTTTGTTATAGATTATTATGGGGCTTGGCAATATGACAATCAAATAAGATTACAGTGACACTTTTACTCCTACTCCTATTGGTCAGCCTCCATCATGCTCTGGGTGAGTGACGGGTGGATATAACCAATCACAATTAAGAAGCAGTTAGTTGTACTTAACCTTAAAGACAATATAAAGCTGAAGTGTGATTAAAAAAACATATTAGTGTTCTTGAATCTGGAAAATCATGATATATTTTTCGGCATAGTGCCCGTCAGCTACTGTGGTCCAAATCCTTCATTGTCATTAATAATCAATTTTGCCAGTGAACAGCAAAAAAGTTTAAAACAATTTCTTACTGACGGGTCATTTTTCATGAACGTAACAGAAAACAGCTGTAGTATTCACATTCCCAAATTTGATTAATAAGTATTTACATGATAAGTCTTCGCTAAGGTTGAGGATTTGTAACTCCGAGTTGCATTTGAAACATTTGTGCAAACAGGCTGTTGTCCATCTACCAAGGAAATGATTACTTCCTGGCTCACGTGTGTCTGTTGGCAGATCTCTTCCTCCTCTCGCTCGCTTGCGTACTTAGGTTTTACTCCGGCACAAAGACTATGATTGCTACTGAAACGTCACTGGCCTTCGCTTGACAAGTGTGTGGTGGACTGGCCAGGCAACATCTGGATGGAGTTCTATTGCCAAATGCTGCTGTTATGTGCCTCTGAGGCTGAAATAAACCTGAAGAGTAGCAGTAGCATAATTGGTGGAGGATGGAAGTGCACAGGCTAGACTACCGGTACTTCTTTTTACTAAAATTTCCTTAGTTTGACAATTTTGGTGAAGTTTATAATTCTTGGATGAACACAAAACTGACCCTTGAATGCTTAAAAACGACAGTATCCCATGAATTAAAAAGGGATTTTAGTTGAAAGTTGTCTTCTGTTGAATTGTTGTATCACAGGTAAAAATCTGGACTTTTCCTGTACACAGTTTTAAAGAGTCCATAAACTTTACTAGACTTGTGACCAGAGTTTGGTAAATATTTCTGATGCTATTTGTAAATGGTCAATGGTCACATATTTATATATAACACTTTGCTCTGTGAATGCAAGTGTAAATGCGTGAGCGGTTCCTTGATGTAAAGTGCATCATTTGACTTTTTGGTTAGAT
This sequence comes from Odontamblyopus lacepedii, assembly GCA_034769755.1. Lineage (NCBI taxonomy): Eukaryota > Metazoa > Chordata > Actinopteri > Gobiiformes > Gobiidae > Odontamblyopus > Odontamblyopus lacepedii. Next base: position 32,318,664 of record CM068351.1, on the reverse strand, counting down.
GAAAACTGACCCTGACTCTTGAATATTTAACAATGCTAGAATTCCACCAATAAAAAAAAAGTCTTCTCTGTCTCCATTTGCATTCATCCCAAATTGTTGAATCACAGGTAAAAAAATTTTTTAACTTTTTAAAGAGTTCCCAAACTTCACTTGTCACTAGACTAGAGCTTGGTAAACATTTCTGATGCCATCACAGTGGGCTTTGTTTATTATTTTGCAAATGTTTTTCATTCAGTCATCAACTTCTTTTGCCAATCGTAATTTGTAGTAAATGCCAAGAATACTTTTTAGTCACGATCTTGTTGCCGATAAACTGTAAATTACTGAGCAACTCAAAACCTCGCCATATTTGCTTGTGATCACTTGTTAACATCTAAAACTAATAAGGCATAACTCATTTGTGTAAAGTATATGAGTAGATTATAAATACAATGATTTTAAGTAAACACCATTACCCAACACTGGCAACTCTTCCCGTTATACCAGCTGTTTATCATGGTGGTCAATGAGCTGAAACTGAAAATACATTTACAAGATGTTTACCAAATGCCCAAATGCCATTTCAATAAACTGAAATATCTTGAAATGCAAAACACTAATTTTTTACTTTCAACAAATTACAAATTGCCTATGCATGCCTTTTACCCCCTCTTCACCAGACTCTGCACTTTCACATCTGGTGCTATTTTCACAGTTCTCCAGTCCTTCATATGTAATCCCACGCAGTTTGCAGCGCACAGACAGTAATTGCAGAGACAAGTGTGGAGCCTCGATGAGTGTTGGAAAAACTTTACTAGCGTAGCTTCTTGATAAACGGTTCTGCCGCGGTCATTTGGCTCACGGGCTGAATATTAGCCATTATGGGTTGGATATTCTTTCCCGGCAGTACGAGGGCGGAGGTGCAGTAGTGAAGGACAGTACATCATGCTGCACTGGCTCGTGAGGAGGACTGGGCTTCCTCTGGCAAATGCGAGCGCTCCAGGCATGCTCACTGATCAGTCTGCACCACTGTAGCCAACCGTTTAATGGCAGCCCAATATGCTGAGTTGAAAATAAGGATGTTAGCTCTTGTCTTTATTGTACATGACTCAGACTGTTATTTTAGTTTAGTAAGTAAAACTTCTGAGTACCTCTATTGAATTGGTTCTCCATGATCAGTTGGAGTCATAGGGGTAAAGAGAAACTAAAGCTTTGATTAAAACTTTTTTAAGATGATGCCCTGAAATATATAAGTGTCTACAGGGCTGTGGAATAATATATTAAGGATGTATTATTGTATTATTGTTGATTGTGATTGAGAGGGATAGAAAGTGGCCTTATATGTAACGTTCCATATTTACAGCCATACAATTCCACATCCATATGTTTTAAATGTGCACTAAGTACTTTTTTTCTGGTGGATGATCTACCACCTGTGTGTCTCCATGGAGATGACTATTTCTTTGCTTTTCATTGATCAAACATAACTTACTTGTCTTCATAGGGTTAAATATGTTTAAAGTCATAGTGTGGAACATTCCAAGGAAAGCAATCACATCACCATGGAGACGGGCAGTTGGCATATCCTCCACCAGCGATGCACCTTCAAGTAGTAAGGTGAAAAAACGATATATTTTACATTGATGCTTACTGAACAAAACATAAATAAGGATATAGAGGCAGCTGTCTATTTCACAAAGGCTCTTTGTGCAACATGACAAATGTTACTTTCAACGTGTGTCCAATTTACAGCTACATCACTGTATAAGTTTAATAAGACAACTTGGGTGACGGTGACGGGGGAATATTCTCTCTGTCATTTGGGTTGGCTTCGAGATCACACAGTTATGCAATGGGGGATTGAGGATTGGGGGATCCTTTGCAGTGCTCTTTGTTTTTCTGCTTGTCTGCCCATTCACAGTGCTCCACTCATCTAAAATCAGTGTACAGTTGAGGTCTGTTGTTTCCTTCCATTGGTAGACTTTGATGAGTGACTCAGGTGCGGTGAACTCGAAGGGGAGAAACAGAGTCTGTTGTTTTGAGTCTGGAGGAATGCAGTAGGGTATGTATAGCAATACAAAGATGGAGTTGTGTTCTCTGGCTGTCTTCTGCTTCTGGGTGACAAAGTATGACTCACAAAAACAGGTTATCAGAAAGCTGCCGCCATTAGATCGTACCGCCATGCACGCTCTATAATTACCAATCTAGAGTTACGTAGCACTTCCACCTCAGCGCTTTCCCTTCAGCTGGAACTGCACCTTTGGAAGACCACGGGGATGATCACTGAGGCCTGTCTCTGCAAACAATGGCAGTCTATATGGAAGCATTGTGCAGATGGGAGGCCAGAAGGAGATACAAGGGTCCATAGGGAAAAGAAGGAAGAGTGTGAGAGTGGGATTGGATCAGTGACCACGGTTCTCGGTAGAAGAGTAGCCACGAACTATAGGAAAGCCTGGATAGTTGTTCAAAGTCTCACATTTGTTAGGTTCAGGTTGAGTTAACTCTGAATCCCATCACTATTTTAATATATCTATCATCTCTTTTAGTGTTGAGTCTTATAAAAAATATATATTATGTTAGTTTTTACATCTAAATAGCTGTAAAAAAGAATAAAAAGTATATGAAGGGCCCATATTACACTATTTTCTAATTTGTTTTCTCTTCAAAAACATACCTGGAGTTGTGTTTTGTTTCATTCAGAAATGTTTAATGGTAAGATTCTAATCCGATTTTTGTATGTGTTATTGTTCTTTTCAGTGTGGCCGGCGTGAACAAATGTACTTAAACACTTTTTTGTTGTTACTATTTGGATATAACAATGGTGATTGTACTTGACAACAGTATTTTTTACAATTCTGCAAGCCTCTCCAAAATAAATGGTACATATCATATAGTAATGCTGGTACTGTGATAATATGGTACAGAGGGATTTGAATTTCATTACTTTAAATTCAAACCAAATGTATTTCAATCTTTAATACCTCAATTAAATACATTCTATAATAATATTGTGGGCTAGACACGTGCGTAATTTCCCAGCAGCATGCGTCATTTTCAGTTCTTCTCTGGGTTTACGTTGTGAAAAGTTAAGTGTTGCTTTTAAGTGGAGTGGGGAACAGGAAGGTAAAGGAACACCTATGAATGTTCTTTGGCAGCACAAAGATCACAGGTCTGAAGAGGCAGAAAGTGCAATACTAGGCAGGACTATTCCCACAGGGGGCTATGATTTACTGTTAAATACTGTAGAGTAATAACCACGGAAAACACAAACTTGGAAAAATGAAAAAATGTGAGAAGAAGAGGTCAAGGGGCTAATGAGAGGCGTCAGCTAATGCAACAATTGAAGCAGCTACAGTGCATAGTGGGGGATATGTTAATGTTCTAATGAGAGTACAACAATTGCAACGAATGTAGTAAAGCTTTGGTACACACATATGACCAGGATCAAACATCTTTAGTAAAAAAAAAAAAAAATCACTGCAACTTTTTTCTTACTAAATTAAATACATTTTGCAGTATTTCTGTAAAAATACTGACTTTTTAGGGCTGGCTTATGATATTTATTGCCCAGGCTTAATAGAGTAATCTTTTTTATGGCACTGACCTGGCACACAGTAAATAGAGTTTTTAATTATATAAGGTACACAAAATAGGTATGTTTTAGCTTTTAAGGTTTGTTCCTAGATTTTGCAACTGCAATTTACAAACGAATCTATGTCATTTCTAGATGCACAAATTGTAACTAGTATCTGGACACCTCTGGGCTAATCTTAAAACCTCTTTGCTCCATAGGAAGGTGCGCAAATCTTGAATCTCAGGAAACAGTGAAGGACAATTTCCTTCATGTGTAACACTAGAGGAGGAGAGGCCTGCTCCTGGAGAACTGGGGCCACCACCGCTGAGCCGGGCCAATTAGACAGAGCTTCCCCACTGTGCCAAGGCCGTCCCAAAGAGGAGAGGAGGAGAGGTGAGGAGAGAGAGAGGAGGTGCACGCTCTCAGGTTTGTGTTATGGTTGGCACAGATTTCACTTAATGCCTCTCGCCCTGTCTACACTCCTGGCCCCATGATCAGGCTGTGAGGTGAGCCTTAAACAGGCCCAAGTGAGGAAGGAAATCAAAAGATGAAACAGAAGAGGGGTGCAGGAGTTGATATAGAAAATGTGTAACTGATTTCTCCCCTTATAATGTCTTGAAATATGATTTTGACATTTATATTAGAATCAGTGGGCAAGAGCTTTACTTGCTAGTAGGTCGGTCATGATAAATACTATATTGAGTTATCGTTCAGTATATGTTAGATGGAACAATGTTTTTTGGGGGAGGTCAATATTTATCGTGTGTATTTTCATTAGAAATGTATAGTTATTTTTTGGGCTATACAGTTGCACCCATAGTTTCTATGACTCATTACAGATGCAAACTAAGTACCAAAGTGTTTCATTTCATTTAGCAATATTATGTAGAATACTTTTTGTGATTTAAACCTCCTCTTGTATATTATATATTTATCATCTATATTTTCTTCAGCAATATATTACACTTCAAAACTTATCAAGTTATCATGACAGGCCTACTTGCTAGTGAAAATTGTACGAATTAAGCATTGCAAGATAGAACCAAAGCCTTGCCAGAGGATTTAAGAGGTTTTTTTGTTTTTCTTTTTTATGGTTTTCATTTGCAACTTAATTTGCACCGAAATACTATTGCTTTGCATGGAATGTTCCACAGCATGCCATTAAACTTATCTGCCTCCATGGGTACAATCCACCAGGCCAAGTTACTGGTCAGCTCTGTGGAGAGACAGCCTTTCCCAGGCTTTTTGATCAACACATGTAATGAAATGAATACTGGGTCGGTTTAATGCCAACATTCCAGATCAATTAATAACAGACAAAGTCAAACTTGTGGTGGATCCTTCACCAGAAAAGTGACATAGTGCACCTTTAAATGTTCACTAAAGGCAGTTTTTCCAGTAAACAGGATTTATCAAAGTTAGCTTGGTCTCTCCTAATTGTAATCAGACACTCTTTTAAAGCTCTTGAAGTATGCCATTGTTCAATTCACCCCTGGCCCTTTGGAAAAGCTATTAATCCCATGGCCACGCTCTAATGCCGAAATCCCCAGTGGAAACACCTAAGAGGCCTGGAACTGTAGTGGGCCACACAAGACAAGCTACAAGTGATATCAGCCACAAAACACTGAGAGGAAGTACATTTGTAAGGGATATTTTGGTGAGGCTTGGGCATGGCTTTAGGGGGCAGTGGCTTATGGGTGCAGGTGCGATGGTCTGGAAGGTGGTTGGATATCATCACTCTTTCATTAACTGGGCATTTCTAGTATCGCAGTGACTGAAGAGGAAGAATGGGGCTTTTCATTGGCCAAGCCCGATAGACCAGAGCTGCTGAAAGCACTGGGGAGGTGGGAGGATCATGAAATCAGAGTTTTCAGGCATTGTTCAACACAGGGTATTTTTGGAAAATATAACTGAAAAGAAGCTAGAAATTTGGGATGCTATGTAAAATAAGGATAAATAAATGAAACAAATAGAATATGGCAACAAAACAATCTTCCTTTTTTGTTGATTTTATTTTTTTCATTTTCGTCATTTCATCAACAGAGATTCACTAGCATTTACAGAAGTTACTGCAAAGTATTGTTAAGTATATCTATTTTCTGTTATGGGATATGATCCAGACTAGTAGTATTACATAACACCTGTCTTTTTTCTGAAGTGATATTTCTTTAATTCATCAAACTTTTTAGTAGTTAGTAGTAGTCGTTTTTTTTCATGTACTCTTTATCTTATACCAAAGTCATTATGTTTAGTTTGAGCCTGTTGAAAATCATGTGTGTTTTAATACATTTGGCCGCTACATAATCTTTTATTTATTTTATGACTCCCTCAACTTTTTATTTTCATAAGAGCAGGGATGTAAATAAGGAGAGGCGTATAACAGGAATGTGGGAAATCACCTTGAGTTCTATTTTTAGTTTATTACAACTCAATATGACAAAGAAGTCTCGTTTTCAGTCGAGAACGGGAAAAGGTCGGAGGGGGAGGACCCGGTGTTCCATGACGTTGTGCGGAGCTGTTTGTGAATGATGTCTTTGTCTGGAGCTGGAGGTGCCACTTTGACATCATCACTACGAGACGCGAATGGGACGTTAGATCAGTGTTGTTAGCTATCCTTGACACAACTGTGCAAGAGACAACGCCATGAAACCAATGCAGTGTGATAAGAGGATCAAATGGCACAGCATGATAGAAATTCTGATGATGCTTTTGTTTACTATCACACCATCACCGACTTTGGGCTGTTTATATCCAGGCTCAAAACTGATCTATTCACACTCAGTAATGCAGTGACATTTTGCATAATTTGTTTTATTTCACTGTTTAATGCTTTTGCATGTTTTTATATTGTGCTGATTTCAATATAAAGCACTTTTGTCACCCTGAGAGTTGTAAAGGGCTCTATAAATAAAGTTTGATTGATGAATTTATGTACCAACTTCAGTACACTTTAATTAGTCTTAAAGCATGAATAAAGATTTCTAATGAACAATTAGTTTATTAAGAATGATTCAGTCTTAGTAGTTAATTAAGGGGGTATGATTAGGAGTTAGTTTGTTGTAGTAGTAGCCAGTACCATTCTGTCTTTTTCATGCTTTATTAAGGCAAGTGCAACTGTATTTACTGAGTGTTAGTGTATTTACTTTGTACTTAATTGTTAATAGTGTGTGGATGTTATAGGAACTAAAAACATAGAAACATTGTGGAGCCCATCACTAACATAAAGTTAAACAGAAATTTGGATCTGCATTTGTGGATATTGTATTTGCAGAGATCATTCCTATAGCCATGCACGCTCCATCACTTTACATTGCTAAAGATACCTTAATGTTAGGTGATCTGTCAAAGTCTTTTGTTCTTTTGACATCCACTATCCTCTTGTAATACACTGGCTTAGTACCTCAAATAACCACTGTAAAAACAACTATAGTAATGGTTCAAAGGCTGTTATTTTAATGTTGCCTTTTAGCCTTGTGTCTTTTGTGAGTTGGTAAAGAACCCCTGGTGAGGATGCACAACATTGTTAGCTTCTGTAAAGACTAAAGTGGAGAGAAGCATTTTGCCAGCATGTCCACAAAAGGTTATTGTCATTCGGAGATGATTACAGGTCACTTTCAGGCGCCTGACCTCTTTACAGCCACTCTTTGTGATTCAAATGCTGGGTCATGCCACCTGAGTCCTCGAGGATAACTATGGTCACTCAGCTGACTGCAGAGCTGGAGCTAGGGCTCAGGTGTGGTGTCAGCAAAGTTACCATTTGATATTCATCTACAGGCTGTTTCCTAATGGTATTACGGTTTTACAACATTCTCTAATGACATCTGCAAAATTAAGTGGTTTTCAGATAGTGGTAAAATAAATAAATAAATAAATAGAAATGGGTGTATAAAAAAAATCTTTGAAAGACTGAATGATATTAGGAATGTCAGAATTGCCATGGGAGGTTTTATGGTATTTTTCATCAAGTATCTTATCCAGCTTATGTCACCTTTCCCACTTTTACTTGCTTTACTTTCCCACTTTACTTAGTGCTGCTAAAGCGCACTCTGTTGCGGTTGATATTTTGGGTTAATCGGCAATTCTGTTCAATTAAATTGAGAAATAGAGAAAAATATCACAGCAAAAATATTATATAGTGCTACTATTCCTGGGAGGACTGAAAACAGTTGTATACAACGTATTTGCTGGATGATCATTTAAAGAAGATATTGTCTCCATTCTATTACAAAAACTAAATCAGTTTTACAAGTCCCTCCTTAAAGTCTTTAGCTTCTTATTGTAATCGCAGTGTCAGCAGTGAAATGTTTTCTCTATCCTTGACATGTTTATAACCTTTGGTTTTGGTCTAGTGCATTAAAGTCTTGGCCCAATAATAAACAATTGCCACAGTTTAAGTTCAGATCCTGAGTATTTCCCTTTCTGCTGATACATTATCATGGAGAGAGGAGCAGACACAGCTCACTATCTCGACTGGAGGACAGTGGGAGGATACAATATACAAGAAAGTGTGCCCAGAACGTATCTCCTTCAGCCTCTGATTGAGTGAAGGCCAGGATATACTCTGTTTGCCTTCTGGAATAGCCTTGATATCAACTGTGCTGTTGTAGTTGCATTTGACTCAGTCTGAATGTAAGTCTGAATTGCTTTTTTGATACCCCTTACGCTACTATACTTCTAGAAGACAGCAAACAAATCTGTACACAAAGTAATTCATATTACCAAGTGGTGGGCATAGTGTACAAACATCTGTGCAGAGTACGGGCTGGAGACCCCAAGGTCAAGATGGGAAACACCTCCAAAGGTGGTGGAGAATGACCGAGCTAAGATCCTGTGAAACTTCCAGATACAGACTGACAAAGCCGTGGTGGTGGACATCACAATACCAAGCGATGATAATGTCAGGAAAAAGGAACACGAGAAACTAGAGAAATACCAGGGGCTGAAGGAAGCGCTGGAGAGAGCCTGGAAGGTGAAGGCATCAGTGGTGCCTGTGGTGATCGGCTGTAACCCCCAAACTGGAAGAGTGGTTACAGCAGATCCCAGGAAGGACAACAGACATCTCAGTCCAGAAAAGCGCAGTACTGGGAACAGCAAAGATACTGTGCAGAACTCTCAAGCTCCCAGGCCTCTGGTAGAGGACCCGAGCTGATGAGGGTGAGAGACCAACCACCGTGGAAGGTGAGGAACACATTTTTTTATAATTAAAATAGTACTTTTTATTTTAAATGATTCTACTCCTGTTCTAGAGATATTTTGGAGTACCAGCAGTTATACAACGCATGTGGGGCCACCTGTCTACCTCATGATGAGATTCCCAATTTCAACCATTTACAACCATTTTTAATTCTGGGTCCATCCCCACTCTCTCACCCATTCACTCTTCTATTAAAGAAAGCCAAAGACCTCAGAAATATAAAGAATTAGCCTTAGTTTTGCGTACAGATCTACCACGCACCTCTCAACACTAACTGCATCAGTGAACAACCTCATGTGTAGTCAGAAGTCTCATGTGAGTAAATGAAGGGTTATTAGACCACAAGCTGTTCTGGTTTGGTCTGGGATGTCAAGAAAGTGTGAAAGAGTTAGAGTAGATAACATAAGCCCATTCCACTGACAATGACAGAGCCTTCATAAGCCCTGTCCAAACTTTACAAAATGCCAAATGTCAACAGTCGCCCGTGGTCAAACTGCCTTCATGTGGTTTGGCAAACAACACTGGAGCTGGTGCACAAAATGACAATACCCTCAAGGAGAAAAAGCAGGAAGGGACATTTTCTGAGGTCTCCATCTTACAGTCAGGACTGGCATGTCTCGGGCAGTTGGCACTAGTTGTGGAACGTCTCAGACAGGTGTAATGTCAGTTATGTGCAGTTGAAGGCACATATATCTGCACAGGGTCATATATCACCCTCACTTTCCTCTTCAGGTGTCCTGCTGTATCACTTTTAAATTATGAGTGTGTATTGAAACTTCACAAACAGAACAGAAGGATTTTGTAAGAGCTCAGTATATATGAATATTGCAATAGTTACTGTTGAAATATTATATTTTGTACTGGTAATTTGATCATTTGTGTTCAAAATTGAATAAGGATTCTTGATTTGGTTCTAATTCTATCTTAAATTATGTACTGGTTTTGTACATTTTGCATATCCAATATGATACAGTCATAGTCAGCATACTCAAAGCCAAATACATTTCTAAAATGATGTAACTCATTTGGATTAATTTTGATTGTAATTAAGTTTACAATCAAGCTCAATCACACTTTTTCCCAACAAAATTCAAAACATAAACATTGAAAAAAATTATATTGGTCATAACTATTTTTCATAAAGATATTATGCATTCAATTTGCACTTCTTTCTCCAAATTTCATTCAGTTTAAACATTTCCAAAGGGAAACTTTTCAAACATTGGCCATGGAATCTGCTTGGTGGAAGACATGATTTGGCAGTTTACCCCCAGTGTTTGCTTCAAAATTTTAACGCTGTGGCTCGAAGTCAAGCTGAGAAGTTTCCCAAGATCGAGCGGGGCTCTGGTCAGGCTGCAGGGCGGGCAGCACGAGTGTGCTGGACCCACCTTTGGAACCTGTGCTCCCAGGACAGTCATACGGGGTCCTGTGGGGGCGCAAACATGCCACACCACATCTTTGATGTGTTTGTGTTAGCATCCCTGGTTTCCTCTTCTATACAGCTGGGACAATCCCCTCCCCCATCTGCCTGGGAATCTCAATTGGTGGTAGTTGCTGTTTGTTTCAGTATATTAAATATTTAACTTTCACCAAGTATTATGATCTTAATGTTGTGAAACAAAATATGCATGTATTTAATAAATCAATTACTATAATGTAATCTTAGATTATATTTGGGTAAATAAAATAATTAGACATGAGCATAGAACTTCACCTTAGTCTTCACTTACATCAAAGGGGTCTGAACAGCTTTTTACTTGGTTTTTCACACATGCATTTCCAAGAAAGATCTATACTAAACTGGAATAAAACTAGATCAAAATGATTCCCAAATAAAAAATGCAAAAGACCCCTTAAAGCTAAGAAGTCTGTGTATCGCCAGCAGCCCTCTATTTTCACAACATGTTACATTTGACAACATTCTAAGTGACAAGACGGCACTATTAGTTGGCTCAAGGTTTTGTGCCCAAGTCTAAGGTTACTTTGAAGTGTTACAGAAATGGCCATAATTACACCTATCAAACCGTGATGAAACGAAAACAGTGGTAACCTCTTGTGTTTCTCACCACAGTCACCATTGGAAGAACACCATGTCTGAACTGTATTACATCAAGTAGGTCCATGTAGGGGAGCTGACAAGGCCCACTGACAAGACGCTATAACAACATGCACATCTAGAGGGTTTAAGGCAGAGACTTTAATGAAAATGTCAGGGTCAAGAGGTAACTCATATAAAGTACAACATTAGAACCAAAATGTAAAATGAAACCTGTTGATGGCATATATAATGATATACATGCATGGTAAGCAGTCCATGAGTTTTGCAATATATGATATGCTTTTTGTTAAAGTGCAGATAGAATACAACACCTCACATCATCTTAAAATCAAATAAACTCCATGTTGCATTGATGTGAAGTGCCTTTATAAAAATATATAATCACGTGCTGTGTGTTCTTCCAACAATACAGCTCTTTTCTTATATTTACACAATATCAGATAGGCGTGAATGAGCCTGATTTTCTGGTGCGTTGTCGCCCCCCATTGGTCGTATTGCACACTGGAGCCCTGCTCTCATGCGTACTCAACAGAGTTTCATCAAAGCGCAGACAGAACGGTTCAAAAATACTTCTCAAGAAGGACTATAGATATAGTATTTTGTGGTAATGGGACTACATTTACTTGCCACTTTTAATTTTTGTTTCTGAGACACTTTACGCGCGGCGCTCCGTGCAGGGCGTGCTGCTGTTCTCAGAAGGCGTAACACCCATGAATTAGTATATGAACGTGTCGGATCCACATTGCCTTAAACTTATTCTATGCTTTTGAATGATGTCAGCTTATAAGTAGCCGTAGTAGCCAACGTTTAGTTGCCTCGAGGATAGAGTAAACCGTCTCTTCACTTGTTGACTGGGGGCGCACTGTTGGGAGCAGAGTCAGATTACGTCCCGCCTCCGCGGAGTCCCCCCCTCTCCCGCCGTCCCACATAAATCGGGGCTTGTGCTGCACTTCTTTAGATTCTCTGTAAACCTCTCAGAGCACGGAGCGTGTTCCAGTCCTCAGTGAAGTTACCGCCTCACAGTTCTATCTGTGGAAACTGTCAATTGCAGTTTGCAAAACTGAACGCGCGACGGAGCGTTAACCTGTGTGGATCTGCAGTCTCTGGACACAAGAAGAAGCCTTTTCTTCTTTTTCTCGTGGACAGTAGCTCGTATGAATCTCCTCGACCCTTACCTGAAGATGACAGAGGAACAGGAGAAGTGTCACTCCGATGCTCCCAGCCCCTGCATGTCTGACGACTCTGCGGGCTCACCATGTCCGTCCCACTCCGGCTCGGACACCGAGAACACCCGGCCAGTGGACAACCATCTCCTGATGTCCGCTCTCGACTACAAGAAGGAGACAGACGAGGAAAAGTTCCCCGTGTGCATCCGCGATGCTGTGTCTCAGGTGCTCAAGGGATATGACTGGACCCTCGTGCCCATGCCCGTGCGCGTCAACGGATCCAGCAAGAACAAGCCGCACGTCAAGAGACCCATGAACGCCTTCATGGTTTGGGCTCAGGCTGCGCGCAGGAAACTGGCCGATCAGTACCCGCATCTTCACAACGCGGAGCTCAGCAAGACACTGGGCAAACTCTGGAGGTAAGAAAATACACTTTACTTTGCTAAAGTTCCCTTTGATTGTTTAGGCCATGCATATAAATTACGGCCGTAATTGTAAATATCTTAATTGCACTGGGTAGATTTCGATTTTTATTTCAGGCGTTAAATTGTCCTGATCTTGATAAAATAACCAATTATACTAGGTGCAATGTTTCACATTTTAAAAGGTTATTTTCACTTTTAACAGATTGCTCAACGAGTCTGAGAAGCGACCGTTCGTGGAAGAGGCAGAACGATTGAGGGTGCAGCATAAGAAGGACCACCCTGACTACAAGTACCAGCCGAGGCGGAGAAAGTCTGTCAAAAATGGTCAGAGCGACGCAGAAGACGGCGAGCAGACGCACATTTCACCGAACGCCATTTTCAAGGCACTGCAGCAGGCGGATTCTCCTGCGTCCAGCATGGGAGATGTGCATTCCCCTGGCGAACACTCTGGTGAGTTTACAGTTACTTTGGGGAATTAATTGACATGTCAAAACATGATATAATCAGTTGTTTAATGCTGGTTTTGACCTGCAGTTTACTTTCTAGTAAACATACATATGAAATGCTAATTTTCTTTATATCTTTTTTTCCAGGTCAGTCCCAGGGTCCACCCACTCCACCTACCACCCCCAAAACTGATCTGCCCTCCAACAAAGCTGACCTGAAGCGCGAGGGCCGGCCCGTGCAGGAGGGCACCAGTCGCCAACTCAACATTGACTTTGGTGCAGTGGACATTGGGGAGCTGAGCAGCGAGGTCATCTCAAACATGGGCAGTTTTGATGTGGATGAGTTTGACCAGTACCTTCCGCCCCACAGCCATGCGGGCGCTGCTCCGGCCGGTTACACTGGCAGCTATGGCATGGGCAGTGCAGCTGTGGCCCAGAACAGTGCCTGGATGAACAAACAGCAGCAGCACACACTGACCAACCTGAGCGGAGAGCAACAACAGAGGACCACACAGATCAAGACGGAGCAGCTGAGTCCCAGCCACTACAGCGACCAGCAGGGCTCTCCTCAGCATGTCACCTATGGCTCCTTTAACCTGCAGCACTACAGCGGCTCGTACCCCTCCATCACCAGAGCCCAGTACGAGTACTCAGAGCAGGGCACTAACTCGTACTATAGTCACGCGGCTGGCCAGGGCTCCGGCCTCTACTCCACGTTTAGCTACATGAGCCCCAGCCAGAGGCCCATGTACACCCCCATTGCAGATAGCGCTGGGGTCCCCTCTGTCCCACAGAACCACAGTCCACAGCACTGGGAGCAGCCCATCTATACACAGCTCTCCAGGCCGTGAGACACTGACTCTAATGCACACAATGCCAGTAGAAAAACAAAGACTTTTTATGTACTGAAAATATATCTTTGGATTGGCTCCCAACAGTGCCTTTTATATATTGTTTGAAATTGTACTTCTATTTTTTTAGATACAGTTTGTTGTTAAAGAATCCTCTGTGAGGAGATACAAGTTATAATATTTTAGTATGTACTGTGTATGTATCTGCTCCTGCCTTCACTGCCATGAACAGCCCTCATATTGTGTGGGCGTCCCAGGGTCAAAATGCTGGGTAAAAGTGGCCTTTTTTCCTTTTTTGTATAGAAAGTATGACATGTAAAGAATCTGTTTACTGACACTGCTGTCTTATGATGGACATTCCACCTTCACTGTAAATATTTCAATGTTGTTCTTTTCCGATGCAAATGCTGAGCAGTAGGTACCATAATGTGACTGTGTCATGAATATTCCCCTGGCTCTTGCTTGGGCTCAGTGCCATGCCTTCTCCTCAGGCCTTACTGTGTAGTGTCACTTGTGTCTGGTTGCTGCCTTGATGCCGTAGTTGCCTCTGGGGCTGCTGTCTGCCATGGCTGTGTCAAAACCTCAGCATACTTTTGACTTCTGCTCCTGCGCTTACAGGAAGTGACCTTTGACCTGATTCTCCAGCAGCTCCAAGCCTGCTCTGCTCTTCACTCTTTTTTCTGAAGCCCTTTTCCTAATTTATTCATTAGCATTAATTTTATGTGAAAATAACTATTTGCAATTAGTTTTAAATTTTTCCAGCAGCAAACCAAGTCTGCTGTGATACAGATTTGTTTAATTTATCATTTGTAAATGTTCTTTTTATTTAGCTGTGTACAGAATACATATCACAATGAATTTTAGAAAAGACAACTGGAAGTTATCTTTTTTTTTTGTTTCTAACAAAATCATTATTGTGGAAATGCTGGAACCAACTGGATGATCTTTGCTCCTTTTATATCCCATTCTGTATCATTAGTTCTCCTTATCAACTTGATAATGCAGTTGTGCTAGGTAAAATGGCATTGTCTTAAAAGCTTATCTTTTGTATTATATTGTTTGCAATAAATCAAAAAACAAAAAGAATGTTTTCACTCATGGATTTATTTTTAATTATTATTTGTTTGTATAATTATTTATTTTTCCTACTTACAACAGCAGAGCATCAGCTTGACAATTTGACCTGAAGATCCTAATTAGTAATGCTCTTCCTTTTGCTGTACCGTGATAGATGAATACTGTGCCGGGTATTGGACTTGTCCTGTCAGACTTAGAGCAGGGCTTTCTGCTGCAGGCCTCTCAGACCGTGAGCTCATAAGGTTTTAACCACAAACTTTTGAAAAGACGTATGACTGCACCCTCCCCAATATATACAGAGTGACTTAAAGAAACAAACAGACATTGAATATTGTTTATTCATTATAGGACAAGTAATACTGAAATAGAAGAGACCCAATAAATCAGGGACTGTGTAAACACAATCAGGTACTACAACTTTGTGTTGAAATCTGAAGGGTGTTCTTAAATTACTCATGCTGACTGCTCTGCAAAAAGTATAGAAAATGCAACTAAAGAAACTATATGAACAGAATAACGCTTTACAGTATGTATTAGTGCAATAATCCTTTTTTTCATTTGAATATATATTAACAAAATAGCCCAGATAATTACACTCATTGGTTTAAATAAGTTCATTGGTCATCAGCAGTGGTGAGTACACTTTCATAGAGCATCTCAAACAGTGACATTGCCATTTTGATGCAACAAGTCACTCTGTGATTGCTGTATGATTTACAACTCACAATAATTTCCAATAATTAATCAATCATGAATAGAACGGTTTTAATAAAATAATGATGATTGTAATAAAATCACACCCATTTAAAATACTTTAGTTATTTCTTCAGAATGTAAGACATAACATTATAAAACTAGACATCTGACTGTGTGGATTGTCTGTTGTAACTCCAGAGGGCAGACACACTGACCCCTGGCTGAGGTGCATGCAGCAGACCCACAGCGGAACACCAGAGTCCCAGAGCTGACTGGGCACTGAGCACAACCCAGGGCACCACACTGCAGGAACTGTGCTGAGAAGAACGCAGGACTGTGGGTAAAGCCAATCCTGATGTTTCCTCATTAGAAGAGTGGGTACAAGTCACACAGATAGATGTATCCCAGAAAGCTAATGATTTCATACTAACATGCTGTGTAGACTTAAAAATAAAGTTAAACATTACTGAACAGAACATGTTTGGTAAAAGTCTACAAACTGTGCTAAATAGCACACATTGCAAGAAGTTGTCCCTAAAAATATTAAAAATCTTTGATGAGCAGCTGTCAGTGGTAGTGAGTAGTGGGAGAGAAAAGAGAAATAGAAAGGAGGTTGGGTCATTTTATTTGCTATTTTCTCTCCCCTTGGTCAAGAGCGTATTGTCCCACTGCGTAGCCTTGCAGAGGCCCAGAGCAGCCTCTGTTCCTCTGAACTGCAGCAGTTCTCTGATGGATGCTTCCGTCTAAGCCTGGAAACAAGAACAAAATTTTCTTTTTTTTCAGACAGGCCATTTTCATGGGCAATTTTCCCAGGAAGAGCCCATTATTATTCCACAGAGACGTCTTCCCCCGTCAGTCCCTATGGGTGGTCTTTAAGGGGCAAAAGCGAGAGGAAAGAAAAAGGTCAGTCAACATTAAATGAGAATCTAAACTGATTTTACATTTTGCTGTGCATTTTTATATTCTTTGACTGGAACTTTCCAATTATTTAGCTGTTTTTGAAATATAATAACAGATATATTACTTAGAACTTTTCATGCTTTTATACATCTATGGACACAGATTGACCCCATGCCTAATTTCTTTTAAAATTGTCTAGTCAACAAAACATTCCTAAGCCAATCAGACAGATATAATGGGGTAAACACTGCTAAATCACAGAGCTAGACAGGCTGAGCACAAGGCTGTCTCCATGGGAACCCCTGCTTCAGCTCAAGAACTACAATCTGCGCTGATTCAAGTTACTGGAAAGACTGTCTACATCCTGATCTTATAGACGGGTGCACTAAAACTGAAAGAAAACTTGTACAAAGTCATCAACATCAAATGACTAACTGAAATGTTCTTTTTCCCTCTTCACTGTGCGCCCTGTTGGAGGGGTCTTTAGGAAGTGAGACTTTGCCCTCCCGTCATCCATCTTGTTGCGGGCCCATGAGGACAGCGGGCTGTGCCAAGGAGCAGAGCCAGCCTGCAGAGGCCTGGGTGAGCTCCCGCCTTTGTCCAAGGATCTGCAAGAAGCCTGGCAGCGGCCTGGGGTCAGCAGCACAAAATGATATTACCATAATCCTATTAAGTGTGTCTGAGGCCTCATGGGCTGCACTCAGCCCTTTGGGAAGCAAGGTGAGGGCTACTGGGTGGGTCTAACAGGGAGAAAAACACAACAGTATTCATTGGTTTGACACAGACTTTTTTATGATATGATACAATTATATTTCAAAGATTCTCGGACAAAAGGGACCTACATGAGAAGAGGAAATCTGCCTTGTTGTGAACCTTAGTCAGTCTATGTCTAATAACTTTAGCCAATTTGCAAGGCTCTTTAAGTGATAAGATTAAATAAGAGATCAGTGAAACCACCATTTGATTTAGACTGTGTTACTGTTCAGTAAATCAAAAATGTATTACAACATGCAAAGTAGTGTCTTTGGGAGATATGTTGTTTTGTGGACCGACAGAATTATGCTGGGTGCAAAGTTCTTTACATAGTTGCTTACTTTTATATAGTTACACAATATTATTTTGTTGTTTTAAGACCCTGCATTGAAACATACACCTTCTGTGTGTCTGGCCATGTGTTTGTTCAATAAATGGAAGGATCAGTAAAAGGTTAGTCCCTTATACAAATAACACACAACCTTAATAAACAAGTAAAAGTAAAGTTCAGGCTATGGAACTTGCCTGTCCCTCAGTTAATTAAAACATTTAAGTCCCCCACACTGCAGAGTTAGTGTAATATGCCTGATGTTGAATATCTCTCATCTCTATGGTTTTCCTAATGCCCCGGGTTTTCTTATTGCAGTTGAGCCTGAGTGGAGCTCAGATTGGTCTATGGCAGCGGTGGGTTTGTTCTGCTTCATACCCTATTATTTTCTCCATGGGCAGCACAGAGTTTTCCAAGTACCTTCAAAGCTACAGCACTTTAGGGTTTTTGGTTATGTGTTCATGGTTGGAAGAGCTCGCACTTGTGAAAATTAAAAAAGCAGATAATATAGGCCGTGTAAACCATAACCATGTTGCTCTTCTCCTGCCATTCGAACCAGAACAAAATACATGGAATTAGGAGCAGCTCCCAGAATGCTTTGCAGCAGCAGCTGGAGGAACAGGTGTGGAGAGCGCATAGTGTGGCTGATGAACGCTGCCACATGTAGAACGCACAAACTGCTGTTTAACCAGCGCATGTAAGGACAGCAGTTTCAATAACACAGCTCTCTTTTAAAACTACTGTAATTATTCATCTTTAACACCCAATAAGAGGAACCATTCAGCTCACATTACTGTCAATCACCCATCCCTGCCATCGCAATAGTAAAATATTAGCTTAATCCTGCTCTGACGCTTGATGATTTTCTGATTCAGGTCCAAATTCTGTTGAATAAATTAGTCTCTCACATGGTGTTGGCGATACTTGATGCATCAATCTAACTTTTCCAGTTTGGATACTGATTCTGATACTACAGCTTTAAGTACCACCCACAATACACAATATCAACTGATAATAAGGACAGAAAACAGCGTTTATTTCCTTAAAATTATTATTGACTGGTCCAAATGTTTTATGTGGCTGTTATTTATCTCTCAAGTAACTACAGAAACGCTGTGTGTAAAAAAAAAAAATCTGGGCCAACTATGAGCAGTAAATAGTTTTAATACATCAGTGTATACGCTCAACCAGGATATTGGCTGAACAGAACAGTACTGGCGCCAATAACCAATAACAATATCCGATCAGTGTATTAGATAAATGTGAAATTACCAACAAAAGTTAAAAATATATGTTGAATATCTCTCACTTTATACCCTATGGAAATTTACAACCTACTTTTTACAATTTTAATCAGCTTTTTTGCACCATTTTTATAATAAACAATTTACTTAATATTCTTATGCTGCATATTTTGAAAAACTACATTCACAATATTATGGATGCTTTGGTAGTCTGCCCAGCTCTACTCTCATTATTGAACCCAAGCTTTCATAACAAACATGTCACACTTTCATTTAAGACAACTGCCTAAAGCTGTTGGGACTGTAAATTATTTATAGTTATAACCAGTAATAATCAAACTCCTCTAGGTTCTCCTAACCATGGGAAAAATCAAGCCTCCTTCTGATTTATGATGGCCGTGAAAACTTCCAAAATCTCTCTCAGACGTGTCAACAAACATCACAGCACGGCCTGAGCTATGCCGCTGCTCCGGTGCAAAGATCCAGAAGGTCTGTTTGACACCCATAAGGCCTTCCTCCCTCTCTCCTCCTCTGCCCTCTCCAGCGCTGCTCATCCCTGACCCCTGCCTATGGACTGTGACCTCACGGCTTCAACAACAGCCTGAGAGCAACTGGCCCACACATTTCAGTCTGCAGCTTACCATGCAGTTATCATCACATAATAGAACAGTTTAAGTTAAAGGCACTGTATAGCTGATTTTAGTTCATGTAATGTAAAATGTGGTTTATTTTCTAGTCAAAATGAGATGTGATGTCTGTATCCAATTATAAAACATTTTTATTGTACACAAATCAAGAAGTAAGGCTGGTTAGCATGCTTGTTGTTGTTGGCGTGACAGAAAATGGTGAAACGTGCTTATAAAGTCATCGTGAATAATTTGGATGCTTGGATTGGACTGGGAAAGTGAGGAATAACTTTGGACCCTTTAACATGAACTAGTTCTGTATTTAATGTTTTCATATAAACATATATAGCCCCTTTTTGCGTTGCATCTGATCATATCTCATCACCATATTGAATTGTGGTGAATGGACTAAAAAATATCTAGATTTGTAACTGGTTTTGTCTAGTTAAATTTAACTGTTTTTTCAGTATTAATAAGTTGATTCTGTGATACTAAAAGCATTACGGTATTATTATAGTGATACTTTTGGTGTATTACTTGAACCATAATTTACAATGTTTGCAGACTATTGCATGTCAGTATGGGCACACTGGAGAAATATAACAGCTTGCAGTGCAGAAGTTGGGGGCCAGTGTTACCATATTGTTGCAATCTTATTTTGTAGTCATTAATCGTATCCTGCTGTTCTAGATTCCCCTGCCATGGTCACTGAATGTATGTTAAACACTTCTCTCTCTTCTCTCTGAGTGCCTGTTCCCAAACCACACGAAGACACTAACCCTAAGAGCTACAGTTTGACAAATCCTACCGGATTCCAGCGCTGAGTCTGGAGTTGGGCATTAAGAAACCTGCACGTCAGTGTGGAATGTCTTCAAATCTAACTTGTGCTACCATAACAACAGACGGGACAAAATAATACCAGCAAATTTCTGGTTGAAACGCTAGTTTTGTTACGTTCTAGTTTAGTATATGGATGAGGTATTTACTAATACACTAAATGGCAGAATATATTAAGATTTCTTTTTCAATATTATTTATGGGATTGAACCAGATAATGGATTTTCATGAATCCATAAACCAGTCATCCTTTGTTTTTCATGCTCACCAGTTTCCTCCCCCACTGTGAACTCTCTCATTAGTGGATTTTTGGGAAACACAATCGTTTCATCTAATTATTTTTGTATAAGCAACTATATATATGTTTTTTATAACAACAACCAGCCGATTACTTTCAAATAAACCAACTATGTAATCACATATCCGCCACCCCTGGTCTGCATTCAGTGTCTATTTTATAGACCATGCTACTCCTAGACTAGACATGCTACCCGTAGACTATACAAAATCAAAGTGCAGCTCGCTGTTACTACTATTATATTACCTTACACATAAAAAATGTTTCATAGTTTTGTCTAGTTTATAATTTTACTTCCTGGCTGAACATGGGCTCCAGATATAACATATTGGTTTATGCAGAGTTATTCCAGTCCTGTTACCTAACAGTCATAATGTTATGATGTAATGTTAGGATATGTATGTTATGTTATGTTATGATTGTAGAAATAAAAATGACAACAGGTTATCTAAATTGTATGTGGTGATGACATAAGAAGAGGTATTTTAGAACTTAGAACTTATACTTTTCATCTCAATTTTTTTTCCCACAAACTGCCACCTGACTGATGTAAAACTATTATGAATATTCACCACAGGTTCTCTCCAGCCCAACCAAGTCATAATTAGAAAAACACAAAAACCTGTTTTACTGTGTAGTCACAGTGGTAGCTTCTTCTCTGGAATACTCCTGGATAAGCATTACTGCGAAGGGCACTAATAATTGTCAGTCACAAGTACATTTCACGCCGAGCTCTCCTCCACAAATAGAGCTGCACTTAGACTGACAGAATGAGTGCGTCTATGGTCACTCAGGACTTTTGGAGCACCCTGACAGAATCCTTGACCTGTGGCTTTGCTCGGGGTGGGCTCCCGTCAGCGTACCAGGACAAGGGTGATTGATTGGGTCCCTGTCGGCAAGCTCAGCTGGACATCCTCGTGGCCCCCCTCTCATCCATCAGTTTGTCCAGACCCCAGAAAAAGGCTGCTTCCAGATGGGACGTATTGCTGCTTTGCGGGTCATCCTCAGGAGCATAAATCTGGACATTCCCTGCAGAAGTGAAAATGTTACTGACAGGATTACCTCATTCATATAGATCTCGCTCTCGTTATTCAGGACTTATTCAAACGGAGCTAATCAATAACGCAGAATTGGCAGAAAGAATGGCTGTCATTACAATTAGTAGAAATGGTCCTGTGATCAGTCAGAAGAGATGGGAGAGAGATGGTTTGGTGAGTGGGGAGACCAGTGGCTATCGAGGCGTGAGATGGAGGCTTCATTGTGGTACAAGGCTTAATTGCGCACTTTGGACCAAGGCCAGTGAACTAGTCCTAAATCAGCAGAACAAGTTTGCTCTGTGAAATAATGAAACTTCTTCTAAACTTTGGCTCTTCTGGGAAACTGCAGAGATGTCAAAACTAAAGATGTTGCTTTTGTTTGTTTAACTTTTAATTTAGGAAAGTCATTGACATTACTTAAAGGTCTAAAGGAGCACTACATGTAACATTTCTGGTGGGCGTTGCTTACCTGCTTGTCTCCGTAGAGATGTTATTGGTTTACTGGGAATGTTCCACAGTATTGGATAGAATTTAACTTCAGTTACTGTAGCATGCACAAAATGAAACTTTTAAAAAGATGCATTCTGTGAGTGGAGTCGCCTCTCCATAGATCTGACATGTAACATAGCCTGGTGCTTGTCTGCATGGAAATATATTTTTAATAGATGTTTATTTCATTACTGTGACGCAGTCCAATTTGATTACAATTTTGTAATTCAAATAGGTTTCAGTATTGTCATGAAATTATTCTGACTAACTCTTTATGTTCACATTAGAAGATAACTTTAAAATTGCCACAACTTTCCATATTTTAACGGTTCTATATTACATAAAATTGTAAGCTTTAAGTCATGTTAAAATACTGTTACCTCATCAAAACCATACCTGGAGTTGTGTTTTGTGTTTCATTCACATATGTTTGAGTAACCCTTTATTTGTCTTATTTGTCTATTACCTCCATAGTTCAAAATGGCCTGTTCCACCTTGTGATGTCATGTAGCACTAGTTTTCATGGTAACAGCTACGTATTATCTTCAGTGAGGTAGAGCTGGACAATTCCAGGGCTGAAAGTAATGATTCTAGTCAAAGTGTATGGAGCTTAAAAACACAGTGGAGCAGTTATTATATTACCATATGACATCACAAGGTGTTTTCCGCTTGAGAAAAGAACTCATCATCATCATAAACAACATCAAAACATAGATCAGAAAACAGCATAATATAAATCTGGGCAAATGTATGTATAAATTGCCTCTATGTTACGTTGCACTATATATTTTCTTAGGTTTTCTACAAACTGTGTTGACAGTTTTGAATGTCGTCTGGGGAGGTGCAATGCGGGAAGAGGAGGGGGATGTTAAAGCTGGTCAGAGCTGGTTCCATATGGAGTCAGACATGGTCAATCACTGTTTACAGAGGCGGATCCCAAGACTTGAGTGTTGCCTCTGCTAACAAACATTGTATAATCAGGACAACCCCTGCTGAAGATGTATTAACACAGAAACAACTAGCCAAATGCACTTAAGCACTCCTCATAGAAATACTACACCAGCTCCCTTAATAGCAGCACTTACTGTTAAAGATTACATCCATCATATTTTCATAATTGTTGGAGTCACGGCTAAGTCAACACGTTTAACCTGGCAGCCCCTAAAAAGCCCCATTTGTGCGGAATGTATATCAGAATTTATTTCAGAAGAAAATACCCCAGTCTCAGTGAGTTAGTATCCACGCAGCATGTGAGCTTCTTTGTCAGCTCTAAAGCTCTAAATGGGTGTCAAGTATTTTTAATGAGGTGGAAGTCTGCAACTGTATGTGCCAAACTAAATTCTGGCAGATGGACTGGTGCTGCTCAGTATGATCGTCCTGAAAACACCCTGATGCAATATAAAAGTGTTGGCATCCATTTATTTGCTCAGAAGGTTACAATTTGTTTATAAAACAGACTTTATATGAGTAAACAATTTAGTCTAATTTTGTGACATTCCAGGATCATCTTTATTTGACCCAGAACATTCCCATAATGAACCAGCCGTATGTCACACATGCATATATTTAATGCCATACTGGGAAATGTGGAAAAGGTTAAAAAAAACACACACACACATGCACAGTGCACCTTCGAGTTTATGCTCCAAATGGTCAGATTATTTCAATATATGCATCAATTATTTTGCTGAGATGATCATGAAAGAACTACTTTGAATACTCAAAGTAGTCATGACACAGGGATCCGCTCATACTGCAGCCTTGGTCTTGGTTGTTATTTCACTCTTCTTACTCATTTCAGGGGCTGTGACGGGGCAGTTATGGCAGAAAAGTGGCCTGTGTCTCTGTTGACTCAGAGCTGGAAGTGAGTAAGCTCTATTGGTGTGAGCCTCACCAGGGTCCAGCCGCACCCAGCTAATGACATCCAGCCCCTGAAATTCTCCAACGTCTGTGCTTATTAAGGAAAACAAACAAGGACATGAGGCGGACTCTCACTGCTAACACATACCATCCCCTGTGCTTTCCTATAGTCCCCAGTTAATCATAGTGTCAGGTTAGAACCAACTGGAATGTCAGGCTGATGACCCACTTTTTTATCTTGTGTGAAAATACAAGGTCAGGTTTCAGAAAAGGTCTCCCCCTAACTAGAAGATCAGTGGTTTAATAGTTGGCTAATAGTGGATATGTGTGTAATATGTTTCACCCCATTTCCCATCAGGACAATTTTTTCTGTCCAAGACAGAGCAGTGATCGAATCCAAACCAAGCCCAATAGGCATTAAGATATTTGTGTCTAAGTTCAAAAGAACCCGACACAATTAAAATCATACTATTTTCATAGGCCTACTAATGACACTCGTAGGATAGTATTTGTGTGGAAAACCTGATTTCATCAATCAATTGAAAAGGGAACGTCTCACACAGATGAGCAGAGCGCATCAGTGCACGCACACGGAGCAGCAAGTGCACGTTAGCACAAGAGGCTGGGCCCAGTCATGTAGGCTAACCAATTTAAATTTAATTAACATAAGTCTATAAAATTAGTTAAAGATAAAGAATATTTGTATGGACTTGAACTGAAGTTTGACTAAGACCAAGAGACGGACAACTGGGTCTGTTGATCTTGTGAGGGTTTATCATCATCAGTTATTTAAGGACTGAGCGCTGTAGAGCACATGAACCCATATGGTCTAACGGCAGACGCTGGTTCTGATAAAAAATGTTTTATCCTGAATAGCTGATTGCATATTGTATGGCTACATAATGATACTCACACTTGACAAATAATATAAAATATAGTGGAAAAAGGAACTGTAAACTGTAAAGTCTAAATTATAGAGATGTCCCAGTGGAGGAAGCTCCTCTTACATCACCTGCCCCCCACACCCCAAACTCTGCATCGCTCTCCTCCTCCTCCCCCATGCTGCCACACATCATTGCCCTGTTAAACACTGACAATTGGTGACAAATGGACTGTGCAGCACACTGTGTCAGTTGCCCCTGGCAACAGTAGCCATCCTGGGGCGAGAGGAGAGGAGCAGAGGAGGTGCAGGCCAGCGCTGGACCCCTGTGAGCAGCATGGTGCCTGGCACAGGTGGCTGAAAATCAATATAGATCCAGCCTGTGACTGGGGCTGACAGTGTAAGAGCAGTGGAGTGTGGGAATGCACTGAGAGCCACACACAGACCACAGCATCAGAGCAGAGGGACAGGGCTATAGCACATAGACAGACGTCTACTGTCTCTGCTAGAACTGGATACAAGTTTAATGCTCTGAAGCACCATTTTAAGGTTTTATTAGATCTACCAGTATACTATGGTATTCAGGGGGTTTCAGCTTCCTGTCACCTGCTGCATTTTGAGAAACTGAAAAGATATAATATTTAAAATTATTAATTAATACCAACAGTCTTATTTTTTTGTATTACTGTGAGTTTGACCAATAACTCTGTCTTCTATAGCCTGGGGGTAGTGGGTTGAAGAGGGGGTCAGTAGGTCGCCCACTCACCAGAGACATGGTGGATCCCACATGATACGGAGCTGGTTTGTCTGTGGTAAAGAGGGCATCTGAGGTAAAACGTATCATCTCATTTCCCCAAACATCACAACAGGTTCCCCCTAATCTGTCTTTTTTTTTGTCTGTCTCTGATCAAATTGTATTGTGATGCTGTTTTTGGACAAGTTTTCATGAACTATAGTGCTGATTATCTGAGCATCCACCTAAGAGTTTCTGTACAGATCTGGGCCCCATGCACTGTCAGTTGTTTGACATGCAGGAATCCAGAGTTGAGTAAGTGACATTCCCACCCAGCGCTGCCAGTGAAAGCCCCCTCCCACATATGACAGTACAAATTAATCAAGATCCCAGACAAACCCTTGCCTTTCATGCAACAAAAGGATTTCTCTGGCCTTCTATTGGCCTCAGCAGGCAATTAAACGCCATGTGCATGTGCCCGCTCATGTGTGCACACTAGCATGCTGCTAAATCAACAACTGCACCGAGTCATAAATTCTAATTCATGCATTAAACATGAGCAAATATGTCTGACTAACTAGTGTATCTATGTGGACGAGAGACTTTGCTTTGTAGCATTGAGTGTTTGTACATGCATGTGTGAAAAAAGGGGGGGTTTGGGGGAAGCTGGTGGTGATGGGAGGTGGGAGGGGGGTGATCAGCTGGTTGCAGTGGGGGTGTGTGGACATGTGTGTGGGAACCCTGTGCTCCTCACTTCTCATGCATTGTTTTGCTGCTCCTACAAACCGTTAATGCCACAAAAGATGCTCAGTCTATTGTGGAGTGGGACAGCTAAGGGGGAAGGCGATTGGGCGGAGGAAGGATACGGAGGCGGGGTTTGGCCAGGAGCTGCTGTGGCTGTCCTGGTTACTGCCTCACTTCTCTCTCTCCTCTCTCCTCTCTCTCCTCTGTGCTCCTGTCATCCTCACTGCTCCGCATTGGTCCTCTGAGTCCTGGCTCTGCCACTTGGCCCCACTCGAGAGGATTTGGTGAGCTGGATTGAGCTGGCCAGTGCTTATCATACAAAAGAATTAAACTAACTCCAGGTCCCAGCTTTCTCTTAGGGCCGATACAGCTAATCTGAGAATCTGTGAAGGAGGGCTTAGATAATGTTACATTTTCATTAGACTTCTGGTGGCAAACGGGCCACTAATAGTGAGAGCCCTGTGAGCTTTTGTTATGCAGATGCTGATTATTTCGTTAATTAAAGCTCTGGAAGGGAGGGGGTGAGCAGGCAGGGGCACAGGGGGAGGAGCATGGATTCTCACGTCGGACCAGACTGTGATCTGGGGCTCTGGGGGATTTGACTGGTTTTATGAAGAGCAGCTCCATCAAGGGAATTGGGGCTGAACCTTTGGATGTGTGACACGGGTCACTCAAACACATGAGAGGACCAGTGCTATCAAAGTGTTAACAGAGGAGGAACACTATTTTTAAACAAGACGTTCAGACGATGTGGTCAGACTATGAATCTTTTGGGCATGCTTTTTTTGTATTGGGCACAATTATCAGTCTTTAAGAATATGATTAAACTGTGTTTAAACTGGCGTTTTTAAATTTTTTTCTTAAGACTTTTGATGGTCTCCATCTTCTTGGATTGTCAGG
The DNA here is from genome assembly GCA_034769755.1 of Odontamblyopus lacepedii. Lineage (NCBI taxonomy): Eukaryota > Metazoa > Chordata > Actinopteri > Gobiiformes > Gobiidae > Odontamblyopus > Odontamblyopus lacepedii. The sequence continues at coordinate 32,291,568 of CM068351.1, read as the reverse complement.
ACAGTCAAAAACTCACTCTTTTGAAATATCATAAATTCTATTGTCTATTGTTTATGTCTCTGAACACAGTTTTTATTTGTTGCATCATAGTCTGACATGTCCCAGACCGGATTGTAAAATTAGCATTTTCTCCAGTGAGAACGCTGTCTTCATGTTAATGAGTGCTACAAAATTTGCATTGTTGTGTAAACAGCGTTGATGCTCCAGAGAGTGCATGTATGGTGCTTGCACACACATGAGTCCAGGATGTTTGACAGCATAACGTATCCATGCCAATGCATATTATTCATAGAATAATAATTGTATTTTATTAGATGACCTTTGCCGTTTAGAGTTATGTAAATATGCCCTGTGGTGCGCCTGTTGTAGATGACTATGTTCTTCATGTTCTGATATGAGGTAGTGGGGTGGGGGTGTGTCTGTGTAAACCATGAGAACTTTTCCTCCCTTAGCTCAGAGCTGGGCTCCTCTCTAGGACCAGGGAGTACTGCCCCCCTGCAGTTAAAGCCCCTGTCTCTTTTTGTCCCCTGCACAACAGCCTGTGGCATTCCATGGCAGCAAATCTGGCTATGCTGTCACATGGCGGAGATTAGCAAAACTAAGACCTCAATAGAATGCTCACTTTACTCACCCATTCCAGCAGCAGTCTCCCCCCAACGCGCGCCCCAAACACCCTTCACTCCCAGTGTAACGTCTCATGTCTAGACAGAGTGCAAGGCCATTATTGAGGCTGTTAAAACTTAGTATAAAGCATTACCAATACCACGTCATACACAGCTGAGAAACAAACTGGCTTTTTTGTCTAACGGACCTGTCATACTGCTTTCACTGCACCTATATAACATATGTCTGTCAGATAGGCACACACCCAGGCACCTCTGGTCTATTAAGCCACACTTATTAAGCATGGTCATATTAAGCATGGTCATATTAAGCATGGTCATATTAAGCATGGTCACATTAAGCATGGTCATATTAAGCATGGTCACATTAAGCATGGACATATTAAGCATGGTCACATTAAGCATGGACATATTAAGCATGGTCATACTGTGTTTAGACTTATTGTGTAAAAAAGTTCCTGAACACAGATCAAACTTATTGATGAAATATGCTGTGAGGAGGAGCTTCCCGGAAATGACAAGCTGAGCGAGACTGCAGTGGTCTGCGGCGGCCAGAGGGACCAGAAGGAACAGAACAGTGGATGTGCTTTGAACAGAATCTTCTCTCTGGGGGTGTACGCATCTGAGCACATTTACACACACATATGGTTTATGTTTGTAGCATGTCCAACTTACACCATGTGCCCCTTTTACGCAATCCCTCCTCCTCATTTACATACGTACGCATGCAGGCCAACACGGGAATTATTAGATTAAGATGTACCAGATATATCCTCTGGTTAAAGTTGGAAAAACATTATTTGCATCAGGATAACGTTAATGTGCAGAATGAGGACACTACAAGATCACATCTGCTGATTGTGATATGAGAATATAATCCATTGTCCCAGTTATTGGATCAGTAAATCACTATGGTTACTGGCTTTATACAAAAACATCATGTCATCTCAAACAAAAAAGAGAAACTGGTTCCATTAAACTAAAGATATTTAAAGAAAATTGGAATGCTAAACAGGTATATGCAAAATATCTTAAGATTTCAGTCTTTATAATGGAGATACATTACGCAAAGACAATCCTTTTAACCATGTTCTAATTGTTCTCTTCTCATATACCCATTTGAAATTGTATTTAGACTGATGTATGCAAGCAACTCTATTCTGATTTGCTGCCATCCATAAGTCATCACGGTCCAGTACAGTGGCACTTGTGACGAGGTTTATGTCAACATACTGTTTTTAGATCAATATTGCGATTTTAAAATATACAAAATATAAAATAATAATGATAACTTTATAGCAGGTAAAAAAATAATAAAGTCTTTATAGTAATACAAAAAGGAAACTAGCTGCAAGAAGGACATATATATTCATAACAACTTCATTACAATCATGTGAGGCAGGACCTAGTGACTAAAGCATTAGTGTAAATTTGCAGTAGGGGATAAGGGGCCACGTTTGCACCCGCACACAAAATAATGAGGTTTATTTTGACTTCATGGTCCAGTGCCTAGAGCTGCAGCATTGCTAAGCACAGGCAAGGAACTATTTTATTGCCGCTACATAAAAGCTCTTTTTTCAACATTGTGCCTCCAAAAAGGGGATGTCATTAATAGCATGTCTGGTTGCAGGAGGAGGTGAGGGCAGGGGCATGGCTTGTTCTAGTATAATGAGGCAAGAGCTGCTAGGACCTCTGTGGCTCTGCTCCCATCAGCTGCTTTAAATTATGGGCAAGCAAAAGCTACAGTAAACCATGAACCGTGGAGTTAAAACACAGAGCTGCTGGATAATGGGCCTCCACAGACGATCGACTTCACTTGTGACTCATCGGGAAAATGGTAAAAAGTTGTGTGAAAAGTTGGGATGAAAATGAGCAGCAAGCAGGGCTAAAATATAATAAATTTCTTCATATTGATTGATCACAATTTTATATTTGATTTTGTTATATTAAAACCAAATAGAAACAGACAGAGGATTGGCTGTTGGCCTCTCAGTTAAAAAGACCAAAGCATATCACTGGCAATTAGAAGTGACTGAATCTTGAGCTCAACTGCACTTTTCAAAGTTCATGTCAAGTGAGCTATTCAAATTCAAAACTAAAGGAAGAGAAAATGCTTTGGAGCATCATTTCAAATGATTCTGTACACTGTTCTTACACCGACATTTCCTTTTGTCAGACTTTTCAAAACGCGCTGTAGCTCTCATCTATTTGGACAAACCATTCAAAACATCAAAACATTAAAGTATTATCTTTGATTCAGAAAGAATAGTACGGAATATAATAGAGAATGCATCACAGATAAATCATGTGCATTGATCAAATGAGAGTGAAAAGAGGAAAATGGCATTGCAAAATTATATTGTAATTGTAAACCTTAACACACCTTGTTTCCTCTTGATATGAGCCTCATATATTTTGTGCATAATCTGAAAACACTGCATAGAGGTTTGTGCACTCTGAAGGGCTGACATGACCACTGAGCGAAATATTGCATTTTGTGTGGATTTTTACGGGTTTTATTGCTTGTTCAGTTGTTTAGGAATTTATATTAGTTCTATTTACACTATAATTTAATTTGCATTTATATCTTTGTAAAAAACCTGACTGGTCTGACTTGCAACTGAGAAAATCTGTATAATGTCCTCTAAAATATGACAAATTATATGTTTTTCTCAAGGTCTCATCTGGAGTTTTAATATTTGATTGAAAAGCACAGTGAAAGAACTAAAGAACTGTAATACAAAAATCACTCATATTTCAGAACTTGTTTGTTGAGCTTTGGGGCCTGTCAAACAGCTACTTTAACACGGCAGTTGACCCAGATCTTTCTCTAGCTTTACCACACTGACCATATGTATCCAGTATAGATTAATCCACATTATAACCCAAGGGATATGGGATTAGGACACAGAACATAGAGAAGAAAGGAGCAGGATTACGGAGGAACAGGGAATGTTTTGGGAATTACCTTTTGTCCTTTAGCTTTAAGAATTGTCTATAAGGACTTATTTATACTTTATCCATATTTCTAACCCTAACAGCAGCTGATAACCTATAAATGTTTACTTATATTTTTTCACAAGTTAACATATTTTGTTGTACTGTATATTAACAAATTAAGTACTTTAGTATATTTGCTAATACTGGTATTTTATTTGAACCATTTGGAAATCTATAAGTAAAAAAAAAAAATATTGTGCAGATACAACTTCCACTATGGTGATCATTGAATTCCTAAATTATGATTGATCTGATCCAATCTGACAATCTCACACCCCTGTCCAGTTAAAATGTCGCTTTCTTCATTTCTAGTACTACACAACTGTCCTTTACAATAAAAACATTTACTTATAAATAGGGGCTAACAGCAGCTGTGAGCCCGCGGGGTCAGGAACTCCCGGTTCATCATGTTCTGTTGCTATATAACATGATAGTGTGGCTGATGGGGGCCTGTCTCCCCAAAATTAGTATTCATGAGGCCTTGTGCACTTCGCTGCTTGTTTGCTCTGTGCTCTGTTCTCACCATAAATCTGGCTTCTGGACCAGTCCCTTTAATGCTTTCAATGCGGTGTAGTTGTATACATTTGCATCTGCAGCCTGTCAATGCAATGAGAGCGCACAGATGTTTGATACACATTAAGTGGTTATTTTCTCAGAAGAGGCAGACTGTGAACATTTTGCAATAAATCCTAACTTCTCATGAATTTAATTACTTGTTGCCTTGGTTAGTGTTTAAAGTATTTGTATTTATTAACCCATGAGAACCAGTCTCACTTTGCCCCGAGATCATGTTAAATGTTGTACAGTATATGTGAACATATTTTGCTGATTTCTTGTCAGTCATAACCAGTGACACTAAAAATATCATAATTAAAGAGGAGATATTACACTTCTGAGGTATAAATTGCTGTTGTTTTGAAAAATTCTTGTTGAAAATGCTATATTTGCCAAAACTATGTATTAACATAAGTTTCAGTTTTGTTTTTGATGTTCCTTCCTCACTTTGCCCTTTGCTCTCCATGCTAAGTCACCCCTGCTTCCGGTTTGCGCAGTTTTAGTGTATTGTTTTGTATCTTACGATTGTATATTTATATATTTTTCTTGTGCAACAGCATGGGTTACATAGGCTTGGGGGCTGAGCATTGGGCAGAATCATACTATAAACCATAAAGAGGCTTTGGCTAGGGCGCAGGATAGCTAACGAGATCGAACATGCATAGATGACATGGTATGTTTTTGATGAGAGAAAAAAGTTATAACATGGTAGAAAGCTCCAAAAAGTTAATTTTGCAAGCAAAACAAAATGTCTTTAGTGTGTTCTGATTCATGACCACAGATGTCGTCCCCACTCTTTACCCCCATTTCACACCATGTCATGTAGCTCACAAACACAAACTTCATGATAATAAAAAGTTTGAAAATCACTGCTCCCTGACATCTGGAGTCAAATCAAAGGTGAGTATTATAATCTTTTAGTGCCTTATTTTCATATGGAAATGTTAAAACACAACACAATTCACATGACTTAAGTTTACATGTTGGGAATGCACCACTGGAGGCCCTGGGATTCTCTGAGCTGCTTTTCTATAACACAGCACAAACCACAGGGAAAGCTTTTGGTCAGGAGTGTGTATGTACAGAGAAAAAACATTACCAGAGCTTATCGAGGGACTGTCACCAGCGACAACTTCCTCTAAAAACCATGTCAAATCTGTTGGTATTTCTCTAATGTTTTAAAGAGGGAAAAAGTAATGAGAAGTGAAAATGCAGTTTGTTCAGACGTTAAGCCACAGTGATGTCAAAGCTTCCTATGACGATCAGATGCCCTGTAAGTGACACAAGTGGACCGTGACAGTGAACTCACACATGTAAAAGAACATGAAAGAACTAAAAGAAACTATATTTTTTTACCAGCGTCACAACCCAGTGTTGAAAATGACATAAGCCTTTCCTTGTTTGAGGACAACAAAACCTTTATGCATTTGCCAGGTTGTGATACACAGTGTTTTTTTATTAGAAGGGAACACTTTTCTGTGGAGTGAATGATGTCAAGATACTTTCTGTACATGTGTGTGGTGCCACTTTTTTACCAAATGACCAAATGAACTTAAAACAAATTCATACATTTCCTCCTCTTGCCCGGCCTCCCCTCCTCGCCCGGCTCCTTCCCACCTGGGTAGCTGTGGCCATACCGAACTGGCCCACGGGCCTGGACATCTATAGCCTGTCCGTCCATGGGAGTGGATCCCTCCTTCACTGTAGTTCTCCCTGAGGTTTCTTCTTTTTCCCAGGACCCTGGGTTTTTTGGAGTTTTTCCTTGCTGAGAAGGAGGGTCTAAGGACAGGGGATGACTGGACGATGTTTCATTTGCTGCCTTACATGAATGTTGTTTATTCCTGTTTTGATATGTCTGTGTGTATGTTTTGCTCATCCAAATCTTGGAACGCCCTTAGAGGCAACTGTTGTTGCGATTTTGGGCGCTACAAAAATAAATTGAATTGAATTGAATTGAATTGATAAATATATATATATATACATATAGACAACTTGTTGGTAAAACATAATTTCCAATATCATATACATATTTATGTGAATGTGTGCACACATTAAATTTCAGAATAAACCTGGACCTGGCCAGGATTATCCAGAACTAAAACAGGCCCAAACTAAGTCTATATCCCAGCTAAACTGGACTCAAACCAGGACCAAACCATGAGCAGTGTGAACATAACCATATCCTGCCCTATACAAGCCTACCACCACCTGTAGCCCCAGATGGGAATTACTGCACTACGAATCTAAATCATTTTAAGATACCAACTGCTGCAGTCATATTTAACCATTTTGTAAGTACTGACCAAATATATCTCCAAGATTTGTCAGAAAGGACACTGCACAATGTAAATGCTGAAACTTGTTGCAACCAAAGCACAAAGATTTTCCAGGCCTTAGTAGAACTCCGCCTCACACCAAGTATCACTTTCCACTTTCCAACTCTGAATAATTGAACAAATTCATTTGAGTGAGATTTTACTTGCGTGACCTGGTCTTTGTTATATGACTTCAGAATGAGTACAGGATCACGACCTGGATTCAGTTGGACAAGCTCAGAGAATTAATGATATTGCAAGTTTGTAGTTTTTCCTCCAAATCAATTTATTACATTCATTATGTACAACAAATGCTTATGAAAATGTGCTGTTACATGCTTATCTTGCTGAATCTAATGAGAACTAGTGTATATTACATTTGTTTTATTTATTTATTTTTGCCACACATTTTAATTGAACATTTTTTGGTTGATAAGAAGGCCACATTCAAACCTCTCCATCTGATCACGTTAAAGGTCCTATAATGTGCAAAACTGACTTGTGAGCTTTAAGACATTTTAAAATGCTGTTACCTCATCAAAAACATATCTAGTGTTGTTTTTTGTTTCATTCACACGTTTGAGTAACCCTTTATTATTAGGCTGACTACATCTTCAAAGCTCAAAATGTTCTGTTCCACCTTGTGATGTCATTCAGTGGTAGTTGTCAAGTTAACAGCTACCTTTTACCTTTTTTCAATTCCAGGTCTGAAACCCTTCAAATCTAGTGAAGGTATTTGGAGTTAAAAGCACAGTGGAGCACTTCCTGTATTACCACATGACATCACACGGTGGAACAAAGTGTTTTCAGTATGAGAGAAGAACTGGTCATAAATATGCAGGATTTGTGTGTTAAACATGTGTGCATAGACAAGAAAACAGTGTAATATGGGCACTTGAATCTTTACAAATCTTAAAGTTGAAGTATTGGTCATATATTATTAACTTTTCTGAATACAAAATCATGTTGCACAGCCTTTCATTCTCAGCCTCTCCCCACATCCATGATTGATGCATTACAATGAGAAAAGCACAATATTCGATAATACAAGTGCCCTGTGCCAGTGTTTTTCAGTCATTCCCAGGGTTTCAGCTGACCGCCGTGTTTGCTGGCCCATACAACATTCAACTATTTCCGCTGAGGCCTTTAGTGATTGACAAAAACACTACAAGAGCAACTGCCAAGTGCTCCAGTTATTGTGCCCTTCCCATAGAGAACAATGGCATCAGCGAAAGAACCAGATCTATTTCAGCTTTAATGAGCACCTTGGTTCGATAAGTAGCTCCTCCAGCCTCCGTGGGCCCTGCAGGAACATGAGAAAACACATGTTGTGATACGACGTGTTGTCCTTGGATTTATGTAATGTCAGCAAAAGACAGATTTACTTGATAATAACAACATGCAGTAGTTTAAATGAAAGGTTGTGAATCATGCCACTTCATTAGAAAAAGGAAATCAGAAGTGGAATGTTATTTTCTGATATATGTTATAATGTTGTTTCCTCATCACAAACATTCCTGTCATTTTGTTTTGTTTCATTCACACACATTTCATACACAAATCCTACATATTTAGGCTGTGTTCTACCCTCAAACTGAAAACCCTGTTCCACGTCCTCCACTGTGTTTTCAAACTCCATACACTTTTGTCAGAATCATTTGAAAGATTTCAGCCTTGGAAGTGACAATCTCTACTAAAAAAGGTAAATGGTAACTTGAAAATTACTGTTTCTTCACAAGGTGGAACAGAGTATTTAGAGCTTTGAAGATGCAGACTGACTGATAATAAAGGAGTATTCAAACATGTGTGAATGAAACAAAACAACTGTTTGTGTATGTTTCTGATGAGTTAACAACATATTAACATGGCTTAAAGCTAGAATCAATTTTGCATGATATAGGACCTTTAAATGTGACAAAGCTCACAAAGTTGTTCCAGTACTATGGGCAGGAGAGTAGCTGTGTTTGTATGTTCTTCCTGTGTGTGCGCAGGTAGTCGATGAATACTCAAGTCTACATATTTTCGCTGTACTGTATATGGACAAATGAAGTACTTTATTATACTGCTAATACAGGTATTTTATATGAACCATCTGAAGTCAAATTCTTAAATTCTGATTGATCTGGTGCAATATAACACACTCACCATCCTGTCCAGTTACTAGAGGTGTAACATGTATTCGTACTGAACCATTTCTGCACGGGAGGTTCAGTTCGGTGCTGGGATGTGCACAAGTGAGTTTGCGCAATTTGTGTCGACTTAAGTCGTCAAGATGTCGCTCTGAATAAAGTGGCCAATTTTGTCAAATAGGGTGTCAAATTTCATTCAAGCCCCCTGCACAACAGGGCAGACATATAATACTACATCCCCGACTCAGAATTTTATCATGCTTCTATACAGAACAGTTGAGTTAGAGCACGTTGAATTAGCACGAGTTGGGCTAGTTTGCGAACAAGCCATTCATCAGAGTGATATTGTCTAATTCGGTGGGGAAAATACAGCCGCTCGGTGCGGGGGGATTCCCTCGAGGTGTCACTGGCGCCTGATCCCACAGCCCCGGGAAACAAGAGATCCGGGTGAGAGGAGCTGCAAAACACACAGCTGCCTGCACCTCACCACGGTCCCAGGAAGCAGCTTCAGGTCAGCCCGTAGGATCAGCTGTGCTGTCCAAACCCCTGGATGCTCCAGGAGCGACTGTCAACTAAACCAGGAATGAACCAGGTCTGAACCAGGTCTAAACCAGGACTGAACCAGGTTTGAACCAGGACTGAACCAGGTCTGAACCAGGACTGAACCAGGTCTGAACCAGGTCTGAACCAGGACTGAACCAGGACTGAACCAGGTCTGAACCAGGTCTGAACCAGGACTGAACCAGGACTGAACCAGGACTGAACCAGGTTTGAACCAGGACTGAACCAGGACTGAACCAGGTCTGAACCAGGACTGAACCAGGTCTGAACCAGGACTGTACCAGGACTGAACCAGGACTGTACCAGGTCTGAACCAGAACTGAACCAGGACTGAACCAGGGCTGAACCAGGTCTAAACCAGAACTGAACCAGGACTGAACCAGGTCTAAACCAGAACTGAACCAGGACTGAACCAGGTCTGAACCAGGTCTGAACCAGGACTGAACCAGGACTGAACCAGGGCTGAACCAGGTCTGAACCAGGTCTGAACCAAGTCTAAACCAGAACTGAACCAGGACTGAACCAGGACTGAACCAGGGCTGAACCAGGTCTGAACCAGGTCTGAACCAGGACTGAACCAGGACTGAACCAGGACTGTACCAGGACTGAACCAGGACTGAACCAGGACTGAACCAGGGCTGAACCAGGTCTGAACCAGGTCTGAACCAGGTCTGAACCAGGACTGAACCAGGTCTGAACCAGGACTGAACCAGGACTGAACCAGGACTGTACCAGGTCTGAACCAGGTCTAAACCAGGACTGGACTTGGCCTAAACCAGATCTAAACAATTCTAATTATAATAGATATAATCCCCTGTGAACTAGCATCAAGGGCCATGACGTCCACCCTCCTGTGGGCTCACCACTCACAGAGGGGTTCATGGGGGGGTCAGGTGTGCAGAGGACTGGGCGGCGAACAGCTTCCCCCACCACCCAGCCAGATAGATGGAGTTATAATTATTATTATTATTAGTTCTTATTAGTAGTAATGATTTTCACGGTTTAATTACTCTTTACTATTTACCTGAGCCTTCAGTATTGTGCAGTATTGTATTGCATTGTTCAGTATTGTAACATACACAAGGTGAGGGGCCTTTTGGGGGGAAAGAAGTGCTGCATTTTATCATTCAAACATGTGACATTTTTGCATTTTGTTCCCATATTGTACCAAAAATGAACCGAACCATGACCTCAAAACCGAGGTACGTACCGAACTGTGGTTGTTGTTACACCCCTACCCGTCACCATTTACTTTCTCTTCATTTCCACTACACAACAGTCCTATAAAATGAAGATATTAAAACCTATAAGATAAAAATAAATTGCTACTGCCTTGACAAATAATTATAATCATATATAGAGGATTTTGGTTCACATGTACTTCATAGTCTTCACATTGTGTAGTTAACTGCAATGAGACGTGACCGATCGTCCCCGCTCTCCTCCGTCAGGATCAGCTCAAGGTGAGATTCTATCAGGAGGACCATGATAGCATCTCGTACAGGCTCACAAACATCCCTCCACGAACAATATGGCTGATTTGTCCGTCTATAACTTCCCCCCTTGAGTTCAACTACTTAAACCTACGCAAGCCTTGTGTCTTGTCAAGCGGAGACAGACAGACAGAATCCTTGTCAATGGCGTTTCCCTTTAGGCCTGTTTTATGACGAGTTTGACTTTGAATCTCTTGCACGGGTGACTCCACTTGGCAGTAAGGATGTGTGCGTAGTGTCTTAGCAGTAGCTGTTGAGCTCATCAGATCCTTAGCCTCTCTGACAGGTGTCGTTAAAGTATGAGTAAGTGGATCTCGCCGTTGCCTATTATTAAAGAAAACATTCGCCAGTCACCATGGTAACAGCGGTGCTTTCGAGATGGTGGCGGGGAGTGCTGACAGGCCCATGTCAGAGGAGAATTTCCACCCCTCCATTTGAGGACACTTCACTCTACAACACTATCATTTCTATTGTCAAAAACAGAGACTTGTGCTGGAGTTGCAGTCACATGGCATTAGTCATATTTCAGTTTGCCTTCGTTCGCTACAGCACTTCTAGCACATTTTTTAAAATAATAATTATTAATACTTGCACATCATCTTTAATATCTGAACGTAGCTATGGTATTACTAAAATCAGTGTCCTTGTTTGAGTTGCTGTACTGCTAATTGTAAAGTTACATAAAATATGTAAAACTATTTAGAATGTACTTCTTGAAGTATGTGTTCAAATAAAACCAAGAGACTAAAACAACATAATTAAAATAATAATAATAATAATAATAATAATAATAATAATAATAATAATAATAAGAAGAAGAAGAAGAAGAAGAAGAAGAAGAAGAAGAAGAAGAAGAAGAAGAAGAAATACATGAATAAAATGAGTAATTTATTGCAAAGAGACAAACTGTCCTATATTACACAAAACTGACTCTTGTGAACTTTAAGTCATGTTAAAATACCTCCTCAAAAACATACCTGGAGTTGTGTTTTGTTTCATTCACACATGTTTGAGTAATCCAGAATTATTAGTCTGTCTACATCATTTTCAAGTTAACAACTACCTTTTATCTTTTGTTTAATTGAGATGGGCAATTCCAGGGTCAAATTATTCCACATGATTCTAGTGAAGGTGTACGGAGTTTAAAAACACAGTGGAGCACTTCCTGTATTATAACATGACATCACAAGGTGAAACAGAGCGTTTTCTGTTTGAGAAAAGAACGGCCTAGATATGCAAGATTTGTGTGAATGAAACAAAACAAAACTCCAGGTATGTTTTTGATGACGCTACATTATTAACATTATTATTAACATCAGAAAATAGTAATATAGGCCCTTACAGACATACACAGAAGCTACAAATAAATTAGATGGAAAAAGGTGTTTTTGAGCATATATACTGTTAGCTTATGGCGACATTGAGGCGTGTGTAAACAGACATCAGTCATGGTGAGGAATGGAGGTATAGAACAGTAGCATAAAGCAGCACATTCCTGTATCAGAGGTACTGCCCTTTCCCTGCGCTCTTTACAGGCCCATGTTCTCAGTGACTCACTTTTTCTGTTAGCTGCAGGTTTGCATAGATACAAGTAATTACAGGCAATTCTTCAAAATCTACTATAAATCAAAGTGGATAGAGGCAATCCTTTTGTACTTTATGTAACAAGTCATATAGCATAGTGAAGGTAGTGGGAATCATAAACTTTTTTAAGATTCGCTTAGGTAACGTTTTTGAGACTGCCACCTTCTTTCCTCCATGGAGATGTTTCATGCTTTTCTAAAAATGTTCCATAGTACGGCACTAAACTTTAATGTTTTGAATGTTTTTGAGGTTTTTTGTAGGCCCATATTACTTTATTTTCTGGTATGTTATAATGTTGTTTTCTCATCAATCAATCCATACAAAAAATGCGACACGAAGCGCTCATCAAAACCATACTTGGTGCTGTGTCTTGTTTCATTTAAAATTAAACTCTATATTTAGCCTGAGTTCTTCTCTCAAACAGAAAATAATCTGTCCCACTTTGTGATGTCATGTGGCAATACAGGAAGTGCTCCACTGACTTTTTAAACTCATGCACTTTCAGTAGAATCATTTAGATTTGGATCATTGGGAATTTCAGCCCTGGAATAGCAAATCTCTACTAAACTAAGGTAAAAAAAAAAACCCTCATGAGATGCAGCATTTTGTTTTCAAGGAGAACCATTTAAAATTTTAGAGAAATGACCTCATAGCTAAAAGAAAGTCAGTTCCAATTCTTGGACGCTCCATGAGTTTTTTTTTTTTTTTCTTCAAATGACAATACATAAAAAAATCTGAATGAGAAGCTCTTGCAGTTAATACACCCCCAGAATAATATCACATCATATGTTTTTCTTGCTCCCCTGTTTGTTGTAGTTACGTGTGTGGGGGAAGTGCCCTTGAAGTATTCCACCTGAGGATGTGTTGACATGTCGCCTTAATAAAGGTTTGACACGGCCCCGCCCACTTTTCAAGATGAAGACTTGTCAAACATCTGTGACTTGTGCAAGCAACAGTGAGCTCCAGGTCAGTGGCACTAAACACAAAAACATGCATCCGTCTTATTCAACTTTACACAAGATTCTACAGTTACAGAAAACAGAGTACAAATCTGGCTCAGCATGTTATAACTACAGTGAGTTCAACATTATTTTTTTGCAAATTGATATCATCACCTTTGAAATTTTACAAGCAACATTCTCTCGTAAAAGTTTGCAGTACCTTTTCATTTCCTTTTATCACAATTTTTGTGATTTAATTTTAGTCGTAAGGCACAAGGTTTTTAAGGTAAGCTGTGTAAACCAGCTGTGATGTGAAGACAGATTGATGGTTAGATCAAAGTATACATTTGGCTTCTAACGTCACATGATTTAAATCGACCTGTGCAAAATGCGTGGGTTAAGTGAGGTTGTCTTAATTCATAAGGTGCAATTTAGTTTGCACAATTGCCTTGTCTATGCTTTGTTATGTCGTTTTCTGGTGTGGTTGCGGATGCATTTTTTAATCTCCTCATAATTGTTTAATGGTTGTATATTCATGTGGCCCAGTTTCGAACTACGCTGTAATCCTACCGCTACTAAACTACATTGTTGTGTTTTCATCTATCAGTTTTAATAGTGTTAGAATGTCACTTGGCTATGTTGAGGTAGTGGGCACTAATGTAAAATTTTTAGCACATTTTGAGCACATTAGACGAGACAGAACAAGCCCGTAAACTCTTATTATAACTATTAAATGTGATATGTTTAATAGCTATGCTGAAGTGCATTTGTTCTGTGTCAGATAATATATCGCAGGCCGTATAATCCTCACTCCTTAATGGAAGTAGTTGGATTGAGTTCACGAAATAGATCAGTTTGCCATAGATTTCCTTAGTTTTGATCAACTTTTGACTGTATAAAGAAGTGGACTAATGGAGTGTGACACATAGTATTCAGTTCCAGTAACATGAAGCTCACAATACAAGCAGTAGGAGTGGATTTGGAGCCGAATAGGAATTTATTTACAGACAAAATAGTGAGATAAAAACATCAGGATCACATGGAGAGCAAAATGGCAAGCATCACTGCAGCAGTTACAGAGAGTGGGCTGACCATTTTTGGAGCCCGAGGGGCCTCCATGTTCCCTTTATATTTGGGACGTGGTGGATTGCAGATTAGCTATGTCCATTTATAACTACAGGTTCTCACACATTTCACAAGATGACTTACACTACAAAAAAGGATTTTCTAGCATAGTTAAACTGACTTGAATTAAGCAGATTCATTTTAAAAGATCAATTTTAAGATTTTTTTACTTAATAAGATGAGATGTTTTTACTTGTTTCAAGATATTCCATCCTGATTTATCTTATCTACATATTACAACTTATTCTAAGCACTTTTTAATATTAAATCAAGCCAGGTTAAGCCTCTTTAACTTCCTTCTCAAACCAAAAAGGTGAAAAATCTTGTCATAAATACTTGAAACTAGTGTTTTCTGCTTAGAACAAGATTCGTATTTCGTCTTGTTTTAAGAAAACTTGGTAAGTGAAAATTTCTTACTGCACTGGCAGATAATTTCACTTAAAATAATTTTTACCTCAAAATTTTCTTATTTTTTCTTATTTTTTGATAGGCCTTTTTTTGCAACGTAGGATATAATTCATTGTTATGGACTGTAATACAGCACATTGCCAAACTTCATTTAACAGGCCCTGAATTATTTTTTGCAAAGTTTAAGATATATTTGCCAATACACTACATCTCCAATGACAGGCCCTACATGTCTCTGCAGTGGCGACTGTATAACCAAACCCTCTCACTGACTGTGGCCCTAGGCTGAGGCACAGGCAGCAGGGTGGGACCAGCTCTGGCGCTCTAGTACAAAAGCTGGCAGCACAGTGCAGCACTTAACACAACTGCACTTTGAATTTTCCAAGTCAATTACGCAAACTATGAATAATTAGGCCAAGGAATGTGTGTTGATTAAAGTAAACATCCACAAATGCACCAGTGAAGTGAACAATATACTCTTATATACTCACTGTACTTTTAAAGGCGCACTGTGTAGCCTTTCTTGTGGGCATCCTCTACCATGAAGATATGATTGCTGCATTGTTCCACAGTATTGTACCTATCTATTTTGCATGTTTCATTACATTTTATTGTTTAAAAAATACGTTAAAAAAAGCATGCATTCTTAGTATGAGAAGGTCACCTCCCTGCAGATCGGACCTGTAACATTTTTGGTAGTGTCACCTGCTTGTCTGTATAGAAAAGTTTAATACAATTCTGTAGAACATTCCAGACAAAGTATCCCCATGCAGACAAGCAGGTGGACTCTCTACCAAAAAAGTTTAATAGTGAAGCATTAAAATGTGCTACCATGCTGTTTATTTTACTATCCATCCATCCATCCATCTTCTCCCGCTTAATCCGGCTGGGTCGCGGGGGCAGCTTGCTGCCCAATACTCATAGCACCTGACCCCCCCTATAAACCCCTCTGCAGGTGGTGAACCCACAGGAGGGATCAAAATACACCTTTACGTGGGTCGCTACCTCACCTTTTGGGAACGGCCTCATCATTCACGGTGTAGCACAAATAGCTTGGATAAGTAGACATGTTTGTGAATTACTTGCATTTCACTGTACACTTTACCTCACATCCAACCTATATGTGTTTGTTCAATGGCTGCTCTTGTCCTCTGAATGAACTGCTCATGTACCCTATAATGAAGTGAAGGGGGAACAACAGCCCTCATGGCGATAGGACAGCTAAATTGCACTAAAGACAAGGGCTTGTTTGTGTGAGACAGAAACTTGACACGTTGTGATGGAGGAAATGATTCATTTTTTTCCCTTTTTTCGCCTCACTCATCGAAAATAAAGAATTAAAGCCTGGGAAGAGGAGGAGTGTTGCAGGAACAATGGCGGCACCTGTGAGTCTGAAGGTACGAGGACCAGGACGAGTATGACTGACAGCCAATAAAGTGAGCCCAGAGCAGCAGCGTGTCCTGTCATGTGGAGAGTACAGTTTGGATAACAGGGAGACTGCAATTCAACACTGCATGGGACAACAAAATTACCCTCAAAGACTTGCCCAGGCAGTGAGCGGGAGTTCCATTAAAGGTCCACTGTGTAGCTTTTCTGGTAGAGGGTCCGACACCAACTTCTCTCCTTGGATGTATGGCCTGGAATGTTCCACAGTATGGCATTACACTTATTTATCTCTATGGAGACAGCAAGTAATGTCATAGAGCTAAGTTACATGTCAGATCTGTGGAGAGGCGAGCCCACTCTCAGTAAGAATGCAAGTTTTTAAGTCAATGAAAACCCATGTTATTGAGTAAATGCAAGATGGATACATTTAATGCCATACTGGGACATTCCAGACGAAGCAACAATAGCTTCATGGAGTCAAGCAGATTGTGGACCCTCCTACACAGTGCATCTTTATAGCAGCAGTTTAATTTATTTTAGACTAGAAATGCACTTAAAGGTACAGTATGTAATTTTCTGGGGATGGCACATGGAAATAGAAAGTTAAAGCCATACTTTGGAACATTCTCCACTTTATGCCCTACTGTAAAAGATTATACGTAGTCTAAGGAACAACATGTACACTCAAACAAGAGTAAAGCTTGTGGAGATGCAAACTCTCTCAGAGTAAGAACATGTGTTTTTCAGTTAAATAAACCTAACCAAATTGAAAAACTAAGAGAAAAACAAAAGAAAAACATGGCTTTAATTTAGGGTATTTTTTTGTCTAAATACTGTGGCTTTAATGATACCTCAAAAATATATTGGTAGTGCTTCATAATAGCACCTTATTTAGCCTTGTGCATGAACAAAGACTTCATTCATAATGAACAGATAATTTCTTAAGAATGGCTCAGGCTTAATAACTACTTAATAAATACCCTAACCCCTCAGTTTCACCCCTTAATTAAGTAGTTATTAAGCTACTAATAAATAGCATTCTTACCTGTACTAAAAGAGACATAGACAATACAGTGCATAATAGAAGTTTCACTATTTTCAGTCAGTAAGGTAATACAAAGTGGTATAATGTATTATCATATTAGTGTATGTAACCCTACCTGCATAAGACAGTTTAGTTTGTGTTTCAATATTACAAAGTGCTGTGGTCTTAAGCTAACATACTCCGTCATAACTTTCTCCATGCCAAGATACAGAGACACTAATGATTTGTGCTTTGAAGGAAAGCCAACTCGGCATACACGGATGAGATGCGGAGCGATGACTAATATACGAAGATGATATAGATACCATATGTTTTCAATGGCCGGAGAGATGATGAGGTGCAAGGCTGTCAGATCCTTCACACTCGAAGAGAAAGGTGATGGGGACAGGAGAGGAAGCGATGGAGGATGAGTGGATAGAGAGAGATTTACAGACAGTTCCCATGCGCTGTGCCAAATCTGGGACTAGGGCACACACTTATGACCTCACTGCTTTGCGGCGGGCTAGAGTCATTTTACATTAGCCCAAAAGGCGTTGTGGTTTGCTCCGGGATGGATCAAGAAAAACCCAAATGGAGCACAAAACATGGAGGGAGCTTTGGCAACCCCAAAATGATGTGGAGCCAGCCAAGTGCTTGTGGTTGTCTGGTTGGGTCAAGCCTGGTGAACACTCCAGTGAGCTGCCATACACCCCCGTAAACCAAAGCAGTCCTGGTAAAGCCCCCGTAGAAAATACCAGGTTTCTATTTAACAGATATACCTTAGTTTTTATTGTCAAGCTGAGTGAACGTAAACTTGTAACCTGTGGCTAGAAGTCTTACATGCATGACATCAGTCACCTATATTGTGGCAATGCTTAAAGGCGCTATATCTGCTTTTTACAGTTGTGACATGAAAGACAAAACTATAGTTGATTTTAAAGTGGTTGCAGCAATCCTAATACGCTCCTAACACTGCCGCAATGAGTTTATAAGTGTTGTTAAAAATTTGCCATCACAGCAATGGAAAACAAATATCCTGTGAACAGCAGTTCATAATTTTATACTTTATTCAGCCCCTTTAATTGTGCCCCTTTAATTGTGCTGTTCTTGTCAAATAAGACAAATAAGTAAATATAAAAGAATGTCTGTAAAAAGTCAAACATTAACAGGTTGGGGTAGGGCACCAAGATTAACTACAATTTAAAGGGTCACAAATACTGAATTATTGAATGCCTTCCATAAAATATTCTTTCTCCATGGGGTCTTTTGTGCATTAACTTGTAACTGTAACTTACTGTCCAAAGATACTCTGAAATACATATGAGCCCAGTTAGAAGCTTAAATTTCCATCTTCTCCCAAAACCCATGCCTTTAATACATGCATTGGGAACTGAACTACATATACAGTATTTTCCAACTTTTCCACCCTGTGTTGTACAAGCTACATGGACATTTTGCACAGTTGTTTAATATTTCTGGTACAGTGAACAGCCAAGTGCTTCTGACAAACAGAGCCTGGCTGTGCGACCTAGTGTGCCCTCTTGGTGATGTTTTGTGGGAAGTGAGGCACCTCTTATGTCATGCGAACATTTGAAAGAACCCTCTTTCTCATGGATAACTTTATCCCTCTCCTACAGAGCTGAACCCTGTCCTGCTCCTACACTGTATCTATGTGAGCTTCAGCCAGCATGCTAACCAGTCCCAGGTGCCCCGTGCCTGCCAGGCCAAAAACTGGGCCCACCTACACTGTGTGACTTTATATATTGAATTATTCTCAATGGAAGTTATACAGACTGCACTTGCTGGACCTAAAGCATTCATGTTAACAAACTGCACCTGGCAATAGCAGAGTTTGGACATTTAAATATTTACACACTGAAATAAAGTGCAATTGTATTTTTGGAGCATAGTGAGGCCGCAAAACATCCTGTTTTTGGTTCAGATTTAATGTGTGTCTGGTTGATAAACTTTCAGGAACAAGATAGTTTTATTTTTGAGTGTGAAGTGTGTGAATTTCTCATTTGTTAAGCTTGTATGTATTTGCAGTTTGCCTGGGTTATGGTGAAACAAGAATTTAACAAGGGATTTATTGGCAGGATGACAATAGTAAGTTATGTAATTAAAGGTCCTATATTATGGAAAGTTGATTCTTGTGAGTTTTAAGCCATGTTACTTCCTAAAAACATACCTAGAGTTGTGTTTTGTTTTATTCACACATTTTATAACCTTTTTTGTTAGTCTGTCTACATCTACAAAGCTCAAAATGCTCAGCTTTTAGTAGAAAATGGCAATTCCAGGGCCATCTAAATGATTCTAGTGAAGGTGTATGGAGTTAAAAATCACAGTGGGAAGTGTATTACCACATGGCATCACAAGGTGTGACTTTGTGTGTTAAGCATTTGTGTGAATAAACAATGATGAGTGAATGATGAAGAAACATTACAATATAGAACAGTTTATATATATATTTACACTAAACTGATAGAGTTGATGTGTACTGCTCAGAGGCCTATAGAAGTGAATGCACAAATACCGTACAATGAATATTTAGGCTCCTATTGCACTACCACCATGGTGTGCACACGGCATGCCCCTTCACAGTACGCATGAACAGGCTAAGTACTCTCACTCAAATCCCATCCATCACGAACTTACACGTACACATGCATTCTAACATAAACTCCACCTCAGCGCTGGCTCTCACTGTACAACGGCTCCCAGCCTTACCTTATCTCTCCTCTGCCACCTAGCATGAGGCGAGTGACGTCATCGTTTCCACAAGGACAACTATAGCCACTTTTCACTGAGATTTTTTTCACTTTTATCTGAACTGGCATCAGGCCGGTGATTTTTGCCCTAGTGCCCTGTCAGCAATGCCATCTTAAAACACAAACAATGGCAGCTCAACATGTCCGCTCATAACCGCAGTGAGTTCACCTGTCTGGACTTGAGACGAAGATAAACTATGTGGATTTGCCTTTCACTATTGAAGGGAGCAATCAGATTGCACCAACATAAACTTTAATTTTTTTATGTAGCATTAAAGGTGCACTGTGTAACTTTTTGGTTGGGGGTCTATCACCTGATTTTTTGGGATATATCATTGCTCTGCTTAGAATGTTCTGCAGTATGGCATTAAACAGCTCCACCTTACATGCATTTAATTACAGGTAGTATAACAACTCAAAAATATGTAGAAATTCTGCCAGAGAGTGGGCTTGCTTCTCCAGAGACCTGACCTGTAACTTGGTGTCGTTTGATCTCCATGAAGATAGAAAGATTTAAAGCTGTACTGTGAAACATTCCAGACAAAGCAATAACATCTTCATGGAGAAAAGTATTTGATGGACCCTCCACCAGAAAAGTACCTTTAAATGCAAATGTAAGTGCACCTTTAAGTTACATTTGGCACTGTGATGTACAATTACAACTAGTATGACCTATGACTGACATATGATCTAATTTGTTCATTCAGTTCATTCATTCCTCTACTAAAAGACATAAAAGACAGTTTCCAGATCCCAAAGGCTGATTTGATGTGTTTTTCTAAGTGGTGCAGTGCTACTGTTTATTTTGAATCCACATAGAGACTAGATGCTTGTCAAAGCGCTACATGACATCATTAGACGGACGTGAGAGTGTGAGCTGTACGGAGCCATTGAGCTGAGAGGAAGAGAAGAGGTGAGATCATAGATGTGGCAGCAGATATCAGACTACTGACTGCTGGACTGACAGGAGTAAAATGGACATGACTTGTACCTGTTTCTATCATGGATACATAAAAACATTGCTTTGCTCTATGATGTTATTTAAAGATGGACTATTTACCTTTTGGGGAGATGTATTTTTCACTGTGGTGTAATTGCTATGCCTGGAATGTTCTACAGCACATGTGTCAAACATGCGGCCCGGGGGCCAGATCCGGCCCTCCAAGACCTTTAATCTGGCCCTCGGCTGATTTTTCTATTAAAATACTTAAAATTTTCAGATTTTTCTGTTAATTTTCTGCACCGTTTAGCATAGCAGCGTCTCCGGCGTTTCTGCACGCTATGACTCCCACCAGAGCAGCACAAATGAAGACTTTCCTCTTTCCAAACGCTCTTAAAGGACGATCGTTTTTGACTGTCGACCGTGACCCTCATCAGCAAAATGTCAAAAAATGAGAAAAGCAGATGCTGAGTTCAGGATTTCCCAAGAAAAATAGTCTAATTCTTATTTGTTGACAGAGGTGAATGGGAAATCTGTGCTCAGTGTGTTTGGAACAAGTGGCGTTGCTCGAGGAATATAATCTTAAACACCACTACGAGACACGGAGAAAAATACAATAACTTGAAGAGAGAACTGAGTTTTCTGATCCGGCCCTTTTGGGATCAAAGTAGGTTGCATACGGCCCCCGGACCAAAATGAGTTTGACACCCCTGTTCTACAGTATGGCATTAAAGTTATACCTATCTATAATGTATTCAATTACAGGTGTTTTATTGTTAAAAGGCCTTGAAGTTTAATAATAATGCACATTTAAGAAAACAGTAGCACAATGTACACTTTATACTTTTAGTAGGTTCAAATTAATATTTACTAATATTATAATCTAAGTGATAGGCTAAACCAGATAGGGTAGTATTACACCTTGTTTGGCGCCCATGTCAAGGCTGAGAGGTGACTCACGTTAAGATTTTGAAAGACATGAAAAACTAGTTCCTTCGCTTAGAGGCAAAGTCTTGGTAAAACAATGGCACCTAAATAAAATGCCATTGATAATTAATCATGCTGACATTGATGAGTGACATACAAAATTATGAATGGCAATAGTCACTTCTGATTTTATGGTTCGTAAGATTTGACACGTATCACATAATTGAAACATATTAGACAGTCAATTGCAAATTTAGTTTAAGTGCAAACATACTAGAGCACTAAACGAGGGGGTTACATGGCGGTGGTGGGTGGTATGAGTGGAAATGCGGTGGAGATAATCCCCAGCTTTTGGCCTAAGTCCGGGGCACGCTGGCCAGATCAGTGACTGTGGGCGGAGTGGTGCTACCCAGAGGCAGTCACCAGCCTGAAGCCTTTCACCTGACTGGACTACTGCAGCCTGGACCCTCAACCTGCTGCTAAGCTGCAGAACATGTAAGACCACGACCTCAAGTGCACCTTTTATTAGTTCAATGTACAGGAAATCAAAGTTGTACATTGAGAAACTATTGAGAAAAATAGGACAAAATATGACCTTTCCTGAATAGTTTTTGAAAAGTCTGAATTTGTAAGAGTGCATGCTAATGTTGG
Source organism: Odontamblyopus lacepedii (assembly GCA_034769755.1). Taxonomy (NCBI): domain Eukaryota; kingdom Metazoa; phylum Chordata; class Actinopteri; order Gobiiformes; family Gobiidae; genus Odontamblyopus; species Odontamblyopus lacepedii. The sequence goes on along the minus strand of CM068351.1, from coordinate 32,269,138 downwards.
AAAAACCACATTTAATTTGTGATCAAATTATATTATATTGTCTGACAAAAGTAATGTCATATATCATGGTAGTATCAAAATTGGCATAAAGTTTTGTCCTTAGTATTGAAATTGAGCTTGAAAATTCAGTATCATGATCACACTAGTTGCATATAAGGCGGTATGTTATATCACACATAATTACTGTAAGAAATCATGATGTTTTACATTTGCCATTGATTCCTATGACCTTCGAGTGTCCCATGCAGTGTTACTGTGTTCAGTGTAGCGATGCAGTCAGCCCTGAGGAGAGAAAATGTTTAGAGGGTAAGTTCGAGGTCAAAAGGTCGCGACACCCAAACGCACATTTCCAGGATGAGCCCTGATTTACCCAAAGACCCCGAGGAAAGAACTCTCATCCCACCTATCAGCGTACTAGCACCATGGAGCCCAGCTGTTTAAAGAGATCAGCTGACAGGCTACGAGCATGTCCGGGACAGTGCTGCACAGCCGCCATCTTGGATCTGCTCATCAATCAATCAAAACTTCAGCTCCTTTCCCCCACAGTAACAAATATTCTTGTAAAAAACAACCCCTTCAAATTGTTTAAATTGCTGTAATTAGAGATTGTTAGTGTGAAATAATTGGTGTCATACAGTAGTTTGGACTTAACCCTTGTGTAACCTTGGTCTACTGCATTCCTCATAGACACAGAATTTGTTTATAACTTTTAACGCACACTGCACCCACAATATGTAACCAAGAAACAGAGCTCGGACACTGTGTACAATGTGTTATACTAGACGGTAGATTCTGAGGGAATATTTAAACTTATTATTCTAATCATTGGATAGAGGCACTTTCCATGGCTTTTGTTGCCATCATTTCAAACTTTTCAGAATGTTATGTTGTCCATCAGATTACACTGTATTGCATTTTATAGAGGAATTATGCTCGTAAATACTTGTATTTCTGTAGAGATTCTTCAGATAACTCAGCTTCCCCAGTCTACACCACAGTTATACCCACTTCCCTCTTTGAATTAATAAGAAATACCCTCAGGCTGACCCACCGTCGGGGGAACTCCCACTAAGTGTGCAGAAACAAATTTCTTGTCTCTTCTATTTCACATTTATTTTACTATATCATATCCACTTTGTAGTTCTTCATTTTTAGTATTGAAACTTTTCCATTTCGCTGGAATGAGGTGAGGGTATTTTGATCAGGTGACGCACACTTGTTATGCAACATCTTCTGATTATAAGATTTAGAAACCTGAGCAAGCAAAATAAAGAAAAAGAAAGCATAATCAAATATAGAAATGTAAATGATGTCATGCTCATTTATAATACAAACCTTATTAGAATGTTACACCAGTGAGCAATTACAGCATATTAGAGTAAAAGACATGTTTTTTTTTAAAATCTTTTTTAAAATCATTTTTTAATTATCTAACTATTCCTGTGTCACTACAATTAAACAGACATATGATGCCGATGGGAAATTACTGTGCAAAAGAACAGCTAATAGTACCCGTACCTGCTCAGCTATTATTTCCTGCATATCCACTTGTACTGTGAGTCCTGAGAAGTACACCTGGTCTGAACACACCTGCACACTCTTTCTGACTATGTGGGATAATATGACCAGTACTCTTCACACGGGGAACAAATCTTGACCATGAAATCACTTGTGATGTGTTTTATAAAGAAAAAAACATCCCAGTGCCCCTGCATCTTTTCACACTGAAAACAATATAAACAGCTACTAGACTTGGTGCTAAGTTCTTTCAGCGTGTCCCTCTTTAACATACATAAACATTTCAGCACTGAGACATGCCTGAGACCAGCCACTGGAAAATATGACACAGGACTGAGCTACAAAAGAGGTCCAGCCCAAGTGTCACACTAGCAGTGATTGATGAATTCACACTGAGTCGGCTCCAAACTCAGACCATTACGTTTAAAAGCATTTTGGATATCAAGTGCATTTGTGTTCAGCTCAAAATACATGAAGTAGTTCTTAAAAGTGCATTGTGCAGTGCTTCTGGTGAAAAGTTGCACAGTGCACTTTTAAATAAACTTAATCAGCTTTAATGAGGTTAATCAACTAAAAAACTATCAACTCAAGTGAGTACAAGAGATGCCAAAGATAAGAATGCCAACATACAAATGACTGAAATAGATTTTTATAACAGATTTAATTCCACCTAAAGTGTTTCCAAATCTACCGGTATGTGTTGATGTTTAGACTATTAAAACTCTGAACCTGAGGAAGAAACATAGTCTCCAGACCTGATACAATCATGGACTTCCTGATCACGCTTTAGACAAGACATGAAACTCCAAACCATAAACTCACAATAACTGCTGAAGACCTAAAGGAAGCGTTTAGAGTTACTGTTCTATGCACAGGCATTTTGGGACTTGTAGATAAAGATCTCACAATGTCAACTTTCTGGGCTGCATTTCAAGAGAAGTGATGCTCAGGACAAAGCTGCTTTTCAAAGACAAACGCAAAGATGGAGGAACAATCCTGAGTCTACAGTAGTTTGATCACGCTCTATTTCAGGATAAACGCTGGCCCAACTTTATCCCAGATGGCTCCAGTTTCTGCGTACATGATGCTCTACCCCATTTTAGCACCACTGTTTTCCAAGTATTAATTTATTTTGTCTGTTTTAGGTCTATAGTGACAAAGTGGTGGAGTGTTTTCCCTCAAATCCACTGTTTGGTGGTTCAAGCTCTAAACTGCATATGCTTCTGCTTCTGGTCTTACAGATGCGTGAGTGTGGATGTGTTTGGTAAAGCATACAATTACAGTATAATGCAATTATCTAGAAAAGCAGTAAATTATTATTGATGTGTTTTTTGTATTTTTACTGTAATATAAGATACGAAGATGATTTTTTTATGAGTAAAATTAGTCTTTTAGTTTTTAGTTTTTGATTTGTAGTAATTCAGTGGCCAACTTTTCAGGTTGTACAATGAACTCTGTACGAACCTGTTTTGTATTATGTATTATGGTAAGTGCATTGACTTTGAGCAGAAAACTTACTAAATTGTCAGCCATGTTGTTTACACCTTCCTTGTGATAGATAGACGTACCAGGTCTGTGCTGTTCCTCACCTCAGTGTCATCTCTGCACATCACAAAACCAAATTCAATCAGTGTGTGTAAAAAGGAACTCTGTGAGTGCGGGTCACAGGGTCAGCCGTTTCCCTAGGCAGCCTCATGAGCCAAAAACACACTAAGCAGCTCTAGTGCTCTCTAACTCATAGATAGGTAAGTTTTTTTTATATATATACATAAAATAAGAGAGTAATATTCGCAAATAAACCAAAGAGAAAATCATCCCTGGCGTTGTCAAAGTTAAATGGGTAATTCAGGCAGATGATTTTAACTTCCCTATAGACATAGGGTATATGTATATACAAAATGAACTAGCTTCCACGACTTTCCATTTGACTTTACGGTGAGAAATTGTTGCCCTTCTCTCTGCAACTGCTGCAGTGAACTTTGTCATTTGGGCTTAAAATGTTCATATTAACCAGCTGTGTAAAATCCTGGTGTTTTTATTTCACCACCTTGTTCATTAATAAATTCCTATTCGTAATATGGAGTTCGGCTCCAAATTCACGCCTATGGCCGCTATTGTGAGCTTCATTTGACTGGAGCTGGATGGACATCACACATCCACATCTTTATACATTTATATCTTATACAGTCTATGATTGCCCTTCTTTACATTATTGCAAGTAGTGTTCCTCAAGGTTCTTTCCTCGGACAAATATAATTCCCAGTTTAAATGCTTTCACATTGGTATTCTGGTGATACATAACTGTACAATCTTATTTGACAGTTAGAAGTTGAATATTATGACTTGCGCATTCTCAGTTTTTCTCCTTTTTTGTTTGAGACTTACACCAAAGCAGTTCTCCCTTGAGATTTTTGAGTCTGGTGCCTCCCTTTTGCACCTCTCCAAATAATTATCAGATTATTTTAACTCCAACTTTTAGCCAATAATAAAGGTGAATTTTTGACATGTAACCTTTTCCCTTAGTCATTAAATATGAACATAAACCAGTAAACTGGTAAACCACCAAAGCTGGAAGAAATTGTTAAGGAGGAATTGATGAAAATAAAAAAATCATTTGTCATAATTTCCCTCTTTAGACAGATCTGGCCGGGCGCAGCATCGGCTTTAGTTTAGTTGTGGTGTGGTGCAGGCTGCAGTGACGTTCTCACCAAATCCAGACTCACCCAGGTCTTTGAGGTGGTCTCTGCACCGAAATTCTGCGCACAGGAGTGAACAGCCTGTCTGCATGATCTATGAGAAGGAGAGGACAGGGGGCTGGCACTGCACACCGGGAACTATCTACTGGGCTATGATTCATCAAATTCACACAGGGATTGCTATCAAATACTCATAAGAACTAGACAGTACAGAGACTGCTTCATTTACATAACTGGAGTAATCAGATAACTAATAATTAGATCTGATCATTGCCATGCATTTACATAAGGATCAGAAATGTAATAAAGATGCACATGTGTCAATTCGCTCACAAAATTCTAGAGTAACCGTGGTATTTGAAAGTCAAATTCAAATTAAATCTTTAACTTTTTTTTTTTTTTTTTTTTGCATCTTACTCTATGCAAAATTAGCTGGGTTGTTTTTTTGTTGTTTTTTTTTTAGAAAATTGCACGTACAGCAGGTTATGCCCGTCACTATTTCCAACTGATTTCCATGTTTATTGTGATGTGAAGCAAATCATGAATAAAAACCAAAACTCAGAAATCAAAGTGATAAAAAAATCTTCAGTTACACATTTTTGGTAGTTTTGTGGTTTGCTGTAATTAAACTTTTTTCCTGTTTTGTTTTAATGAAAAGTAAAGTAAATAATGAAAGATGTGGTCTTCACCCTACTCCTGTTCTTCACGTGAAATATTGTGTGTGTTATGTGTTCATTCTCAAATAGAACACATAGAAAAAATAGTAAAATTAATGGAAAGCTTTTTGTAAGATCTTCACTAATACATGTCTATAAATTTATTTTGAGTGATCACTTCCTTAGACAGCAAAACAACTCACATAGTCACCGCATGTGCCTCTAAGCAACACCAAAACACTACCTCATCCTCGTGGTTTGTATCTCTGGCCTGTCTGTCTGTGCCCATCCCAAACCCCTGCACCCCCTGCACCCCCTCTCCCCCCGAGCCCTCTCTCCTCGTCCTGTCACTGCCTCTTTGCATTGATGCTGATAATTACTGCTGAATAGATCTCCACATTCCCATGAACATGAGGGGAGGCTTTGGCTTGCTCCTCTGACACCCCCCCCCCCCTCCCTGGGCTAGCATCCTGGGACACCCCTGCTTCAATGAGGATTAGCATGGAGAGGGCGGGAGGAAGCTCAGCATGACATGATGAAACAGCTGAGCAGAGGTGGAAGGAGGCTCCGGATCTGTTCTAATGTAAAAGTAGCTTATAATGTCTTAATTATGCATTATGCTGTAGATTTTAAGTATATAAGATTGTAATCTTAAGCAACAGAAATACAATAGCTAATACAATCTATGGGTTTTAATGTACCGTAATAGGCAACATTTGTCAGACTTTTGACTATTCAGAAGATATAATGTTGTCTGTTGATTGCAGATTGGCTATAGGAACGCGAATATAACTTTTAACACTCATGGCACACATGGCCTCAAGCATAAAAATCTGGTTTGTAGTGGCAATAATAATAATAATAATAATAATAATAATAATAATAATAATAATAATAATAATAATTTTCAGTTGCTATAAAAATTAGGAAACTATTAACTTACTGTCACTGCTATACTAAATAGGCTACATTAGCTCTTGCATAATATTTATTTCATAATTATTATTCTTTCTATCTCTATAAAATACTCTGCCTATGAATAACTCAATATTTAAGCATAAACAAGGAGCATAAAGGTCAATGGATTAAATGTGAATTACATACAAAAGACTATACATTGTACAAGTGAACTTTCCTTAAAACCTATGGTGGTACTGAGTCATTGTTTTTTTTTTTCTTCTTTCATCTAATTAGAAATAATGGTCTGGAATGAGCTTATGGGCGTCGATACTGCAGAAGTTTGTGAAACCACTGGGGTTTGGCCCTGGGCTCTGTGTCAGCCTCACTTCAAATCATCCTCATTAAAAACTGTTCCGATGGGAAATGTCCATTTGTACTTGTGTGATTTTGAGTAATAAAAGTGTATATGGTCCTAGATGCAAACATATTATGCAAAGTGGTTTATAAAAATGTGAGTACAGTTCCACTGGCATTGCATTCTGTGGGAAAACTTGAATGAATGCAATGAATGAGAAACACCCCATTAGTGTGGTATAATCTGCAGATCGGGGAACACATGAATCAATTCTTAATAACTTTATTTTTTATTTTTTACATTTTATGGAAAATGACTAGTTTTATGTAAGTGGCTCATGCTATTATTGTTGCTGAACCTTGCCCACGGCCTGCAGTTTTTAAGGTTGCCTGTAGATATATTTAATTAAGGTGTTCTCTGTCAGGGAAAAATACATAAAAAAATGATGTATTTGATCATGACAAGGAAAAAGCACACATCCGCCTCACCATATCACTTCCCAGCTTCTGTTTAGGGAAAATACAACTCATTTCAGACAGCCAAGACTACCCTGCCAAGTCTTGGCCCTCTAGGCTTAAGTGAGGTCGCCCTAGCAACCTTGCATCCCAGAACAGGAAGGAGGGGGGGGCCTGGTTGTGCACTAGAGCTCGTAGTGATTGTGGGGTTAGGGGGAGAAAGGGGGGGTCGATGATGTCATCCTGAAGCACGGAGGGGGCCCAATCAAACCCTGAGAAAATTATGTCACCTTTTGTTGCACCCGGTCCTTTCAGGTCTATAGAAGTGCAGTGAATTGAGCGCTGCCGAGAGGTCATTCCCCCCATTGCAAACTCCAGTGTGTGTGTATGTGTGAGAGAAAAGCGCGAGGAGAGCCGGAGGGGAGGCAGCAAGCAGGGAAGTGCATTGTGGACATGCTAATGCTGTTGACCGTGAGCACTCCCATAAAGATGTCATGAAACTTCCAAAACATTTGCACTAAGACTCCTCTCCCCCCCTTTTCACACCACGCTGACCCCCAAATCGGAGTCCTATGATACTTTGAAAACTTGTCAAAACGCTGAATAAATAGCCTAAACGCATTGCAATAGAACTCAAGCCCAGTCCGCCTTTTGTTTTATCGGACAACAATACGCGAGCACTTGCAGAATAATTACCCCTTAGCAACTGCTGTATGCCCTGAACCAGCATTCACTTCCCAGCCCCCGCCAGGCCCTCGGAGCTGCCAAGGGCCAAAATGTACGAAAATTGACAGTGAACGACAACTGAATAGGGAAGTCAAGTCTACACTCAATCAGATTAATCAAGCACAATAGATACAGACGTAGTGTATGCCGGAATGCGTCTGTGGAGGCGGGAGCTGCAGGGACTTTTTCTTATTGCAACAAAAACTTCTTAGAGTTGACATTGAAGTACACACACACAAATTACAATCAGAGCATGTGTAATGTCCATGATGTTCATATATATCTTTTAGTAGTCAATCCCAGAATACATAACAAATCCATATACACACAAAAAAACTATCTGTTTAAAATGTGTAGTGTACATGTATATTGTTCATAAAAAAAGAAAAAAAAACATGAAAAAAACACCATATCTTGGCATAATAGTTTTCCCTCCTAAGATTGCTGCATATTACTGTCTAAATATCACGGGGAGTTCAGCACTAGCCTATCATTTTATCACATTCTGACTCATTGCAGTTGAATAAATCATTATACTTGCATTTATGTTTACACAGAGATTGTTTTCAGCAGACTCTGTAGTAGACTAGCATACACGTATTGTAAGTCTAGAATAAACAGGATAGACTGGTAGAAGCACAGATTTGCTCACACCTAATTATCAGACAGGAATGTTAATTTCAAGCTTTATTTCCAACAAACAAGTGTACACAAACACACTCTTTATATATGCTAATGCATTTTTACAGACACAACAGAATTCATGCAGTACTCGCAATATTAATCCATTTGCTGACAGACATTCAGCAGTTGCTGATGCAATGCCAAAATCTCGTAATGAAATACATTTGCTGTTTCCTGATTTGGGTTTATTAAAACTTGGTGACAATGATCTCTCTCATAATGAAAACAGGTTGGAACAATGACATGACTTTTACTGTAACTAAGATCCCCTTTCCAAAAATACAAAACAATGCTTTAAAACTAGGCTACTTCCAGCAAAGAGCTATTTAATAAACTTTTGTTAGGATGTTAGGATGTTAGGATAAGGAAATCCTTTAAGTCTAAAACAATATAAATATTTAAGGGGAAACTGAAACAGTATTTCCACTTTGTAATTGTATCCTATTTAAGTTTATGGATACAGCTTTCTAGTTAGTAGCATTTCTTGTCCAAGATTTCAGCATATAACACAATATTTTCATTATTCAGTGTTATCCAAAATATGAATATTTATGTTACAGTTTGAAAAGAAAAACAGGAACAGAGGCAGTTGTATTTATAGACCATGTGTAGTCAGTGTTATACTTGTAAACATGCACACAGACCATACGTTTCTTTGTCCAGTATTTTGTCCAGTAAAGTGAATCTTGTGTTGTCCAGAGAAGTTACAGAATGTTATAGAAATATATCTTTAAGTCCACAGTGCTCGGGCTCTATCGTCCCGGTCAGATCGTGAGATGCTGGAGCTGCATCTGTAAGTCATCATGCCAGGCACCAACATCTGGATCTTCAGAGTCCAAACTTCATTTCAAATGCTCCTAAAACATAACACAAATAAATTAGTGAGATAATGACACAATTATGAAGCGAATGCAACTCATATGTATTTGAGTTAGGATGTCTTTAGAAAGCAACAAAACACTGACAGTTTAAACATGAACGTGAGCTGGCAGCAAAAAGCAGCCGCCCATAGCTCTGTTCACAGCTGAAGGATCATGTAACAACTGCTGTAAACTTCAGCTGTTGGAAGTCTCTACAGTCCTTGGAAAGAAACGAGTAGGCCAGCTACAATGCACTGGCACAATGACTATCAAATGGGTCCAAGTTCCCCGGAGTAAAATGCAATCCCAGTTGATGTATACTAAATACAGTAAAGGCCATCACAAAATCCGAGCTGAGATATGTTTGATTTTTTAAAATTAAGATGTAGGAATTGGTCAGTTAAAGCAATATTATATTATATAAGGCAACACAAGCCGGCGTATGCACAGTGAATCCATCCATTCACTATCACTTTGCAATACACAACCGATCTGATGTCTGATGACACCGTTCAGAATATGTGACAGATGGACATGCTGTGTGAGATAAAGCCCTGTGCTGATCAGTATAAAACATCTACAGTTTACTCAGGACACTGCTGGCAGAGGTAATGCAGGTAGGTGGCCTGTGAACGACCTGCCCGCTCACTGTATGTACGCCTCACGCCCATCGTCATAGCGGCGAGTCAGAGCTGTACCCTCTTCACTAACTAACTTCTTCACCCGGGGGAATAAGGAGGTGTGTCATACAGGATAGCAATCCATCAGAGTTTCTCATCTGCTTTCTGCTTGTCTGCCTCTCTGGTTTACCTGTGTTGAGTCACGTTCCCTCCGTGAACAGGAAGTGTCATGTCTTCAGCTGCACTGTTATTCTTTGACTAATCTTTCTTGTTTCATCAGCACATACAGCCTCTAAATCATCTTTCACTTGGTTTACTTAGTTCTAGAGACCTTTCTCCTGATTTCCCATGATTCCTTGCTACACTGGAGCCAGGCCAGTCAGCAGCTTGAGTACACAGATTCAGGTTGAGGCTTGTGTGCGCCCTGGGCCTCTATCTCTGCCATCATCAGCACATTTACCTGTCTACTGGCACACTGCCATCCACACACAGTTATTTACGCAGAGAGGCAGGTAAGGGCTAAGGCTTCAGCATCAACTGAAGAGGAATCCTCATGTTAAGGTCAAGCATGTTTGACCTCATCTGGAACACCCACGACTGGCCAGGAGCGGGCCGCGTACAGTAGGGCTCATTGACAGCGCTGGCCGCCCTGTGCACTGCCATCAACAGGCCTCTTTGAAGGGCCTCTCTGTGGTGGGCCATCAAAGCAGATCTTCATTCAGTTCCACTCAAAAGGTCCGTTTGAAGTCGTATCTCTGTGCCGCTGCATTCTTTACCAAGCTGTCACGACTTGAGTTTCACTATTAAGAGAGAACGTAAGAACATGGGCAAAGGGCCAGTGCCACCACCCCAATCATGTCTCACAGAGCTTAACCAGCTATTCACAAATCCACATTTGGCTTTGTTTTTTAGTCTAATAACTTTATCCTGATTTTAGGTGTGCCTTAGGTGACCAACGTTCTGCACATACTTTATCAATTGTTGACCTTGCATGTAATGTTTAGAAGTAGGTGCGTCAGTTCAAGTAGAAATAGCTGTTAATATGAACTGCTGTTCTACCATTATTATGTTGATTTCAACCTAATAAAGCACTCACTAAAAGCATTTTTGAGTGATGGCCAGACACATTTGGTGCTACTTGTGTGATCTAAATCACACTGCATCTGCAACAATACAACTTGGGAGACACAAACGGAAACAGCTAACCTTGTCTTAAAAAATGCCACATAGCACAGCATGAACTTATTATCAAGGGACATTAAAATGGGGATTCTTACCTATTAAGTGATTTTGTTTCAATCAGCATCTTTGCGGCACACACAGGCCATCTGAAAAAGACAAAACAAATACTGTAAGATATTGTAAATAACTCTTAAATAGCCACAGAGGTTGTCACAAACTGAAGTCTGGATTTTGTCTGGAAGGGATTCTGATAAAACAACATGAAACATTCCTAAATTGCATCCTAGATGACGACTCATTCAGTGAGCTTAAAGGTCTACTGCATATCTGGTGGTGTGTATGCCATGTGCTTGTTACCAGGCAAAGCTAAAGATCAGATCTGTGAATAGGTGATCCTGCTCATAGTAAGTGGAATAAAACTAGAAAGATAGGTTTAATACTATTATGTGGAATTATCAAGGCAAAGCAATAATATCTTTAAAGAAACACAAGAGTGGTGGACCTCAACCAGAAAAGTTACCCCATGCACCTTTAAGACAAATGAAAGTTCAATGAGAGTTACATACCAACACTGAGTATGTTGTCAGTTTTTAAAAAAAATCAAATAATATACTTGTAATGAAAAAGCCTTGTTGTAATTTGTTGCAGTGAATGTCCTTTATGACTCTTAAAATGTTGAGAATAGTGCACTACTTGGTCTGTCTTTTAATGAGCAGATTATTAAAGGTTTTCAAATATCCTCACAGAACATTTAAAACAGCCAGGCTGGAGAAACAACACAGGCCAGTGCACTCTGCTTTATGTATATATAATGTTTCAGTGGAGCTTTGGGGCACCTGGTAAACTGGGATAATGCTGACTTTTCCATTGTACCATTTCAAATGATTTGGACGCTGCACTTTCTACATGAGGTCAAGTAGTTCAGGTAAATATATTGGTAATAAACGCATGTGTTTCTTGATACAGACATCAGCTTGAGCTCTTTTAACCAATCACAGTCAAGGTGTGTTCAGAGATTTACACTTGTAACCCTGGCGACAAATGCACTTTTTCCAAATGAACTAAAGAGTGTTTTTTGAGGAGGTAGCATGCTCCAAGAGTTGAGGAGTAAAGCAGCAATAACAGGACAGCAGGGAGAGAAACTCAATCCAGGCAAATTGCTTCCCAGAGATTCTTGGAGGACATGGTAAAATGATTCTTTCTTTCCTCTCCCTTTTAAAATACCTTTCCCTGGCACAGTGCTCCATAGGTAGCCGTGCACCGGAGCAGTCTTGTGTTACTGTGTTTTTTTCTCTTTCAGGGGAGCATGCAAAGCTAAGTGGGTTGTCATGAAGTTATAGACCAGTGAGTGCCAAGAAGAATACATCTACCTATTCTGTTCATGTCCAACCAACTTCAGAATAACGAGTCTGCTTTTCCTTGGACCACTTTTAATAGATACTGGCCCAAGCAAACTGAAAACACTGTGCAATTACTGTAGTTTTGAAGATTCTCTGGGTAATATCGACTTATACTAAAATTAATATTGATTCTAGATACTCATTTTAACAAGCATCAGTACAGAAAATATAACAAATAGGTCATTTGTGATTTCACCTTTCCTAATACTCTTAATTTATATCAAAACTAGCATAAAAGACACTATTATTTTGTGTTAAAAATCAAGTCTGTTGTCTAAAAAAACATTATTACCACTAAGGTATTGAAATTGGTATTGATAATGGCTGGAGAACATAGAATTATAATGTTACCTATTAAAATTTAACAGGGGAAGAAGGCATGGTAGCTGTCTGATTGGTGAACAAGCAGTTGAATCTTTCTATATTCTCACAATTAAGTCTGAAAAAACTACAATTCGGCTAACTTACAAGAAATATACAAGTATGATGGAGTAGAAATGGTCCTCCTCCCATAGTTTGAAAACCCTTGAGCCAGATTGTAGCTGCGTGTGGCTAAGCTAAGCCATCAGATGAGGTAATGTTTTGAGAGTTGGCTAGCTTGGTCCTAGCTCAGTCCGGCCTTGATTAGCTCTGGGGTAGGGGTCTGTAATATTGGACGCCCCTTTGTGTGGCGAGATTAGTGTCTTATGAAAAACCGCCCCCGCTGACACACCCATTGGGATCAGAGCTTCCTGACTCCTCGCTGCTTGGTTCAAATACCCCTCTCGTGTGAAAAACTATAGCCCTTCTCCACCTTCTGCTTGAGATGACTGCTACCGATGACACTAATATTAAAAACAACTTGCATTTCTGAATGACATGATACATAAATGCACCAACTCTTTCTCTCCCATCTTATCTTAATCAAATCATAAGCAGTAAAGTTAACCCAATACACTCAACTAATGAATGATTTGAATCAATGCTGAAAATGCACCTTATATACTGCAAGCAAGTGATTTTATTTGGTTACCCACCAAAGGAAAAGTTCTCTGGTGCATTTTACAGCATTTCGATGTGACCTTTAGGGCAAAATGCGATTGTCAAATAAATAAATAACAAAAAGAGTAGTAGTAGTATCTAATTTTTAGGAGGATTAATAAACTATGTCTAAATTTTTGTCTAAAGTTCAAGTGTCACACAAAAGTACATGGATGGTAGATGAATTGTCCTGCTTTAGGACACAAGCGCAGTTTGCACTAGAGTCACTGCTGCCCTACTGTGGCACCTGGTATTCCCAGCATTCCCCTATCCAAGTACAAACCTGGCCCTGCTCGGCTTCCAACATCTGACGTGATTGGGATTTGACAAGCTGGTGCGGCCACTGTAAAATGACTTGCAAAACTTTTTTTGAAAGAGAACTCTGCAGGTATCAGAATTTTTTGTGTTCAATGTTTAAGTTGATATTAAAATTTTGCATATTACGCTAAAAACTGAATAAAAAATGAATATAAATAGATAATTGATTATCTTTTCAAGCCAACCTGTTTTAAACTTTAAGCCTGTAATGATAATTAATCAATTCAATACATGAAAGCTGGAACATTATATTCTGGGGCTCAGTATTTATCATCTGTGCATTTTCTTAATATTAATGAAACGATTTTTGTCATTTTTGTCATAATACAATAAGATCTGAGCTGTAGAGAATTGAATATGTAACTTCTATGGTTAAATAATGGTTCATTCTGTTATTCATTTGTTGCAGCTCAGGTCTTTTATATATTATGTTATATTCTCTGTAGTGATATATCATGCTTCAAAGCCTACGAAACTTTCCAATGCACTCTTAGATAGAGGTTAGAGAGGCATGCGAGCACCCATACACAGAGGGACACTGGCACTAACTTACGCCAGTGCTCCTTAAACCAGTCATGTGAAAAGACCTGCTCATTTCTGCAAATCTGATTACATCTGCAAGCCCGGACCTGAAAGACCACACATACAAACACACACACTGAACAGCAGTGGTAGATGAAGTACTCACTTTTGTTACTTAAGCAAAAGTACAGATACAGGGACAAGTTAATTGAAAGTAAAATATCATATGAAAAAATCGACTTAAGTAAAAGCATTAAAGTATCTGTTTAAAAATGTATTTTGCAGAGATTTTAAGTCAATTAAAAGATGAAATGTAGTGATTTTAATAAAGAATTTAGCTGATTTTAAGTGATTCAAATGTTTTTTTTTTTATTTTCTTGCCATTTTTGTGTATTTGGTTTGCTCAAATTTGAGGCAGAACTATTAAAAATTCAGCTATTTCAGCTGGTCTCAAATCAAAAAGAAAATATTTTTTGTGTTTCAGTCCAGATCTAAATGTAGTGGAGTAGAAATTACAGATACAGGTTCTCAAATGTAGTGAAGTAAAAATAAAAAGTGTCCACTGTAAAAATGTACTTAAGTAAAGTGCAGATACCTAAAAATTTGTACTTAAGTATTGCACTTTTACTTTTGTAACACACATTTTAATCCCACTTTGTCCCACAATCCCTTTGCTAAACAAAACGAAACGTGAATACAAATTATGATAATTTCAAGCGTCCAGTGATTACTTTAAACTAAAATGAGATGATTTTTGGATCTCTAAATGTAATTGTGGTAGTGCTTTCTTTGAGTAGCATTTGGCAGTGCAGGTGAAGAATGAGCACAAGTGGAAACATGTTTATAGCAAGATTAGCGGGAACGAAATGATACACGATTCGCAAACGATTCAAATCCTATTCAAGTTACCGAACGCTATTAAAAGAGGGGTAAAAAAAAAGTCTTTGCTGCTGAAATGGCCGTCATACAGCTACATGGGATAGGGTGTTTGGGATGATGAACAGTGACCGCAAGTCTCCACCAGTTTGCCACAACACACAGCTAATTCAATGCGCTCCTGGCATACTCTAGCTAACAACTAAATCTAATTCACTTTTGCAGCCTTTCCAATATATTCTCTCTTTCATGTTCAACAAATCAGATCGGAATCTCATAAGCCCGATCAGATGACACGCGATCCAAAATCCTAAGCATGTCCAGAAAACACATTTTGAATGGAGATATATCACTGCAGAAAATATTGCGATGAACAGTACTATAAGAGACTACTTTATGCCACATACACAAACACTCTAAAGCAGGATAATCACAGTAAACCCTTTCCTAAGTGAAGAATGTTGCAACTAAAACAAAAAGGCACAGTAAAACAATTAAAGGTATGTATTTTTTTTTTCTGGTGCATTTCCAGTACTACAGGCCTCCAGGGAATATGCCACAGTATGGCATTTAGTGTATCCAGTCATTACGGTTGTTTAAATGGCACAAAAAAAAATAAATAAATAAATAAATCTAGAAAAAACAGACATTCTTACAGTGAACAGGGTTGCCAATGCACAAATATGACCTATTACCTGAACTAGTTGTGGCACCTGCTTGTCTCAGATCAGTTAAATGTACTTTGGATCATTCTACACAAATAAATAAAGACAAAGAGATGAAGGAAAGCAACCCAGCTCCAGAAAAGTTACATAATGCTCCTAAAATAATTACCCATAACAAGTCCATATACAGATATGAATTATTCAACCCTCTACAGCTCAGGTGCAAATCAAATAAATAAATAAAGATATAGTACATTTGGTAATAATAATCATTAGAGTGACAGGCATATAAACCATATGAGCTAAAGTAGTTTCTCCTTGTGAAGGTCAGATGGAGAGGGTGTGTGGCAGGAAGCAGTGACAGTGAGATGACAGAGGTCTAACATGTGAGAAGGCAGAGATGGTACAGGACAGCAGATAAGAGGACAGAGAAGGACACGTTCTGTATCCTGTCCTGTGAATTCAGGAAGGCCTCAGTCATCCCTCAGATCTGCTGCCTCACCTGGACCAGATCAGGTTCAGTGTGCTCCACCAGACAGAGACCCAAGAAGAGACTGTTGGGACAATGTGGGAGTTGGGGGGGTACTTAAAGGGACACTATGCAGCTATATAACTATGTTTTTCTTGTGGAGGCTATGCTACTTGCTTGCTACTTGTTTCCATTAAGATGTTATTGCTTTTCCTGGAATGTTCCACAGTATCACATTAAACCTAACTCTCTGGACACAAGCAGGTGACTTATCCAGGCCAAGATACACTCTGTGGAGAGGTGATGCAGCTCAGTGCAAGTATACTCTTCAGCAATAAAGCCATCTTTAACTGAATAAACGCAAGATTAATTTAATGTCATACAGTTGAAACAGCTGAGTATAGCAGTATAATGATAGAGAAGCTGTTCCTTCTGGGTATACTCTGCCTTAAGTTAAAAGTAATAATAAATCATAATAAATCATAATAATAATGCATCAGTTTTTCTGGACACTCCAAGACGCTTTCCAGAGCATTATTCATTCACTCCATACCTGATGGTGGTGAACTACTACTGTAGTCACAGCTGCCCTGGGGCAGATTTCATACTAGGCAAAGTGGGTGATGTGCCTTGCCTAAGGACACAACGTTTTTGCGAATGGCGCCCCACTGTGGCAGGAGGAATTCCCAGCGGTCTCCCATTCAAGTACTAACCAGGCCCGGCCTTGCTGAGCTTCTGAGATCTGATGAGATCAGCCTTTGACAAGCCGGTATGTTGACAGATTGTTACCCTAAAGTAATTACGGTCATACAAGTTTAGAGAGGAGGCCAAACTGCTAGGCACTGCTAAAAAAAAAGTACTTCCTTTTTAGCATACAGTTTCATGGTATTTTAAAAACTATGGAATTAAATTATTTCCATTAAACTAATCCATTTAATCACTAATTCATGCCAAACATTCTTATTTTCCGGTTTATCTGATTAATTCCACCATAAAGTTACGGTAAATGCTTAGATACGGTCCATTCTCCGGCTACAGTCCCCAAAACAGACTTGGTGTAAAGGTAAAACACAGCACGATGCATTATCTCCATCTGGAGTGCATTTCCTGTGCTCCGGGTTGGCACTTGGCCGCTCCTGTTTCACACTGCTGCATCTCTCACTGTGTGGAAACAACTGACTCAAGTAAAAACAGGTTACATGCACCAGAATGGCTTGCAACACAATGCTATAACTTAATTCAGTCTCTGCATCTGGAACAATGTTAGCAGGCAATTTCGGTAAATATAGGACAATTCCCAGCTCTCCTCATTCTGACCTGGAGATTAGGTTTGTTTTCCTATATATGGAAGAGTGTATTTGAGAAAATGCAGTTAGTCTATAACAAGACTTATTTAAATATCATTGCATAATCAACACAGTGGCTAGCACTCATGCCTCATAGCAAGAAAGTTCAGGGTTTGATCCCCGGGTCGCCCAGGCCTTTCTGTGTGAAGTTTGCATGTTCTTCCCGTGTCTGGATGGGTTTCCTCTGGGCACTCCGGTTTCCCCCATAAACCCAAAAACATGCCAACACCCTTATGAACTGTATAGAATCAAGGGCCATGATGTCATAGGGGTCGGGCGCGCAGAGGACTGGGCGGCGAACTGCTGCGCCCGCGATCCAGCTGGATAAAGCGGAAGAAGATGGTTGGGTGGATAATCAACTAAACAATATAAAAAGGTACCACATTTAATGCGCAAGAAAAAAGACCAAAACTCAAAACCTTGACTAACAGAAGAAACACCAGAAAACTGATCAGGGATGCAACAGTTAATTGAAATAATAGACTAGTTGACCATTAAAATAGTTGTAATTGTATTTCAATAATCATAATTATCTAGACTGTACAGAATCTCAACCACATGCAAAAAGACATTTAATCACAAAGACAGTAATATTCTTAAACCTAAATGCAAAAAACAAAAACAAAACAGAATTTCATCAATAATACACAAAAATATTCAGTATTTGAAAACTGTTAGTCACCATATTTCAACCTTTATTTGATTATGAATGTGTTAAAATCATTAGTTACTGCCCTAGAGTAGCCCTGACTCAAATATACATTGTTAAGTTTTGCAGTAAACTTTGCATTGCTTCTTTAACTGAAAAGTAAATCGGATCCATCTCAAAATTGTATGCAAAAATGTAAAGGTATTGTAGTAAATATATTGTGTTCTTAGCATCTGTGGCAGCAAGCAGCAGTGGTCATCTGAGCTGTGAAGTGTTAGTTTTAGAGTGAAAGTAAACAGGCTCTCTGATGGTGGGCCTGGGCCTACATGCACTAAGCACATGTTTCCTATTGTGGTTAAACGGGGAGAGATTAAAGTGCAGAGGACCCACACCACTGCGCCCCATACAGGGATCACTGCTCTGGGGCTCGTGCTGATGCCGTCTGGACAAAACCAAAAATTTATATTCAAGGACGAAACCTTGGTTAGGATTAATACTGATAATAACAGTGGAATTAATACAAGAAAACAAGTGCAGCTGTAGAAGACATATTAAATGTGTTTTTTGGATTAACAATAGTAGTGGAAGTGGTACTGGTACATTTATTGAGTATTTCTTAAAATGTTTTAACTGAAATATTCTACTGTGTGCTATTGTTAAAGCTACAGTATCAAAATGCCAACATCTCCATGGAGAAAAGGTTTGAGACCCTGCACCTAAAACCTACACAGAATACAGTGGAGTACTTTAACTTACTGGAGTATTATTTAACAACACTTTTACTTGCATTGCAAACTTGGAGTATTTCAACCTAAGTCACTTCCATAGGTCAAGCTGCGTATACAGTGCTCTATGGAGACTGAATCTGATCCTTTTTGAAGTTTTGGGAGGCCAGAGTAGTAGCATGATGACAGAACTGAATCAAGGTCTGTCAGAGTCCCGCGTATGTACAGGGAAAGTACACATAATGAAAAGGTGTTGAAATCAAGCAGACTTCACATTTCTGGACTTTAAGATACACAAAAAACTACAGCAAAGGGGAGAATGGAGTTTTGGCTGAGTTGCTCACAGCTGTTGCTAAGAGCTGCCAAACAACCAAGTCCCCCCCAAAGGCCTCAGGGTCAAAACGGGCCACATGTAGGTCCCACAGGGGACAGTTAGAGCACGAGACTGTGACCGCACTGCCAATTAACGGACACATTCAAAAGCCAAATAGTGCACGGGACACGGGGGAAGATATGCATAGTGGAGCATAGCTTACACTTAACCAAAAAACCACCAATTAACCAACACCCCGTGAAGCTGCGATGGAGGCGTGGGGCTGGATGGCTTCCATGTGCCCCGGCTCAGACCAGGCTACAGCAGAAGTATGCACATAAGCAAGAGTACTACTAATGTTACTGTTACCATATGGTGAGAGTTTGAAAGATTTACTTAGAACTAACAATATGGTCATCCAAACAAGGAAACTAGCCATGCGAGCTAACACAAGTCAGTTGGATAAAGGAGGTAACTTAACATTTCAAAGTACACTGCTAAATAGAAAAACAAACAAAAAACATAAAAACACAAAAACACACAATTTTAGCATAGCTTATTATTCACTGTGGTCATTGCGTAAGGGAAGAAGAACTAGCAAATACAACCATTAAGACTCATATTGCTTCAAAAACCTCAAAACCCATTAAATATTATCATTAGCCATGTGCCTTGCAGAAAAAATGAAATCCAATGCAGATAATGAACCTGCAATAAACAAATGATGCCTTAGCTTGTAAAGTAAAGTAAGATGAACTTATCTGGTAAATCTTTAGTGGATCTAGCAGAAATCTAATTACTCTGTTTCATTGTTTGTTTTGTTGTTGTGACCTATAGTGGTATTTATTTACATATGACAGGTAGTGATGGGCAGATACCAAAATATTAGGGGTGGCACGGTTCACAAAATTCAGGGTTCGGTTCGAATTGCAGTTTAAGGTCGCGATTTTCGGTTCTGTAATACACAAAATATTGCTGATTGCTATATTGTTTATATTGGTATCAAAATTGTAATGTGGATCTAGCCATAGTATTACTTGGTTCCGGATTGAACAAAAATCACTGAGGCGAAAGCAGTTGAATCCTTTACTGACTCCTTATGGCTGGAGATTTTGCAGTACTGAAAACATACTTGATCTTGTCTTGTCATACATAATTAGTTAGATAGTGACCAGGATTTCAAAATTATTGCACACTGCTGATTGTAACCTTCTTTCCCCAGAACCTGCACATAAATAACAGATAATGACACATCTGTCAGTGGGAGCGAGAATGCAACAAGTTATACATGTTTATGATGTATAAGAGCACAGTGACACCCACAAAAACACAGTGTGGATGAACCAGAATGACATGGTGCAGAGCATGTTTTCAAAATGGAAATAGATTTATGTCTCGTTGAGGAAGAACATTTCTAAAAGATCAGACGGAGGTCAATCAGTATGTACTTTAACCCATGTGACTTTGGAACAGAAGCACAGAAAACCGTGTTCATGAAAAAAGTCAATAATGTTATTGTGAAAATTGTAACCTTGTGATCTCTAAAGATAAATGTACATATTCTATAAATTATAACGTTAGTACAATCATATCCAATCTTGTCTTATCTTGTGGAATTTGTGTAAAAAAACTGTCCTGTTTTTAAGTTTTCCCAATGACAGTTACTGCAGATAGAAAACCCTCTTAGAGGCACGTTTGTGAGTGACCACACAGTTACAGCATGCAAACAGTGTTCATCTCCTATGTAAATGTCACAGGGTAGATCTTATGGAACATAAATAGTAATGCTAATCCAGCTAAGGGATTAGAGACAGGCAAATAATAGTCATCATAAACAAAGGACAAACATTCCCATTGGGTTTGGTGGGGAAGCCCTGGGCTCCAACAGGAACCAGGAGCGTCTGGATCCAATCCCGGTTGTTTACTAGTGCACGGAGAAGTGGCCACTTAATAAAGCAAAATCACAAACACTTCAGGACACACACATGGAACTGCCCCTCCAGAGATTTCCATTGTTGTACTGTTAATAATATGAATCAAAAAGAACAAAAAAAAATCTAAAATTGATTGCCTCCTGTTTCTTTTTATATACTGCTAATGCATTTTCCCATTTTTGGGGTTTCTTGTATGTTTCTCATTTCCTCTTATGAGAAAACAAATACTTTGTTACATCATAATCTTCAGACCAAATATGCGCTTGCCGATACTTGGCGACTGACATCTCAGCTAACTCCGAGGTGGACTTTACAGTGGCTCCAGTTATTTACACATCTCACTGACCGTCACCATGGAGACCAGGTATGTAGCCAAGATAACACACTGGATCATAAATTCTGTTGTCGCTCGAGGAGCAACCACACTTTAATCCATGCCCTATGAAATTTTGATCAAAGGTAAAACAGTCAATGAAGTTGTAATTCTATTTATGCAAGTTCAGGAAGTGGAGTTTTACTTGACCTCAGATAGAATGGTTGATTAACTTGTATTGTAAGCTGTGTGCTGTGCTATTTTGTTCAGGTCCACTGGGCAAATTCACAGTGGAAAATAGCTTTTTGCTTCTTGGTCTGTCTGGCCCACCAAGTCTTCTTACCAACACGCTGAGCATCTGTGCCTCACGGTTTTAACCCCGTCCCAACCCGCATCGCCGCTAACAAAAACGCCATCGGGGGGCAAGCTTTATCGCAACAAAATAACTATTCACATACTCTCTGTGTGGCTTGGAGTCTGTTCTGGTTACTTAGTAGACACCCCCACCTGTCTTTTTCTCCTTACCAATCCTACATGACTGCATCCCGAGCCCCTGCACCAGAGGAGGCAGCCAAAAGAACGGTGAAACTCAAATAGACCACCTGCTCCACAAACTAAATTGCAACTGGTGGTGACGGAAGAGAACATGGACAATGAAAAACGTGGGGGGAAAATTGCAAATGAAAAAGTCAGACGCCCTCCCTGTGATCTTGGCAGACAAAAGAACAAATTGCGTTTCTGCATTTTGCCACCCGAGGGTCAAATTCCACCTAGTCGTATTTGTGTGCAAGTATATTGATATATGCTCCCCTAAAAGAGTCACAGAGGTGGCTTGTAGCTTTCATCTCGCCTTCTTTTGTATTCTGTTGTGACTATTGGCCAGAATGGAGTGGTATTATTCCAAACAGTATTATCTTTATTAATGCTACAGGTCTCTAGCACTGTGCACTTGCAGGGAGCTGGGGCCAGACCAAGCTAAGATAAAAGCTGAGTGGAGCGACAGGGCCTTCATCCTAACATTGTTCGTCCCAGCAAGAAGGGCCTACAAAGACGCAGATGGAGCTTTAATCTTGCCATACCCTCCATGTGAGTGGCCTCTCCTGGGGGCTATCACAAGTCACTTTTTATTCAGTACAAACAAATTGTGCTTTTAAAATGATTTGCAGTGCGATTCTAAATACTTGAAAACAAAGGTCGGAATAAATTGCTGAGTCACTGCCGTGCACCCTGGTCCGTACATGTGACAAAGCTTGATATTTGAACTACACATTTGAATATACTGGAAATGGAGTAAATTATGGCAGTAGTGCTGCTTCATAATCTAAAGTACAAGTAAACTATATGAAAATTGGTCTATACTGTATGTTGCAATGGTATGTGAAGATTAGGAATGCCAAGATTATTTGGGTAATTCATAATGATTATTCAGGTAACACTATAAATGTATAAACTAAAAACTAATAATTGCGGCAAAATTTTGAAGTTGAAAATTTCCAAAAAAGTGAACCTATGCAATGGTATGTGAAGATTAAAGTGCTTGTTTGTGCTTGGTTATTTATGTCTCATTAAGCCAATTTTTTTTTATTATTATTCACATTTTTTATTATATGATGCTAGCAACATACTGGAGAAATAGCAAAGAACTATATAAAATGAAGGATTTCACTGTTGTTTGATAATGATGTCAATGTGAATAATTCAAAATTTCCACAACAAAGTGAATCCATATATACACACCTTACCTTTTTATGATTCAATTTTTTTTTCACTTGATAAATGTGAGACAGAGGCAGCAAATTGTCAGAGCCTAGGATTGCTCTCATGACAATCGTAAAACAAACTAGGCTTAAGTAAATAACATGCTCATTATGTGTACCACTGTCGAGTAATACTTGAAAATAAGTACTCCATGGTGCTATAAGTCCAGTTCATTAATGTCATTAGCGGTGGTCTGAGTGCACTTGCAGCTGGACGCTGCCTCCCACAGGCAGTCATGCGTGCGGAGTTATTTTAAAGGTGGTGTGGAGAGCTGACGTGTGGCGGGACAGAGGGGCAGTGCTTGGGTCCATGCTCCAGTGGTCACCCAGGATCAGCTCCTGCTCAAGCCTGGACACTGATTTATGGGACAGGGGGATTACCTCAAACCAGCCGTGAGGACCACCCACACCGGGCCACCGGCAGGCGCACAAATATGAAGTGACACCCACACACGCACAGTCAAATATGTTTAATGATCACCCTTCATGCATGTGCAGCCTTCATATCCTGCATGTTAATAATGTAACAATAATACACTAAACACAAACTAGATTTTGCTATTGCTGAGTTTCAGATGACATCACAATCTGTTGGTCAGGATTGGTATTATTTAATACGAATAGGAGGAAGCTGAAGTGAATATTGCATAAAATATTGATTTTATATAGATTTGCATATTTGTCATATACAGGTTAACACACAGTCAACAACGCAAAAAAGTGTTACAGTGATAAAGTCTCCTATACAGACTCCTATAAAGACTCCTTGACTCAGAGTATTAACTGTCTATCATATATTTCTCGCAAAAATACAATGTTATGAGAAAATCTGGCTCCATTTTGAATTAAGCACTGTAATTATAGCTGACAAAGGTGGAAGAAGTGACTTGCTCAAGGGTATAACAGCATGCAAATAAGGAATATCTACCAACAGATACATAGAGATATGATATTCTCATTAAACAAGAAAAACTACTTTCTGAGAGTTCATGTGCCCAGTCAACGGTCCTGCAACAACACTGCTCTTAATAATTCCCAATCATGCACTTCCTCAGCTCACAGCTTGCACAATCACAAATTCTATTTTGGGGATTTTTATCTTTTCTGTAATGTCAGAATTTTTAATTTCCTTCTGTTTTCAACAGTCTTCCCTCAACTTTTATGCAAGAATGTGAGAAAACAAAAAGGGGCACAAACACAATATTTCTCACTTGCCATGGCTCTGGAAAGCTCAAGGCTCCAGTTGGATGAACACAAGGAGTCAATGATAAATCGGACACAGTGCATTCCTTGGGCAAACAGTGGCCTCATAAAGAGAGACAGGTAAGCAAACACTCACCTGCCCTAAGCCAATATACAGTACCCATGAAGGCACACAGCACTTAAATGAGTCGATATATTGAACTGCAAGTTTCTCCGGTTCTGAGCTAAAAAAAAAAAAATAAAAAAAAAATAACTTAAAAAACTTAAAGAAACACAAGCATGTTTCCTTGTTTAAGACGTAGGGCTGCACATCAAATCAGTCAAATCAAAATCAACATACGTAACAGGATTTTCTCTGTAATTAATTATGTAATTAAATATTAAAAAAAAATAAAAATTATTTAAACATCCTGCACATAATTCATGTTTTTGTTTGTAAATTTCAGTCATTCCTCAAATGCTAATGCTTTGGACAGGTTTAAATGTGCTCAGGAAACTTCATATTAGCTTTAAAATGTGCAAATCTAATCAGAATACAGATTTTTTTAAAATTATGTTCTGCTACATAATGGTCACAGAAAGCTTCACTCACAATTGACATTAACCACGGCAGCTCCAGAAAGGAAAAAATACAGCTATTAATTGTAATTATTAGATATTTGTGTAATGCAAATATGTCTATTCAGCTAAGACGTACACACTTCCAATGGGAACTTACAACGCCACCAACTTGCTGACGATGTGCTTATAATCTCAGTTCTGACGGGCAAAGAGAAGCTAGGGGCTGTCAAGTAGCAGGTTGGCAGTCATCACGAGTAAAAAAAAAACAACAAAACATTAAATTCCTCCCTGTTACCATGGAGATGTATCAACAGCAGGTCAGATGGAGCCAGTGGAGGCCTGGAGGCTGGGGGTCTCCGGCTGACCCGCACTAGTTAACTATTCATCTCTGCATCCGGCTCCTGAATGATTGGGCAAACATGGAGCAGTGCCGAGTCAAAGGAACTCAGAGGGGCAGAGAGAGGGGCATCACAAAGGCGTTGAAAAGAATACTGAAAATGTGAACTTAAGTAAAAGTACAGTTGCTTGAAAAAATGCACTGCTGCCAAAATTGTACTTAAGTAATAGCACAAATTATGCATGAAAAAAGTGCTTGACTTTTCAGCACAAAATTGGTAACATTTTTGATTTTTTCCCCCCAGAACTTGAATAACCAGACTGTTTAAAGCTGACTTACAGTTGTTTTAAACTCCAGTGCAAATATTTTCTGAGTTCTGGCCAGTCAGAGCAGGCGGTGCAGTGCTGTTATGTTCGTTTGTAGACGAGCAGAACAGCCCTGAGACAGACTGGTATAGAGACGACCGGCACTTGTGCTGTACTTAGTAACAGATTGGATAGAATATAGAATTATATTGAATTATCAGTACAAGTACATGTTTTGAAATCTAAAAAAAAAATTACAAATACCCTAATCTACAGTGCGGGTAATGGAGGACCGTTATAAGCTATATCAATAGTTTTTTCTGTCTATTCAGTAAGAGGACAGCCAACTGCAAGATGTTTATGACGTCCAGGGCAGCATTTTGTTGCCATGACACACAATAAATATAGTCAGCTAATAATCTAATAAACTTGTTATGCAATAGTGTAATTGACAGAGCCAAACCGCAAACCAAACATTCATGTGAATGAAATGTGCACCTTCGCTGAACAGAAGCAGTGACCTTGATGACAGATGGGATTGAGACGTCTTATATTGTTGATTCTAAACCTTTACAAAAAAGAATACAGGTGAAGAAACAGAGAAGAGCACATTCTCACATTCAAGAAAGTGTTATGTCATTATAACTGTGTTTTTATTTTTCAACATTTTAGGTGATTTCATTAATTTAAAAAAGGAACAGAAAAATAGGAACCTATAATATCTGGCACCTATCCACAAGAAATACTGAGGATGAATTGAAGATATATAAAGATAACAAAATGCAAAAGAATTTATTATGTAAATGTAATAGCAAACTTAAATATAAACCTTCCTTGCCAATATATAATATGAGTTACCAAGTTAAGGATGCAGAGGCAGTAGTACTGTGTTTATTTGAGAGTACACAAACTTGGTACTCTATATACAACATAGCAACTACAACTGTAACCCCTCTGAGGGAGTTGTTGTCTCTTGGGTCCAACCAAACATGACCCTTTCCTATGCCTAATCAAAAAGTTGTGAGGAAAAAGAATTACATCACCTTATGAAGGATAAACAAGAATAACAAAGTACACATGGCTCAACTCAAACAGGCCAACACAGCAAACAAAGTCAAATGTTCAAAACACTCACCTTTGTATACCCAGAAGTCAGTCACAGGTCGACACCTCTTTCCTGGAAATTTGCCCTCACTGTGGAAAAGACAACAAGACAACAGTGTAAATTCACAATACCTTAATCAATTAAATATGGTATACAATTAAACTGTCAAAAATTGATACAAGACACTAATTGGTACTAAAATCAAAACCACTGGAATAGTAGGTAATACAAGGTCAAATAAGCTTTCATCTTAAGGTTAAGGTATACTTTATTAATCCCATTGGGAAATAAAAGCCCTGTCTTGAACCAGTGCGTCTGGGCCTAGGGCAACGTGTGGAGACCTCAGTCACCTATCACCAGATCTTAACTTGATCAGGACCATTTTTACCCTATTGTGCCTGTTTCCGGTTGATGGGAAATGGAGTGACCGAAGAAAACCCACACAGACACGTGGAGAACATGCAAACTCAGTATAAAAAGGCTGGAAATCAAGCATGTGACCTTCTTAGTTTTGATAAAGATCAAAACTATTCAAAAACTCTTCAAGAAAGGTCCAAAGTTTTCCTTTTTAGCCTATAGGTTTTTTTTTTTTACTAGTGATACCTGTTCAAATCAGTATCTAGTTTTAAATCTAGTTTTGATATCTAGTAATTAGTATCTGGGTATCTTTTTTTTTTTTTACAACCCTATACTACCCATTAACTAGGACAAGACAAAGTTGTAATTGGGGTGAATTCACTGGTCATAATGTTATGCTTGATTTGACTAGATGACAGTTTGACATTTTAACTATTACTATGGTTTTCCCAGCATTGTTCCGGATGAGTTAATTTTGCCTGAACAGTCTTAGAACATGTAATATGAGGTAGGAATGGAAAATGGCTACAACCACAGACCACTTTTAGACACTTAAACGTACAGGAGCTCGGTAATAAAGGGTGGAGCGCAGCAATGTCACATCATAGAGAAAAGTTAGCACAGAATTTCAATACCGTATTTATATTAGGCTCCTGTCAGCATGTAACTTAATGCATCGTCACAGCTTTTCCGCAAAATGGCAAACCAAAGGGCCATTATCCAATTGGAATTATAAAGAGTTTGAAGTTACAAATGACTCCTAACTGGGCAGCGCTGTGAGGTGGGTGTGTTTGGAGACCGGACCGGTCACTGGTCCTGCACCGCTACTAACGTCAGCACACAGTATTTTCATAAACACTATCCAAGCATATCCTTCCTTTTTAGCAAGAATCGGGATCGTCTTGGTGTGAATCCAAATCTTTAAATGAAAAGCAGGAGAGGAACATTACAGTGTGACAGAAGAGGGAACAAAAACAAGGAAAATCAAAGTTATGTTGATAAAAATAGCAGATGTACAGAGTCACTTCTCGAAAGGTGTGTCATTCAGGGAGTGAGGGACTAACTCTGGCTGTGTTAAGTTACATTCTAAAAATAGCATGTTTACTAAATTAAAAAAGTGAGTTCAGCTACTGGCACGAGAACTTTCTCCTCCTCACTCCTGACTTCATTGATGACGAAGTACTGGCCATATAAAACTAAAATAGACCACTACTTAGGGTAAGGTACATGAGGAAACAACTAATGTTCCCTGCATAGAATCCAAAAGCGTCATCAATTGAAAACTTGTATTACATACAAATAACTTTTCTGTCTCAACTCGTGATTAAAAACATTTTGACATTTGGGGTATGGAAAAGGCATTCAAGTTTTGTGTTATTTAGGATTACATCACACATATTTTTTACTTTTTACATGACTCAGAACAAAATATGTTTTTACTTGAGTATATTACACAGTACTTAAACTTTATCTGCATATCTACTTGTTTCAACCACAATCACATATTACAGTAGCACATTTCACAAACGGCAATATATATTCTAAGTTGATGTTTGAGTTGCACCTTCCTACTGTGTTTCAGTTTATAAAATAAGCCTTGAAATGATGGGAATTACCAGCCAATGAAGGAAAACATCCATCTAATCTCTGAACTATGGGGGAGTGAAGACTGTAACTAAAACACAAGTGTAAACACTGGTCATAAATTACACCTTCAAATAGCCTGGAGCATGGTGCCTCAGACGGTGCAGGTGGAGTGGCCGTGACTCCCCCCTGTACCTGATCGGTGCTGCTACCTCCCCTGTACCAGCGCTATACCTCCCCAAGAGCTGTTCACTGTGACTGACAGCTCCTCATCTGGCTGTGTTCACCGTGCGCAACTTGTGTAAACATCGACAGGCTTTGGTGACAGGTGAAAAGGACACACACACACAAACTGTATGGAGGGATTACAGGGGACTAATAGCATGTCAAAAAAGCCTGGAAGCACAATACCGCACATTCCTTTACTGTATAGAAATCAGCTTTAAATGTATTAGACTTTGAGCTATAGGTGCTATATGCATTTATATGGAGTGTAGTGGTGTGTGTAGTGTTTAGGGTGTGCACCATGAAACAATAGTACTGTTTTAAATCAAAATAATCGCTATAAAGCCGTATAGTAAGTCCTCTCTGATCATAGGACTTAAGTAGTAATTGTTGTGTTTAAATATTTTAGTTGAAGTTTCATAAAACCTTTTCATAAGACCTTTATGTGTCAACAGATATGAAGTAGACAAATCAAATACTGGTTTTACTGATAAGAATGTTGACTTACTTAAAATTATTAAAAAAAACATTGGACATGATGTCAAATGACAACATGATCAATGTTGTAATTTGATGTTTTGATTCACAAGTTCAGTTCAGTTTCTGTTGTGATTGTAGTTCAGTTTTTAGATCAAGCTACATAAGCTCCCTTTAATTTAACTTTAACCTCACTTGGAAACATTTCACAAGCATAAAAGCATTATTGCAGCAACCATTAGAAGTTACATTCATAGCCAGAATGTATAATCATACCACTTTGCTTAGCCTAATTAGAAAATGCTAAAATTATATGTTGTTAAATACCTCCTACTGTTTAACTGACAAAGCTCAGAAATATTCAAAACCCTGGTGTAAACTTTTTGTATCTGATCCATATGTGCACAATTTGAGCAGTGGCCTCCCTGCTGCGAGCTGATAATGACGCTTGCTGTTATTAAGACGTGTGCTTTAATCGCACTGAGGGTTATTAGGGCCAGTTTACAGCACTCACGAGAGATTAAAACAGGCCATGCATGACGAAGCCCAATGAAGAGGCCAACCCTAAGCTACAGCAGAGAGCCTCAACTGGGAGGTACACACTTGAGAAAACTGCTCACTGTAGAAAACCTAACCCAGTATGATGAATCCCTCAAACTCTCTTCGCTAGCCTCAAATCACAACTAAAATGTGAAAAAGTAGACCCATTATTTATATTAGTAATGTTGTTTTGTCTCATTACGAGCCTGGTAGGGTGCCTGCATGGTCCACGCCCTACCATCCCTGCCGGAACATTTTGTGGATGACATAAAGTCTCGGGTGCACAAAATTCCCACTGCATGTGCTTGCCGTAAATTTCAATAGACAGTATATTGTTACAGTGCGTTTTTGTAGGAATTAAGGGAGCACTTGAAAATATATCACTTTATGAGGTTTCTTGCTTTCCCATAGAATTCCTACTGTTTTCCCCCTGAATTTTACCTACAGGCATTGAAATGGCACTCAATTAGCACTGGGAGTGTAAGGAGGGGCCGTCATAGGTCTCTGGATAAAAGGTGCTCCACCCAACTTTATGGGAATGGTGTTGTGGGTAGATATTATGCTATTAGTTGTATTTATAACTTATGATTACATAATAGGATTCAGAAACAGAACAGAATTGAAATTGTGAAAAAAGCATTCAAATTATTATCAGTGAATTTAGCTAAAAGTTTTATTTGGAAAAAAAATCAGCTTTAAAAAAATATCATTATGGTATAGTAAAGATTTGCACACTTGGCTTTAATTGATTAAAAAAAATGCATACGAAACTGTAAAAAGTAAAATTGCAATATTTTTTGTTTTGGAGTCCAGTCCATGAGGATATTCTGAGTAAAACCAATGCCGAATCTGTGCTGAGGCATGTCTGGGACCATCAAAACAATAACAAACAACTTTTTATATACAGTAAATAAAGCGGGCAGATTAAAAGCCACATTTCACACATCCTTTGCTACGCTTGGCCTGTCTGTATAAATACAAACCAAATGTGTGTGTGTATTTGGGAATGTGTGCGTATCCAGTTAGCAGAAGGTCAGCGTGGTGAAGCATTGGACTTGTGTTTGCTCTCTGCATGTACTCTATGGGCCCAGCCTGTTTGAGAGTTTGAACAGTGATGTGTGAAACCAATGAAAACAGGACATAGCACCGCGCTGTTTGCTTAAAGACACCCAAAGAATGGCCTGCCACTACAAAACAGAATCCCTCCACCTGCATTCCTCCTGTCTGTCAAACGCTGCCTGTCCAACAAACTGACACAGAGCGGAAAAAGGTAGTTACTTCGATGTGGTGGTCGGAGCAGCGCTAATTTGTTCAAAGTTTGTCAGCTTGGCGAGCTTCGTGTGACCTGTGATTCATGGGGCAACAAGCAAGACTGAAGACTGAAGAGTGAAAAACAATAGTACTTAGTGAGAATTGACATATTTACACAATAGTATCAAAATCCTGAATTAAAACAGCCTTTTTTCTGTTGCTTTATCCAGGGCTGTCCGAACTATGGCTCTAAGACAAAATTTTGAGGGCCTTCAGACTTACTGCTGAATTGGTCCAAATGATGAAATGAAATAAAGGCTATACTTTTTACTGCTAATATAACCACTTTAACCCCATTAACACCAGATTGCATTGTGATAAAGACCTCAAAGTAATGGTCGAAGCCATCTCAATGATTTACTGTATTGACCACCAACAGTAAAGGCCCTCAGTGGAGCACTTCTCATTTTACCACATGACATCACAAGGTGGAGCAGAGTGTTTTCTGTTTGAGAGAAGAACCAAACCTAGATATGGCTGTGTTTCATTAATATGTGTGAATGAAAGAAAACACAACTCCAGGTATGTTTTTGATAAGGAAACATTATAACATAGACCAGAAAAAAGCATAATATGGGCCCTTTAACATTAAGAAAGTGTTTTGTATTGTTATTTTAAAAAATGTAATTGTTTCATAATTTGAGTACCGTATATACTAATAATGAGCAGTTTCACTTTACCTCCAGTGATATCAATGCTTTTTACAGCTGACATGTGTGTGAAAGAACACGTGAGAGAAAGACCACAGCATGTACATGATTGCATAAACCCTCATGTTTACATTCTTATATAACATACACAATGTTAATTATGACATGACAAGTCTATAGGAAGGACAGGATGACATTGTAGAGACATCCATCTACCGCGGGGACAAAAAGAGGAGTTGCACCAGATGATTGTGGCCCTCCCTCCGTCTCTTCACCCGAGGAGCCATTGGGAAAACTGGATGTGATTTGTACGTGTGTTTTTGAAGAGGGGTGCTCATAAACAGCCATGAAAGGGGCCCCTCTATTCAGTGCTCCAGTTGAGATGCGCTTCACTGAGTCCGCCTTTTGTTTTATAGCGCTACACAAAACCAGAGAGGGGCAGATTCTCCGGATGGGAGCAAGCTCAAATCATGCCATTAGATTGGTGCCCACTTTGGGAGAAAAGACCTTTAGTGGCGCTTGAAGTGATTTAAAAGATGCAGAGAGAAGAGGGCTGCCCGCAAATCCTGTTTGGACATAACAACGAGGAGGAGGAGAATGGTAGGGCGAAGTGCCAAGCTACTGATCATTCTATAGTATGCAAAATCGCTCCAGAGTCCGTGAGAGTTGGTGAATTTTAAAACAAAAGAAGCAGAGCATTCTTTCAGTCACGTGACCAAGGTCAATGTGCTGCGGTGGTGTACCAGGTCAGGAAGTTCACAAAGCTTCCCACGCTGCTTCAGACCGTGAGCCCCCATGGTTCAGGCCCGTAACAGGCTTCATTACTGCCTGGGGATGCCATTTTCCACAAATGCCCACAAAGGGATGAGCCATGAAGGAAATATACACAACTTCCTCTTAGGTGCGACAGGGCAGAGGTGGGTGAGGGTAAATAATGACTGTTTAAAAGCAGATGTTTCCATTTGAATGTAAAGGTGTCTGGTATGCTGTGTGTGGTCACATTGCAACAGGGCAATATGAAGGAGGATCAATAACAGAAATGGTGAAATTAAAAATATATATGTGACTTTCTGGAAGTAAGAAGTGTCTTATTTTCAATGTAGCCCCAGGACAGACTGATGGAAACATCACACAATCACATGAACAAGACAAGATGGGTGAAGCGTCTGGCCCCAGGACACATCAGCAGTATGAGCTAGTGAGACAGGTATTTAAACTACCAACCACAATCCGTCTACCACCAAGCTTTTGTCTCATTCAGGACTAAGCTAGAACCAGTTGGCCCATGTACCCCTGTATAGACATGAATGTAAAACCTCTATGGTCATTCTAAAACATGCAGCCATTACAGATGACCCTGTGCCAGTCAGTAGTTTGGGTGCACAGAAATGCCCATTGGCCCACAGCAACCTTATATGCATGGGAACCTGACAGTGTCAACAAAGGCACAAAACAACTTACCACAGCAGAGTGATCCTCCAAGCAGGCCAAGTGCAGCTCTAGAGCACTACCAGGCACGTTTGCAGTTTGAATTATCTTATGCAACTTCTACAGTGCTCATTTTATTTTCGTTTGCACAATTATTTGTTGCAACATACATCTACAACTTTCTTTCTGTATCAATAAACATTTTCAAATTCTAGTGGAGAAAATAGCAAGCCCTAACAGAGTGACCACTGACACATTAGCAAGCCAGTCCAAAGCCCAGTTAAATCGAATTGGTTCATTTAAAGGTGCATATATGTAAAATGTATTGTAGGAGGTCAATCACCTGCGTGAGGCATATGTTTCTATATGCCGTAATTCTGCTCCCAATAAGAGTTCATGTCTCTCAAGATATTACCACACAGTAAAAACAGGTTTAATGCCAACTTCCTGAAGATTCCAGGAAATGCAATAACATCTTAAGCAGCAGAGCCAACCAGAAAAGCTGCATACTGTACCTATTAGATAAGATAAGATAGATAAGATATCCTTTATTTGTCCCACAATGGGGAAATTTCAGTGTTGCAACGCACAGTTAAGAGAACAGCAAGAAAACAGTAGCAGCAATAGAAGTACAGAATTACTTAAAAATAGACAAACTCTATAAAGATAAGGATTATAAAACTATATATAATATAAATTGCTATCTTAAAACTATATATACAATAAATTGCTATTTTAAATTGCAATCTTAAAACTATATATACAATAAATTGCTATCAGGTGGTGTATTACATAAATATATGCAAATGACTAAAAAGCATAAGGACAGTGGGAAATTTGCTATAGTGAAATTCTAGTACCCAGAATTAGAAAACGTGTTGGAATCAGGTATGACTCAACAGACAGATGGCTCCAATCTGATAACAAGTTTCTCTCACTGTACTCTCTGTTACCTTTAACTACACATGAACTACACACTATTCAAGCGTCCTAAATACCAGACTTATCGCTTTTTATGAGCAACACTGAGACATTTCAGATAAGGTCACTGATGTAGATTGCAGTCTGCCTGATGGTACCTAAAGTGAACCAATGTAGACACTTTGTGGCATATTTGCTTTTATGATGCACCACTGACCAAAAATAAACCCAACCGCTCATAAAAGTAACAACAGATCAGAAGCTGCTTTAGATGTTTGCTGCATCTGGATGAGCTACTGCTAGAATAAATGTAGGTAAAATGGTAAATGGTCACATTTTTATGTAACACTTTTCCTCCTTCAAGGCACTCAAGGCACTTTACAACAAGGAACCCCTCACCCATTCACACACAAATTCATACACCAGTATATGCAGACACTGGGGACAAGGTTGCCCAAGGACACAACAACAGCATTCATATGTGAGAGCAGATCTGACCTATGAGGATTCAGCTGCTCTGTCCCGTCTCACCACAACTCTGCAATGGCGGCTACGGCTACAGGCTACTGCTACTGCTAATGAACGGATAACTACAGAGCTGTGTGCTATGTTATGAACTCAGTCAAAGTACGTCCAGGGAACAGTTTTGGGAGGGAGTAATATGTCTTCCCTTCAGCGGGAGCCTTCGGCCAAGCAAGAAAAGCAGCACTGAGTTGAAATGAGTGCATCTGGCTGCAGTGACATCCTACGGCTCTTGAGTCACACACTGGTTAATGGCTGCTAGCTTCTTTCATCTAAACCTCCACACAGGAGAGCGGGAGGAGAGACCCAAAGCAGCGGACACACAGACACAGACACTCGCCGCCGGGACCTGTGGCACCCACTGCCGCCGGCGGGGCCTCGCTGCCGGGGCTGGGGAAGTTGCTAGCTGCTTTATCGTTTCTGGGTGTAAAAGTTTGACCTGAGCGTAGTGCAGAGGAATTAAGTCCACCCAGTGTCCTAATGCTAATATAATCTGGTTTAACTTTCAGATTTAAGTGGGAAGTGGGATTAAGACGAGTTTTACAACCAGTTTGTGCACTCGGCTCCAGGGCCTTGTGTCACGGACCTGACTGGACCAGGACATATTAGAGACAGAACCAACAGAACAGCAAGTAGAGAATACACTCTGCATTGGTCCCCTAGAGAAGGTAAGTGGCTTGTTTTCGTTTGTTTGGGACCAATCTGAGGATGGGGCCTCACAGGTAAAGTGTTATAGTGTTAATAGGTAAATAGTGCGTATATGAATGAGCGCAAGAGCTGCTCCGGTGTTCTGCCGTATGTTTGCTGCATTTTCCTGATGTTGTCAGGGCTGACTGCCGGTGTTGGTTGTGAATGGTGTGTTAAGTTGTGTTGTTGGTGCTGGGTGTGAGCAATGGATCAGGTTGTGCTGCTGCGTAAACTTTGCGCTTGCCTGTGCATTGTTCTCTAGATCAGCCAATAGTGACCAAAATGACTGTTTGTTTCTGGCATTGTTATAATATTATATAGCCTATACCTAATACATATATTTATCATTTTGGCCTATGCACCCCCCCAAAAAAATTATACTACCAACCATCACTGGTGAACAACTGAGCTACTGTCACTTGGTATTTTTGTCTAATCTCTACACTTCCTCTCCACTTGCCTTGTATTTCATGTTTGGAAAGCCTTAAAAGCACTATGTAACTTCCAAGGAGTAGGCTCCACTACTTGCTTGCCTCCATAGAGATGTTATTTCTTTGCCTGTAATGTTCCACAGTAGGGTATTAAACAAGCATCTCCTTTGCATTTGATCAATTACAGGTATTTTATAGCTCAAAAACACCATAAAAAACATGATTATTTACCATGTGCATGCTTGCTTCTCGATATATCTGACCAATAAAGTATTTATCTATCTCTCTGTCATTAAGTATAAGCATGTGGCTTGAAGTTCAGAGCTGGAAGAACAAATGTTATCATGTCAAACACAACACTTGATTCTCTTTATTTTCTCTAGTTTCCAAAAGAACACACGTAATTCATGATCTCAGAAAATAACTATGTATACATTTTTGCATAAACTTATTTCAAGTCGTAACAGCTTCAGGTCTAAGTAGATAACAGTGAGTATCCAGTGAGCATGATTTCAGTGGGCAGGGCTTAATGTTAAGTACGGGTGCTGTGGGCTCCTGTAGATAAAGATGAGGAATGAGACTTGGAAGACCCCGAGCAGGTGATATGGGAGGCTAACATAACCTCCTCAGTCATAGCTATCAGGGCATCTTGTTCACCAGACACTGGAGAGAGAAACTATTCATTCACCTTTAGTTGCTGCTGTGTGAATCTAGAGCAATGCAGTGGTACTAGTGGCTGAAGGCGCATGTCCACATTTAGGTTTCTTCCAAAAATTTGCAATTTTTGTGGTCTGTTTTTTGGAAATACAATAATGTATGCATCTTTTTCTGTGTCATGTTTTTTGCTTGATAACGGAAACTAGACCTCAATTTGGATGTTGCAAGTGTATAAATGCAATAAACATAAAAAAATATATATATTAAATTTAAGAAAGAAAGTGGGGTGCCCTTTTCTGGCGAAAGTTCCATCAAATGCTTCTTGTCATGGAGATGTTACTGCTTTGCCTTGAATGTTTCACAGTATGGCATTAAACCTTTAAATCTTCATGGAGACCACACCAGACCAAGTTACAGGTCAGATCTGTAGAGAGGCAACCTCGCCCCACTCACAGTCAGAATGGCTGTTTTTCTAGGTATTAAAGCTGTAGAGGTATAAAAACACCTGTAAGGTAGACGTGTTTAATGCATCCCAGGCAGAGCAGGAACATATCCATAGAAATAAGCAGCTGACCCCCAACCAACAAGTTACCTTTGAGTTTGCATCACCTTTTCTCAGTAGCCTATTTTATGACTGTATAATTTGCAATCGCATTTGTCCAGTATGCCACTTATATATGCAGTCAGTGCAGCATTAATCTTACTGATACAGAGTGACCCTCCTTACACAAGCCCTGCGCCGCACACTCTCTGTCAAACCGGTTGGTGGCGAAATGTCTCCTCATTGTGATGCCTGTTGTCACGGATACGCCCAGGTGTTGCTCAGAAGTCGCAGTTAGAGAATTAAAGAAGCCACAGCAGCACTCACTAATCCTGCGCCGTACCTCCATACCGCACTGTCAGTAATCAGGAATGCACTGTCTAAACTAAGCTATTGTTCCTCTGCCAACTAAAACAACAAACATAGGCCCTGACAATGCCTGGGGACTTGTGCTGTCTCAAGGAACTGGAAAAGGAGTCAGCTCTTAAAGATACAACCTACACACTGTTAGGTTTGATATTTTTTTTCTTTAAATAGCTTAATGCCTTCTTAATCATAAAGCCATGTGCATCATGGGAGTCATAGGGATAGGAACTTCTTCATACAGTATAGGAGAAAGTCAGAGCAGCTGCCATGAACAGTTGGAAGGCTTTGAACTTGGACAAAGCACGGGACAGCAGGAAGTATCCCCTTTGAAGTCCTCTAGTATTAGAATCCTATTTGAACACAATTTAATAGAAAAATAATCAGACAATAATGCACTTCACCACTGTGCCTGATTTCCCAGGACAAAAGGTGAAGAGCCAGAGTGCTGGTGGGCCCACTGCTTGTCTGTCGTCAGGTACTTTTATTACTTTCAGAATAATTGCTGTCACTGCAACGTTTCAGGAATCCAACTTCTCCATTTGTGGCTGCTAATAAAAAAGATGATAGTGCATAGCACATACTAACTACTGCGTCAAAAAACCTGGAGCCCGGAGCACAGGAAGAGGTACAGAGAATGATACAGCATTATATTTATCTGCATGAGTTATTTCTATATTGTAGTGATTTTACGGGCCCATTATTACTTTTAAATAAATGTATTCTAACTTTTATGTAAAAAAATGGCGGCTTTACTATGTAGGGGAGCATTCACATTTATATAATATATTTGATCCTAAACTGGTTATATTTTAGTTCTGATGTGGACCTGTCCTGGTCTAATCCCAGTTTAGTTTTGGATTTCATCCTGGTTTAGTCCCCATTGTAATAAATTGAATGCACAAGTGTACAAGTGTGTTTTAAATATTTTTGTCATATTTTTTCTACTTCAATTATACAGGTTACTGTAATTACAAGGCCTGTAGAGTTAATTGTTAATTCTTCCAGTTAATTTGTGCTACTACATCTCATCACCCGTCACAAATACTTGAGCACACAACTAGTACAACTAGGCTTGTAAAAATACTGCATTTTGTCATGCACTACACTGCTCTGAGTAGTATTTTGTGTAGTCACACTAATGATATGTTACCTGTCTCCAAATGGGTACAATGCATAAAGACCTTGATCTCTCAAAACCACTACCATCCTAAACCAAACCCACAGTATCATTGAGGATACAAACTTGGGTCCAAGTTGTGTTGAGGACAAACAAAGGCTTTTCTGTCTGTGCAGGAGTGTCTATGTATTTACATGTTTCTGTGATAATAATGAATGAATGGTGCGGCACAGTAAAGAGCAAACAGATGCGACCAAAGTAGATGGTGGAATGCCCCTGTCTGAAGAACGCTTGTCTCCATAGTTTTATTATGTGGGACAGCTCATCACCACCACAGCCACTTATATTGCTCCCCAGAAACAAAACCAAAATATTTTTTTTTTTTCATAAAAGAAAACTACTATCTCTGCCAATTACAGTATATGGTGTGGGTTTGTTTCTGGGTACAAGACTATGATAGGGGTTTTATGTACAAGTAAGTAATGTCAACTTGAGATTAAAAATAAAAAATAAAAAAATAAATTAACACAAAAAAAGTCAAATTTCTCCAAACCGCATGCTTTTACTGACAGAAGATTGGCTCTAGACCTCTTGATTAATATATAATTAGAAATGACTGAATATTGCTCTTAAATTAAATTGGATTAATTGCACAGTCCTAGTTTAGCAGTTCTCATATGTTATTGCTTTCTGCTTAAAAATATCTGAACTGAATCTTGAGTTTAATAAAAAAAAAAATCTAATAATAAAAAATCTAATCACAAATGCGAGGTGACAGAAAATGGTTTGGCCCTGATGGAATTGCAGTTTCCATTGTCAGCTAGGGACAGGCCTTTTGCATTGGTTAATCAGCTAAACTGGGTGAGTGTGATGGTAGCAAAAGCTCTGTGCAAAAACTGTGTATAGAGAGAAGTACTTGTATATAAATAAATTAAAATGCTGATTAAATGTTCCAGTCACTCCCAGAACTCCAACTAACTCACTCCATGCTTTCTCCTTTCTGCTGTTGTCCATATAAATCCTTATAATTCAAATTAAATAATTACAGATGCCATTGACTGATCTGTCTACTAAACAGCCCTTGTTCCCATGGAGAAACTAGGGTTTATTCCAGCCATCTGAGAACTGAACCCACAACTTCTTGAGACACTTTCCACCAAGCAAGAATTTAGATGAGGAGGGTCCGTAAAATGCTATTGTCCATGGAGATGTGTGTGTGTGTGTGTGTATATATATATGTGTGTGTGTGTGTGTGTGTGTGTATATATATATATATAAAATAAAAGGCAGAGCCGCTTAATGTCACACTGTAGAACATTTCAGGCAAAACACTGACATATCCATGAAACAAGCAAGTGACGGACCCCCATCCACTTGACCTATTACTGGTCTTAATCCTGAACTTGACCCCTCTGTAACCTGCCCAAAGCCCCCGTGTTCTGAACATATGTTTAAAACTGCCCATGGATCACCTGACCCGGCACTCGTATATGACTCCTCGCTCCTCTGCAAGTGCTCACTCGCCCCGGGGAGTCTAATTGCTATCACTGTGTGGGATGGCAGTCTGATTTGAGGTACATTGTTGACTGTGTGCTGCTAGCTTGTATTGTATGTGTGTGTTTGTGTGTGTCGTCAAGTCGAGCTGTTGCCGCAGGCGCACTCACTCATGTCTTCACCCGCTGGAGCCTATCATTAGCGCTGTCACGTAGCCACCTCCACAGTGAGCCTCGCAAGCCCCAACAGCCTCCAACACACACCTGGAGGGCTGCTGAGCCAGTTCCCATACACACACACACACACACACATAAAACCCATCTACCTATTCATACCCCTCAGCTTCCACTCCCATTTTTCAGTTCTATATTTCTCATTTTCCTCGCCAAGTGCAAGTTCCTGAATCCCATAATTAATTGTATTCCTTGTTATCATTGCAATCCTCCACTAAGTGTAAAGGTGAACATTATATAACATGAAAATGGTTTATAAGGACTTCCAGACCACCAGGCTAAGTAAGAAAATGTACTAATATGATTTCTGATGGGAAGTACCACTATTAGTAGTACCTGAGTACATCTAGGCCTGTCATGTTAACACATTTTGAAGTATGAAGTATGAAATATATATATATATATATATATATATATATATATATATATATATATATATATATATATATATATATATATATATATATATATATAAAGTCCTTTGTTATTTGGTGCAAAAAAATTTACACGTGATATTTATTGAGGCGGAAAAAGTATTGTTCTTTCTTATATTGAACGATAAATCAGTATACTGTAGCAATTATTGTGACAGGCCTAAGTACATCCAATGCTACTTCAGTATGTGGTTGGCACTGCTGTATACCTGATAAGAGCATACGCACCTGACCTTTTTCGCAACAGTCACTTTGACAAATTAGTCCCAAATAGCCCTGAGAAGTTCTGAGCCTACCGGTTTAAGTCTTTTCTGTTCAAACACACACTTAAATCCACTTAATCTAAAGAACAAAAGCACCACTCTGGAACATGCTGCCTCTGAAGATACATCTATTTGTCCATTACTGTTCTCGCATACACTCAGTTTAGCTCTGCATTATTATGTATTATTTAGACATGGTTTTCCATAGTAGCATGGACCATTTGTACGTGTGAAAAAAACCATCTTTAAACACTTAAAGATGCACTAACTTTTCAGGGGAAGGATCCACCAACTGGCCTACAAGTATCATGCCATAAGTGCCATAGTACCACAGTAAACTTCTGGGAGGCAAGTAGGTAATGTTAGGTCAGGTTACAGGTCAAATCTGTGGAGAAGAGACCTCGTGGAATTCATGCCATGTTTTAGCAATAAAACACCTGTATTGGAATAAATGCATTATGTTACAAATTGTTTAGGCAAATGAATAACATCCCCATGGAGACTATAAGGTAGCTCACCGTTCACCAAGAAGTGTGCCTTCAAATAACAATCCAAGCCAATGTGGAGAATGATTGATGATTTTTTTTTGTGATCATAATAAGTCATATTTTCACTCTTATTAGCTTAACAGCTTTCCTTCTCTCCAAAGATTGTGCAGTGGTTCTTGGTCTGTACTCAAACTCAGCCACTGTTCACAATGTGCCCTGCCAATCAAACTGGGCCTGTTGTAATAATGATAATAATCCATTAGAAACATTCCTGTTTTTTTTTTTTATTATTTATATTAATTTGTTTAGTTTTCAGTTTGAATTTCTAAGTCATAGCTTCAAAACCACAATTTATATTCTTGTAAACATCATATTGCCCAAATATACCACAATCATAAATGAAAACATGAAAATGTTTAATGTCATAATACAAGACAAGTACAAGTGTCTTTATTCAAATTCTGAGAACAAACTATTACTTGGCTGGCGTATATATTAAAGTGTGACCTGGGGCGCCTTCTGCTTGACCTCAGCTCTGGGCAGCATCAGAACAGCCCAACTCTCTCAGCTTCGGCACTATCTCTGGTTCATTTACTTGCAACAATATCAACGCTCCACTCTATAACATACATACACACACCTTCCATGCCATAGTCCCCTTAGTCATCTCTACACAAGTTACTTCAGATCTGTTTGCTTGTAAGCAAATAGATCTAAGCAGGGAGAAGGAACATGTCATCTTCTGGGCAGGATGTTCTGGAGGCATAAACGGAGTACAATGCTTTACTGTTAACATCAACTAAGTAAAGATGTAGATCTGATTCTGTGCTTAGTGGCATAACATCTGGGCTGGTGAAGGACTTTGTATGTGACTCAAATGGAAAAACATGTAAGGGTGTATACCATCCGAAACTGAAGGATGATATAGTCTGAGAAAAATGCACAAGATTATGGTTAAGCAATCATGGCTTTTAGGTCCAGCAATGCACATGTGCAGAGTGGTTCCTGATAGATGCATATGTGCACCAAGATTATTCAATATCCAAAGTTCAGTCCACTTTGGAAAATTAATTCTCAGTCATACA